>CM031241.1:673465770-674083270 GCA_018340775.1 Taxus wallichiana var. yunnanensis
CAGCCTTTTAGACGTTTTTCAAACGGGATTAAATTTGATAGCTGTTTGCACGTCGTTTTTACTTTGCATGCAATTTTTGACTCGTTTCTATTTTTAAGATCCTATTTTTAACTGTTGTTTTTTCGAATCCGCCCTAATTTAGAAGACGCGGCCGTATAAATTAAGTAGTATGATCGAAGTTTATAGTTACATAATTTGTCTGGTTGTTGTTTGTTTGTTGTCTTCAAGATTCTCATATATTAAGACGCGACCGTTTTCACGAAAGAGGGATCCGAGAAAGTGAAGGGCGTTGCGTAGGCAGACGAGGATTTTGTCTGAGTCGGCAGAAAACATTGTTTGGTATGTAAAATCCTCCTCTGTTCCATGAAAGACCAACAGATTGCTTGCAATACTCCCTTTCCCAAGCAAGATTCAATCCATCTTAAGCCCGAGGACCTATGGTTATCTGTGTTTCTAGGGATTTAGAACTGCAAACACGTCTTTTTCCATTGTTGGCTCTGTGTTTGTTGACCTCGTGCTCTGCCTCGACCTAGGTATTGCTTTGTTTTCTTTGTTGTGCTAGCTTAAGCCTAACTGAGCACCTATTCAACACGACCTCATTCTGTGTTAGTTAGGTCACTTCTCTATGACTGGAATGACTGAAAATCCATTCTAAAATAGAAGTAAAATGTGCATTGAACAAAACTTGTGCTTGATAGTTTGTTTTGATATCCCATGGCTTGAAGAAAAATATTCACTAAACATTTCTTACTGCTCACATTCAAATTGTAGCCAAACTCAGGTTTTATGAAATAATTCCGTAATAATTGCTAAGGATGACAAGTCTTAAACTTACCCAATTTTGATTTGAAAGATGCATATGTTTTCCATTTGATAGCTTAAATTTTAACTATAGAAATATCCTGAATGCATACTTTTGGTCTCTCTGCATTCTTAATCAAATTTGTTTTTCATTATTACCTGGATAGTGGAACATAAAAATCTTGGCCTGGATTGAAATTTTTTTTCTAGACTTCATGGAACAGAAGTTTCTACTCTTTGCATCCCACATTTGGTTGGTGCTCTACTAGCTGGAGTAGAACCAGCTCAAGAGGCTGCTTTAGATGCGTTATGCTTTGACAAAATCTCCAAAACACCCATAATTAGAGTAGCCTGTGTTGGAGTAGATACTGTCTTCAGGAAATATCTGTCTGGGTTCTTAAGCAATTCATCGTATTCAGGAGTTCCTTTGTCTGGAATTAAGCGTCTTGTCATGGTGGGCATATTGGGCATGTATCCTCCATAGGAATACTGTCCAAAGTTAATGGCAACATGATGAGCAGATGTGGTCCAGATAATAGTGGTCATTACCTGGATTGCATCATCCAATGAATCCATCTTGTACCATCTACTTGGATCATCCTTTAGATCTCGTAACTAGAAACACCAAACAACAAAAGATTATAACATCTTGAGTTTATGATGTAAGAATAATAGGTGTTTCTATGTAGTGAGGGGTAGTTTCTTTGGTAGCGATTGCAAAAGATTATAACATCTTGAGTTTCATTATGATTTTATCTTTTCATTTTACAATTAACCACTTCCCTCAGTAGTCCTACATAATACTTGGACTTTACTAAGGTGGTAAAAACCATTGCTCCTTAGTCTTTCCTACTTGGAATTACATCACTATGGAGGCTACCGAGATGATGCGAGGTTTTCTTTCATCTCTCAGCTTATACCAGTTTCCTATATCTCATTTTCTTGTTTTTGATTGCTTAATTTATGTCAAGTGAGATATAGAGGTTCCACTTCAGGGAACAGATGGTGGTTTTGTTGATTAATAAGACACTGGATTAAAATTGGCAGTTCCATCTTCCCTTTACTACACTTTAAGGTAGTCTAAAAATCAAAGTTTTGGCTGGAAAAAGGCATTTGAAGTGATGGGTTAGGTGATTATTAATCCTTTCTTTAGTATATCATTTGATTTCACTTAAGAATTAAATGTTTCCGAGGGTGGGTCTTTCCTTATACCTTGAAGTAGGAGATTCCATGCATTTAGAGGATTGCATGATTGCATCAGGCTGCAGATTATTCTTAGCACAGTTGCTGAGTAAAAACATGAGCATAAAAGAAAAAGAGTTCTTAACAATTTCCCCCATCCCTTTTCTTTGGCTTCTTCTAGAGTTGAAATGCATAACTCATGTTTTACTTGGAATCCTCTAAGTTGTAGCTTTTTAGGTCATGGCTTATCCCTGATCCATTTCCAATATCTGTAAATGACGCTACTTTTAAGTAGTTTTTAACGTGGTAGCATATTACTAGCATCACATGGATGACCATACGTACTGGGATTTAATTACCTATAATGCACACCAGTAAGCATCTTGAAAATAGCTGTTATTTTTCAGAAAAGTTATTTTGTCTTTTCCTACTTTCTCTTTCATCTATGAATTTCATGTCCACTCAAGATAACACACCTCATCTCGCATCTCTTGTATCTTGCTCCTAAATATATATTGGATTTCATTTTGTCTATTAAATTGGTGATAAAGGAATGGAAGCACTGCTCTTTTTGCATAGTAGACTAACGAGTTTTGCTTTTTCTTTGCTATTTTCTACGAAATTCTCTTAACATTTTGCTACATGTAACCATGGTACCATTCTACTTGTAATGCACTATCCGGTCTTGTCCTCAATGATCATCTACTCCATAGTCCTATTATTGATCATTTGTGCATGGTATCTTTTCCTTGTGCATGTTAGAGAGTGAGAAATGTTGCCCCCACACATTCAAATCTTACATAATTTAATTGAATTCACAATATTTGGATCCTATTTACTAATTTCCTATGGACCAGTTACCATTATTCATCATGATCCTGTTATAAATCTGAGAGAATGTTCACATTAATGCTTGCACTGTTAAAACAACCTCCAAATTTTCCCTTTTAGACAAAAATCGGTGAACAAGTTAATTTTCCTGACAATTCATGTTTAATACTAATCCTGATACATTTTACAAGTGTGAGCATTTTGTACTTGGATCATCTGAAGTTGATCTATGACAATGGAATGAAGAACAGTCATTACTTCCCCACATATGGCAATCATTTAGACAACATTTGGTGATTGGGTGATTTGTTTTAGAGGGATAGTTATTACTTTTTGTAGTTGATGTTTTAATAATGACCACTTCATTTAAATGTTCTATCTCTACATTTCTAACTTGTTACAAATTCGTACATATACATTTACCAATTTTATATCATGAGTGGTAGCATTTTGCAGATTTGTTTATTTGAACTAAACATGAATACATGAAGATTTTTGTACATGTGCAGATTTAATATCATGAGTGGTAGCCTTATGTAGTGAATATGACATTGGCAGTGTAGATATATTTAGTTTTATTAACTTCTTTTTTCACTTTTTTGTAGGGTATTTGTGATTCTCATTCTCCCGCGGTAAAGAAGAGAGCGTCGTCTCTAAACAAACTTGAGGTGGGTTTCAATATTGATTCAAGTATTTATTCATTTGTTTTGTTTATTGCATGTTATGGTTTAAAAAATTATTGTAGAGTGCTTTCATGTTATTTTCTTTTGATTGTTACATTTATATTTAGACTCCAATCCTTTTTCCGAAGTGACATGTGGGGGCACGTGCCTTCGTCAATGATAGGATTCGTTATGTGTTGAGGGGCTCATTCCCCAATGAGGCCATTTCAAAGCATCCCAAGTTGGACGGTAGACTGATCAGTGACAAGGCTTTTAAAGTTACCCGTCATACCTAAGAACATCTTGTTGGACTAACATACTTATTTTCCCTCTTCAGTTTAATATGATGCAGACTAGAAACACAATTCCCCTCCCCACAATGGGATTAACATTAACTACGCCTCACTTGTAAAGGGAGGAAAAGTTTAAGCGTATTCAATGTGTTGTTAATGTTTTGCATTGCATGAAACCGAAACCACCTAAAAAAGTGATATCTGAAATGATCAGAGATTGCCTCCACCTGATGCCAACATCCCCAATTTTTCTCTACAAAATCTGAACAATTGGAGATCATTCACGAGGCTTCTGCTTGATTTATGATTCGAACAAAGATGCACTAAAATATGAACCACCCCAAAAATTGAGGAGAATGGGAATTCCAATCGAGGCATCTACAACTAGACAAAACTACAAGAAACGTGCAAAGAAAATTGCACAAGCAAAAAGCAAGAAATTTGATTTTAAAAATAGCTTGTAGTGGTTAGTTTATAAGTGTTTGTTTATAAGTATTTTTGAAATAAACTGTAACTCATTCCAAATATTCCATGTATGTATTGTGGCAGTATATATCCGATAGAGAATCAAACTTATCAAACACATGTTCATTTTTTGTTATCCAACAACTATGCTTTCCTAATTTCTTTATCATTGTGTTTCCATACAAATACCTATAGTCTTCTCACTTCAAGTGTACATATTGTTCTTATTGTTTTCCATTCTATTTGCTTAACATAATAATCTGTAATTCATTTCAAATAAATGCATGTATATATTGCGGCGGAACATATGGAACACAGAATCTAACTTTTCCACAAACAACAACAACACATTTTTAATGTGTTATTCATTATATCTTTCCTTTATACAATTGCTCGCTTCTTTATGTAAACCAATGACGCATTTTTAATGTGTACTTCATAATATTTGCACACAAATACATATAGTTTTAAAATGTTGACAAACAACCATACAAATTTTAGTTGTTTTCAACCAAAGCTTTGTACATTATATCACTTTTTTGCATATTGAATTGTTAAAGGGTTAGACTTCATGTTTGCATTTTTAGAAAATATAAAATAATAAGGAAGCCAACTTTAAAGGTTTTAATTCTTTACAAATGCATGATTTCCTGAACAAATCCTTCATTTCATGATTGACTGCCCTACAAGTTTACATTTAACACCATATATTTGCAGAATTCTCACAATCTCGAGCATCTTTTAGTTGCCATGGAAATAACTTTGACACACGAAGGAATTTCTCAATTGATTGAGGGCAGTTCCAATGATGACCCGACATTTCAAATACTGCACTTGAGCTCTCTAAGGTCCATTCTCAACACGGGAGCCCAACATCATGTTGACCTTTCAGATGGGATACATTTTCAGACAACACTTCTACCCTCCAAATTTGCAAGTCGTGTAACCGAAAAATCAATACAAGAAGGCTCCATCGTGTGCTTACACAAATCCCTCGTTAGAATGATCAAAAGTGAACTGTAAGCTTCATCTCTTGCTCAATTACCAATGTACATAAACTCCCTATATCAATTAAAATTTCTTTCTATTTGTTTTTTCCATCCATTGCTCAGTTCTAATTCTATCCTGCTTTTCTTTTCCATTGCACCACTGTTCTTATCATTGAAATGGATGTTGTTGTTGAAACACATTTGGTAATTGGTGCTCCAATCTGACTACCAACAAATGCCCTTGAACACAGTCAGTTGACGTAAACAAATGCAAGTGCAAACCTAGTTAACAAATATTTTGTGAGAATACCAACTAAAATAAGTGCTTTGAATACATCTATGTGCATGTGGTCCGTAGAGGGCCGTGCCCTAACAAATACAACCCTTCACCAATATCACAATGCAAGGGGAAATGGATCCATGTTTGGGTTTGATTTTTTTGATCAGGAAGGAGGGAAATCCACATCACCCGTTTCAACGAGGTGCGGAAGCATTCTATGAGCAGATTGAGAATGGGAAACTATATACAATTTCAATGGGAGGATTGCAAGGATTGCGATGCTAAGCTATGTTACAACCATTTGAAAAATGCTTTGGATATTTTCTTGCAACCTTCCTCAACCATATCTCCACTCATAGCAAATGAAGATACAATACCTTCCCATAACTTTCACTTCACCAAAATCAAGGAATTAATTTCCAAGCGGCTGAAGGTTCTACAAATGATTTGATTGACATTGTTGTTACGATGTCACCATGCTCAACAATTCACAAGTATGACAAGTCTAAAACAAAGAGAAGAACACCGCAATTAAAGGACATGTCGGGTTTCGAGTGTAAGTGTCACATTCATGGGGACAACACTTAGATGATATAAGCAAGCGAACATAAAGACATGATTTCTATACCGCCTCTTCCAGTCCTCACCTTAAAAGCTGCCCGCGTCTCCAGTTTCAATGGAAGCTTAGTGGAAATTGTTTCAAGAACCAAATATTATGTCAACCCTCAAATTTTAGAAACAAATACACTTCATGGCTGGGTTGATTTCGATGACTACTTCCTTGGCGCCCTCTATCACAAGCCAATTTCTGGGCCCTCCAAAAATCCTGACCTCTATAACGATGATTTCAGAGGTACTAAATATGGGGAACACTGAGAGAAATGAATGGGCCATGGTTACTATAGAAATCATGAATATCAGCATGGACAACTTTTTTTACAAGGCATGTCCTCTTCAAAAAGGTGACAAATTTGCTACGCCCTTAACCTATTGCTTGTATTAGGATATGAGTAGCCGACTTGTGGCTTACCATATCATTTTATTATATCATTTATAATTTCTCATGCTTAATAGGTCGGCCTTGGTGATGGCCATAGCATATGAATAGTATATATAGGGGATTATAGGTAGTATTTCATTATCATTTGAGCATTTGAGTCTTGTTATATGGTTTGGAGGTTGCCCCCTCGAAGTGGCGAAGCTATTCTAATTGCATATTGAGATAATTATTCTGAAATATTGTGTTATTTGGTGCTCTACTATTTCTCTTAATCTGAATTATACAAGTAATTTCATTACAAGTGGTATCAGAGCTGCGATCTGGGCGAAATTAGGGCAAAAACCCTAATTTTTTGTTTCCACCACATATTGCGAACCAGAGTGAATTGGTGGGAGATATTTTTACCAAAGTTGAAAAAATTTCAAGTAAGGTTCCTGAAAATTTCAGACTTTTTAGATTTATTTTACAAAAGTTATTACAAATTTATGGTTTTTCACAAAATCGCTCCAAAGGTGCAAATTGTCGAAAAATTTTAAGTTATTTACATTTTCGGAAATCTATCAAAAAAATAATATTAGTATCTTCTTTTTGTTTTTTCTTGTTTGGCCGAAATTGTATCGAAACCCTAAACCCTAAGATTTGACATCATGGCGGGGCCTTCCACAAGAGCAAAAAGAATCCGGTTACTCGGGTAAAACCCCGGATAAAGAGGGGGTAGTGATTGAAGAGATGGAGTGAGAAGGGGTAAATCTGATTCCTCTCACTAAGGTTTACCTCGGTTGATCATAAGGTTTTCCAACTTGAGTATGAGTTGCGGGTGTGCTGATCTACGAGATGGCCTCTAAAGGAGACATAGCCCAAATAAATCATCGGTTGGATGATATCATGCAACATGTAAAGGGTAACCAAGTATGGCCCAAATCCAGCCCATATCAACCAAGGATGACCTTGATTTAAAATCATGGACAAACTAACCATATGGGATCACTTTTCCAGTCCCATCAGAATCAAACTCATCTGCTGAACCACGGAACATGATGCCGAAAGTGGATATGCACAAATTTGATGGTAAGGATCCTGAATTGGATAAATCAAATGGAGAACTTATTTGAGTTACATCAAACACCATCAGGACAAAAGGTGACATTGGCATCCCTATATCTTGAACCGACCAATTTGTTTGGTATCGTTGGTTATGTGCTCAGAGGTAGAAGAATGGTCTAGGTGTCACTTGGATAGTTTTTACTGAGGAGTTGCAATTGCACTATAGTTCCAGTGTTTCAGAGAACTACTTTAGTCAATTATCAAAGTTACTGACAAACAAGATCAGTCAAATATTATGTGCATCAATTCCAAAACCTATCCTTAAGGGTGGAGAATATTCCAGAAGAGAATCTGAATGACTTGTTTCTTGGGGGTCTTAAGGACCACATCGAGCATGAGGTACGAATGTTTAATCCAATCAAGCTTTGTCTGATTCTATTATCATGGCACGTCGTGTAGAGGAAAAAATTCTTTGTAGTAGGAGGCCACCTTTCATTAACACAAAGACCGTAGTATCTCTTCCCCTTCATTTCTTAGGCAATTAGACCGACTCCTCAACAAATGGAAGAAAAAGAGAGAAAAAGGATTATGTTTTAAGCGTGATAGCAAATATGGACCGGGACATAAATGTTACGAGAAAAAAGTTGTTCTATATTGGCGGAGGTAATGAGGATGATGAGGAAGCTGAAATTATAGGATAGGTTGAGGAACCGATAGAAGATGAAGTAGAGGATCGCCAACCTACAATTTCTTGCCATGCATTGTCAGGGTATTAGCACCCCTCAAACACTCAAGGTTATTGGCTATCTCAAAAAAGGAGAAGGTGACGGTATTAATTGACTCGGGGAGTACTCATAACTTCATAAATAGTAAGTTAGCTGCCCGCCTCAATTGTTTTATTTACCCAGCTCCAGAAATGCAAGTTATGATTGCGGATGGTGGGACAGTCAAGTGCATAGGAAAGTGCCATAGTATCAAGCTTTCCATGGGAGACTACATGTTAGACTCACCTATGTTTGCTATTTCTATGGGAGGGGCAGATATTGTTTTGGGGGTCCAATGGCTCACAACCTTAGGTACTATTGAGATGAATTTCCAAGAATTGTTCATGCGATTTCATTCAGATGGAAGGAAAATACAATTGAATGGGATGGTAGCTAAGTCTCCACAGATTATTAGCTCTCATCAGATGCAGAAGGTTCTCATAAAAGGATTGGGTGGCTTTATAGCAAAGCTATTTTCCATAGAAGTACAAAATACAGAGTCTTCAATGCCACCCGATCTTGAGAAGATT
Source organism: Taxus wallichiana var. yunnanensis (assembly GCA_018340775.1). Taxonomy (NCBI): domain Eukaryota; kingdom Viridiplantae; phylum Streptophyta; class Pinopsida; order Cupressales; family Taxaceae; genus Taxus; species Taxus wallichiana. The sequence goes on from CM031241.1 coordinate 673,474,612, forward strand.
ATGGATTCTCACTCATCTATTTTTGATGCAATTCCAAAGGGACTACCACTAGTCAAGGATCATGATCATGCCATTCGGTTGATTCCGGGAGCCAAATACCTAACATCAGACCATACAAATACCCATATTCCCATAAAAGTGAGATCGAGAAAATGGTGGAGGAAATGTTTAAGGCGGGTATCATCGGGCATAGCGAGTGCATATTCTTCACTAGTGGTCATGAGTACGTGAAAAGGATGAAACACGAAGGATGTGTCCAGATTACCAAGAAATCAACAAGTACACCATCAAAGATAAGTTTCCTATTCCAATAATTGATTATTTACTTGATGAATAGCATGGTGTTGTTTATTTCACAAAATTAGATCTTCGTTCGGGGTACCATCAAATTAGGATAAAAGAGGAAGATGTTCATAAAACAACTTTTAGGACTCATGAGGGCCATTATGAGTTTTTGGTAATGCCTTTTGGTCTTACAAATGCACCCTCAACCTTTCAAAGCTTGATGAACACTATTTTTAGGCTTTTTTAAGGAAATTTGTATTAGTTTTCTTTGATGACATATTGATTTACAGTAAGACATGGGAAGAACACTTACAACATGTAAATAACGTGTTGGAAGTTTTGGAGAAACATACTCTGTATGCAAAGCCATCCAAATGTTCTTTTGGTGTACAAGAGGTAGATTATTTTGGTCATATTGTATCCCATGAAGGTGTCAAAGTTGATCCTCAGAAGATCAAAGCTATGGTGGAATGGCCAAGGCCCAAAAATTTCAAAAATTTGCGTGGGTTCCTAGGACTAACAGGGTACTACAGAAGATTTGTGCGGGGATATGGTATAATAGCAACCCCACTCACTGCATTGCTAAATAAGGATGCCTTCCATTGGATGAGACGTAGCCACTGAATCCTTTGAGTGGCTGAAGGAATCCATGTGCGGACCCTAGTTTTGGCTACTCCCAACTTCTCAAAAGCCTTCATTGTTGAATGTGACGCTTCAGGATTAGGATTGGGAGCAGTTCTAATGCGGGAAGGAAGACCAATTGCATTTGAGAGTCGTCAATTTAAAGGAAAAGATCTACTCAAACACTGTCTATGAGAAAGAAATGATTGCTATTCTTCATGCGGTCAAGCAATGGAGGCCATATCTCATGGGAAGGTAAAAACTGATCACGATAGTCTTAAATAATTTTTGGAGCAAAGGTTATCATCGAGGAACAACAAAAGTGGGTAATAAAAATGTTGGGTTATGATTTTGAAATCATATACAAAAAGGGTAAATAAAATGTAGTAGATGATACGTTGTCAGAAGGGATACATCCGCGGATGCCTTACTATGTGGAATGTCCATGTTGACGACCGATTGGGTGGAGGAAGCAAGATTGGAATGGAATCAAGATAAGGATACACAATCTCTAATGAGAATATCAAGCAAGGATCTATGACATATAACAAATTTGAGTGGAAAGGTAATCCCCTATGGTACAAGGATAGGTTATACTTGAGTAAAGATTCTAAGTTGAAGCATAAGATTCTTACAGAGCTACATGCCTCACCTGTTCGAGGATAATATGGGTTTTTGAAGACATATCATAGAATAAAAAGAGAATTATTTTGGGAAGGACTCAAGGGGGATGTACAAAAGTTTGTATCAGATTTTTTAGTGTGCCAACAGAACAAAGGGGGAAACACTTAAGACACCAGTGCATTGCTGACCCTTACCAATTCCTAGCCATATATGGGAGGAGGTCTCCATGGATTTCATCACCGGATTGCCTTGTTCAGAGGGTAAGAATGTTATTTTCGTGATTGTGGATAGGCTCACAAAATATGCCCATTTTTGTGCCCTATCACATCCATTTACTGCTAATCTGATATAACTATTTTTTTGGAGACAATTCAAAGGCTACATGGAACCCCAAAGATAATTGTGAGTGATCGGGATCCTATTTTCACAAGTAATTTTTGGACGGAATTATTTTCATGTTTGGGTACTCAGCTAGCTCATAGTTCATCTTATCATCCTCAAACTGATGGGAAAAGAAGTGGTCAACAAATGCTTAGAGGGGTATTTACGTTGTTTTGTATCAGATAAGCAAGAAAGGTGGATTAAATGGCTACCATTGGCAGAATGGTGGTATAACACATCTTTTCATACCTCTTCTCAAATGACCCCATTTTTAGCATTATATGGTTACCATCCACCTTCTATCACTTCCTCCTTGAGGGTGTGAAACTAAGGTCGAGAGATGTTGAGGAACACATTCAACATCAACAACGAGGGTTTTAGCGAGTCGAAGAAGAATTTAGCATTAGCACAAAACAAGATGAAACAACAAATGGATCAACACCGTAGTGAAAGACATTTTGAAATTGGTGATTGGGTTTTTTTACGTCTCCAGCCTTACAAACAGATGTCCCTAAAGCAACAGAAAAAGGAAAACAAACTTGCTCCTAAATATTATGGCCCTTATCAGGTTCTATAGAAAATTGGTAGTGTTGCTTATAAACTAGAGTTGCCTCCATCTTCACACATACACCCAGTATTCCATGTTTCATGCCTGAAGAAGGTTATTGGACAGAAATTTGAAGCCCAGACAGAGTTACCAAAACTTGACAAGGAAGGAAGAATCATTTTGGAGCCAGAGAAGATTCTGCAAACACGTACTAAGAGGCTGAGAACTAGAGACATTAAGGAATATCTGATCAAGTGGAAGAATCTGAGCATAGAAGATGCCACCTGGGAGGATGAAGGTTTTCTACAGCAACATCCAGATTATTCAATGTTGAGGACAACATTGGTTTGAAGGGGAAGGGCATGCTACGCCCTTAACCTATTGCTTGTATTAGGATATGAGTAGCCGACTTGTGGCTTACCATATCATTTTATTATATCATTTATACTTTCTCATGCTTAATAGGTCGGCCTTGGTGATGGCCATAGCATATGAATAGTATATATAGGGGATTATAGGTAGTATTTCATTATCATTTGAGCATTTGAGTCTTGTTATATGGTTTGGAGGTTGCCCCCTCGAAGTGGCGAAGCTATTCTAATTGCATATTGAGATCATTATTCTGAAGTATTGTGTTATTTGGTGCTCTACTGTTGCTCTTAATCTGAATTATACAATTAATTTCATTACACAAACAATGCGGGAAAAAGGTGAGAGAATGGTAATGGTTCATGGTTATGTTTGAGTTGCAATCAGACAAGTTCAAAACTATGATTATAGATATGCACTCAGAATCGATCTAAAGGACCCAACTGGAGAACTTCAATCAATTACCGCTTTTGATGAGACAACTGAGTTAATCATGGGTGTTGCAGCTAGCGACCTCCATATATTATCTATAGACGAAGATGCGACTAGTGAAATTATAAGTAATGTCATCGGTAACGAATAGTACTTCACGCTTTCACTGAAAAAAGAGATGTATTGTGGAAACAACAGATTGAAATGTGTCATCCTCGGTTCAAATAAAGCGAGAAAATATTCTGACTCCTCCATAACCTTTATGCAAGGATTTCCAACCCACCCGTCCCTTCAAACATTACACCCTCACTCATCCCATTCTATACTTTGAACTATCACTGCTATGTTTCTTATTTCATATCTATGTTTCACTTTTTCCCTCCTTCAAAAGAAAACCGTTGAATTCCCTTATACACTGACATACTATTGTCTCCTTCTATTATGTGGATTGTTAGTACTTTTAAGAAAATAAATATTAAAAAATGCAATTTTGTTATGTACGTATTTACATCCTTCTGTAGTATGTGAACACATTGTATGTTTCTATATATCTAATACTCTTTTCCTTAATAAAAAAGTAGTTTCTCAAAACTCAAATTGTTACCTCTTATGCGTATTTCCCATTGGAACTCCACATGCATTACAATTGAATTTAGTTTTACATTTTCACTTATTTCTGCATTTGTTTGTCATCAAACTATGTATCATTCCTTGCTAACCCAAAATGATCTTTATCCAACAGGTGGTACTCCATAATCATGTGACTTCGCAATCATGTCGACTCTGCAAAACGAGCCAAGCGAAGAGAGAACTACACAAAAAATAAAGTACACATAACTACTGAGCAACGACATCGTAAATTAGAGCATAGAACAACGAAAATCTCTAATATCTTTCAACTTACAACAACCAACAACCTACGATCCCCTAACATTCCAATCTTGCCATCAAATACAACTATTGAAGAATTGCCAACCAACATTCCGCATGTAACTTCCATGGAAACAAACTTTCAAGAGCATACCAATTCCTTCCGTATGAACCCATCTTTGCTAACAACTGCCACTTTCCCCCAAATATGGGATGCCACATGAAAGCTGTCTCAAATCGACCTCTCTTGATTCATCCCACATATACAACCAGATTTCTCCTCTCCTTCAGACTGCTTTCCACCTTGCAATCCACAAATGACTGAAACAGAACACCCCACCCCTTCTAATACACAGATATTTCCCATATCCCGCTCTCTTCGCTGAATTTAGAAGCCCAACGTCGGTTTCGCAAAAGAATAGATTTGTTGGCAAACATCCAAACTTGCTCAATCTGTTTGGAAAATTACCCTGGAATTAAAACAATTTCCTTTGAAGGCTTTCCCTCGTAACAGATGCAAAAGTGAAAAACAAGGCCACCGCTTCTCTTCATGGAACAACATGGACCCTGAAAAATAGCCTATCGTTCTTGCGTCTTTAACCCAAATCAAGGAGATGCTTATCGCACGAGTTAATCCATTCATGCAAGTCACCCAAGTACATGGTGGGCAATACAAATACTTAGGAAACACCATAAGCTTCCCGCAAAACATTATTTCAATAGCAAATACCCTACCCTGCCGCCTAGGAGATTTGGACATAGTTCTCATACAAAGGGAAGGATCTAATTTTAAAAATTATGATTTCTACGTCAGTAGTTCTCGTGTTTGTGCAGCCTTGCAATATAAAATCCAACACGACCCCTATTACAAAGATGTCTTAATCGACGATGATGCCCTTTCCTCACTACTATCCGAATCATCAAATGTTTGCTCCTCTCTCAACACAACCACAATAGAACTGCCCCAAATGCAAACTTGCTCTACAACTCATGGTAGTGGTGTTCCCACCCACTTTAATGAAACATATGAACACTTATCATCTTTCGTGCCAACACCTCACAATACAGGAACAGAAGAAGAGGAAATCAAACAGTTCTTGCTCAACCACGATGGCAACACTCCATTTACGATGCCATGGCCAGAGCTTGGGCTTTCACCAATAAATGAATACAATACGGAAGGCATGTTCTCAATGGGTTTCCCAACTTTATTTCCAACAAGAAAAGTAATGTGGCAACAACCTTACATTAAATAAGTTCCAATGCATGAATACGCACTTCATTTGATGTGTTACCATGATGGGAACTTCGGTTCCCACCCAATATTTCGGTACTTCCTTCTAAACCTCATAATGTGACACAGAAGCCAGTCCACGACAACATTTTTTATGAAACAGAACACCGAATATGGAATCCCTCAAAAAATTAGAGAGCTGTGAAGACAACTACTGGAATTCCCCAAAGACAACCTCCCAGATAACTTAATGCACTTTGGATCGAGCCTTCGAGGGACACGTTCATTCTGGGCAAAAAGTAGAAGTGAGCTTTCAGATATGGTGGAACAATTGGGGACACCAACCTTATTCTTCACTCTAAGTGCTATAGACACTAAATGGCCAGATCTCCACAATATTATGTCTGGTGAATGCCTAACAGATCCTCGAGCCACGCAACGTTGGAGAACACTTAACATTGTCTCTAACCCTCATCGAGTATCAACATACCTGCATCACAGATTCACAATATTTCGGGAAGAAATATTACAGAAGGAACTTGGAGCAGTAGACTTTTGGTACAGGTAATAAAATCTACTTATTTCAAAGTTTTTCCCAAACTACATATCTAATATTTATGTTCCCTCGTCTCATAGGTATGAATGGCAACATAGAGGCTCTACACATGTCCACGGTTTATTGTGGCTCGAGAATGCACCAAAAGTTGTCAAACTGGACTAGGAGGACACAACAGTTATTGAGGTGACAAAACAATACTTTGATAAGTTAGGTATGCTTGGAACCCCGTCCGGCTTGTAACCGCTTGGATTTTGTTCACAGGTCACTCCTAGACGACCCTTTCTTGCTAGATACAACACAAATTCTATCGACCTCCTCACATGCAGACCTTGAAGAACTACTTAATCGAGTCTAGCGACACACTAAATGTTCGGGAGCAGACATGTCTACGTAGAAAGCAATCACATCTGCGGTGTAGTTATAACACTCGTGGGCCATGCAACCTACTTCTTCCTTGCAATTGAAGGTGATGGGAAAATAAAGTACCTCCCTTCCAGAAACGATGATAGATTGAACATCCACAATGAAACAATGATATACATATGGAGAGCAAATGTCGATTGCCAACCAAGTACTTTAGCGCCATGTCGTTCTTAAGTATATTGCAAAATATGATTCGAAATCCGAGCAATGTTCAGAAACATATCACCAAATGCTATCCAGATTTTCAAGAGACACAGACGCAAATTCTCCAGCACATATTATGATCCGTAAAATGCTCATAGAAAGCGTTGTTGAACATGACATAAGCGCACAAGAAACATGCCACATGCTACAAAAAAATGCCACTTGTTATGTGCAGTCATCCATTTGTATCATTAAATGTTGGAAAAAAGATTTTGAGACGTGTCGTTGAAAGTGGCCTTGATGCACAACAAACAACTGCTTTCTTGGATGCATATAAAGCTCATCTGAAAACCATGGAACACCTACCACTTTCAAGTTGCTCGATATTGGAGCTACAACAAGCACCATAAAGGTGATAAATGGAAAAAGTGACCGATATAAGCAAATGTTCGGGTCAACCCGAGATTTTTGGATGTCCCTGCTCAAGAATCAATGTCATATGACCTTTTCTGTTGGTCAGAACTCCTATTATACAAGCCTTTCAGAAATATTGCGTTTGAATTTGGCTCAACCCCACATGACATCAACGACACTTGGGACATGTACAAGCACAACTACAGACTATGGCATGTTCTACGCTTTCACTTGAGACACAGGACTTGCTACAGATGTTAGTTTTGACTCAGAGCCCGAATGCAATATTCAACAAGAACCATTGCAAGAATGGCAGGTCTTCGCAGAAACAACACGGGTCTAGACAGTCTTGAAATGTTGGGGAAATGAGATTTCGACATACACAATAATTAGACCATACACGATGTTCCCCATGATTTGTAGATAACTAGTTCATCATTCATTGAGAGAGAGAAGGCAGACACAATTAACAACAACATACATGCCACACCACCATCTTCCACACTTCCTTTGTCTCCAGAACAACAAATAGCTCTTGATACCATACTACACCATTCAACAAACAAATCCCTTCTACCTCCACTAAGATTGATAATTCAAGGAATGGCTGGCACAAGAAAATCATTTCTGATAAATAAAATCCGAATTCATTCACAACATCAACCATATCTCCCTCACCTCTACTTGTGCTCGCCCCTACCGGTGTTTTAGCATTCAACATCTCTACATCCACAATCCATGCAGCCATGCATATTCCAATCAAATAACTGAAACCCCTTGAAGGTAGTGCATTATCGTCTTTTCAAGAGTCATTGAAACATATAGAATATGTTCTTATTGATAAAATGAGTTTTATCGGGCCAAAGTTGCTAAGAAAAATTGACAGTAGGCTCCATGAAGCTTTCCCACACTCAAGAACATCTGAATTTGGGAAAAAATAAGTCATCCTCCTCGGTGACCTCGAGGCAATTACCATAGGTTTTGGACAGTCCTCTTTACGCAAGTAATTTCTACAGAGAAACCCTTTGGAAGGGATTTCAGTCTTCCATTACATTGCGAACAATATTTCAGCAACAAGGAACAACCAATGCATAGGTTTCATTCCGGAATTTACTACTCCACATGTGAGATTCAACCCCTCTAATTGAGGATTAGGAACTCCTAATGTCTCACACAGACACACACCTAACTCAGCAGGAGTTCAACATTTTTAAGGGTGCACCACATTTGTTTGTAAAAAACGATCAAGTGGCCTCCCACAACCTACAGATGTTGAAGGCATTGAATGTTCCGATCACCCAATCCATTACTGAAAGTAACAGGCGGACTGGACCAGGAAATCCTGATGATGATCAGTTGGAACACAAAGTTCTGTTGTGCAAACAACAAAAAGTCATGCTTATTACAAATCTATGGGTTGATGCAGGCCTCGTGAATGGTGCCACAGGGACAATCACCGACATTGTCTACGACGCATCAATACAACCACTAGCATTACCTTTATTTGTTTTTGTAAAATTTGATAGATACAACGACCCATGTTGGGATCCCTCCAACCCATTACATATTCCCATACCCCCTATTTTGAGAGGGAATCGAAGACAATTGCTGATTAAAATGGCCTGGGGATTAACTATCCACAAGTCACAAAGAATTACTTTGCAGAGAAAGCGTCGACATTGGAACCACGAAAGGAAGGGTATGACATTCTGACTTTCTCGAGTTCCCTCACTTGAAAATCTACTGATTTCACTGCTTTTCATTCGAGAGATACTCAAATATGGTGCATGTGCAGAACTGGAGCAAGAAGAAAGGAGGAAGTAAGACTACTATCACTCTACCCATCGTAAATACTACCCTATGTTTTCATAGCACCTCCGCTACTACAATACTCAACAGTTCTTCTATCCAAAGCGGCACAGACGTTCAAGGGTATTAAATGTAATCATGTTTATTGAAACTAAATTTTCCCACTAAAGGCAACCATTCATGATATAAATACTGCAAATGTATACATGTCTCATTATGTGTACGTATACCTTCATTTATTTGATGTTTCCAAATATGATATGCAACTTTAAATGTACGAATATGTAACATAATTAAATGTACACATACACAATTCAATGTAATGTTTCAACTAAAGTCCTACACTACAACTATCGATCACACACATTATCAATTGTTTAATATAAAATTAATTAACTATCAAAAATGGTATCCCAAGTAATCATGTACGAATTTATAACAAGTTTGAAATGTAGAAACAACCTTCAGATTAAGTGGATCAATAATAGCTATACCTCTAAATCAAATAACATATACCGTTCGGCGTTCACATCTCATGAAACACATGTGATTGCTAGTCTTATATAAGTTTGGAGTTTGTTACCCCTATGGTAAAGGACCTCCGGATGTTTCTGCAACGATGTTAAATTTGACAGTTGTTTGGACGTTTTTACTTTTAAAAGTTGTTTTTAAGTGGTTTTTGCTGTTATAAGCCCCTTGAAGCCCTCAAAGTTGACAACAAACTCTCAGGTAATTTTGACGAATCTGCCCTTGAATTCCAGAGAAAGATATTGGAGATATCCGGTTTGGGAGAAAACACTTATGTCCCTTCTGCAATGCATTGCTTACCCCCTCAGCCCTCGATGGATGCGGCTAGGGAAGAGGCAGAGCAGGTCATGTATGGTGCCCTGGATAATCTGTTTCAGAAAACTAGATTGAAGCCCAAGGATATTGGTGGTGTCATTGCCATTGATCTTGCCAAGGATATGTTGCAAGTTCATGGATGCCCCTATGCAGTTGATGTCGGCACAGAGAACATTACACAAAATTGGTATTTTGGTAATAAGAAGTCCATGTTGATACCCAATTGCTTGTTTCGTGTAGGAGGATCGGCAGTTCTGCTTTCCAATAAGAGATTTGGAACACGGTATGGAAATCCATAAAAGAATAATGGAGAACCAGCTTTTGTTAGATGTTGTACTTGTGACCACTCTGATAGACATGTATGCAAAATGTGGAAGCATGCACAAGGCACGCCAATTGTTTGACAAAATGCCTAAACGAGATGCAGTCTCATGGAATGCAATGATTGTTGGATATGTGCAAAATGATAACCTTCATGAGGCTTTAAGACTTTTCAAAGAAATACCTGAACCGAACGTGGTCTCATGGACTGCAATTATTATTGGATATGCTCAAAATGGCCTTATTGAAAAAGCTTTGGAGATTTTTATTGAAATGCAATTGGTAGGTGTAAAGCCAAACGCATCAACCTTTGCCAGCATTCTTCCAGCTTGTGTGAAACTTGGAGCTTTGGAGCAAGGCACAGGAATTCATTGAAAAATAGTTGAAAGCAGACTTTCATTAAATGTTGTAGTTGTGAATGCCCTGATAGACATGTACGCAAAATGTGGAAGCCTGCAGAAGGCGCACTATTTGTTTGATAAAATGCATAATGCAGACTTGGTCTCATGGACTGTGATGATTGCAGGGTATGCAATGCATGGTTGTAGCAAGGACTCCCTTAAGCTCTTTGATCTAATGAAGCACTCTGGAACTAATCCGGATCATGTTAGCATTTTAGACTCACTTTATTGTTAACATTTGATTTTATTTCTTACAATTTTAGGAAATGAGTGTTGTGAGCGATTGGCATACTATGGCATCAATACAAATTTGGTGACTTATTTGACTACGAAAACCCCTATTTTTGATAGTGCACAACATGTTGATTGGGGGTGAGTGTGTTGCATTTTGGCTTGTGCGTGCCAGCATTTTAGACTGCCTATTGTTAACATTTGATTTTATTTCTTACAATTTGCAGGAAATGAGTGTTGTGAGCGATTGGCATACTATGGCATCAATATAAATTTGGTGACTTATTTGACTACAATATTACATCAGGCAGCAAAAAATGTAACTACCTAGTTAGGCACATGCTATCTCACACCACTTTTGGGGGTAGTTTTGACTTATGCATATTGGGGACGATACTGGACTATTGTTGTTTTCTCAACAATTTATTTTCTTTTGGGGCAGACCAATTTGATGACACTGATCCAACAGAAAGGATGAAAAAGGGGTCTTTCTTCAATTGGTTTTATTTCTCGATCAATGTTGGTGCACTTGTTTCAAGCAGCGTCCTTGTATGGATTCAGGACAATGTTGGGTGGGATGGGGATTTGGAATTCCAACAGCATTTACAGCAATAGCCATAGCGAGTTTCTTTAAGATAATTATTGCAATTTCCTCCCCAGATAAACTTTCTAAAGACTCTTCTTTGGCCACCAAATATCTTATAACGTTGTATATGTTTTGTCAGAGAATTGCACTCAAATAAACTGAGTGGGAAGATACTGGCGTCAATCGGAAATCTTGAACAAGTTTACTAGTTGAACATCATGAGATAACCAAATAGGGGGAAGGCTTCCAAATTTTAACCTTTCATAATTTTCTTAAAACAACAAAATCCTTACCTACATTCCCAATAATTTTGGTGCCAAACTAAGAAAGATCATCCACGAACTTTGGAAGAATGAAGTCGAATAATAGATGATACATATATGGAATACTTGATGTCCTATAATAAAGAAGTATTTACTCTTGAAGACATACTGCATACTCTTACCAGGTTATGCCCTCAGGCCAGAAATATGTGATTGATTATTTTGCAGCAAAAAAGGTGCCAAACTAGAGATGACATTTAAAATAGAGTAGAGTATATCAAAATAATCAACTCTTTACGAATTTTTCCTTCTTCAAGTTATTAATGATTAAGATAAAAATATGATATATCATTATAGATTATGTGTTGCAACAAAAGAAGCCAAATCCAACATAGAGATATATGAAAGGCATAGAGTAACATATCATTACGGAAATGTCTTATTGAATGGTTTTCCATTAGGATGGTTATGAAGAGTTCATGTATTATCTCAATGTTTCAGGGTAGCTTTAGTTCAGTCATGTGGAGTTGTTATTATCTAATTTTCATCTTGCTTTAGCATTTTGTTTGTAAGTTATAAATTTCAAGTGTAAGTTATAATTTTTCATTGTATAGGTTTCTATATTCTAGATATCGTGTATAATAGGCATTGTAGTATACACATTTATGTTTGCTATAGGTTATATCTGATGACTGTTACTTGATGAACATTCACAGGATGCTCGTGTACAAGTTCATTGACAATGGAAACTTAGAGCAGTGGCTTCATGGAGATGTGGGACCTTTCAGTCCTCTCACATGGGAGATCCGAATGAGAATTATTCTTGGAACAGCCAAAGGGTAATCCATCACAATAATAATATATAGGATTTGTATTTGTAGTACACATATCAACATAAGGCTTCACATTTGCAGCAATGTATGTTGTTGACAACAATGTGGGAAATCCATCGATTTATGATCATGAATGTTGTTACAGGCTAGCATATCTACACCGGGGTTAGAGCCCAAGGTGGTTCACAAAGACATAAAATCAAGCAACATTCTTCTGGACAGACAATGAAATGCCTAAGTTTCGATTTTGGGTTGGCCAAGCAAGGAAGCGAGAAGAGCTATGTTATAATTAGGGTAATGGGGAATTTTGGGTGAGTACGTATCCCAATCCTGCATTATGGCTAATTCTGTAATTCGAATCCCCCACCTTTGCAACTGTGCTAAATCATAAAACTAGTAGCATGGAAAATTGCTTTCCATGAGAAGAATTCCAACACACAAAATCAAGTGGCTCATTGGGCATCCCAACCTTATTATCAAACCATAGAAAAACTTTGATTGGAATGTTGGGATGGAAAATCGCTTTCCATCAAAAGAATTTTAACACAAAAAATGAAGTGGCTTATTGGGCATCCCAACCTACTATCAGACCATGGAAAAACTTTGATTGGGATGTTAGGCATTTGGGATCTACATACATGCTATATACATGCTAGAAGTAGATAAGATCCCATTTCGTGATGAATGTATATGCGTGAAACTATATATATATATATATATATATATATATATATATATATATATATATGTTTGTGTTTCTATTTCGCCTATGAAACCTAAATTATAAGGCGTGACTTCATGTGAATAGGACCATCGAATAGGGTGCTCATTGTGAGAATGTGGGAGAAAAATTCTAAACCAAATGGCAAAGGAACACACGAGAGCGATGGTGAAACAGGCAGCCCCAATCACAAGACTAGGTGGAGATAGATTTATTATGGTTTGTGCGATTTTCATCAATTTCATGTGCCCCTGCCTTGGTGTGGTAGATACCTCATATATATATAATCATACATATGATTTTTCTTGCTATGTTTGGAAGGCACTGTAACATATGACTGACTTTGAGTGGGGTTCATTTTGATGTTGTTTTTGGAATTTTTATAGCTTTTTACAAAGAAGAATCTATTCATTTTTTTCCCTTGAGAATTTACAGGTTTTCATAAAAAAAGGTATGGATAGTATTGTTTTTTCATTTTTCTACCTTTTTGATAGGGTTTGAGAAACGATCTATTGGAGAAGATAATTTCTCTCTCTCCTTTATCCCTTAATACCATCCCACCCAGAGGAACCCTCCTGGTCTCAGTACCCTGTCCCAGTCAAAGACAATGAAGTCTAACAGCTGCAAATCAATCCATGCATCAAGAATCCCTCCGTATGAATGAGATCCAATGTGTTGTCAAAGAAGGGAAACCTCTAGTTTATGGTAATATATAATGGAACAAGCCCTCTTAAAGCAATCATCTCATTGAAGGGCACTCCTAGATTGACAACAGGAGAAACAATCATCACATTGTGTTCTCTCATCGTGGCAGCAAAAGTGCCAGTCCCAACACAAAAATCCAGCCCTATTCTGACCTCCCCTGGCTTGATGCTCAAGACTTCAGCTATAAGGAAATCTACATTTGAACTATTCCTGATCCATTTAGGGATCTCGTTTTGGACAAGGTTGAAACACCCAGATCATTTGAAGAATCCATTATTAGTCATGTTACTTGACAAGCAGGCAAGGTCATTACATTTATAGTTGTTCCATCTAAAATTTCTATCATCAGGCATGTTCCAGAGGGATTGATTAATGGGAAAAGGATTCTGAAATTGCCCAGGAGCTCTAACCAAGCATCTTCTCCTAGGCAAGGGATCACAGCCTTGTATCATCAACCTCTGTCTCAAATTCTGACCATCATGTCATAGCTCATGTACTATTCAACCTCTTTCTTCATCAAAACACAGGTATGCCCAATTGTTGTGTAGGTCCAATTAGTACCCAAAAGGTTGATTTTTCTAAGCCTGTTCTCTTTCCCCCGATATACTTTTTTAGTTCATATGATAGGAAGAAGTCCCCAATGGATCTATTTGTTGTTGTTTTGGTTGTCGTTGCAGAGAGACACTAATTTTTTTAGATACCCCATGACATCCCCCGCAAGAAAATTCATGTGCTTCAAGTATTCAGCTTTGAGAGCATTTGGGTCTTCTGACTCTGCATTGCTCTCAATTTCATTAACTGCCTTCTCTACTTTGCTCTGCAAGTCTTGGAGTTTGAGATTGGTGTTTTGAAGCCTTGAAGAGAGCTTGCAAAGAAGGTATCTTTGGATCCATAAAAATGTTTCAGAATTGTTAACTTCGAAAGATCCCAAACCCGTTTTGTCGATATATATATATATATATATATATATAAATAATATTAAGCTCAGATACGAATCGATAATATTAAAGGAATTCATAAAACATCACACTCAAACTGCATAGATAAATAAATACAGAAAGCCCGCAATCCGGGTGAATATAAATTAGGCGCTAGGGCAAATCTGGCAGATTTCTTTGTAAATATTTCAGCTAAATATTTAATATTGATTTATGAAGCTAAATATTACAGCAAGACAAATATAAATCTATAGAAAGATTTAATAACAAAGATAATCCAAAAATCCACAGAAAATGAATCAAACCCTAGCTGATTTGTCTTATTTCTTTGTTGGGAATTACAATAGATATCTAACATGAAAAATACCTCTGACACAATAATGAATAATTGTAGAAGAAGCCGCCCCCACTCAGATAGATGTGCAAAGCCCACAGCTGCAATTTATTTCTTTCCCTGACACTGCTGAAATGTTGAATAACTGATGTAAACAATGAAGATTCCTAGATGGAAACTTCTCTCACTGCTCCTGGGGTTTCCGTCCGCAAGAGGAATAATCCAGAGGGTTTCCGTCCTTGGATTTTGTCTGCAAAAGCTCTGTGCTCACTGCTCTGTAAAAATGATAATAATCTGAATGCCCTTCCCCAAGTCGCATTTTTCTTCATATAGCCAAAAACCCCTCCAAATCTCCAAGTCGCACTTTTTGGCCAAAACCCAATAATTAATAATTAATTAATTATTTTCTTTACTAAGTGGGTCGCATTTTTGGGTTTAATCAAACATACCCAAACAAGTCGCACTTTTGGCTAGGAATTGCATTTAAATAATTTATTAATTTTATTTAAATACATTTTCCTAAGTCAAAGTCACCCAAACAGTTTATTAATTCATTATATGTGCTTTAATGATATTTTACTTTAATTCGAGCACCATATAAAAGAATAATAAACCGAAGTCACCCTTGAAATAAGACACATGAAAAACATTATGTATCTTACTCTCGGAGGTAACTCCAGCTCATATGCCACTTCACCAACTCTCCTCAACACCCTGTATGGCCCATAAAATCACGGTTTGAGCTTTTCAGCCCCACTCTTCTTGAGAGTAATTTGCCTGTAAGGCTGAAGTCATAGAAAAACCATGTCCCCTATCTCAAATGATCTCTCCACTCGGTGCCTATCTGCATATATTTTCTGCTGATTCTGGGCCCGCTGCATGTTTTCCTTAAGCACCTTAAGGATTTCCTGAATATCCTGTAAACTCTCCTGAGCTTTGGGAGCTCTACTATCCCCAAATGCCATATCAACAAAGGATCTCGCATCATACCCATACAGAGCTCGGAATGGAGTCATACCAATAGACATATGGTAAGTGGTGTTATAGCAATACTCGCATAAATACAACAACTTAACCCATGCCTTCTGCTGTCCTGCAACGTAGTTGCGAAGATAACCCTCTATCCATTTGTTCACAATCTCTGTCTGTCCATCCGTCTGAGGGTGATAACTGGTGCTAGGAGTCAGCTCGGTGTAGACCAGATGGAAAAGCTCCTACCAAAATATGCTCATAAACCTGCTATCCCGGTCACTAACTATGTTCTTCGGTAGCCCATGCAACCGGAATATCTGACGGAAGAACAAATCAGCCACATCAGGTGCCTTAAAGCTGGTAGGGACAGCGAAAAAGTGTGCATATTTGTCAACCGATCCACTATGGCGTAAATGCGATCATTCCCTTGCACCACGGGAAGACCTGTAATGAAATCCATAGAAATACTCTCCCATTTTTGTTCGGAGCGCGTGCAAATGGTCATGTAAACCTGGCTGGGAAAGTATGCTCTAACTTGTTCTCGCTAACAAGTCATACACTCACTGAGACATGGCGCGAGGACATCATCCTTGAGACCCTTCAGGAGAATCTCTCTCTAATCTGCCTGTATGTTTTAAAATACCCTGGATGTCCTGCTAGTGGTGTATCATGGAAGGCATGCATAATCTTCTCTTTAAGTTTAGATTCAGGAACTAGGTAAATTTTGCCCTTATACAAAATCAAATCAGTCATTACCTTCTACCGATCATCCTGAATTTTTCCATCCATAATATCACATGCCCAAGTGTTTTTGGAATATTCAACTGACAGTTGAGATTTCCAATCTGTTGAAATCTCACTCGGCGAACATAGGATAGCGAGATGGGGTTTCTTGGAAAGTGCATCACCACTACATTCTTTGTCCCCTTGACATACTCAATGTAAAAATCATATGCCCGGATCCCGCCTTTGACCCATTTTTGTTGCCTCTCATTGAGTTCTTTTTGTTCCAAGAAATATTTCAAACTATTGTGGTCGGTTCTCACCACAAATTTTCCACCCACCAAATACTGTCTAAACTTTGCCAAGGCATGCATAATGGCAAGCATCTCCTTATCATAAGTGGAATACAGTCTCTCATTATCTCTCGACTTCCAACTCTCAAAGGAAATAGGATGACGATCCGCATAAGAAGCGCACCAATCCCCAATCCCGAAGCATCACACTCGGAATGAAGGGCCGTGAGAAATCGGAAGAGCCAAAACTTGACAGTGCTCATAATTACGTTAAGCTTCTCAAATACCACCTGTGCCTCATCTGACCAACTGAATGCACCCTTCCGTGTAAGATCTGTCAACGGAGCTACCAACTGGGAATAACCCTTCACGAACCTCCTGTAATAACCACATAACCCTAAGAATCCTCGCAAGTCAGAGATATTCTTGGGTGGTGGCCAATCCTGCATTGCCTGTATCTTCTCCTGATGAACCTTGACCCCATTGGCCCCAATGACATGCCCAAGATACAATATCTCCGTAAGCCCAAATTCACACTTGGACTTCTTAGCAAACAAAGACTGAGTCTCCATTATGCTAAGTACCTCATCAAGATGCCTCAAATGATCACCCCATGTCCTGCTATAAATCAGAATATCATCAAAAAACACCAACACAAACTGCCTCAACTGTTTGTTGAAGAGATGGTTCATACATGACTGAAATGTGGCAGGCGCATTAGTGAGTCCGAATGGCATCACCAAGAACTCATAGTGCCCATAGTGACATCTGAAGGCTGTCTTATGGATATCCTCATCCCGTACTCTAATCTGGTGGTAGCCTGATCGAAGATCAATCTTCGAGAAGTAGATAGATCCATGCAGCTCATCCAACAACTCATCAATGCGGGGAATGGGATACCTGTTTTTGATGGTTTTCTTGTTCAGTGCACGATAGTCAATGCACATCCTCATGGTCCCATCCTTCTTCTTTACCAACACAACTGAAGAAGCAAAGGGACTAGAGCTAGGACGGATGTGTCCCATCTCCAAGAGCTCTCTAATGGCCTTCTCTATCTCATCCTTGTATGTCTTAGGATGGCGATAAGGCGTAGTCATCACGAGCTTAGCACCCTCCTCAAGCTCTATAACATGCTCAAACCCTCTATCGGTGGTCTACCTAGAGGAATGTCACCAAACACGGCCGTGCTTATCCAAGTATGGATTTGGATGTCAATATGATAAGGCTGCTCATCGTCGAAGAAGATTTGGATGAAATGAAACACTTTGGGCTGCCCATACTGACCTCTCCATGTCTCACTATAGACTCCATCCGCATTTGAAACAACTCTAGGCCCACCGTCAGAAAGAGCCCGAAGCACAATCTTCTTCTTATCCACCATAAACTCCAACTCCATCCTGCGGAAATCCTGCACATATCTGCCAAGGGACTGTAACCACTGAATACCCAATACTGTATCAATCTCACCAAGTCCAATAACATAGAAGTCATCGGTCAATGTATAGTCCCCCATCTGAATACTAAGTCATGGAATCCTCTTAGTGCAACTGATAGCAAATCCATCTGCCACCCGTACACTAAACCCATCAAATTCCTCAACCTGTAATCCTCACTTCGCCATGACCCCTCATCAATGAAGTTGTGCGTAGCTCCACTGTCAACCAGACAAACAATCCGCTGCCCCTTAAGCACTCCCTTCAGACGAAAGGGATGGTACCTAGGAACGCCTGAAAGTGTGGCAATAGTAACATCGGATGAATCCAATGCCTCGCCCTCGCCAAGCTCTATTTGGGGCTGCTCCCCCTGTGCATCATGGTCACCGCCCTCATCCTCTACATCTGTACCTGGCAAGTGATCATCCTCTCCATCTGAAATCACCTCAATGAGATGCACCTTGCCTTTACCAAGGCAACGATGTCCAGGCTCCCAATGGTCTTTGCAATGAAAGCAAAGCTTCTTCCTCCTTAACTCGTTACGAGTCTCCTGATCCACCTTAGGAGGTGGTGCACTCTTCTGTGGGGCGGTAGAGCGCTGAAATGGCCTGGAGCTCGTGGGAAACTTCTTATTGGGCTGATAAGAAGTGGGCTGATAGGAAGTGGGAGATGTGTCCAAGTCCAATGCCGTCTGAATGGCATCATGCAATGTCCTAGGCTTAAGAGCCTTGACCAATCCTCTCATCCTATCATGGAGACCCTCTATAAATAACATAACCACCCTCTTCTCAGGCATCTCTGGAACCATAACGGCTATCCGCTGAAATTCGTTGATGTAAGAATCAACATGTCCACTCTGTCTGAGCTGTGCCAAGTCCCTGTAATATAGCTCCACATCCTTGCGATCAAACCTCGCAATCAATCTGTCACTGAAATCCCTGTATGAATGTAGAAGCTCATGACCCTGCGTAACTAACCCATGGTGCCACCAATCATAAGCCACCCCCTCAAGGTGCAATGTAGCGAACTGTATGGCCTCCTGCTCCCTCATGGGCTTGAGGGTAAGGTAGGTGTCGAGCTTGTGAATCCAAGCCCTGGCACTGATCTTTCCACTACCATCAAAAGTGGAAAGGGTTACCTTATTGGTAACCTGCTACAAATCTCTATTCTGTTGTGCTCTAGGTCTCCTATCCTGTCCAACCCTCATGTTGTCTCTCCTCTGAGCACAATATTGTGGGAGGGGAAATGCATCCCTCACATGCTGTGGCAAACTCCTCCACTCATCGCTGACTGCCATGATGGTATCCGGGAAAGCTGCTTCTTCCGACCGTCCCTCAATCTCTGGGGGGTCACCTCTAGGCAAGAAGTTAGGCTGCATGGGCCTATCTGCCATCCGTGTAGGTCTCCTCTCGTCTGTATGGGTATGCCTCCGCTCATGGCGTGGTGATCCCCTAACACTCCCAAGCTCTGAAGGTGATCTGCTATGACCCCTGTAGCTACTAGCAACGGATACGGATCTATCCCTCCTGCCATGCCTGTCCCGCGGCCTATCCAGTGCCAACCTGTCCAAAGTAGTACCCATGCGCTCCATGGCGTGAATAACCCTGCGTGTAGTGGCCATATCCCGAATAAAATTCCTATCTGGATCTGCATGCTCCTCTCGAGGACTCTCAGGCCTCTCGCCCAAATGTTCCATTCTGTTACCACCTGCAATACCAGCTTCGAGCCGTGCTCGTCTGCGGGTGTAGTATCTATGTGTACCATCCTCTCTGTGATGCATTCAAGGCTGATTTCTGTTTTAATACCCTGGTTGTTCCTTCCCACACAGGCTGGGAGGATACTGCTCTGATACCACTAAAAGATCCCAAACCCGTTTTGTCTGATATTTTTTTTTTTTTTAAATAATATTTTGGATCAGATCTGAACTAATAATATTAAAGGAATTCATAAAACATCACACTGAAATTGCATAGATAAATAAATACTAAAAGCCCGCAATCTGGGTGAATATAAATTAGGCGCCTAGGGCAAATCTGGCAGATTTCTTTGTAAATATTTCAGCTGAATATTTAATATTGATTTCTGAAGCTAAATATTACAGCCAGACAAATATAAATCTGTAGAAAGATTTAATAACAATGATAATCCAAAAATCCACAGAAAATGAATCAAAACCCTAGCTGATTTGTCTTATTTGCTGCTGGGAATTACAATAGATATCTAACATGAAAAATACCTCTGACACAGTAATGAATAGCTGTAGGAGAAGCCGCCCCCACTCAGATAGATGTGCAAAGCCCACAGCTGCAATTTATTTCTTTCCCTGACACTGCTGAAATGCTGAATAACTGATGTAAACAATGAAGATTCCTGGATGGAAACTTCTCTCACTTTGCTCTCCGGGGTTTCCGTCCCATGAGAGGAATAATCCAGAGAGTTTCCGTCCTTGGATTTTGTCTGTAAAAGCTCTGTGCTCACTGCTCTGTAAAAATGATAATAATCTGAATGCCCTTCCCCAAGTCACCTTTTTCTTCATATAGCCAAAAAACCCTCCAAATCTTCAAGTCGCAATTTTTGGCCAAAACCCAATAATTAATAATTAATTAATTATTTTCTTTACTAAGTGGGTCGCATTTTTGGGTTTAATCAAACATACCCAAACAAGTCGCACTTTTGGCTAGGAATTGCATTTAAATAATTTATTAATTTTATTTAAATACATTTTCCTAAGTCAAAGTCACCCAAACAGTTTATTAATTCATTATATGTGCTTTAATGATATTTTACTTTAATTCGAGCACCATATAAAAGAATAATAAACCGAAGTCACCCTTGAAAACACCCTTTTGGCCGTCGGGTAGACAAAACAGGCCAAAAGGTCTTCGACCGAACTAACCGAGAAAGAGGGACATTACAACTTCCTTCTTCACTTTACAGCATAACATGTATCGGATTTCAAATGTTTTCCTTATATGACTATGTGGGCTGAGAACCGATGTTCAGATATTGAATTTATTATACTTTTGAATGTAATTATCCTAGAAAGTAAATGATTTTTTTTCACGTTTTTTAAATTTATTAATATTAAGTAGTAGATGGAAATTATCACTAAGAACCTTAAATCCTTTTCAAACTCGATGCATTCTTTTTATGTTTTTATCTAATATAGTCTTCAGACCTTCATCTACATTGTTGAAACTGCAAAACAATAGTGTAGCACAAGCTCTAGCTCTGCTGACAGAAAAAATTGTAGACGTTTCTTAAGCATAACAATCCATTCAACATGTGTTGCTGTAATATTCTTTTTTTCACTTCTGAAATGAATTTTTGCATTGGTCCATGTATGTAATATTGCAATTTTCTTAACTCGTAAATTTACAAGAAAAAACTTCACATTAACCTTTTATTATTTGAATGCCTATGGTACTTATAAGCATGAAAAATGCTAACATGCATGTGTTCCCCTTTCTATACTTTGTCTGTATGAGTTTGAACAACACAACATAATACATCAAACAAGCTTTTGATACAGGTTGTGCCGCTTATTATTAGCATCCCCTTCTGCAAGTGTGGGTGGTTACAATTTGAATGATGGGGGTAATATGGTGAATCAAAGCACCATTTACAACATAGCATGAAATCACCAGGTTTACGCTTAATAGCATTTTCGGAGGTATAATGTGGTACTATTACTTTTTGAACTTTTCCAGCATTTACTATATCTACTTGATTATTTGGAAGCCCCATCTGCTTGAGCCATTGGAATATGCGATTGACTATATGCCTATTCCAGCTAAACTTCAAATACTAAAAGGGTCTTACAATGGGAAATGAAATTGTCAAACGTTGTGAGTAGGAAAATATGTTGAGACCCACAAAAGAAAACTGGATTACTGGTCATGACAAAGACCCACCCATTCAAACTAGGAATGTTCGGCTACTACACAAATAATAGAAGTTGACATTTCCCATCAGGACCATGCCAACAATTCAAAACTTTTCTTTGTAGCATCCTTAAACTGAAGCAACCTATAGAAAGAGCTTTTGTAAATCATCTTAGTAAGTGAGCTCATCATGGAGCACGACTTCTCCAAATTTAAAAATCTTCAGTTAAACAAAGGACTTCCATTTTAGTAATACCCAAATACTTTTTTGAAATGTTTTAACAAATCGAGGATTAATGTTGAATTTTAATAACAATTCGGTGGAAAATACACTAAATTAAGGAAACTTAATGTGTGGTATAAATTAACAATCAAAAACAAGGGAAATTTTAAAAAGTAAAGATAACATAGAAATGTAAGTAAAATCTTTATTGCAAAGATGATACATAAAAATGGCAGCAATATCATGTGTATCCTGCAGTAATATCCTTGTTCCCTCTGCATCTATCATTAATGGGAAACAAACCATAGAGAGCAGAAATACGCTATTTTTTTGTTCAACTGGGTAAGTGTTATTTGGCAGGAGTGTCCAATCTCCATTGTTATAGGAGACAACAAAATATCAGAGTTCTGTCGTATGTTTTCTGATCAGGATATTGTTTGTGGATGCAGTATAATTATTGATTGCTTAGGATTTTGTTTGCAAATGGTAGCGGTCATGACACTTGAACTTTGTTACAAGAATTGACCTATCCTTTGTTTGCAAATGATGATGGTCATGAATTTCTTGAACATTATTTACCCCGATTGGGTGCTTCTTAGTGAGGTTGAGTTTTCATGGTTTATTTTTTAGCAGATGTTTACTTAACATGTCGAGCATATGGAACTTTTCTGATATCATGTCCTAGAGTATTTTTTCTACCAATCCATCAGCTGCTTCAACTGGTTCTGGCTTCTCAGGAAAGGCAAGTAGTTGTTCTCACCAAAATACACACACAGGGAAAAGGAACCATTATAATTATGAGGACAAAATGTTGAGTTGTATATTACATACATCCATGTATTATATTGTCAACTTCAAACGTGTGTGATATTTAGGAACAATATGTATTATAAGACCTTTTCTCCAAAGGTACTCTTTAGACAATCAAAGTTTTTTGAAAACCTGTTAGACATGTTGTAGATGTTCTTCCAAAGTCTTGTAATGGATGAGTTGAAATCACTAAATGAAAACACCAAATGTAGATCTAAAATGTCAAAGGAGGAGATAAAGGGTATGAGTACAACCAAAGTAGAAGTTAAAGGCTTCACAAAGGAGTAGTGGAGTTTAAGGGCACGAGAATTTTATGATCAAGAAAATGAATTACTAGAATGTTTCTGCTTACAATTAGTATGTATTATATATGTATGCTAACTGGATTTGAGAGGTGCCAGAGATATGAGAATTGAGGAATAATGTATTGTATTCGTATTTTATGAAGCTCTAATTTATGTATTGCGTTGAAGAGGCTTAGGGTATACGATCCACATTTGGAACACCTGGATCAGGGGACTAATACAATTAATTCCAGGAAAAATACTCTCTAGCCCAGTAAATGGAGGAATCCCAATGGTCAAAATAAAAAAACTTATACCGTTCAACGTTCACATTGCATTGTACACATGTGATTGCTAGTTTTAATATTATAGAACCAAGAACCACTTGTCTCGTATAATAATATGATTAAAAGAGAAATTATTTGTAAAACCATGTATAACTTCCCAAAACATAATAATTGTAATGTGCTAGAGAAAAATAGTTTCAAGTAGTCTTAAGTAGTCTTCTAACTTGAGAGTTGGGAAAGAGATGGTGCTAATTTGAAATCACGATTGATGCGTAGAAGAATCCCCATGTGTTTTCTAATCAAATCAATAATAGGCATGTCTAAATCAAAACTAAAGAGGAATATATCGAGGATTAAGGAAAAGTAAAAAAGTTATAAAACGGTTTACCCACAACATGGGTAAAGATACCAAAACATCTAGTTAAAGACTACCGCACAATATTGATCCTCGTGTAGTTTATTGGAAGCGTCTATCTTACTATGTTTTTGAATAATGTTCCCAAAACAAAGATTAAGAATGTCATTTGGAAAATGGTGTTAAGAGGAAATGACGACATTATCCTTTAGGGTCTGGTTTGTTTTTTATTATGGGTACTGCGGGGATTTTGAAAGGAGATATTATAATAAATTCTAAAAACATTGAACCACGAGTATATTTGGGTTATACTAACCTACCTTAAGGCCAAATTACTATACATTAACAAATGGACACCCAAATATCGGGAGATGGCACTTCTGAGCAATCTTTGTTTAAGCTTTTTTTAAGATTAAAGAATCATTTTATCGAGTTCTAAAGTTAAAGAACCTTTCTTCATCTTTTGCACTACCATCCACAACCCCGCATCACACTCATCCTTAAGAATATGATCACTAGGAAATATAACTTCAACCACCTTCACAACCTAAAACTACTTCGATTCAAAGAGATGAACATTTCAACCCAAAGAAGACACTGTTTGCTTAGACTCCAATTAGGCACATAGGACTTGCCCAAATGAAGCCTCCGAAGAAACTCTAAGTAACTTCATGATTACCTTCTAATCTAGAAAGATAAGCCCCTTCGAAAAGTGAGCTTCATGTCCAGATTTAGGATGTGCCAATGGCATTTCCAAAGAATCACTTAGAGAAGTCGTCGAGAAAGGTTGAGAATCTACCATATGGCCTTTGAAAATGAAACGATCGAGGAGAAGATCCTTCAACCAAGACGCCTCACCCTCTAAATTTTATCTAAGACTACTATAATTTGTAGCCATAATCTAAGGCAATGGAATGGATTGCCCTCATAATCCAAATATTGCAACCAAAGATGATCCACCACTTTTAGGACAATGCCAACATGAAGATTTTTTGATATGTCTATATCTAAATGTATGTAGGAAAAATTTGTGTCTCGAAAACATGGTACCATCATCTACCAATAAAAATCAACCCAAAGTATTTCATATAGCCTCAAAGGATGACTTAGTCCAAAATTGAAGCGTAATTCGATAATCGAATCCAAATAGGTTTGACATCAAAATATTTGGTGGGGGATTGAAAAGAAGGATATCATGGTTTCAACAAGAGATAATGATGGCCCCAAACCTAGAGACAATCCACAAAGAATGGTAGCCATGTATCGGCTAGTATTAAAAACCACAACAAAAAACCTAACACATGGATGAATCTCCATATCTCCTTTGATAAGGGGTTGACATGAATTTCACGATTATGAACAAGAGTGTACGAAGGCCTAGTCAAAATTTGTCAAAACAACAAATAATCCCTCTTTCGTGAAGTATTTTTCATTTTTCTTACCTCCTCCCAAAAAACAAAAATGAGGGGGTTTTAGCATAGGTAAGGGGGAAAATCTTCCAAAAAGAGCACACAGCACAATATCAACCACTTTTGTGAAGGGCCCAAAGGTCTCACATCCACGCCACTTAATGGTGATGAATAGGGTCCATCTTTTGATGCACTAATGAATCTGGTATGCCAATATTGTATGAGTGTAAGAAGTTGCATCTAAATGGTGATGATTAGCTCAAAGGGTGTTAGTGGAGCTCGTGTCCATAATGTAAACAATGCATCTCTAAACATTCTTGGTAGAATGTGCACTATCTACTGGAAATTTACAATTTTTACAAGAAGCATACATAAAACATTAGGTATCTACAACTAGGTTGGATTGTGTGTGATATTCTAACATTATCCAATAACACTATGAGGAAATCCATCTCAAGAGGAGAAGTGGATTGCCATCTATTTAAAAATGCTTCATATATATTTTCAGAACCGACCTACAAGAGGTGTTTATTGATAATAACAAATAGAATAATGTATCTATAATATAAATAATTTTATGTTCACAAATGATTAGTTGTGTGTATGTGCTTAAAATATGAGGTTGTATAGGGTTTGATGTGTATTTTTCAATCATCTCATTTTGTTGATTTGGGCTCAATTGTGAGGCTCCTTGGATCGATATCCGGACCTCTTTACGATTTTTCTCGTAAAATACTAGTAAACACAATAGTTAATTTAGAAAACATATGGCACCAGACAACACCGGGAAAAATTGTGCCATTACTGGATCAATAGTAAGAACAACTACAATTAGGTATAATGTTTTTAGTGCAAAAATGGCACCTACCATTAAAAGAGCAAGAATGAATTAAGTATTAAAAGAAAAATGTTGAAAGCTATGTTTCATTTTCATATCATGATGCTTATCTTTTCCCTCTTATGAATCCAATGGCGAATCCCTAACTTTTGAGATAAAAGTGCTTGATCGATCGGGTAGAGAAAAAACCACACCAAATCTACATGATCTTGTTAGCAAGACCAAGACAAAGTTTGAGCTATCTATAGCATTGCTTCCCCTTATTTTTCTTAATCTCTTTGTTGACAAACAAACAAATGCTTAAAAACAAATATTTTTGGGGGTAAATCTTGTTTAATCTCTCTCTATATAACTATTATTGTTCAAAGTTTTTAATGTAGAACAAGCCACATTAAAAATCTTATTAATTTTGACATAAATATTTTTAATAATTCAATCACTTCAGTATTTAGAATTTTTGCAAAATTAATGTATATGAATTAAATATAAATAAAAAAGGTTTGCATAAGACATAAACTTGCTACAATTTTAATGGAATGATAGGGAATCATAAGAAGGTGACGCAATGACCTATTGCATCTTTGCAGCTCTAGCTCTTCATGATTTCTTATTTGTTACTCTAAATATCTAGACATGTTATTATGGATTGTTAAATATTATCCCTTATATTTTTGAATTTATTACTACATCCTTTTATTTTTGGGCTTCTTTTTTACACTATTAATTCATTTTTTTACAAATATAACTCTATAAATTTTGATAATAAAAATTATCCATAAATGATTCTACCTAATATGTACCACACTACTAAGGTAATACTCCTCAAGAAAATTTATTATTATTAATTTATTATAAAATAGGATAGAGGCCCATTATCAACTAAACTTACCTCTAATGCATACAACCATCCAATATTCATACCTATCCAAACCTAATTTGGTCAATTTTTCATTTATGTATTTGATTCCACATAATTGGGACCCAACTCAATCATCTTTGTATAAATAGCAATATTTGATCACATAATAAAAATACACGGTGCTCATATATGCCAAATTTTCCATATATCAATCTATATTTATTTACTCAAACATAATTTGGTCAAATTTAATCAAATAATGACATTCAATTAAGAGATATCAACAAATTGTACTCATAAATGGCTAATTTTCCCTAAATCTACTTACATCTATTTGATCACACTTATTTTATCCCAATCAAGCAAATGTTCTTAATTTAAGTCATCCGGTAATCAAATAACCACAAATGTTGCTCTCATATGACCAATTTCTTTCCAAATCTACTTACATCTATCTAATTACACCTAATATTGCCTATGTTTTCAAGTTCTTTCAAATCCAACATTTAATCACAAAATAACGATAAATTATGCTCATATATGCCAAAATCCCAAAATCTACAAATATTTAATAGATCCCACTCCATCCATTGATGATTTGGTCAATTTGTCTCAAACAATGACATTCACTCGTGAAATAACAATGATAAGTTGCACTCATTTACAACCATGTCCCCAAATCTACCTTCATTTATTTAATCACACCTAATTTTGGACTAGTTTAATCATATTTTATCAAATAATGGCATTCGATCACGAAAAATGATAGATGACAAACCATATAGGCACGATTTTCCTCAATTCTATATTTACATATCTATTCGCGCTTAATCAAGGCCTAAATCAATCACATCTTCTCAAATAATGATATTGTTCACAAAAAGAAATGTTCTAAACTAATATGCTCATTTTACCCCACATCTACTTTTAAATCTTATCACACCTAATTTCTCTTATTTTGTTAAAAAAATCAAATCACGGCATTAGATGATACAAAATAATGACAAATGGCACTCAAATATAATCCATTTTCTATTATTTACTATTATGTATATGATTTCACATAATTGGGGCCCAATTCGATCAAATATGCTCAAATAGTGACATCAAATGATGAAATAATGATATAAGGTGATTTAAATATAAGCAAAATTCCCCATTTATACCGCATCAATTTGATCACAAATAATCATAGCGTAATTGCCCCCAAATTAGCTCAAATAACTACATGCGGTCACCACATAGTGTCAAACGTTTCTCAAATGTGCACGATGTGGGTAAACACTACATTCATCTATGTTCACATCAAACCTAGTTGTGGTATGATTTGCTCATAGTTGCGATAAATAATGACATGTTAACCATGGAAAATACACAAATTTGCTCAAATACGACTAGTTTTTCCCAACTAAACATTTATCTTCAATTACACCCAAAGTGAGGCTTAATTTAGTTAAAACTTCTCAAATATTAACATTCGATCATGATAAAATGACAAATGATGTTATCAAGTGCTAAATTGGGGCTAATAAAGTAACATTAACTAAAATTATCTTTTAAAACATTATATATACATCGAAATTGTACTAAGATATTTTTAGTTAGTGTGTGAATTTGTGTTTCAATATTCTTTTAGCTCTCATTGTCTCTAAGAGATGACAAGTTTGAAAATTTTGATTTTGACACACCTAGAACTCTTTAAAATGTCAGCAATCAATTTGAAAGTAAAAAAACATGCAAAATGACCATTCATTTGTCAAAAATAAATAATAAGTGCAGAATTTACACACATAAGACCAAATCGGATTTTGAAAATGATATAAGATCGACCAAATCGGATTTTGAAAACCTATCCCTTAAAAGGTAATGCCTAGAGCTCTAAAACCAATTCCACAACATTCATATTAGCTCTAGTTTCTTATAATTACTAAAATAAATTTGAATTATAAATTTCTTATACTAAACATTTATTTTACTAAATATAATACATAACACTTGGTTTGTTTGTGTATTTTAACATTTCATGTACATCACAAAATGTGCACATGTTATAACACATACGCGTTCTTTGTAACTACAAAATGTGTATATATTATAATATATAATTGTTATTGATAACATGTACACATTTTTATAACATGTACACATTAATAATGTGTGCTCGTTATAACACATGCACCCTTTAAATTTGATTCTCAAACATCTAAGCCTTAGGCTTGGAAAAGGCTTACATTTTTTTAGATCAAGGCTTAACGCGACAACACAACACAATTTATGTAAACTGTTGGTTTTGGCAAATACAAGCTTCCTCTCGTGAAAAGCGTCATATATATCATCAACTCATTTCATGAAATTGTTGTAAACATATCAATCTTAGCTTCTACTTTGTAAAATTAGTTTTCTTCTATCTCATGATATGAGTAAGGATTGATCATTGTTTTATTCAAAACATGTCTTTAACATACCATAAATTTATAGCTATTGTTTCTCTTATGCATTTTTGGATATATTCATGGAATTTTAAAAGATCTATACTAGGACAAGCTAGATATAGTTCCATTCACATTTGAAAAACTGAATTTTGCTCCTTTTTGAGAAAAATGTCAGGAGCATGTTTGATTATATGCTTGTAGGGTATATTTAGTTCAAAAAATAATTTAAAATTTTATTGTTATTAATAATTTACAAAAATATCATTACAAATGTGGAGATGTCTCGTTGGTTCTTCACAAGTGTTTCAAAAATACTTAATGAAGCTTTAAAAATGGAGGTGGAGCATAACTACTATCTACCATGTTTTTGTAAAGCATATGCACCTCTTTGAAATCACCTATTTGACCCACTTATTATGCACAATAATTTATAAAAATGGTACTTTGTTAATTAGATTAAAATTTCTAGGTTTCTTATTCTTAATTTTTTTCTAAATTATGAGCATGTCTATCTCAAGTTTTCTGTCCAATTTTTGATATCTTTGATTTCAATGATAAATTGTCCTTTTAGACCCCACTCTTTTGACCCCACACCTTCATGCACTTACCCTACTTTGGCATGTAGAATAGTGGTGATAAATGTGGTATTAAATCCTAAAGCTTATGGCTTTGGCATCTATGAAGTTGGTTAATAGAAAATACAGAGTCAATTCTTGTATTCTAGCCAAAACAAAGAGAGATTAGAATCTTGATAGTTGGTATATGGTGTGCCAATTTAGAGATGCATTAGGACTAGCCCTAAAAAATGGATTTAAGTATTAAAACCATAGCAAGTAAACTATACCGAGCATCATACATGAATCAAAATATTTCATGAGTTAAGATTATTGCCATGAAATGTTTAGGACCAATTCTCACTCATAACTTTCCTTCTATCCCTTCAAGAGGTAAAGGAATCACCAATATGGGAATGTCTAAAATGGGGAAACCCAATAGTTAAGTTGAGGTTCTTCTAGATTTCCTTGAGGACAACAAGGAATAGACTTGTGGGAGCACTCATGGGACAATCACTACATATTGCAATAAAACATCATGAACAGTTTCTAATTAGATATGAAATTGGTAGAATAGAGCCTAAAGTGGTGGCAAAGCTTAGTCTAAAATAGCATGAAACTTGCTCACTATATTGTTACAACATGATATAAAACCTTGCTAGGAGAAGAGATTATAGTAGAGGATAAGGAAATCCAATAAGAGTGAGGAACCAATAGGATGGCCAAAGATTAATGCTTCTACTTGGCTAATGATTAAAATAAAACCTCTCTTAAGAAAATTTGAAAAGGAGAAATTAGGCATGTCACTCCCATTGTGTTGTTTGTTTTACTAAATACGAACATAGAGGACATCTACTTCTCAAATTTCCTTTTCTTGAGAATTTAAATGATTTTTTTTAATTACTTGAAGATAGATCTAGAGGTTATAGTTAAATTCCTTTATTTCTATCACAACCATTACATTACCAACTCCTCAACCTTATATCTTTTTGTTATATACCCAATTATGCAAGGAAACATAGCAAACAAAATGACAAGTTCAGAAATTCAAAGCTTTCAGAGGTTATATACTTCTCAATGTCCTTTTGTTGAGAATTAAATGAAAACTATAGGTTACTTGAAGACAGATGTAGAGGTTAAGATTTAATCCCTTTTTTTCTATCAAAACCATTGCATTACCACCTCCTCATCCTTATATGTTGTTATTATACCCATTGGGCCAAGTACGCAAGTAGTGTTGTGAAAAGCTCTATCATAGCTATGCTCGATGAAAGGTAGGCTTTCATTCCAAGTGTGATTCTTCATAGAATTGTACGTTATGAGAAGATGTGCAATCATCCTCTTCAATATAAGTAGGATATTGTATCTACATCGTTGCAAATGAATATTTCTCCAAAATTTTATACACTCTTTGTTCGCAAAGAGTTGAGCTTGTGTTGAACGATATGAAGATGTTCTCATGTTTTGTTGAAAATGAGTATGTAATCAAAGGATAGACAAAAACAAAAGAAGTTGTAAATGAAAACAATTGTCATCGAAGGAAAGTTCATCTTCGAACTACTTCAAAGTTTAGGGAAATTAGGTTCTTCCAACTATTATCAACAACAAAGTTCTTGCTTGTTGACCCCCACAATTGAGAATGGAACAATCTTTCTACTTCTTATGGATCTATAGAAAAAGGAGGCTATGGTGGAGGCTAATTCTCATGATATGTTTTCCTTTAGCAAGATGCCATAGGGGTAGATCATTACCTCTAGCGATGCAAGCGAAGCTTTCCATGTGCCACATTCTACAATAGAGTGCCCACTAGAATCGAGTATAGTACACCACTTTCCAGTCTTAAACAGCCTTAAAATATGTAGAACCTAGAATAAATTACAATGTAATTTTTAAACAAACAGTTTTCAAGCTTTAACAAGCTCAAGGTTCAATTGTCTATGACTGAAAATTGGAAGTAAATGTGACATGAAAAGAAAAATAATGCAAGAATGTTTCAAAAGATGAAAAAATGCAAAACAGCACTATATTGGATAATTCCTAATGTTTCCAAGTGTTTCCAAATCTTTATCAAAGTTGAAGGAATAATCAGATCTATGAATGATGCTATGAAATGTTCTTGACGAAACAATGCCTTAAATGCACAAACTAGAGGTATTTGATGACTCTTGACTATAAGAAATGTCCCTAAGAAATCTTAAAACTATGGGCAACATAAAAAACCATATATGCAACATGTGGAGGACCACAAGTATTGATAACAACTAAATTATCAACCAAAAGTATTGATAACAACCAAATTATCATATAGACAAATGCAAGGTGAATGGCATTGATGATTCAAGAAGACTGTGCAATTTTGGATGCCTCTAAACTTTCCCAACAAAACCGTACTATAACAAGAACAAAAAGATGTAGGGTAAGCACTATTGTCAAATAATTGGCAAGCACAGTAAGCAATATAAATACTAATAATCGTAAAGACACTGCTATAAACTAAAAGATGTGCAAGAGAAAAATTGGAGTTTGAGGAAATTATCAATTATGAAGAGTAGAAATCAACTTTGAAATCAACAAAATTCGAACATGCAATATTTTTAGTCGTTTTTGATGATGCCTATGAAGAAGCGATGAAAATAGTCTATGACCTTCCCAAGATCCAAAATCTGATGCTTTAAAGACTAAACACAACCTTGAAATACACAGAAATCAGGAGATGCAATGTTTTCAAGACACTTTTATGATTCTAATATAGAAGCCAATGGTATAAAAGCGATGACCAATCAACATGCAGAGTAGTGTGTCCTACAACATGTATAACCTACAACGAAGAGACGCAATGCAAGTCTTTTACAAACAATTTGTAAACTTTTAAAAGCTCAAGATTCAGTTATTTGAGACTGAAAATTGGAGGTAAATCTGACAGTAACATAAAAATAATAAAAGCAAGAATGCTGCAAAATATGCTTGCAACACAACACTAGAGTGGATCTTTCCTAATGTTTCCAAACATTTACATTTGTTTTAAGCTGAAACAAAGTACAAGCAGATCTGTGACTGATGCTATTAAGTGTTTTTAACCAAAAAAATGCTTTGAATACACAAACTGGAGGTATCCGATGACTCTAACTTCAAAAAAATGTGCCTAAGGAAGCATGAAACTAAGGGCAACGTTTGAAATCATACATGCAACATATGAAGGGCAGCAAGTATTGATAACAACCAAATTATGAAATAGACAAATGCAAGGGTGTCTAGTGAATGACCGTGATAATTCAAGAAGGCGCCATATAATTCTGGATGCCACTAAACTCACATAACAAAATTGTAACTATGCAAAAGAACAAAGAAGATGCAAGCCTGACACTTTCGTCAAACATTTGACAAGCACTATATAAACAATATAAATACTAATAATCCTGAAACTACTGCTATAAATTAAAAGATGCGTAAGAAAAAAAGAAAGGAGTTTGAGGCAAATTATCAATTATGAAGAGACGAAAATTGAAATCAACTTTGAAATGGACAAAATTAAAAGATGCGCTATTCTTAAAGCTTTTCTGGATGATGCCAATGAAGAACCAATGCAAATGATGTGTTGCTCTGCCAAGATCCAAAACTCAATGCATTTAATAAGACCAGACAAAATCTTCAAACACGCAGAAATCAGTGGATGCAATGTGGTTCTAGTATAAAAGCCAGTGGCGTACAAGCAATGAGCAATCAATAGAAATGAGCAAAATTAGATGTGGGAGTTGTTAAATGCCAAAACAACTCTAAAACATGTAAAACCTACAAACAATAGAAGTGGTGCAAGTCTTGAACAAACAAGTATTAAGAAGCTCAATGGTCAGTTTTCTAGGACTGAATATTGGAAGTAAATCTGACAGGAACAGAAAAACGCTATAAACAAGAAGATTGCAAAAGATGAAATATGCAAAACAACACTCGGCAGATGTTTCCTAATGCTTACAAACGTTTCCAACAGTTTAGCAAAGCTGAAAGCCTGAAACAAAGAATAATCAGATCTGTGACTGATACTAGGACGCGTTCTTGACAAAAATTGCTTTGAATGCACAAATTAGAGGTATGTGATGACTAACTGCAAGAAATATGCCTACGGAAATTTGAAACTATGGGCAACAATAGAAATTATACATGCAACAAATGAAGGACAGCAAGTATTGCTAACAACTAGATGAAATAGACAAATGCAAGAGTATCTAGTGAATGAAACTCACATTGCAAGAAGACAATGTGTAATTCTGGATGCCACTAAATTCAACCGACAAAACTGCGACTATGTAAAGAACAAAGAGGATGCAAGCCTAGCACTTCCATCAAAGATTTGGCAAGAACAATATGAGCAATATAAACACAATACTAAGAAGATGCAAGCCTATGTTGGCACACACTCCCACATGAACATTGCTGCTCTCAACCACCCTTGAAACGATGACGACTAGAAATCAAACTTAACATGTGAAACCACTAATGTATACAAGTTGAAATAATTGATAACTGGATAATTCCGTACAGAAATCACAAACAATGCAGTTTTTTGCAAATTTTAACCTCAAACAAAGAGATTGTGTTTGTGCAGGGCAAAAGAGTGAGGCTGCAACATTCTTTAAATTGATCAAAGATTATTATATAATAATAGAGTGTTGTAAGGATACAGTCTAAGTAAACTCAGTTAAAATGGTATAATAGTTGATATTAAAAGGCGCCCATGAGAATTTCACAAAGGCGTCAACAATCAGCCTTGTCCAAAATAGGGAATGGATTTGCTTGGACGGCAAAAAAAATCCAAGCAATATAAGGATCTGGATGGCAAATAAATGCAAAGTTTTCAGTTTTTGAAATTTGTAAACAAAAAATAAATACTTTGGCAGCTAAAGACTTTCATTCCTTAACTGTACCCACAACTTACAAGTAGCAAGGGCATCCATTTTAATAGTTGTTTGCAAAAGGAAGGCATAACATGAGGAGAGACAAAAAGGAATTCCTTACCTCCCCTTCAATATACAGATTAGAGGAAAAGCTGTTAAGGGCATGGGGAGAGGTTTGATGATCATGCGTTTCGGATTGTTGCGATCCGGCAGCAGTTCCAGCCTGCTGCACAATTCGATCTCCTTGGTGGCAGTGGAAATGAGCTGCGTCTGGTATAAGATATTCTCCTTGGTCCAAAACATATGAGGGTCTGCAGGTTTTATCCAAATACAATCCCTGTCTCCGCCAAAAGTCCCCACAAAATCTTTTTCATAAAGGACTTCGCCAAACTTGAGTTCCTCTGGAGCGTAGGGTTACATTGATAGACATAAATGGCGTTCCATTGGTAACAAGTCTCATCCAACTCATAAATAATACAAATAGTCCGACCTACGGGTGGATCCCAAGTTGCCTGTATCATATTTCCTGCCCTCGCAACCATTCCAAACATCCCTGTTGCACGGGATTCGCGCTTAATCCTTCATGGTAAAATTTCGTCTCTTATAGCTACAATTTTGCCTGGTTCCACGCCCCCTAGATTGTAGGAAGCTCCACAATGAAAACGCTCTTCCAAGGGAAAACAATGAACTGTCTGGTTGCTGCAGAGTGTTTTATAGGGAAGCCAATTCCCAACCATTGTCCAGTCATCAATATCAATATCATAGGGTTTAATTTGCCATGACAGTCGGGCAGAGCTGTATATAAATGTTTGAAAAGCATATCTAGGAGGGGAAGGATCATAAAAATTACCGATAACAAACACCTGATATGTTCCTGTTGTTGAATCGACGACAATGTTGGTCTCGCATGGTTAATGGATTAAGCGTACGGGAGTGCATTGTTAATGGATTGACAACAACAAGTGTTCCAATATTTTTATTGAGATAAAGCAGCAGACCGCCAGATGCATCTACCAGACACCAACCCAAGCGGTTGCAGAACGATAATATATTCTTGTAAAGCCATCGCCCTGCCCTCATGTTAAGTTTCTGATAACCATCCAGAACAAGGCACCTCCGTCCTTGTTACGCTTCTCCCACAGTTTGTGAAAGTGGTGGGAAGAGCAAATAATGTTACGCCATAGATGACAGACGCTTTGAACTTGGAAAAGTTTGTCCAGGGGCAACCATGACAAAATTTCATGTGATTGTTTTCGCTGCGCCACTTACCATGAATATTCTCAATTTCGTTCTCTTCCTCCTTTCCTGCACCATCAACTTGAGCGTTGGTCGAATAGCTAGATGCCATGACTCTTAATTGCCCTCAATTCCATGCTACGCTGTGTGATATATATATATATAGCGTTTTTTTTTTATGAAAAGGATCTTATATTATATTAATTCAATACGATACAAGATAACTTTCAACAAAAAGTGGTGGTATGAGAGCACACCCCAAAACCACAAACAAAGCTAGGTCGAGCCTAGAGCAACGCGAGTCAAACTAGGCAAGCCTAGGAGAGTACAAAATATAGGCATAGCCTAAACACAATCAAGCGATAAACATGCCCGAGGCGAGTGGATCATGATCATCCGGCCACCCCGAACCAGGTAAGTCCTTGCCAACATCTGGAAGTTCCCAACTAGCAACAATTTCTTCCTCCGGTCCGCTTCCCCGTGAGTAGGAATGGCGAGGTTGAGGCGGGGAATTTTTCTCGTGGCGGCGTGAGGCAACGGGTGTTAAGCATCATGATGTGTAGTAGCGGCAAGAGGAGAGCCTCACCCATGTTGACGAGGTGGCGAACCACAACCCTGCTGAAGGTGGCGGCGAACCTTGATCATGACGGTGAGCTAGTGAGTAATTGCGCTAATGCAACGGGCCCGGGGAGCGACAAATGCAACTGAAAGCACGACACTAAGGCTGGTTGCGTCGGCGACCACAAGTAGAAAGGCAAGGGGCACCTAGTAGGAGACGGAGGCACTCGAGCAACATTACATGGGGCTTCCCCCAATGGCACAAAAAGGTCCTGGAGGTGATCCACCTCCAGCACAACCTTGTTGGCCTGAATTTGTATCTACAGAAGCACATTGGAGATCACCATAGATTTATTATAAACGGAGAAATATTGATCAACTGCAAAATTAGCAAAGAAAAAAGAATTTCTTTCTTTCCATATCCAAAACAAAATCTCCCCTCTAAAAACATGCCAAATTTGGGTAAACATAGGCTAGAAGCTTGGGATTATCTCCCAAAAGGATATGCTGCCAAGTGAAGCAATGAGGTCGTAAAGGAAAGAAAAATGAATGTATCCAATTCCAGGCATTTTGAGCTTTGGGACAAAACCAGAAAACATGTAAGATTGTTTCAGATGACCACAAAAGGGCATTTGGGAGCTGGGATCCCAATTTGAACAAGACAAGCCCCGATAGGAAGGCCTTGGTGAAGAATACACCAAAGGAAATGAGCAATCTTGGGCTCCACACATAGAGTCCAAACAATTTCAAATTGCCTATTCCAGGTAGATAGTGTGGAATGAATTCCCCAATGTGTATTAAGTTTATCCACCATGGGTAAATGAGGCGAGAGCCAATGATAGCTTTCTTGGCTTTGTAATTACATAATGGGGTATCTACATACCACTTCAGTTTGTCCACCATGGGCGAGAGGAATGCACATCAATCTTATGCAACATGTGGTTAGGAACCAAATTGATCATAGTAGTAAAAGTATCCTAGTCTGGTTGGAAAGTCGAAACATAGTTTTGAAATCC
The DNA here is from genome assembly GCA_018340775.1 of Taxus wallichiana var. yunnanensis. NCBI lineage: Eukaryota > Viridiplantae > Streptophyta > Pinopsida > Cupressales > Taxaceae > Taxus > Taxus wallichiana. The sequence goes on from CM031241.1 coordinate 673,512,555, forward strand.
GGCCAAGAGAACCAAGATTGAGCTAGTTTTGCAGAAGAATTCCTCGATGGTGTGAATTCCGCATTTGAAGAATTTGAGCGTGGAGATTCCTGGGACCTCTGCTAAACACTTATCTTGAGATTGAAAAATTGGCAACCACCAGAGAGATTGTTGGTTGACAAAAAGCCCATTTCGAAAGCCATCCCCCTTCCACAAAAGTCGGGCTTAATACATTCCCAAGCTTTCCAAATGCTCTTAAGCACAAAGGTGCCAACAATTTTGACAAGCGCTAGGGTAATGAGCAAATTGACAAACCCCAATCCTTTCCACGTAGGGCGGCCATAAGGGGAACCTTCAGAATACCATGTCGTATAAGAACTTTCCAAGCTTCTTGGCTAGTAATGCTTCTGATAATCCATTTAGCGCAAAGAGCTTGCCCTTGGCGTTGAATGTGAATAAGGCCGAGACCCCCAAAATTTTGAGGCAAGCAACAAATGTCCCAGTTACCGATGAAAACCTTTGCATGTAGAAGCATTAGCCCACAAGAAAGCTTTGAGCAATTTTTCCAACTTCTGGATGGAAGCTTTGGAAGGAACCCAACACGACGAGTAGTAAACATGTGTGGCTGCAAGAACTTTGGAACAAATTTGGAATTTGCCAACCAAAGATAAAGGTCTAGTGATCCAATATTCCAACTTTTTTGCCACCGTTGAATGACATATTGCCATAGCTCGGTCGGGAGGCTTGAAAAGCAAAAGGAATACCTAAGAATTTAAAAATCTCACCATGTGTTAGGATTTTCCATTCAAAAGTGGCAAGCCAATCAGTGCGGGAAGGAAAGATTGCCGATAACACTGGGTTTTTTGCCATTAAATGGATGAGCCAGAAGCTAAGAAAAAAATATCCAAACATTTCATAGCATTACGAATGTTGGTTTCGTCTTCAACAAGCATAAGAAAGGAATCATCCGTAAAATGCCCACTAAGAAGTTGAGAAGTGGGCTCAGCAGGATGCAAGATTCCATGAACAAGACCTTGTGTTTTGGCATGAGCTAACAGATAGCCAAAACCTTCAACTGCGAGCACATACAGTGTAGGGGAAAGAGGGTAGCCTTACCGAATAGAATGAAAAAGCCCAAAAGGTTACGAGCTGAGGCCATTGATAGAGATCTGAGTAGAAGCATCCACAAAAAGCATATTGACAGATTGAATAAAAATGGGACCAAAGCCAAGGGCTTGGAGCATGGCGAGTATGAATGGTCATTCAATCCGATCATAAGCCTTCTCAAAATCAATTTTGATAAACATGACACTGATTAGACCTACGAGCCCATTCCATGCCTTCCCACACCACAATGATGTTATCCAGGATGTATCGTCCCTATATAAATCTTGTTTGTTCTAGTTGAACAACAAAGCTAGCAAAAGATTGCGTAACCGCAAAGCTAACGCTTTGGTAATGATTTTATAGAAACGTTCAACAGCATAATCGGACTCCAACTGATAATTTTCTCTGGGTCTCCTTGTTTAGGGATGAATTTGATGTTTCCCTTATTAATGTGTGGCCCTAAGGAATGTTTCGGAAACCTTCAAGATAAACCTGAAACAGGTCTTGACCGACCGAATCCCAAAGGGTTTTATAGAATTCGCAAGGGAACCCATATCACATCTCGGTACTTTATCGTTGGCCATTTGCATGGTGGCTTCATGGAGGTCTTCAATGGTGAGCATTCTCTCGCAGATCACCTTTTGAGCCTTTGATAATTTACACAAAGACAACACCCAAACATTGATCAAGAGCAACTTGGCGAGCTGCAGAGGGTTGTTGAGCTTGAAACACAAGCTTGTAGTGGCGCACAAAGGCTTGCAACATAAGTTGTGGGTCAATAATGCAAGCTCTACCATCCATAATAGCCTAGATCTATTGGGAAGGTTTTCTGGCTCTAAGAGAAAGAAAAAATCTTTTGAAACCTGATCTCCAATTTTGAGCCAATGCATCCGAGCCCATATTTGTGCGCCCCTGACACTGTAATTATCCATAATTTGGATTTGGTGTTGAAGCGTTGCAACTTGAAGTTGCAAAGTTTCAGAGAAGGGATCACCTTGAAGCGCCACCACCGCCCGGCTGAGAGCCAAGGTATTAGCAGAGTATGAGTGGCGCCGAATTATTGCCAGTGTTGGCCATAGATTCTAAGAAATCTTGTTGTCTGAGTCAACGCGTCCTCCCACCACTGAATCCAGTTGGCTTGCATAGGTGGATGAAATCGCTGGCAATGACTGGGTCGTGGAATTAAATTCCAAACACGCTTGATATGATTGACGGTGGGGCCATGATGCATCAAGGTAGTATTAAGAAAGAATTGGCCAATTGATATGAAATTGTATTGGAGAATGATCTCGAAAGGACAAAGTCAAGCATGACCTCCACTGGCATAGAATAAATGTTATCAAACTCAAAATAATCTTGAGCTGACAACATGGCCCTGTCAAGTCGTTTAAGAATGTGATTTGTCCCTCCACATAGATTGGTCCACGTATACCAAGCTTCGGAGGTGGGAAAACGAGATGCATTAGGATCAAAAAATCCAAATTTATTACGCATGAAATACCACGCTCCCTTTTTCGGGTGTCCACCTCATAGGCAAGTGGCCACATTTATCATTAGGTGACTCAACCATATTAAAATCTCCACTTATTACCCAGTAAGCATTGGGAAAGAAGTTGGCGATCCACCGCCACAGATCGACCCTTTCGGTCACATCATTCGAGGCGTAAATATTAATGAGGCCAAAAGGGTGGCCATCCACATTAAAGAGGACCCATATGGCACGGTTGGTGGGGTCGATGTTGTGGTCAATAAGTAAAGGCTGCCATTTGGGAGCAAAAAGTGAACCCCACGTCCTACTTCATGATTACTACAAAAAACCAAGTTGTCAAGCTAGATGGATTTGCAAACCATTTGTAACTGAAAACCTATAATTTTTACTTCCTACAAAAACAAAACATCCAAATTTGCACATTGTTGCCAAGTTTCACACACAACATATTTACAATAGGAGTTTGTAAGACCCCAAACATTCCAAGATAGATAATTCATGGGAAACAATGGTCAAGAGCCATATCCCTATCCTCTAAGCCATCAAGGGAATCATATTGATTTTGCAGAAACAAGCAGTGTTATGTTATAAAAATCCTGCAAATCAACTTTTTTTCGATTGGCTTACTCAATATTGTACTTTGTTTCAGTGGAATCAATGTTGCGGGACTGGCTATGGTCTCGAGAGATGTGAGAAGGGCTTCGGGGCCATTTGGAAGGCCCTTGTGAGTTGCTTAGTAGGAGTAATGACACCGATTGGGGATGGGAACATTATAAACTAAATTTGACTGGTCCATGAGAATTGACGCCGTGAGGGGTGTGTTGGAGTACTTTGGCAATAGGGTAGCTGAGTTGGCAGTGACAGTTGGTTCTTTAGCAGCACTCATTGGCTCTTTAGCATGCACATTATGCGGTTGTTCCTTAACAGCTTATTCCCGTGCCATTAGAGCTAAAGGCCTTGGATTGTTGGGATTTTCTCTTATTGCGCCGACCTCCAACAACTTGCCAACCTTCCTCTTGTAGGGGTTTGACTGGTTCAGGAGTTACTTTGGCCACAGGGCGGTTTCAAGGCACATAGAGAGGACAATCTTTGATCTTGTGATCGAAAGCCTGACAATGGAAGCATGTGTTAGGTAGATTGATATACATGACCCACTAAGAGTAGTGTTTTTCCCCCATCTGGATATCCATAAATTCCTTAAGGTCTTGAGAGAGATCAATCTCAACATAGACTCGCTTCTGCGGGTGAGCATGGTAAAACCTTTCGGCTTCGAGGCAAACAACTCGGCCAAGAGAAGCGGTAATTTGTGACAAAAAAGGCACACACGACAAAGGAAGGCCAAGAAATTCAACCCAAACAGACACTTTAAGGGTGGTATATTCAGATACCATGAATTCCTTATGCCATGGGGTTAATACAAGCAGCGAGTTACAAACATACCAAGTGGCTTGTTTAGCCGAATATTGGAGGTACATTAGTAGGGTCAAAAAAGTGAAAGAGAAAGAAACCCTTGGTCATGTTTTGAACACTTTCCAGTCTAACTCCATGAGGGGTCCAGACGGTGTTCACCCAAGATTTGAGCATGCTTTCAGAGGGGATGCAACCCATGAAATACCCAATGAGACAAAACTGCTCTAACCATTGACATGCAACATTAAATTCAGGAATGGGAAAAACCACATTAGGAGGAGAAATATTACCTCGTGGAATACTTTTGGAATGAACTTCCTGGGTCACTTCATCGGTGGTGTCATTGCTCAAATATCCACTATCTCCAACCACAGTTGAAACAATCGGGATGGAAGATGGCGAGGACATTATATAGGGGACGCCCAGTGGGTGAGAAACCCTAGGAGAAACTATAGCAATAAATTCCCGCAGAGCCCAAAAATTTTGCAATATGGCGGTGCAAATTATAAAACTTTAGAAAATCGACTCGGTTTTTCGCGAGTTGCAGAGCCTTTCTTCTCTCACGTACTACACCATATATTTAGTGATTAAATTTCAAGAAAAATATTTTTTAAAAACAAAGCTAATTATAAACTTACTATAAGTAATTAATGTAATTATAATGTGTGGACGGGGCCATGATCGGGGGATATGTTGAGTTAATTAATTGAACATGGTTTAGAGGAGGGTCGACCCAATTTTGGGTGTCTACATCTACATACCTTGAATCTTGCATCTTATCTAAAAATACTCTTTATTTATCATAGCATCTCTTGGGTGTACATAACCTTCCACAAAAATATATCAAATATATGTTGTTGCAGACACTTCTTCTTCTTCTCTTTGAATATTGGTCTCTCCACAATCTTTGACATCTTCTTGTCCTTTGCATTTAAATACTTTTCATCTGACTGTAGTTCATGATTTTCCTTCTTCCATTGAGGTCTCATACTTTCTTCTACAAACTAAAATGCATCTCAATCTGCAAAAACAAATGTATATACATATTGATTTAACAAATATTGAAACTATGTTAAACCCTAATTGCATCGGCAAGACAACACAATAGATATGTAATAAAATATAGATCTAACCTAAATAATAAGCAAATGGAAACTTGAAACCCAAAGTGTAAGATATGGAATAAGTCACTTAGTTGATTTCATAATTTATCTTGAACTATGCCGAGCTAAAATATTGATAGAACATGAAGGCTGATTGTTGCAACCGAGCCCACAAAATTACAAAAGTGCTAGAACAATGTGGATTGGGGCACCTAGATCAAGTTAGGGGTGTGTGGATCGAGTCAAGGGCACTGGGAGCTATAGACCCTTTGTTGGGAACTGTGATGTGAAAATGGCCGAAAAGTGATTTCTTTAGTGTTCTTGCCATTCGTTGTTGATCACATATATGTTGCACTAAACCTTGCAAGATTCACTTGTAACCTGCAGAGAGAAAGAACACCTACAAAAATCAAAAACACGTCAAATCCTAAAAAGAAAAAGATGCAAATGGGGAGTCGAATTGACCCGGAGGTCACCCAACAAAGTGAACTTATGATTCGGGTGTTGCACTACATTTTAGATTCTATGTAGTTCTGCGTATGTGTGTGTAGAATCGTGCCCTAGGTGGATCTTGTGTTAGACGCACTTGAATAACAAGAAATAGCTAGATGTAGAAATGTAAGTAGATGTGTGGATGGAAAAATGAACTTCCCTCTATGTGTGTATGTAAAATTACGGTCCCTTGTCCCTTGAGTGAAGCTAGATGGATGCTTTGATGCTCTTGTAATGCCTTTGGATGCAACCTTAGGTGATGATAGTAAATGCTTAGTGTTTGGTCCTTCATAATGGTCACATAGCTTTGTATTTATATGATTCCCTTGTTTGAATTTTGTAATTAACCACTAAAAGGCCAAACCACAAGAAAACAAGATTCCCAACGACTAGAAGATGCCCAAAACAGGAGAGTAAGATACAAATAGGTCGGGGCACCCGGGAGCACGGGGGTGCCAAGCACCGACGCCCTGGTTGGGCGCTGGTGTCCAGACTCATAAAATATGAAGTATTGAAAGTCAAACTGGGAAATAAGGTGTGTAAGACCAAGAAGGAAACCAAAAAGAAAACAAAGAGGCCAAAGACAATGGTCAATTAGTACTTTTTCTCACTTAGGAATCATATGAATAGTGGTATGTGATCAGGACCTAGAAATATACCCAAAGTGTGTGATTTAGTGTTTACACATACATGTTCTATTGGGAACAATTCAATTTTTTAATTTTTAATTTTCATCCTTGGCATTTGTTGGGTTTGATTTTCACTCGAAATGAAACCACATTCAAAGGACAAAGCAAGGCCTTCGTCTTTAATGGGAGAGGTTCCCTTATTGAAAGTAAAAGGAAAAACCTATGTATAAATATACTGACTTTCATCAAAGTGTGGTTTTTTGATATCTAGAAATGTGCTTTATGCCAGGAAAATCATCAACACAAGAGGATAGAAGACTTAAGGAGGTGAGGGAGGCAAGAAGACAATACTTTCAAGGAAAGGAGATAGCAGAGAAAACCTTTATGCATATTGAGCAAATGAGATACAGATTTGAACCATTCACGTTTATGACAGATACATTCCCGCAGACACAAAGTTCTCGAGATTACATTTACTAGAACACAAAGTTTCTTAGTATGCGAGAGATTAAATGATTCACATATCAGAGCAAAGAAAGAAAGAGAAAAACATAGGAAGAAAGGGGAAAACTCATGTATTGATTCCTTTTGATTCGAAATTATAATTCCAGAATATCAAAATTCCCCTCCCTTTCAATTCGAAATTACAGTTCCAGAATATCAAAATTCCCCCTTAGTAGTGAGCCAGGCTCTTACATTTATAGATGAAGCAAAGATACCCCACGGAAGAGAAAGAGGGGGAAAATCCGTTTTGAAAGCCCAACTGTCAATAATTAATCTCTGGCAGTCTTTTAAGTGCGGTTCTTCCCATCTTTTGGCATATTGGAGATGGAATAAATGCAAAACAAACCAGAACTGATCTGTAAAGTGATTGGATTCCATGTTAGTGGCATGGCAGATTTTTTTATATTTATGCCCATCAAAGACCAGCTAAAAAGAATATTTTATGTTTCCATGGCGAAATGACTAGATGCGTCGCGCCAAGACCATTCAAAACCATTTATAACTTTGAATTTGAGCCATTAGATCGGCCTTTGCAACTTCAAATACAGACCATCCATGTGTAGGAATGTGATTGGAGCGGGCATTGGGGATTCTTATTTCTCCACACAGCCCACGGGTCCGCCATTTCCATCTGAACTTTTCACCAAAAGAACAAATTGCCGAAAATAACTCCCCAGCCCCGCCGGCCCGCCTTTGGGAAATGGGAAGAAATTTCCCATCTGGTGATGACTAGACTTTAAAAATGAGGGGAATTTTGGGGGTGACAACAGCTGGCTCTTTCTGGGGATGACTTGACATAGGAACGAGGCAAGATCAAGAACCATAGAAAACTCAAGGAAAGCTAACCAAAGGCCTTATCCATTGGGCAAATAGAGTCAAAAGCAAAACCAATACAAGGCAACACACACAAAACAGGAGAAGAAACAAACCAAACCAAAAGGGGAAGACCCAAAACAAAACACACCACACAAAGAAGGAAAAAAGGGAAACAAACCGAAACCAAAACACTATACAAAGGACTTCCTAGTCACCTAGGACTTGAACAACTTTAAGTACTACCCACTATAAGGAAGTGGGAGAGGAGATCCATCCATGTAATCTAGATAAAAAGAGTTCTCTCCAGCAAAATGCCTGATTTTGAAAGGGCCAAGCTAAAGAGAATCAAACTTACCATGGCTTCCTCGAGGTTCATGTCTCTTGTCCCATAGCAACACAATGTCTCCCACTTGGAAAACTCTGGGTTTGGATTTCTTGTCAAACAAATCCTTCACTTTCAATTGATGAGTTGTTATTCTGTCAACCACTTGCAATCTATCTCCATTCAGAAGGTACATAATCCTCTTGTCCAAAGCGCTACTGAAACTTGAATCTTCAATGGATTTCATCAGATGCAAGGTGGGAAATTCCAAGGTCACTGGTAGTTGAGCTTCCACACCATATACCACTTGGAAAGGTGACATTCCAATCACTCTCTTGGGTGTAATCCTATCAGCCCAAAGTGCATCATAAAGTTTCTTGTGCCAATTTCTTTGAGAATCATTGACAAGTTTTCTCACAATGGTCACCAAGTTCTTGTTTGTTGATTCTGCTTGTCCATTCCCTTGGGGATAGTAATATGAAGAATGAGCAAGGGAGATACCATAACCATAGTAGAAATCCATCATTTCAGCAGAAGAAAATTTGGAAGCATTATCAGTCACAATCTTGTTTGGTATCCCGAACCTTATCAATATGTTTTCCTTGATGAAATTGCATACTACCTCAGAAGTGGTGCTCTTAACCGGGATGGCCTCCACCCACTTGGTGAAGTAATATGTGGCAGTCAACACATGGGTGTGCCCAACACTAGAAAGTGGGTTGAGTGTTCCAATGAAATCTAAACCCCATTGTTGAAATGGCTCTTCAATCACTACAGGTTTGAGAGGCAAAGCGGCCAACTTCGGTTTTCCAACAAACGTTTGGCATGCTTCACATTTACCAACCCATTTTGATGCATCTCTGAACAGAGTAGGCCAATAATAACCAACACAAAGGATTTTGTGGGTTGTTACAGCAGAGGATAAATGACCTCCACAAGCTTGGTCATGAAAAGTGGAGAACAACCTCTTTTGTTGCTCTTTGTCTACACATTTCAAAAATCTTCCATCTATGCCTCACTTGAACAAAGCATTCTCCCATAACACATATCGTGTAGACCTCAGTTTGATGGCTCTCTTCTCTTTAGTAGTTAAGTGAGGTGGACATTCTCCATAGGTAAGAAAGTGAGCAATGTCAGCATACCATACATCCGTCGAGCCGAGAAATAGAACAACAGGGGCATCAACTCCATCATGGGACAACTCTTTGGCAGCTCCTTCAGCAATGAGTTCACACAGGCCTTTACCCCAAACTAGCTTGGTTGGTCTGATGTCAAGATCATACTCTTGCACCTTTGCTACCCAATTGCCTCTTTTGGTCCCAAATTCTTGCTATGTAAGAATGGATTTGATTGTTGTATCAGGCACGAGCACAATGGAATGAGAATTTAGAATGTAAAACCTAAACTACTTGACAACCTTAACAACTGCAAAAGCATGTTTCTCCATCATGGTGTACTTCAGCTCGTGGGCTTTTAAAACATAACTCATGAATGCAATTGGGAGCTCGTGATCTTCAACATTCTTCTAGGTTAACACAACAACTAGGGTATTTTCAGTGGCATAGCAATAGATAATGAAATCCTTGCTAAAATCAGGGCACACCAAGATTGGAGTCTTTGCAATAGCCTTCTTTATGTCCTCAAATGCAATCTTCCCTTCAGAGGACCAACAAAAATTTTGCTTCCCTTTCATCATGTGAGCAATGCTCATAGTAAGTTCTGCAAAATCAGGTATGAATCTTCTTAGGAAATTGATCTTACCAAAGAAAGAATGAACACCTTTCTTGCTGGTGGGAAGAGGGATCTGACTGGATGGCTTGAATTCTCTCTAGGATCAATCTTGATTCCTTCCTTTGAAACAATGTGTCCCAACAACTTTCCTTCAGTGACACAAAATACTGACTTCTTGGGATTCAAAGAAATCCCATGTTCTCTACACTTCGGAGGACTGTTTCAAGGTGTTGGAAATGGTCTGCTCTGGCTTTTGAAAACACAGTCAAGTCATCTAGGTATACAACAATGCATTTCCCTTTCAAACTGCCAAAAGCCAGGTCCATGGCCCTCTGAAAGGTAGCACCAACATTTATGAGACCAAATGGCATCCTCTTGTAGGCAAAGGTGCCCCAAGGAGTAGTAAAAGTAGTCTTGTGTTGGTCTGCAGTACTTACCTCTACTTGATTATATCCCGAGAATCCATCCAGATAGATAGCATCTTTGAGCCCTGACAACTTGCAACACTTGATCCATCATGGGGAGAGGGTAGTTGTCCTTCAAAGAAGCCTGATTCAAATTCCTAAAGTCCACGCAGATCCGAATCTCACCATTTTTCTTCCTGACAGGCACAATATTGGCAATCCACGTTGAGTGGTGAATGGGGAAGATGATCTTAGCCTTCAACAACTTCTGTACTTCTTGGAAAATTGTATCAACAATCTTTGGATTGTATTGCCTTTGCTTCTGCTTGAAAGGCTTGATCCCAAGCTTAAGAGGAATGAAATGTTGCATTTCTTTTGGCTGGAAAGATTTAAGATCATCATAAGAATAAGCCAAAGCACATCAACATACCTCTTCAAAATATTTACCACTTTCCCTTTCTCCTCTTGAGTGCAGCATTTTCCGATGTTCACCATTTTGGGATCATCAACACTCCCAATATTTACTTTCTCAGTTTCAGCAGATTGTTGAGCTCCTTGGGAAGCTTTAGACTTCACATATCTATCATGTTTATCAAATAGATCCTCCAAACTCACCAACCCTTTAGGGATTTTGTTACCCTTCAGTTTGATGCATCCATCTTGATCCATTTCTTCTTTGACACCTTCTTCATTAGATGACACACACTCTCTAGGAAGATTATCACTTCCCTCAAAGTACAACTAATCAAAATTGTCTCTAAGCTCCAAGAAAGATAGCAGGTGTTGGTCATCATTGAATACTTGCCAATTATTTGCATTATCAGGCACGCTGGGTCTATGAATCATCTCAATGGTGAATTTCTCTTGAGAAAAGTCAGGATGAGGAATCAACAAGGACCCCGAAATAGCTAGAGAATCAGCTCTAGTGTTCTTTTCCTTGGCACAAATTTAATGGAAAAAGCCTCAAGGAATTCAATGGAATCCCAGACAAGATTCCTATAGTGCTTCAACCTTCTATTCTTTACTTGATAAAGATCTCTGACCTGCATTACAATCAACTTTGCATCTCCATGCAAGCAAGAAGGTTCTTCACTCCCAATTCTTTTGCCATGTTTAAACCAAGAATGAGAGCCTCATACTCAGTTGTGTTATTGGTATTTTCAAAGTAAAGCTTAAAAGAGAAGGGGTGAATCTTCCCTTCTGGAGAGATCAATACCACACCGGCCCCAGAACCAGCTGAGGAGTAGCTGCCATCAAATTCCAAGGTCCAAATGCCATTGGGATCATGAATCACTCCTTTAGGCAGATTTGCTTCATCTTGTGACATGATCATGTAGTTACCATGCCCTATGTCTTCATAAAGTATTTGTGCTTTTGGATCATCTGTCTTTTGCACAATGTATTCAGTTTGTTTCTCAGGTAGTAGCTTCCTCATTTTTCCATTAATTGGGATAAGAGCATGTGACCAATCCATTTGGATTTCACCTCCTACATCCTTGCAAAAGTTCCTACTCAGCAGCATGCCATATGAAGGTGGAATATCAGCAACCAAGATGGTGGCTAAGACCTTCTTCTCTGGTAAAGCAAAGCAAAAGCTACTTGTGCATCCTTGATTCTCCCAACCAAAGGCACTTCTCTACTCTCCATGGAATAACAAGAACCAAAAGTGCGGGTTAGGGTTAGGCCCAAAGCATGAGCCACTTTGGCAGGCATTACATTGTCTGATGCACTGGAGTCAATGACACAATTGCTAAGTTTATGGCCAGCTATGAGAAGAGTCACATAGAAAGGTTTGATTTTCTCATTGGGTGAAGTGACTGCAACCACAAGGCATGTTTGAGGAGAGGAAGAGGGAGTGGGAAAAAGGCCTTTAGAAATATGAGATGGGGCTTTGGATTTGGAATTGACAAAGTTAACCATCTTGGCAAAGGCTTTTGGATGGGTTTGATAGAACTTTGCCTCTGAAATCTGAATCTTTGTTTTCTTAAGGTGGTCAATGATATCAAAAGGCCCAGAGGTGGATGGGGCATCACTACTAGGAGCAAGGGAAACCTTTGGCTTATCAAACTTATCATTTTTAGGAATGGACGTGAAAGAAGCTTTGAAAGAAGTAGAGGGAGAAGAATTTGTAGAACTCACCTTTTGTGTGGAAGCAGTGGGAATAGGAGCTCCTCTCCTTGCAACCACTAGAATAGTTGTAGGAAACTCCTTGGATTTTTTAGCAGGCTGCACCACTTTTTCTTTTTTGTTGGTCTGCTCCCGAGTCATAACAGATATGACTCGCTATTCATCTCTGCTACTCTTTCCTCATAATCATCTTCATCGTCAATGCCTTCGGTGGTAAGGAAATGAACTTGAGCTCCACCAGGCTCCTCCAATTCTTCATCAGCTTCCTCTCCTTGTTCTTCATAGAGTTCATTCTCTTCTTCATCATCAGGCTCTAGAATCTCACAAGTTGCATTGACTAGCACATTGAGGGGTGGGCCTTCAATAGCCAATCTAGTATGAGGAGGAGGTAATCGGTTCCTTGGCTGAAAGTTCTTCCTTGGAATATCTTGGTAAGGAGCATGCTGAGCCAATTGCTTCTTGATGGCAATGAGATCATTTTCCAACCTCTGCACTAACTGATCAGAATTGGCTCTAGGGGAAGAGGAAGAAGGAGGTGCTTTAGCTTTGGAAGGTTCTCTCTTCAGTTTACCAGACATGATTAAATCATCCTCAACACTCGATTGCTAATCTTTGATCAAGCATCCAAAGTTGCCAAGTTAGCCCTTCTTAGTGCATAACTTACTTCAGGCAATTGAGCATTGAGGAAGAAACACTTTTGAATTTGATCAACAGGATGAGTGTTCTGTGGAATCTTATGAATCAGCTTGTTGAATTTTGCCACAAACTCCCTCATAGGCTCGAATGGCTCCTTCTTGATATGAGAGATTTTCTCCAGGAGAGCATGTACATCCTCAGCAGGTTTGAAACGTTGCTCAAACTGAGTTGTCATGGTATTCTAATCGGTGATGGTCCCAGCAGGAAGATGATAAAACCAATCAGCAACATTATCTTGTAGTGTTTCCACAAAGATCCTGACAGAAACATCTTCATGTTCGACCCCAAGAATCCCACATGCAACAATGAAGGCTGCAATGTGTTCATCTGGATGTACTTTCCCATCTCCTCTGAATTTGGGGAAAAAATTTGTTACCCCTAGGTAACTCATGCAATGGATGAGGAAGAGCAAGAGGCCCTACCTTGTCCCCAAGGCAAAGGTGCTGCCATCCTTGGCAAGGTTGTCTAAAGAGGGAAGGCAACACCAAAGAAGCACCAAAGCACCTAGGTTAGGACTAACTTGATTATGAGGAATGTTATTCCCAGAATTTCTATCTCTCGGTAGGAGGAGCGCTTGCAGACCATGTCCTTCTACTTCTTCTTGATGAAGGGAGAGAGAAGCCTTGTTGCTCCAGGAGTTGGAAATGAGGATTAACAATTCCAAGAGCCTTTTTACTTCATGTATAACGTAGAGTCGCCAGATCAAAGAAATGATCAAATAGTTGTTCTTTTAGAAGGGATAAGGAAATATTCCCCAAAGTCACCAAAAATTGTTGGGTTTCATATTTGCACTTGGAATGAAACCACAGTCAAAGGACAAAAGTCCTTCCTCTTTAATGGGAGAGGTTCCCTTATTGAAAGCAAAAGGCAAAACCTATGTACAAATATACAACTTTCATCAAAGTGTGGTTTTCTGATATCTAGAAATGTGCTTTATGCCAGGAAAATCATCAACACAAGAGGATAGAAGACTTAAGGAGGTGAGGGAGGTAGAAGAAGACAATACTTTCAAGGAAAGGAGATAACAGAGAAAACCTTTATGCGTATTGAGAAAATGAGATACAGATTTGAACCATTCACGTTTATGACAGATACATTCCCATGAGACACAAAGTTCTCGAGATTACATTTACTAGAACACAAAGTTTCTTAGTATGCGAGAGATTAAATGATTCACAGATCAGAGCAAAGAAAGAAAGAGAAAAATAGAGGAAGAAAGGGGAAAAATCCTGTATTGATTCCTTTCGATTCGAAATTACAGTTCTAGAATATCAAAATTCCCCTCCCTTTCGATTCAAAATTATAGTTCTGAATATCAAAATTCCCCCTTAGTAGTGAGCCAGGCTCTTACATTTATAGATGAAGAAAAGATACCCCTGGAAGAGAAAGAGGGGGAAAATCTGTTTTGAAAGCCCCACTATCAATAATTAATCTCTGGCAGTCTTTTAAGTGCGGTTCTTCCCGTCTTTTGGCATATCCGGGATGGAATGAATGCAAAACAAACCAGCACTGATCTGTAAAGTGATTAGATTCCATGTTAGTGGAATGGCAGATGTTTTTATATTTTTGCCCATCAAACACCAACTAAAAATAATATTTTATGTTTCCATGGCGAAATGACCAGATGCGTCGCACCAAGATCATTCAAAACCATTTATAACTTTGAATTCGAGCCATTAGATCGGCCTTTGCAACTTCAAATACGGACCATCCACATGTAGGAATGTGATTGGAGTGGGCGTTGGGGATTCTTATTTCTCCACGCGGGCGTGGGTCTGCCATTTCCATTTGAACTTTTCACCAAAAGAACAAATTGCCGAAAATAACTCCCCAGCCTCGCTGCCCGCCTTTTGGGAAATGGGAAGAAATTTCCCATCTGGTGATGACTAGACTTTAAAAAATGAGGGGAATTTTGGAGGTGACAACAAGTGTTGCGACCCAATACATCACATGCCTCTTGTGTAAGTATATCTTATTCTTTCTAAAAAACATCTCACCCTCATAACTATATGAGGAATCTAGTTTAGATTTGTAGCAAAACTCATTTTGGTTATCATTGGCTTGCTCAACTTTCTCTTTTTCATTCTCATGAGAACCATCCATTTGCAAACCCCGTAGGACTCCTTTCGTAACTTTTTATTTGGTTCTACCTTAACATCATTATTAACGGTTGTTTTCATCCCTTGGCCAATCCATTTCTCACCTTTGATTTCCTTGTTGGAACTCCCTTGCATTTGCTTCTTCTTCCAAACTTTTATGGATTTACCTTTATGTTTAGCACAAGCATCCACTTTCTTGTTTTGATCTACAGGATTATTTCTACATTGTCTTTCTATATGTCCATACTTGTTGTAATTATAACATTTAATATCATCGATGAGAGAGAAAATGAACCATATCTTTTATCTGAAAAACCATGTGCAACTTTGTTTTTGTTCCATCCATGCTTATTTTTTGTATGTCCTTTACAATCTATTGCTTTGTGACCAAAATGATTGCAAGAGAAACAATAACCATAAAACGAACTATGATATGTGGTAGACTAATTTGGAAAGGCTTATCTTCTATGGTTTTGTTAGGAAATAAGGGATAAAATATGTGGAACAATCCCACACATAATCGCAATAGTAGAAACTAATATGTAGAAAGATATTACATATATGAAATAAAAGTGTAGAAAATAAAAGAACACAACACAAAGACAATATTTAACGTGGTTCACCCAATTTGGGATATGTCCACTAAGAATCACTTGCTCATTTTATTACAAGCCACCTCTTTCTCTCAATACAATACCCAAATATGTTTGGAGTTGTGCTCAACAAACTCTCTTAAATTCACACTTGAACTCACACACATCTACAATGATATGTCTACCCTATCAAAAGCCCAAAAGCACATCAATAGGCAAATTGCTTAAGTAGTTTTACAATACCGTGGGTACCAAAACCATGGGCCAAAACCACCCCATAAACCTATGGGTCAAAAATCCCGCCCATATGAGAAGAGTACATTTCCCGAGATATCATGCACATTTTTTTAGGCCAAAATAATTTTTCTCGAGGGTTACTCCCTGGACCCCCTGCTCGAGGCTGGCGTGGCCCCGAACCCGACTAGAAAATTGTGGAGAGTGTACAATACTTTTAGTGTATAGTCTTCAATACTTCCACACATGAAAATAGGATCCACAACATAACGTGTTTCTTTTTGGAACACCATGCCACTTTTTCTCTCCTTTGTTATTTTCTTACGAAGCTTTGTTCTTTTGATGAGCCTTATCTTATTTCTTTAGAGGTTCAACAAGTTTTGATTTCAAATCCTTATTAGTAACTTGTTTCTTTTCCTCATAACCAAGACCAACTTTGTTGAATGGTGATCTCTGATCATTGAGCATATCATCTAGCATTTCAGTACTCTTCTCAAACTTAAGGCATCTATTCAACTTAGTATTTGTCTTCTAAAGTTCCTTTCTTAAGGAAATAATTTTATATTCAAGTTTCTCACAATTTTCAACCTTTTATTTTAGTTGGGTTCTCATAACCTCATCCATCTTCTTCATCTATTCAAGCCGAACCTTTAGGCCAATGATGATCTTTCGTATGCTTTAAGATCTTGAGATGATTTTGATTTTGAGGCACAATATTCTTCTTCATGTTTGAAGCTATTGTTTTTGTCTTTTGTTCTTCTTTCTAAGAATCTTGATCTCATATAGGGCACTAATGAGCTCTCCTTCAAGATACACCTTAGTATCTTCTTCATCTTCTAAAATTTCCTTTTTCTTATCCCTACTTGATTATCTTGTCATGAAAATAATTGCTTCTTCATTATTTTCTAAGATACCCTCATCACTTTCCTTAGATGAGCTATTTTCCTCTTTTGAATAATGGTTTTTCTTGTGCTTGTAAGAATTCCTCCTTTTCTCTTTTTTTTTCATCTTCTTTGTGGCTTTGAAAACCGCCTCTCATTGGGTGATTTATCTTTTCAGTTCTCATCTCATATGCAATGAGAATCCCATGTAGTTCATCCATTGTTAGATTATTCAGCTCCTTCATTTCTTCAATTGTAGACACCTTGGTGTTAAACCTCAAAGGAAGAGACCTTAGCACTTTTTGCACAATAACCTCATCTTTAATTTTTTTCTCTAAGCCCTCTAATAGTGTTGACAATTTCATCCACATGAAGAAGATAAGTTGTAATGTTTTCATCATCCTTCATCTTCAAACCCTCAAACTGACTTCTGTGTGTTTGAATCTTTTCTTTCTTTACTTTATCATCTCCTTCATATATGTTCTTGAGTTTATCCTACATTTATTTGGCTGAAACACGGTGCATCACTTTAACAAATTCTTATTTAGACAATCCACACAATATTTCATTCATAGCCTTTGCATTGCTCTCACTTGCCTTCTTTCCAGCTTGATCTATTGGAGGAGTTGTTGGAGTTGCATAACCACTTACAATTGATTGTCAAATGTCAAACCCAAAAGCCATAGGATAGGTGCACATATTTTTACTCCAAAAGGCATAGTTGTTCTATCAAGAAAGGAGCCTTATTGTTGAGAAAGCTTCTTGAACTTGGCTAGACATATTTGTGCTTATAGGTATAGACACCTAAAATATGCTTACACTTAGCATTTCCTCCCATTTAGCGATTGATGACACTTCATTAATTCCCCTTCTTCACTCCACTCTCGGATGCCCATTCATAACACCTTCTCGCCGTATTCCTCCCATAATCATCTTATTTGGCTAATATCTCTCTTATTACCTAAACATTCCTCCTTTTGACCATTCATAACCTCCTAGTTCTCTCTAGACCACTTCTATTGGCTTCGTAGGCTATCTATCGTCACAATTGGTTATCCAAACCCCTACTAACTCTCAATGAGTCTCTAATCACTTGCTAATCAAGTTTAACTTGCCTAAACCCTAGTTAACTAGCCTAAACCAAGCTTAACTAAGCCTAAAGCATGTTTATCCTAATCTAATCCTAAAGTACTTTTTAGACTTTAGTCCCACATGCACCCAAAGTTCAAACTCTTCCATTTGGAAAACTATAAATACAAGGCTAAGCCTACCCATTCAACTTACACCTTCACACCTAGGATATCTTATTAACACTAAGAACACCTAGTTTTGGGATTCCATTTGTATTAGCTTTAAGCTATAAGAAATTTGATCTTAAACTTACTCCCTTCATTGATCTTGAGCAAATAACCTCCATTTGCATCCATAATCCAAGTTTTGAGTAAATAGAGAGAACCATTGGCCTTGAAGCCATTAATGGTGAGACTCCATTCTTGAAAGCTTGAGAACCATAAAACAACTAATCACACCTTTGATTGCTAAGTTGATCTTATTAGGCTCAATGTTTAATTAAGTGATTTAGAGAGTAGAGAGTATCTTTATCATGTTATTTTAGATTTAATATAGTTCATACAATGATAGATGTTAGTCTTGTTTATCTCTTATCATGATGGTTTAGTGTAGATTAGGTTCATGCTTTGAGGTTATAGGTTTTAACTTCATTTCCATAGCATATCTAATTTATCCATGAACACAATAGGATCTCCTTCAAGTTGTTAAACCTATTCCAAAGGACCAAGCTCGATACCAATTGTTGGAAGCACAATCAATGAGAGGGGGTGAATCAATGTCCTTATAAACTTTCCTTCAATTATGTTTTACCATTAACTTGCATGAACCATCAAAGCAACATAATGAACTTATAATGCATGAACAACCATTCAAATGAACATGAAACAAGAGAGAAAACACATGAACAAAACATATATGTGGGAAACCCTCAAGGGAAGAAAACCCATTGATCTTTGTATTAATAAACAAAAATCAAGATTTAGTGAAGCACCAACTCCACAAGGAGCACCAACCCCTAATTTCCAAGCACCAACTTGACAAGGTTTTAACAAGCACCAACTTGTAAGGAAGCATCAACTCCCTAGGTTTTTGCAAGCACCAACTGCAAGGAAGCTACAACTCCCAAGGTTTTATCAAGCACCGGCTTGCAAGGAAGCACCAACTCCTTAAGTGAATCAAAACCAACTCATCGCCTCCCAATGTTTGTCACCTTCTCTTTTTGTTGATCAACAAATGATGACCATCTTTGCCCTTCTTCTCTTGATCACTCTTCAAACTTGCATGATATATTTCTTCACTCATTCACACATACACCTATGATTTACTTCTCTTGTTGGCTGCCACAGATATGCACTACACACTCTTCCTTCCTCTTCAATATTTTATCATTCCATTCATCTTGAGTTTTTATATTTTTCCTCTCTAGTGCATCCTCTAACCTCATCATCTTCTCAAAGCTCTCTATCTTCATTCTGGTTCTCTCTTTTAAATCAGCTTAGACCTTTTTTATTTTTTATACATCTTCACAATGTTTCTCATCTTCTTATACTTCTCTTTCTCCACTCTATTCTTATTCCACTTCCTCTACCTTTTCAACTTCATCTACCTTTATAATTGATTATGTGACTCTTCACTTCTTATGAGTCAACTCTTTAAAGATCTGTCATTGACTAGTGACATTTGGCCTTCGATCTCAATTCATTGAATATGTGTTGTGCACTAGCCGTGTTCTAGATGCATTCGAGTTGTCACTTGGTTGCATTCAGTTTCTTTGCGCACACCGTGATTACTTCATACAAACACAAACACAAATCTTTAACCATTTATTTTTGTTGTCTTCTCTAGTATAACTTTGATATCAATGACTCTAAACCTTTTTTGTCTGTTATCTCCTTGAGATTTCTTTGACATCAACAACTTATGCCATCAACTTTTTGGAATCAATGGCAACACAACTCAACAATATCCACATCATTTTACGGCATCATCAAAAAAGACACTCAACAACTTGACATTAATGGAAACTCACAATAGGATATAAATTAAGGGGTATGTGACCAAATTCACCAACCAATCAACATGCCACGGGTTCAAGCCTTGTCACCAAGCATTAACAAACATAGTATGCGGTCATTGACCAAACAATATGTGAGGGGTGGTTAGAATGTTAAAAATGGAGTGAAAGTTTATTAAGGTTTCTTTAATATTTCAAGTACAAACTAAACCATGCTAAGCACATATTTAATGGCAACGTGGAATGGTTGTGCAGTTAAAGAGAGGGGGCAGAGTGATAAAAGGTGGATATTTTAATTAGTTTATTAAATGCCAAGTCAAAACATGTGCATAAGAGGGCTTAGAGAATATGTTTTATTATTTACAATTTATGTGGAGCACAATACATGCCACAATGGTCCTTTGACCAAGTAAATAACAAGGGGGCGATATTTAATAAGTTTAGAATATAAGTCATGTGTATAGTTAGCATCTTGGGTATTAATTAGAATATATGTCATATTCAAGTATGGAAACGTATATAATCAGTTTAGGGTTTTAGGATTATTTTTTTAAAATATATATTTTCAAATTTGGTTCCCAACCCTATCGGACCAGTGAATTTTTAACATGGAGGTTGTCTCCTACTTGAGGACCTTCCCAATAAACTTCGGAAAAAAATAGGAAAGAATTTAATTCATTCCAAAATTTAAAATTTATAAAAGATTTTTACATACTTGTGCGTGAATAAGAAGTGGGACCACGGGAATTTTCCTAAGCACAAGCATTTAGAGGAGTTAAATCCTGTCGAGAGCCGATAGTGAGCAAGACAAAATAAAAATGGTTGGGTTCTCCTTACGCCGAAGGCATTCCCCCTATGGTAGAGGACCTCCGGACATTTCTGCGACTGGCTTTATTTTGACGGCTATTTTGACGTTTTCCGTATATGATTAAATTTGACGTGCGTTTACACGTTTTTATATTCACGCCCTAGATTTTTCAGCGGCTCGCGACGGTGGATGCATAAATATATAATTGTTTCTATCAAATCGATAGGAATCCGCCATATATACACAATGTATCAATGAATATCTGTCATGTTCCTTTTTTCGCCAAGATTTTGTAGATTTGTATATTCTCTCATGGCTGCAAAGCAGAGATCCGCATCTTCCCGGCTGTTTTACGGGGAACAGCTTTGCCACTGAAAAGGCGTCGAATGCTTCAATTTTCATTAAAAATGCTACAGAAGTCTCTCTGGTTTCAACAAAACGGCGGATTTTAGGTCACTTACCTTTAATTTGTTATGAAATTTAAAGAGCGGAAAATATATGTTATTTGGAGATAGGTATATTTAATAAATTTCATGGATGAAACGGGAGTCTCTATGGCGAGATCTGGTTGGCTCTATTCCTACTTAGCTAGTAAAATGGTAGGGCTTTCAAACTTACTTTTCAACTGTATGCAAATTTACAATTATAAAGTTTTAAAACGCACTTGTGATTACCCGTGCAAACAGAAGCAGTCCAGTGAAAGTCGGACACTACTTTCCCAGCAAAGGGATGGCCAGGATGCATCAATTGAAGGAGAAATGGCTTGACATTTGTATACGATGAGAAGCAACAATTTTTACTTCATCATTTTCGTGGTTGAATTCATTTTCGTGTAAAGTTTAGCGATTTCAAATGGTACATTTGTTCTGCAGAAATGGTCCAGGGGGATTTGATGACCAGATCGATCTATCAAGTAATATCGCACACCATTTACGCAAAAATCTTGACTGGATTGTGAACTATGGCTGAAAATTTGAGCTCATTTCCTGCCTCTTTTTGGGGCATTCTTATATAGGTGGATAGTGTTCCAAACTGTAAATTGAATTTTAACTTTTCTTTGTACATAGCTTCAACTTTTGCACTCATGCTTAGTCAAAGATTAAATCTTAGCTCAGAATGTCAAGCTATAGCTTAAATTACTACTCATGCTTTCTCAGAAATTTTGCACTTTACTACAGTTTGGATTTAACAGTAAGCATGTTTGTTTTTTTGTCAAATTTTCTCGGATTTTTCTACAGTTTGCACTCGGCAGTATAGCCACATGAAATATTAACTTCATTTCAAACAATAGTTAAAATTTCGGCCTCTTTCCTTGCACGTTTCTTCATTTTTTAGGTGATTTACATGAAATCTTTTACCTTAATTTTCCACTGTTCTACTACACATTTGGTCTAAAATTTTGCACTCTACTACAGTCAGATGAAATCTATATTGGATTTTGAAATACAATTTTATTTTTTGTTGCGTGTTTCTTGATAATTTCGCAGTCTGATCTTATTTAAATTGGGCATTTGAAAGAATCTTGCTTGCTACAGTAGGGATGACTGTCCCCCTCTCCATGGATTTGTAAGTTTAATTGTAACTATTTTGTTGCTCTTTTTGGTTAGAATTTTGCACTATGTTACAGTCCGAAGTGGATGGAAACAACCGCCATCAGGATAATAGGAATGATACATCCTCAAGCGTTGTTTTAGAAGGTTTTCTCCCCTTTGATTTATAATAACTATCAAACCCTAACCTTTTAGTATAATTAAGCTCCAAGATTGTTATGATCGTTGCACATTTTTATTATTTCCTGGTTGTTAAACATTAGGGATGTCGGCAGTTATTATATTTTTGCTTCCAAACTGTCAAATTCATGGCGCATTTTTCTTGTTTTACAATTATCAAACCCTAGGATTGTTAGCTTTCAAGTAAATTCATTTTGTTTCAATTTTCAATTGTTGTGATTGCACAGATCTTCATGAAAAGGAGAAAAGGCCCAAGGGAGGCCTTATGAGAAATTAGTTCTTTTTATTAGTTCTTACATGCAGTTTCACCTATTATGTTGTGTCTAGTATTTGTTTCCCATGATCACATCCCTGTCATGGATCTGCTGGATATTTCCTAAATCTGTGCTAGCACAACAACTGGGTTCATGATTGTATGGTCTTGGTATATGTGCCATTGAATACCTTGGTCAAAAATGTTCTTTTTTTGGGAAGCCCACTTGCCTGACTCCTTGGTTTTCCATTGTGAACGAGTTGTTGGATTTGTGTTTGTAATGTATGTGATGACACCATTGGCATATTGGCTAAATGTTTTTGATGCAAAAACATTTCCCATATTTTCTAATGATCTTTTCACCTCCTCAGCCAAGAGTACAAAATTTTCAAGATTAGTGTACCCTTTTGGACCTTGAAGGATATATTTACAACTATTGATTCAAATTTCCATCTAGACTTAAAGGCTTATGAGGAGTATGACATTTTTATTATTTAGAGTTGTTAAACATTAGGGATGTCTTTCATATTATTATTATTTTTGCTTCAATTGTTCAAATTCATGGAGCATTTTTCTTTTTACATATTATATACCTATATTATTAGCTATATAAATTCACCAAACTGGAGTTGGTGAGAACATGGATTTCAAGTAAATTCATTTTGTTTCAATTTTCAATTGTTGTGATTGCACATATCTTCATGAAAAGGAGAAAAGGCCCAAGGGAGGCCTTATGAGAAATCAGTTCTTTTTATTAGTTCTTACATGCAGTTTCACCTATTATGTTGTGCCTGGGTATTTGTTTCCCATGATCACATCCCTGTCATGGATCTGCTGGATATTTCCTAAATGGGCTATAGACAGATGAATATGGGTTCATGACTGTATGGTCTTGGTATATGTGTCATTGGAATAGACTGGTCAAAAATTTCTTTTTGCTTGGGAAGCCCACTTGCAAGTCCTTGGTTTTCCATTGTGAACGTAGCTATTGGATTTGTGTTTGTAATGTATGTGATGACACCATTGGCATATTGGCTAAATGTTTTTGATGCAAAGACATTTCCCATATTTTCTAAGGATCTTTTCACCTCCTCTGGCCAAGAGTACAAAATTTTCAAGATTATTGATTCAAATTTCCATCTGGACTTGAAGGCTTATGAGGAGTATGGCACATTACATTTAAGTACCTTTTTTTTCTGCTATGACATATGGAGTGGGATTTTCTGCATTGACTGCCACAATAGTTCATGTGCTTCTTTTCCATGGAAACTATGTATCCATCTCCAAGTCTTTATCTTATTTATAAATTCTAATAAAATTTTGTGATGTCACAAAAGTAATACTGATTGAATGTATTTTCTAAAATGTCAATGGTGTAGAGAAATTTAGAAGCTTAGCGTTTTGCTTTTAGAGATCGTATAGTGGATGTGCACACCAAGTTAATGAGAAAATACAAACATGTGCCAGAATTATGGTTCCAAACAATTCTTATTGGCACTATTGGTTTGTCCATCATTGCATCTGAGTACTACATCGATCAACTTCAATTTCCTGCTGGGGAGCATTGTTAGCATGTGTTATTGCCTTAATCTTCACACTTCCCATTGGCATTATTACTGCAATTACAAATCAGGTAAGATTGAATGAATCTTATGCATACATTTTTCATCCAACTTTTCTATTGTCTTGATATACTGCTTTTAAGGACTCTGTTTTTGTATGAGCCTTTGAAATGTTGGGTTTTTAAATCTCATTGCTTCTAGCTGAATAAAATAGTTTTTATGCCTGTGAATATCAATATACATGAAAGAACAAACTAATGTCTTCATTGAGGTACTCTTCTCCATTGAAGATTAGGCATATGTTAATAGAACTCTGTCAGGGAGGGATTTTCTCGCACATTCGATTTGAATCTCTCTATTAAAATTTTGTTATCACTAACTGGTTATGTATTCCATGGTTTTAGCATAAACATCTAATTAGTATAAGATAAATGAAAAATAATTATAGGCATTTGTTCTAAACTGCTAATCATTCTTCTTGTTGTATTCTCTGAGCAGAGGGCTACTCGGCTCACTGCATTTATAAACCGCATTGTGAAGCTAAAATAAATTTAAACTGGGCATATTGACATGGCTATTGGTATGGCTAATAGAAAACTTTGGTAGGCTGTGTGGGTGTTGATTGTAAAATCATGACACTTCAATTTTAGTATATCTTAAGACTTTATTTATGATATTAGAATGACCATCTCATTGATCTCAATCGTAACATCTTTGCAGAATTGGGGAATATTTTTACTACAAGCCAAATACGTTTCTTGTGTGGGTGTTGTAGACTCCACGTCTGAACGTGATCACATAATACATTACAGGTTACATTTATCCTGGAAAACCAGTAACAAACATATGCTTCAAATTGTACGGTTACATTAACATGACTCAAGCCTTCACATTCTTACAGGACTTTAAATTGGGCCATTATATGAAGATCCCCCCCACAAAATATGTTCAAGGCTTTGTTCTGCCATTTCTTCATCAACTGGATTCTGATTTACTATTTGATCAAATTGTATCACACCCCGAGTAGATCTCTTTTTTCTACAACAGGGCTCGTTCGTTGCATCTCTTTGTCAACATCCACTTCTTTGGCTCTTTGTAATTCACACAAATAATTAATAAACACCAATAAAACTAATTTTGAGTATGAAAATGATGACAATGTCATTGTGGTAGAAGTAGACTGACAAACAATGCACATTTCCAATGCCATCCGCTTCGGATCTCAATCTCAGTCTAACAATACTATGTAGAGGTGATCTGTTGAAAGAGGCATTACACATTCTGTTTACCTGCATTTCCAAGAAAACCCTTTCAGATGGTAAGCAAATTCACTCATATAGCAATCAGAGGGAATTTAAGTTTGCCACAAATAAACTATTACAAAATACCGTTATACTCATGTATGAAAAGTGTGGAAGTTTAGCAGGTGTTCGCCAAGTGTTTGACCAAATGACTGAACGAGACCTCGTCTCATGGAATATCATAATTGCATTTTACACAAGACATGGGCATCCTCACCAAGCATTGACATTGTTTCACCAAATGCAACCAACAAGGTTTGAACCTGATCAATTCACCTTTTCTGGCATACTCCCAGCCTGTGCCAAAATAGGTGATTTGAAACAGGGTATAGATATCCACAAAAGTACAAAGTGGAGAAGGGATTTTTGTCAGATGTTGCAGTTGCGAGTGCCCTAGTAGATATGTATGCAAAATGTGGAAGTATACAGGCACGTGAACTGTTTGACAAAATGCCTGAAAGAAATGTAGTCACATGGACCGCAATGACTGTAAGTTATGCACACAATGGGTTTGTTGAAAAGGCATTCAAAACTTTTAAACAAATGCAATTGGCAGGAATCAAGCCAAATTCCACTACCTTTTCCAGCATAACCTCCCAGTGTGTGCCAAAATGGGTTCTGTAGAACATGGCATGGACATCCATCAAAAAATAATTGAAAGGGGTTTCTTGTCAGATGTTGCATTTGCAAGTGCCCTGGTAGATATGTATGCAAAATGTGGAAGCATTAACAAGGCACGTCAACTATTTGACAAAATGTCTCAAAGAGATGTGATTTCATGTACTGCAATGATTGCAGGATATGCACAAAATGGGTTTGTTGAAGAGGCTTTGAAAACATTTAAATGAATGCAATCGGCAGGTTTCAAGCCAAGATCCAAAACTTTTGTTTATTCAAGGTATATTTGTCTTTTCATGTTCAAAGTTTGTTCTTTCTATGCATTATACTAGGTAGATTGTTCCTATTAGCCTCAGACTTTTGAAGATGGAATTGTAAAACATCATATGCAGATTGCATTCTTCCATGACTCAAAATGCTGGAAATACAATGTTGTCAGATGTTCTACCTTCCAGATCATATGGATTAATGCCTGATAAAAGTGTCTTACATCACTGAAGGCTCCTCTTCTCAATATGCAAATGGGACATAATGGTATTCCATTTAACACTGCATTGATGCACTCAGAGGACTGTCATGGAAATCAGAAAAATGATTTTGGAGGGAAATGCATAGATGATTTTGTATTAGAAGGAAAGGACAATTTGCCAAATTCTTCAGAGGCAGAATTTACTCAGACTCAAGATTCTAAATGTCAAGTTCATTTCTACGCTCTATTGAGAGCAAGCAACTTTCATTTGCAGAGGCTACAAGATAATATATGGTGTATGCTCTGTTACCACCATGGACTATTGTTGTTGTTATATATATTTTATAACAATTTATTGTGTTTTCCTTAGTGAGATTCTAATAACATCTTACTGGTGATGTACATAAAGGCTGGCCTATAAACTCTTATTGATATTTGTCTTAAACCCATAGTTAAAATCTTATCGTTTGGTGCATTGGAGAGCAATTGTTTTTGGTATAATGAGTTAAGTTTTTGGTTTTTTTGAGTTCACTTCGTTTTCAAATGGAATGTTCACAAGTTAGAAGATACTTGCTGCATCATGTTACTCTTTAGACCATTTTTTTCAAAGAAATGATGAGTTGTGTAGTACAAAATTAACTCTTTTCTACTTGATACTCATCTTAAAAACATAGTCAAAATCTTATTGTCAGGTGCACAGAGTGAAGTTTTTTGTGGTTATTTTAAACCTATTCATCTTTTTCTAAGTGGTAGCTTACAAGTTATTAAATAATCGTTGCATCACATCATACCTTAGACAATTATTGTGAGGTTATTGGCAGTTTGAGTAGTTACGAAAAGGGTTTCTTGCCTACAAAGGAAATCGACACGATGTAATATGTGATTAGGCGTTGTAAGCTTATATATTTAGAGTTTTAACATTCTATGCTCATAGATGAGGCCTTCCTGTTGAGAATCTATAAAAAGTTATCTAGATCAGCTAAAATATTTAGAGTTTTAACATTCTATGCTCATAGATGAGGCTTTTCTCTTGAGAATCTATAAAAAGTTATCCAGACATGGCCAAGGTTTAATTTTAGCAGCAGAAGCCTAGGTAGCCAGTATGGGGTATGCATACGGGTATCCGGTATATATGCTTTTTTGGGAGTCCCAGTACATGACGCTTGGGTAGGTATATATATATATATATATATAATATTTATAATATTTAAAAATATAGCCAAATAAGCAAAAATTTAGCCTTATACATGAATAGAGTAAACAAATTATTAAATAAGTGAAATAGCCAAATAACATATTAATAATTCAATGCATTTTGTCGTGATATTCATTGATCAAACTTAGAACTAGTACATTCTTCAAACTCCAAATGTTACAATGTCCAATTATAATCATAAATAATAACAAATCACATAACTGGTCTGGAATTTCGGCTATTACCAGCTCCCTTCAAATTTGGCAGTTCAGATTCCTTTGGGATATCTCTTATTATTCCTGCATTAGTCTTACTTGCTAGCGGAGATGTTGCCACTAGTGCATTTTTTGATCCTACATTACCCAAACTCATCTCAACTGTTACAGTTTCAGCGATTGTTTTAGGTACTTCTGTGAATGCCCTTGTTTTACCACAGTTGAGTCATTTACGTAATCCCATTTGTGGGTACCTTTATTGACCCCAAAAATAAAAATAAGAACAGGGTGCGGACATCCATCACAACATAATTGATGACTTCAGACACTCTTGCAGCATCTGAAAAGAGTGACAACAAGTCCCCACTGCTTCCTGAGAGCCACCATGATCTACAAGATTCTGATTGCAAGGATGCTTCATTTTCAGGAGCAGTATTCAATCTGTGAACAACCATTGTGGTGTATTGCATCTGGCTTTAAATTTGATCAAGTTTTTATGAATGTATTTCCTTGGGTTGTGAGCTGAAAAAGTGGTTGTTGTTGCTGTTCTTCCTTGAATTAAAACTCAAGGAAGAAATTCTCTAGGCATCCAGAAATACATGCCCTCAATTTCGCATCCACAAACTTTATGAAACATTGTGCAAATGCTTGGGGAAAATTTGGCAGACTCAGCGAGTCTCGTGTCAAGACTCGCGAGTCTCGCATTTGGCCTCGACGAGGCCTATTGTTTATCATTATTTTTTAACATAAATTTTAAAAAAGAACATATTTGAATTTTTTGAAGACTTTTGAAACCCATTCTACAAGAAATAGTCATCAATCATAGCATACCAGGTTATGGGAGCACACTTCAATCTATACAACACCTCTTTGAGGCAGCACATTAGATGCTTTCTGCTCTCTTTTGCATATCCACATGGCTACTCCATATAGACTTCCCAAGTCAATTCATCATTAACCAAAGCATTCGAGACTAATATCACTCAACAAAATCAACCCATCGTAAATACTAGCCTCTACTTTGATAGCACCTCCACTACTACCTTACTCAAACTTCTTGTATCCAAAGCAGTATCAAATGTATAAATGTATTCATGTTTAGTGCCAAAATACTTGGCCACAAAAGACTACCACTCATGATATAAAATCTGCAAATGTACGGAAGTTTTCATGTATTCATGTTTAGTTCAAATAAAATAGTCTGCAAAACGCTACCACTCATGATATAAGATTTACAAATGTATATGTACGAATTTGTAACAAATTTCAAATGTAGAGATAGAACCTTTAAATGTAATGCTTCATCTATATTCCTACACTTACAAAATCAATCATGCCCCTTATCAACATCAACTACAAAACTAATAACTATCCCTCTAAAATCAAATAACATATACCAGTTCGGCGTTCACATTGCATTGTGCACATGCGATTGCTAGTTTTATAGCCCATGTGGGGGTTAAAAACTACCCCAACCAGCTTTTCACTAAGAAAATAACTAGCCGTAAATTAAAACAAATTAATACGTTGATTATTGCATGCTTTGATACCATGTCAAGTTGAGCATTTAAATTTATACATTTAAATAATTAAACATTGTAAAGTTATTTAAATGTTACAAAATAAACTATAATAAAAACATTACACAAAATAAACAAAAGAACACGGAGACTCTAAGACTTAACGTGGAAAACCTCGAAGGGTAAAAGTCCATGGATAAATAGATTTCCATTTACGAGAAAATCTTTTTACAAGTCTAGTAAAAACTTCTTCTTTCACCCACTTCTCCATAAAACATATTTCATGTTTTTACCGTTAATAATGTTCACCCGATCCCACGGATCTTATTTAAATGGTTAAAATAGGTGTAACTTTTCATGAAGCACCCCTACCATTTAATAAATTGATTTAATAATTAGTTAACCTTATAGCCCGAAGTTTATTTTAAATAATTAAATATGTTATATATTTTTATTTATTTAATAGTTTACTAAAGGTATAATCTTAAGAACACTTAAGAGGGTAAATCGCTTAAGATTAATGTTCTAACACTTTTTCTATTACTTCTTTGAAGTTAGTCAAACAATGCATTTGCATTTGAAAAGATAGTTTTGAATTTAAATTTAGAATGAAGATGCTAACTAATTATTTTTCGAGAGATGAGCAAAGAAATATGCTTACAATTCCTCACCACCATTGAAGAAATGATGCAAATGTTTCATTATTCCTTTGCTTTGTGTTACAAAGGTCCATCATTGTAATTTCAAAATCTAGATTGAATGAAAATGTTTGACAAACTTCTCAGAAAGGTCTACGAATGTTATGATCGATCCCTTTGGAAGGTGTAAGAACCAATCCAAAGCTTTCCTCCTAAACTCTTAGGAAATAAGCACAAGAGAAAGATGTCATTGTATGCCACTTCTTGGCATGCCATGAAAAATTCTTTGATATGTTCTCTTGGATCATGTTTACCCTTGTATTTATCAAATTTGGGTGTTTCAAAGGATTTAGGAAAGGTACATGCAACATGTCCCTATTGAATGGGTAAGGACATAGTTCATCAAAATTAAATTGTTTTATACGCTTTTGAAGTCCCATTAATGTTTCTTTCATACTCCTCCATTCTTGTGTGAATGGGGAGTTTGCTTGAGGAATGTCCATGGTAACATCATTTTCATGTGTTGATTTGCGTTCTTCCTCTTTTTAGGATTTTTATTGTTTGTGACTTGGAATGTGAGCTATTCGATTTTGGATATCAAGTCCTCTTTTTTGTGAATCAAACATGGTAGTTGATTTTGTATTTTTCTTACTAAATTTTGGTTTGTCTATTAAGTCTTTTAAGTTCTCATTCCCAAAATTGAATGGTAATTTTGCCCCCATTTCTAAGATGCGAAGGAAAAAATTGACCCTTTAGAGTGCTCACACGAGACACTGATAAACACTAAACTAAGATAATCAAATAAACTAATCATGATCGCAATGAACAATATGGAGTGAAAACTACAAATAGAGTGAATGAAATGGAGATGGGAAGATGATGCAAATGAATGGAGACTTCTAGTGGGTTCACACAAGGTCATCTCTACGACATTGTCAATAAATTATAAGAAGGGTGAAAAAACCAATAATGGGGTTCACACGAGGTCCACTATGCATATCCATTGTTTTCATGTTTTGAAGAAAACTACAAATGGATGACATATATGTAAAGGAAAACTATGTTGCACGAGGTCCACTCTGCTTACCTATTTTTGTTACCTAACATGACAAACAAAAATGAGTGGGATGAAGGTCATAGAGGCCTCTTTCAAAGCCTCTCTACGATGCAAATGTTGGGGTTTCCCATTCACCTGGAGAGAGAGCATACACTCAAATAAATTCAATCAATATGAATTATTCATGAGAGATAATATAATATATAGATATTTGAACTCCTAATTTAGGGAGTCAAATCTCATCTAGAATCTCCCCACATGATATCTCAACTACTTTGTAAACTAATGTGATTATTACATGAGTATTAGTTACTTACATTATTCTCTCTATAAACTCCTATTATTAGGTGATTATTACTCACATACTAATCAATTACAATCCAATTATTATTTATTACGCTTATTATTTTCCTACACAAATATTAATAACTAAATAATATAATATGGACCACTAAAGTATTAATCACCCATGTGAGGACTTTTCCTAAAAATATAAGGGGTATGTGTACTTCATTCCCTCATCATTGTAATACTTAGATATAGTTATAGATACATGGTTTTGGGGAATGGGCCTTCGTTTCTTTTGTATTACTCAACATTTATATAATTAGACTCAAGTATACTGATACCGATAGGGGCATGGGTCATCCATTCATTTCCAACCTTGCGTTATATTTACAAAATTGGGTCTAGATTTGTCTACAACAGTGTGGCCTTGATTTAATAAAATTAAATCTAGAATAAGGACACTATTGATCGGATAAAATAATAGTAACATACTGATATATAACTAAAGAAGTACAAAAAGAGTGATATATAGGGTTTGTAGAATGACTTAGCTTGCCTTCGTAGGTTTGAGGCGATTAGTGCAGGCCGGAGATGATCAGAAGGGTGTATTCTTGCATGAGTAACCTCTATTCCTAAAACTAGGAGTTGATAATCTTAGGGACAAGAGTGTCCGGAATGAAACAAGTCCGTTTGGGCATTAGTGTCTAATCTCGGGTGTTGGTGTCTACATGAAAGGGCTTCAATCCTAGTTTTTCTTTGTCACTTTATGTTGCTTCTTACTCACCATGTAAGTCACGTCACGTTTTTGTACTCCTACTTTGTCACACTTGTACCTGTAAAACAAACCCTAATTACTTGCACAATACTAAAGCACACATTAAGTGCATAAAAATATACATATGATTGAGTCATACTAACCTCAAACGTCGCCCTAATGTGATTGTTACCATGCATTTCACTACATTTCAATCTTCATGTAGTTATTGTGGTGTGTGATTGAAATTGTGTCTCTTGAGCTAGGATTCCTTAATGTTAATCACACAAAGAATAACAAGCTATAACTACATTGTCCCACTGTAAGAATGTTTGATATGGAATTCAAAATAGCCCCCTATGTAGTGAATAATTCAGCCCAAAAATTCACTCCCTTGTGTTGTTCTCGTGTATGTGGTACATATAGAAATGATAGCCCAATTTCCCCTTATAACCAAAAGCCAACCTATGTTATGAAAAGGAGATAAGAAATTTCCCAAAGCTAAAACAAATTGACAAAGTCAAAAATAAAGAAAAGAGGGAGAAGCACCAAGAAGGACATTAACGCTTGGGCACTAGTGTCTATCTCAGGTGGTATTGTCTCGAAGAAAGAAAACATAAATTTAAAAAGTATGGGAATAATGATCCATTTGAATCAACCAAAAATATACAAATGATAGGTAAAGACGTGAGAGAACCAATCAAAGCAAGAAAAAGTACCGAAGAGGTGTCACTAGTGTTTAGTTTCCATATAAATCATGTATATAACAACATACTAGAAGTGTAATGTAATAGTAATAAGTGCATATTTTAGTGACTATAGTCCATGGGGTTGGAAGATATTGAATTAGATGTGTTTCTGTATAGACAATTTTTTATTTCCTCTTTCTATTTATGTGTTAAGATATTAGGTTGGCTAGATACCTTGTACATTTCTCTTCCCTCTTATGAATTTCTTCGGTACTCTACTCTTCGATATTGGGTCGAGACACACTCAACTCCATATTTTACTTTGACTTCTCCTTCAATGAAAAATGGGGATTGATCACCCACAATCCTTTGGTATATATACAAAAATAAACATCTCCAAGTACATAAGAATAATATCTCATCCCTCTGCAAAACGAACAAGTGTATTCCTTACATGTTTTGCATCTCTTTACTCTCTACTATTCGCAAGTTCAATTGTTCAAAGTTAATGCATTATTGACATTTGAGTGACGATTCAATTTATTTTATGGGTATTGACTACACTTTGTGTTGTAAGTTTTACCATGGAACATGCTTAACACCACCATAAAGGAAACAAAATCGAGTGAATAAAAAGTGTGTGTGCACACTCAAGTATGTTTTTCCTAAGTATGCAATTTTCAATTCCACACTTGGTGGGGGTATTTAGACACTCAAATTTGGTAACTTATACTTTTGAATGAAGTTTGTCTTGTTCATATACTAAGACAAATGCTCACATTATAAGCTCAAATGCCATATATTTCTATCGTTGTCGTGACTTTCTCATCTCTACACATTGATTTGGCATTCATCTAGGAAGTAGTAATCATCCTAAGTAGTAATCCATCCACATGCGTCATTATCTAACTCGGCTCTTTCATCACTAATTGTTTGTCTAGGAATATACATCATAGGTCTAGTTCGTACTATGGTCCTAGATGATATGTAAAGTCCCAAACTCTCTTATCTAGTGAATTTTTTTATAATTTGAATATCTTATGAAAGTCAACTCGATCTCCCTTAGGTCGACCATGATGAAAATGTTTAGCCTATGGAAGCCTATATAAACAAGTCAATTGCACTTTATAACTCACTGACATTCTCATGAGATCGGGTCATGCAAATATAAACATTAAATCACTCAAGGATATTCTAAATCTTCCTAAAGTAATTGCACATCATTTATAATAACCACACACAAGTTT
Source organism: Taxus wallichiana var. yunnanensis (assembly GCA_018340775.1). Lineage (NCBI taxonomy): Eukaryota > Viridiplantae > Streptophyta > Pinopsida > Cupressales > Taxaceae > Taxus > Taxus wallichiana. The sequence continues at coordinate 673,546,600 of CM031241.1, forward strand.
GAAGAACTCAAACCAAGTTCAAGAGTCTAGCTTCCTCCATTTCCAAGCATGAAAAGGTTCTAGAGCCATGTGTTACTAACAAAAATTCACACGAAGCATTGTCAAAGGTATTCAAGGAAAAAATGTATTAGTTTAAGCATCATAAACACATAACACTAGACAATTACCACATTGGGTGTATTTTCTACTCTATAATTACTCAAATATATTTATGTCAAGAGACACAAGGGCATACACAAGGGGTTGGATTAGATTACATACACTACTTGTGCCTAGACTAGGAGAACTACATGAGACTTACTCACACACTAGGGGATGTAGTGTAACACTTGGATTGGTTCACCATGAGTTGACAACCAAGGGTATTTTAACCTTACCCACACATAAATTTCTCCTTTTATTATATAATACTTTGATGAAGTTTGTTGTATGTATTTAGGGTTTCCATTTGTTTTAGTTCATTATAGATGGTACCAAAGTTATATGAACCCTAACGATGACAATGCCACTCATTTTAAGGCAAGTAAAGTTACAACACCCCACTGTATAGATCCAAAATCGTAGGGAAGGATATTTTTGGTATGAGGGATATTATTCTCTTATTATTTATTTATTAGGTGAATTTCCCTCACCCATGATGAGTCACCTCACCCATGGTCACCCATGATGAGTCACCTCACCCATGGTGAGTCACCTCACTTAGGTGATTTATAGGTCTCTAGGTTATCATTAGGAGTTATATGGTATATTATGCCATAGAATTTGTCATATGCATCAATGTGCATCATACAAGAGTTACATTCCATTTATGGATTGTAACTCTTTCTCCCTTGAGGAGGTATGATGAGTCCAGGCATGGGAGTTACACAACACTCCTATATGTATTTCTTTTTTGATCTATGAGAAGGCTAGACCATTTTTCTTTATGCATTCACTTTTCCTTGAGTTCATGTTTTTCTTGTTAATTACTTGGAGGAAATTTGTGATATTGTTTGAGTGGAAATCCTTGATGTGCAAGTCATTTTGTGAGACCTTCAAGCTCTCTTTCAGATCTAAGATCATACAATGTTACAGGAAAAGTAGTACGATCATGCACATGAGCGTTTTTAATTATAGATTCGAGAGATTAAGCATTTCTAGATTCGGAGAAGATCATTTCACGCAATCTATACATCCAAATTATATTTTTACCACTACACGTAGTTAATTACTTATCCTTTTATGTGTTTCAAGTAATTGTTATATTATTTTTCATAGTTCAAGTATTAAAAATTTTATTTTGAATCATATGGTTACTGTTTATGATTCAATAAAATCTAAATATGTTATTAAAATATGAATGTAAAGATTGCTACAATGATATACAATGAAATACAAGTGCTAAACAATTTCCATTGATGAACTTATGAAAGAAAATGAGAGAGTTAAGGCATTTATCTCAATTTTTATCATCTTGAAGTGTGTCTAAGCTGGAAGAATTGATGAAACAGAGACTCAAGGTGTCACAACCATGCTCAGAAAAATGTAGAAGTGTCGGGAGTGCCTGGGACTGGCCCTGGGCTGGGGCGCCCAGAGACCTCTCTGGGTGGTAGAGTCTTTGAAAAGCTCGATTCTAGTTTCTTCAAAGACATCACTAGGGTTTCTTTGTTATTTTTGATGATTGCATGTATATCGCACTTTAATCGCCGAGGTACTGTAAATGTGCAACATAAATAATCTCCTACAAAACCCTCAAACTACATCAAATCCTAAAAAAATAAATATGCAAAATGAGGGGTTAGACTTTCCTCTCTTATCAAACAAGTAAACTTACAACCGAGAGCGATGCACTACATCTCGATGAATGTAGTTTTATGAGCTTGTGTGTGCAACATGCTCTTAGATTTCCCTTGCGCCAACGACACCAAGATAGTGGACGATAACTAGATAGAATGTAAATGTGTAGATGGAAAAATGAACTTCTCCTTCCTATGTAGTGTGTATGCAGAGTAATAAGCCCAAGATGCATTCCCTTTGATATGTAGATAGATATCCCTTGATAGAAATTGTCACCTTTTATAATGGTATGTATGTTGTGTTTATATAGGGATTTCTTGCTTTAATTTTTACCCTAATGACCCGACATGCCAACTATGGTCTTGGGATATGAGTAATAAAACCGAAAAGGCCATCTCGAATGCAAATGTCAAAAATGAGAAGAAGAACAAAGAGGGCACGAGCACCTAGGATGGACAAGAGCACTGGGCACTAGCGCCCACTCTTGGGCATTGGTTTCCAAAGACAAGCGATGACGAATGTGCAAAAGACTGATAGGCAAGGATCACTTTGTGACTTGACTAGAAATGTATGTAGGAATGATAGATGTGAGAGATAAAACAATATAAACAAGCAAAGAAAATAGATGGACTAGACAATGGGTCACTAGTGAATACTTTTCTTATGCAAGATCCATACATAAAACAACATACTTGCAATATAGTAAAATAGTAGGGAGTGCATGATTTCATGTCTACATTTCCCCCCTTTTAAGTTATTTGAATGAAATTCAAGTAGTGTAAAGTAAGTAAGGAACATACCTGTGAGAATTTTGGAGAAGCTCTTTTGCAAAAGTACATGCAGAATGAGAGTATGTAGCATGGCGAACCATGGATCAGCGTGTTGATCCATGTGGCATAAATAGAGACAACAAACTATTGTGAGGAGAACTTGGTGAAATTGGTGATTTGATTCAAAGAATTTGGATATTTTGAAATTGTCGTTGATGGAGATTTGATGTGGTAAGGAGTGATCAGTTCCCAACCCGATTTTGTATGTGTGAAAAACTGAGGATTTGGGTAGTCCTTCCACCAGAGGAAGAGTGTTATGGAGAGAGGTCTAGTTTTATTCTCCAACTTTAACTACATCCTCAAAATGTCTAGCCATTACAGACAAACAAAGACCAGATTTTGTTCATTTCGATCCATTTTGATCCAACGAGAATAACCCATATAGGAAGTATAGGAAAGGCAATGACGTCTCATTTCCCCCACTCTAAGGGTGTCATCATGATGTGTATGGATTCCATGTTAGGTCATCTAGAAGTGATAGAAAATGTAGAGTGACTTCCCATGTTAGGTCATCTAGGAAAGTAGTGATGTAACTCCCAAGTTAGGTCATCAGAGGAGTAGTAAAATACGTTGTGTTGTGTTGATTGATTGATTTGATTTGAGTAGTAGAAAATTCGTGTTGAGATTGAATGTGTATGATGGATTACTCATGGAGATATTTTTCACTTGTTGCCCCCAGATTAGGTCATTAGGGGGAATCGCTAGAAGGTGGTATGAAATGTCGTGTGATGTATGAGAAATTTTTGATAATGACGAATTGGAGATGTGAAATGATCGTGAGGGGATCATGGAGTGACCCCGATTGTATGCCCCCCTTTCGGTGAAAGAGGGAGTGATAATAAGCACAAAAATCTGAGTAGAAAGTAAATGTGTAATTATGTAAGAGTGAGGGATATGAGGCACAGTAGATGTTGCAAAAGTGTGTGTTTGGCGAGTGGTAAATGTGTCGGGTGAGAATATAGAACTATAGAACATGGAAAATACAATAGTATGAGAAATTATGAATCGAGTGGCATAGGCGGGGGATAAAACAGAGTAGCGAAGCTCAAGATATGAGAAAAATCATGTAGCGTGTATTAGTTGGGAGAATATGTGCAAATAGTAACTATAGTCAAGTGGGAAATTTGCAAGTTGTTATAAATAGCAATAGGAAAAGATGAATAGTAACTTCATTTGAACTTTGAGTAAGTGTGATTTTGAGATTTGAGTATGTGATGATGCTCCAAGTTAGAGTGGCAAGATTGAGCCGATTCGAGATGGTGGCATGGTGACATCGCGCATCGCATATATGCAGCTAAGTTAATATGTATGCTTGTTTTTGAACAATTTGTAGAAATGAGTTCTTTTTGTGAATTTTTGCAAAATTTGTGTTTTTGATTTTCTAGGAATTTTGGACCTGGGCAAGAACGCCCATGACATTAATATCCCTCGGGACTTCGGCATCGAGATCTAGGCATTGGTGAATTGCTCCTAGGTGTTGCGACCCATAAGGTTGTTTCAGTATAAAACATGATAGATGTGAAAATTAGTGATATTTGATGTTAGTAGTTGTTGTTTTTTGTGTGTATATGAGGTGTTAACGATAGTTGGTGTTTTGTGTTGTGCATTGGGATATCCATTTGAGGGAGTTTCGTGGAGAACGATAGTTGAGTACGTTGTTGGGGTTATGCCAATAGGATGCAAAGTGGGATATATTAGATTGTGTTGGCCTACAACACATAGCGAGGATGGGGGAAGTACCCCATAATATGTCGATGATTACTACATTGTGTGAGAGGTGGTGTGCAGATACTTGCACATTTTGGTTACCTACCGGGGAGATGATTGTGATCCTCGAGGATGTATATCACATATTGTGACTTCTATGGTGGGTGAGAGAGTTCAAATGATGGCCGTGAAGGATGCACAGAGACAAATGAGGGTCGCTAGGTAGTATTTTACAAGGACCTTGGTTTAGAATGAGACCCATATCAGCCTAGATGTTATATTGATATTAGATGTTCCGTGATTGCGGAAGTTCATTATAATGGTGATTGCTTCATTAGTGATTATTGGAGGGAGGAGGTGTAGGCATATTGTATAAGATGCATGATATATGTTGTCATATAGAGGAGGATGGTACCAAATATGCATGGGTGCAATGTGTGTTAGTGCATTTATACATGATTTTATACAGATTTACACAGGAGGACTACGGCGGTGGGATTGGAGCTACCACATTATTACATGTGTGGGCATATGAGCATATTGTGATACTAAGACCACTTAGTGGACCCCATGTAGAGTGGGTCGGACCTAATATATTTTCTAGGAGGAGGGTAGGGGTTCGAAGGAGGAGTTTGGACATTGATATGTATAGATCGGTGCTTAATCACATAGGACCGGGTCAATTAGATGGAGGCCATATTGAGCCTATGGAGGGTAGCCAGAGGATGGAGTAGAGATATGATGCATTCGATAGACTCTGTGGTTAAAGGATAGATTCCCAAGAGTTGTCGAGTTATTGGTAGAGCATGTATCACATCAATTTGGTATGGCTAAAGATGTGCCTCCAGAGTGATATGTATGTGTGTGAGCCACTAGAGTGCCGAGGAGAGCAGGAGTGAGACCAGGACCTACAGGTGCACATCTAGTGCCCCCAGATGCAAATGAGATAGATGCGGCCATAGAGTCGATACAGGTGGATGATGCAGGATGTACCGAGTCATATAGTGCATGGTGGGCAGTGCACCGATGGGTGTTATTGTTTCTATTATTTTGGATGCGGAGAGCACTACCAGTTGGAGGAGTAGAGGGGAAGGAACTTTCCCTCGATGGTGATAGTGTAGCGCAGTGACGATAGTAGAGCGTGAGTACTTTATACTTGTGGTTTGTTACTTAGTTATTTAATTGTGAAGTTCATGTGTAGTAACTAATGTGTCAATATATGGTTGTATGTGATGCTTATTGGTCGTTGATCATTAATTAATCCATCTACACATTGACATGGAATGTATCTATGAATGTTCTTGTGGGAGGTGGTATGTTGGAGTGAGTAGATGCCATTACGGGCAAGCATGCCCATTTGTTCGAGCGAGTGCAACAGCGGTGGTGGCTACATATACCATTTTTGAGCGAGCATGACGAGGCATGGGTGGAGATCAACGAGCGAGGGAGGTCAGTAGGTAGAGGAGTCATAGAAAAGATGTGTTCACAAAGTATGTAGAGCTACTGGGGTAATGTTACAAAGAAATCAGTTGAGTTGGCTTTATTGCGGAGGTAGGTGGATAAATATAGGAGCCGCGACAAGAAGTGTAGATTGAGCGGTAAAGAATATAGTTCGATACCTCCCACAGTTATATATAATGATAGTGATGATGATGTATGAGATGTATTGATGTAGTAATGTAGGGACTTTCCCCTAATGATTTTATTTTTGCAAACTATGAGTTTTGGCGTGATATATAGATGGATGATTGACATATGTGTATTGTGTTGATGTGTTATTGATATGTGATGTAATGATTGTTTGTGCATATGTGGTTGTTTTATGAGTAAATAATGATGTTGACGAATGAATGATGATGATAGATAGATAATTGATGAAACATTGTAGTGTATGTATGAATAATGATAAATGGTAATAAATGTATGTATAAAATGAATGATGAGAAAGAGTAATGTGAATGAAATGATTGTAAAAATGTATGTGATCGTGTGTTAGTGTGATGAAGAGGGGTGGGGAAGAATAGCAATGCCCCCAACATGTGTGAATGAAGATGAGGTTCATTTATATAAGACCCCTCAACAATCAAGAATGAACCATGAAACAAGAGTGCGTCATCAGGAAATGGTGTGATAGTGTACACTAGATAGATAGATCAATGAAGCACATAGCATAAAAATGGAGTGGGATTCTTATTGTAACATATCCCTCAACAGTCATGTAAGAACTTTAATAACACAAGTTCTTCATCAGGTGGTGATGTGAGAAAAGTCACCTACCGAGAGATTAGCGGGCGTGAGGCAGTGGAAGCATATGAAGTGGAAGCAACATGAGTGTATGAACCAAACTAAATACCTAATGAAATGGTGTCAATGATGGGAGATTCAATGGTGAGAAGCACAGATGTTGACGGCTTAAGAAGCCAATGTGAAGTAGGAGCCTTTGCACGGTGGGTGAGATGGTGCAACAATGGATAAATGAGATGGAGGATGTGTATAAGTAATGACCTTAGATGGTTGAAGAATAACTACCTTATAAGTAGGAGAAGAAGATAAGTGAACCAAGCGCATTACCACACTTACGCGGAATTGGATAAACAAATCGCTCACGAGAGTGAGAGTCAAATAAAATGACACCCTTTTCTTCTAATTGTTGTAATTTATCATGAAGGGCATAACAATCATTATCACAATGACCATTGATGCGATGATAATTGTAATAAGGACGATCACGCTAGTGATGCAAGTGATGCTTAGGATGATACTAATTAGAAGGTAAGAGGATTAGAATTTTATCAAGTAAAGCACGTAGCACATCGTGAGGCCTAGCAGAATGTGAGAAATGTAATGGATCTCGAGTAGGAGATAGTGAAGACTTAGGTGTAGAGCGACATGGTGGCAGAGATGGAGACCACTTATGCGATGGAGGAGATGGAATATGTTTGCGAGGAGGAGGTATAGACACCAAATTTGGGTCACACTCCCCTTAGTCCCCTGCAATCAATTAACATAATATATTTAATTAATCATGACCCCTTCATCCTATACTAATATTCATCCTCACATTATTAATTAATTTAATTAATTTAATTTCACCCTCACACCTCCACATCATCGTTGCACCTCACCTTGGACCCATTCCAGGGGAATTTAACTCACAATGACCGAGTCATCACTCTCAAAGACGAGTCATCACTCCTAGTGTTGAGTCACCACTTAACCTAACTAACTAAGACTTCTTCCTAAACCTAATTGGACTTCTTTTATGACCTTCTTTCCTTCTCTCACGTGAACTCCACTTCCCTAAGTGGATTCAATTAAAATCGTGCAAAAATAGTAAATATCTACTTATTTTTGGTAAACCTAGACTTTCTCGCCTTAACCGATGTCGATTATCCCTCAACCGACGTCGGTCACCTAACCGCCATCGGTTACCTTATATACACTTTCACAACTCTTTACACGTGTTGGTCATTCAGTTATTGGAGCCTAATTGCATTCAAGCATGAATCTTCAAGCCCTCATGCATCCGAATGACGAACACACACAACCCGAGATAAGACAAGTAGTAATTTTCCCTTCCAAAGCATTGTTGCATTCCCACGACACTAGACTCAAGAATTTATTCTCCGATCAACCATCAACCATTCCAAATCCCAAGATCTGCAAGACATCAAGTATCGTGATTCTAATCATTTGGCTTATTATTTTTGTAGATCTTTTTCTCCTTTTAGTATTTTATTTCCTTAATTGGTTGTACATCACTTTCTTCCCACCAACCCCCTATTCAACCATCCCGAGCCTTATCATCATTCCAAACCTCCTTCTTAATATCCTTGAGTCTTCTCAGCCATATTATGACCCAAACCACACTACCCTCACTCTCTGTGCAATCAGAGAGCCTAAAAACCTCTATTTAATAATTTAATATCAAATTTCCCCTACCGACGCGGTCACCTTAACCATCATCGGTCTCCCCTCTCTCACGCATCGGTCACCAGACCGATATTAGTCACTGTGTTTTCTGTTAACCTTCACCAAACTACCTCTAACATCACCTAAACTCCACCCATACCTTACCAGATACCTTTATGACCTTACCTAACACCCCTGTGACCTATCCTAACCAGAAACATACCTTTCCTGATGCTATATTAGTTTAGATTTCAATACTTTGCTTAATCTAGTTTGTTGATAACGTTTTGAGATACCTAAATCAAAGTGTTAGCAATAGGACCTTTATTTCTCATATTTACTTTCATTGAGTTGATAAAAACAGAGGATTGACAACCATTCAAGGAAACATCCGCTTCGAGATATAGCCTTGTTAGGCAGTCCTTTGACTCTTGTTATTTAATATCATTTGGTGGTCTTGCTTTATATCTACAGGTAGTCCTTCCTGGACAAAAATGAGTTCTTTACAATCAACTTGGATAAAGTCAATAACACACATTTAACCTTCGACCTACATATCAAGGTATTCCTCCTTGACCTTTTACCTTATATGTTTTATCACAAACTCATTCGGTGAAATATTTTGGCACGCCCGGTGGGACCCATCAGAATTTCTTTCACATTGTTCATTCCTAGGTGAAAGATTGGGTGTCTATTTCCTTTTGAAAGTGTTCACATTAAATTTTCTCCTTTGGAAAATTCTCTCTCTTCTACTTGTCTCATTGACACTTGTATTTTGGAATAAAAATAACCATTCTTTTTATTTTTGTATTACATTAGTGAAACACATCTTTCATAGTCATCATTGCTCTCATCGAATGTCATTATGGATTTGGGTCTAAAATATTTGCATATCATTTTAAGTGTTGCATCTGTAGCTCATTTAAAATTGTGGGCAACCTATATGCTAGAAGTCATGCCCAGCTGATGGTTGACAAATTGAATCGTAGTGCACACTTTCTTCTCTACACCAAACCACTAAAAATAAATTACTCATTTTCTTAAACAACATCCTACCCGGAAGAAGTTGTCAATGATCACACGATCAAAGGATTGATAGTGGGCTCCAAACTAGTTTCTCTGTCCATTCATTATCTCAGAGAAAGGACCTCCCTCGCCAAAACTTACCTAAAACTATCCTTAGTTGTTTGCTTTTCGTAGGAAACCTTTTATCAAACCAAAAACTCTACTCTATTCACAAGTCAGTCCTAAATGGCATAAGCCGGAATATAAAATTCACCACATAGGATTTTGTGTTTGTTAGTTTTTGCTTGATTTGTGTTTTAAGGTGTGAGTTTGTTTTCTTCATTCTTCGCTCCTTTCACACTCCATAATCATAGTTGGTGTATTCTAACTCTTTTTAAGTGTGTTAGGGTCAATCATTGCCATACTCAAGTTTCTAGGTTGGTCTTTTATTTGATTTAAATCACCAAATTCACTTTTTTCCATCTTTTCAAAAATTTCACAGTGATCGGCGTCGGTCAGTGACCATCATCGGTTTACTCATCTAACCATCATTGGTTTCTTGCTGTTTTCGATTTCTATTGTTTTGATCATTTTAACCAAAGTAGCATTCATCACATTTTTATTCTTTCTAGGGTTTCCTCAGTTACCTCACCATATCTCTGTGTCTTTGAAATCACTATCAAAGTCTAGATTTGCTTCATTTTATCATTTATTACCACATTTAAAAATCCTTTTATTTTCCACAAGAAACCGGTATCATTCCTCTCTGTCTAACATTGGTTACCCACTATCATCGACATCGGTTACCCAAGCGCCAAGTGATCTACTATGTTTTAATTTTTTAATTAAAACAACGACCAATTTTCACCTTCCAGAACTATTTTATCCATTCTTTCTATGTTTCTGTGTCATCTACAGAGATCAGATTACCAGTCTACTATAAGTCTCAAGGTTTTGACTCGTAGCCAAGCCAATGCCCTCATGTTCCACGCTAGCCTTTAGCCACTCCCACCTAGCCCATCGTCACCTTCCATTCTATCACCTATGGATCCCAATCATCCTATTACCATCAAGTATCGGTGATGAGGAGTTTGTAAGACTCCTTAATCAAAACCCCATTTGCTTTATAATATTATTTAGCCCATTCATCCACTCGAGGTTCATTAAGGTAGCTTGTATATGACATGTATGTGTCATTCCTCCTACCCTCGCACCCACTTCTACATCGGCTACTACTAGCTTGGCCTTACCCTCTTCCACCTTACCACCTGTGGTGTCCCAACTTGACCCTACATCATTGATATTTGTTTCACCTACTGACATTTGTTCATGCCTTTGATGTCAGTTGCTCTTGTGATTTCAACCATTCCTTTATCAACCGCCTTGAGTGTAGGTTCTATCTGCACTCACCACCTCTCATATACCTATTGCATCTCAACCACCCATGGTGTCGGTAGCCCATACTCCCTTCCAAAACATTGTCCTCTCCATCCTGTCAGTTCTTCCTCCAATTATTGTGAGAGTCATTACATCCACTCCACCTACCTACACTTATCACCAACAACCCCTTATCTCATCTATCGGGATATTTAGGATACCTACATCTATTCCTCCCTCATAATTTTTGTACTCGGCACCACCATATATTAGGATGTTGCCCACATCATACCTTCATCATCTACCCCCTTATATCTGCAAGGGGTGTTCAATCATCACATCCTACTAACGATCTTATCAAAATGATGATGGACGAGATGCAGACATTGGAAGCATCGGTCTCCAGCTCACATAATTCTCTGACATACGACGAGATTTGCAATGAGCCATTCACCTATCCATTCCGATTCATCCATACCCTACGCATTGGGAAATTCCTAAATTCAATCGGTTTAACAACAAATAAGACCTGCAACAACACTTGCGGTCTTTTAAACATGGGTGTTATTTGATCGCTCATGATGATGCTTTACTCTTGCAAACATTCCCAATGTCCTTGACAGACTGCTTTGGATTGGTATAGTGTTCTACCTAGGCACTCCATTTTCTCATTCAACCAGTAGCTCAAGCTTTTCTAGACCACTTTTCTATCAATATTGTCAAGAAAGTCACCATGACCGACTTGTACTTGACACGCCAATACGAAGATGAATCTATCGCATATTTTGTCACTCGTTGGTGAAGCCTAATCAACCAACTCATGTTCTAACTGCCTCAAACCGAGTTAATAGATTTGTTCACTAGGGCTTGTGCTAGGCACATCTGCCAACTCTCCAAGTTTATACCTTTCACACCTTCGACGAGGCATTCACCATGGTCCGAAAACTTGAAATTTTTCCATTGAAGAGAAGAAGATACAATTGTGTAACAAGAACATTGCGTTTAAATCAAACGATACCTCTTCTTCTTCCAAACTACAAAAAATTACTCTAAAGCACAAGGATAAGCCAACGTGGTAGTTTTGAAAGATGACCCATCTCATCCATCCAACCAATCAAAATCTTCTTCTAATCTTTCTCTTGTTCAAGATTTTCAGTTCAAGCGAGAGCAACAAAAATACACTCCCATAGGAGAACCCTACTTTTAAGTTTTAGAAAAAAAATTAAAAGCCAGAGCAATCACTTTCCATCCGTCAAACCACATATTGGTTTTGACCCCTCTCATCCTATACTTGCATGGTACAAAGAAAATGATTACTGCAACTATCATCACGTTAAATGTCATAGCGACAGTAATTATATAACTTTTAAAAATATCATCTAGAAATGTTAGATAATGGATATCTCGTCTTGGATAACCCTAATGCACTAGCTAATAGAACCTTCACATCTTCAAGAAACCATTCCCAAACCACACCCCGTCATCTAACCAAACCAGTGAACCTTTGACCAATGACAGTAACGTTCATGAGGTTCATGTTGTTTTCGACATCATACTAACCCTTCCTCAATTTCCTCCTACTATCTATCGAGGAGATTCTTGCACAATCTCCTTCATCCACATAGGTAACTTATTTCATCTACTCTTTACCCACATAGGAGTCTCCCTTATCTCCCCCTTCACCCACAAAGGAGTCCACCATATCTGCCGAGACAATTTCCCCACACACCTCTCAACTTGACAAACCACCTGTAATATTTACTCTCCTACCCATGGGAGATTCATGATTACCTTCCTCTTCGCCAAAATATGAACCTACTTCATTCCACTTGTCATCTCCCCTACCCATAGGGGATCCATTATTAGCGCCCCTTCCTATTGGTGACAATTCTCCATTGGCTTTCAAGGATCTTGTTGATTTTCTCTCGGCTCTTTTACCAACATAGTCAAAAGCTAACCATTTCCTTGTCTCACAGACATTCTTTATAAGGATTACTACCAAATCAACATCATCCCCCCTACAATGGTGTCATTTTCACGTTTTCATGACCACTTGGATTATGTCGAAATTCCATGCTTTGGGGATGCCTTCGGTTACCTTTCTTAACTTAGATGTAAATGTTTTCTGCTAATACTTCCACGATCTATCCAAAGGTGTTTCAGACATAACCAAACCAACCATGCCTAAGCTAGTTGCAATGACCTCTTCTTCATCACCCTTTCCCACACTTAAACCTTTACCATCGACTGAAATTTTTCCAATGCCTAAAGCCTTACCTACATCTATATCTTCCTCGCGTCCAAACCCATTGCCACATTGGGAGTCATGCCGACATCAAGCCTAGTCCATCCCCCTATCAAACTAGATTTAGCCATGTCCTCATAAGCTAGTACAAAGACTATTCCCCCACCTAAGAGGAAGACCCAACCTCTTAGGCCACATACACTAGTTTTTCCTCTACCCCTCTGTCACCTTCACCCTTTCCATCTATCCTAGGACCCCACCCATCAACCTTGGCCAAATAACCTCCTACCCAAGGTAAACCAAAAGCATAACAGCCCACCTCCTCATCACGATCCTTAGTTACACCCAAATTACCTACACATCTTATGCCTTCGCCGTCACCTGCATCCTTTCTACCACCTATACCTACACCACTTCTAGTATCCTCATCATTACCTATGATATTCCCTTCTCTTCAACCAATACCTTCCACCTTGCCTCTTCCCACAACCTTCACCACACCTCCATTATCACCTTGGCTAACCCATCCCCTTCCACCATCTTCCTTCCCTTCTACATCATGCACTCCTTCTTCACCTTTACCCAAGAAGGTGCAACCAAAGTCAAAAATCACTACCCTCTAAAGAGGTAGTTAAACCTACACCACCTTCAACCGCTAGCTCATCTGCTACATCTTTACCTAAGAAGGTGCAATCCAAACCTAAAACCATACTACTACTAAACATATGGTCAAATTGACTCAACCTCGATTCCCCCTCCTGTGGCACCTCTCCCACCAAAATCACCCACACTTCCATCACCCACACTTACTTCACATTATGATCCATTGGCAGGGTCTTACGCCAACATCTTAGCTAACCTTTTGGAAACCTCTGTCATCACATTGCCACCACTTAGACCTTATGACCCACTCAAACCTAAACTAGAAGGGTTTGACGATATAAAAATTTGTGCTTACCATCGTGTGTTAAGGCATGATGTGGAAAACTGTAAGGCTCTTAAGAATGTTCTTCTCCAACTATGTCCTCCGAAGAAAACTTTTGATGATGATGATCTTTTAGATGAGGACCCTATTTCACCTCCACCTATCACCACACCTCCTCATCCCTTACCTATTCAACAACCTTCATCTCCCCCTCCACAACCCTTTTATCCTCCTCCAACATTTGAGATCAATATGGTCCACATAAGAGAGCTAGCCAAACCTCTCGCCAAAATGCCAATGCGCTACTTTCTTTTCACAAAACCAGTATATGCCCTCACCATATTTTTTCCCATCATGTCATTACACCTATCATGACTCACTTGCTCCTTTACCACATATTAATATGGTTAACATTACCACTCGAGCCCAGAAGGACAAAGGAAAGGAGAAAACAACCAGCCCATCCACCACTCTTTTACCCAATATCCCATCTGCACCTGCACTAAAAATCACCATCTATGGACCCACATACCCTATTTCTGATGGGGTTTCCCATCGTACAATGATTAAACAATTGCACTAATCTCCTCTCAAAATGTCTTTGTATGACCTTGTCCAAACCTCTAAGTCTCATTGACAGGCCCTCATTGAGGTTCTGCAATCTATTGAGGTTTTACCTAATGACCCTACTCTTGTGGCATCCATTATCACTCCTCACCATGTGGCCTCTCTCACCACTTCATCCCCTTCCTCTACACCCGTTACCACTCATCAAGTAGCTGCTCTTAGTTTCTCTGATGACGAGATTGTACCTCTCTAATCAGATGATCTGATCCCACCCTATTTATTTTTGTCTACATTGATAATATACGTATTCGACGCATTATGATTGATGGTGGTGCTAATATCAACATCATTTCTTCCCATGCATACAACCAAATGCACATCCCTGCCAATTACATGCATAATAACCTAGTTATGTTGTGTTCATTCAACGATGTCATGACTTCCACCTTGGCACCATCATTCTCCACATTTGTGTGGGCCCCTATACCATTTCCAGAATTATTCTATGTCTTAGAGGGGGAATTCAGTATAACATGTTGCTTGGTGACCTTGGATCCATGTCATGGGTTGTGTTCCTTCAACCTTACATCGTTGTTTAAAATTTGAACATGAAGGACACAACTATACCATTCCAGTGACCCTTCACCATTCAATACTGTAACATGTTATATCGACCCAATGATGTCCTTATACCAGTTAAGGCATCTACCACCGCTACCACTTCCCCTTCACCCACGACCCCATCCACCAATGTTGCCACTACCTCTTCCACACCTAACTCCTATATTCCCTTTGTTGTCCCTAGCTTTTGTAGTTGACTCATCTGACCCAATCCATCTACTTCTCAACAAACCAATGCTTCTTCTTCCCCTGTCGATAATTCATCCATTAGCTACTTCATCCATGATCCCTTACCCTATTTTTCAACGCCTCACTCTAGAGGAGTACCGCCTTTATAATATTGACACATTTCTTACTCCTCAAGAGTATGGTAAACTTCACCAACATCCGCTATGATCACCACATAGGAAATTTTTTTCCCTATGGTCCTCCCTACCTTCACCAACTTAACGTATGGGGACTTGATGCTTCTACCTACTCACCCAAGCCACCTTCCCAAACTTGACCATTTTCATTTGACCTTCAATCTCTCACCAACCGCCGCTTCACCCACACCTTCCTCCATCGTTGTGCTTGGAAGGGATTTGGCTTTGGTTTTTATGAACAAGGTCATCATACTATCATCCCATGCACCACTCGTAAGCATAAAGACCACAAGTGGTATTGGATTTGTCGAACCATCTCCCAAGAAGGCCCGAGTCAAACTCATTGAGGACGATAAAATTCCCCACCCCATTCACCAACTTCACCACCTTCACCTACAGAGTCTATGGATCCGAATCCATTCCTCCTAACTTTTTTTTCATGAACACCATTTCCCTGGGACCTCTAACTTATCAACGAGATGGTGAGGCTCCCTCTTCTCTTCCCTTCTTGTATCCTGACATGATCGATGATGATACACCTTCTATTAACATCATTCAATCGGGATAATGAGTCTATTCTCACCTACCTTGGTATGGAAGATTCTTATATTCACGGTCATTACCTTCTGAGACACAAACCATGTTGAATGAATCGACCATGAAATCAATATTCACACTTAGGATGACCCACACATTCTAAAAATAGGCCAATCTTTAGATGCTACTAAACAAGAAGCTTTTACTTCTTTCCTCCAGGATCATAACAATGCTTTTTCTTGGTCCTATGCGTTGATATACCTGGTATTGACCCAAACATTGTGGTCCACAATATCGTAACTATTCCTAAAGAAAAACCCATGAAACAAAAGCTGCGGAAAATCATCCTCGCATTGCCCTTCTTGTCAAAAGAAGAACTCCAACACCTCCTTTTGGTTTCCTTCATCCTACCCATTGATTATCCCAAATGGATCTCTAACATTGTTCTATCACAAAAGTGACAGGGGACTCCACATTTGCATGGATTTCCATGACCTTAACTTAGCTTGCCCCAAAGATGACTTTCCTCTACCTAGTATTGACCAACTAGTTGATCTCACCACCGACCATGAGATGTTATCACTCATGGATGGTTTCTAGGTTATAACCAAATATTACTCACCCTAAAAGATCAACACAAAATTGCCTTCATCACTCCTTGGGGACCTTTTGCTATCGTGTCATGCCCTTTGGCCTTAAAAATGTTGGTGCTACATATCAATGGGAGCTATGAATTATATCTTTCATGACATTATGCATCACATATTGGAAGATTATGTTAATGATCTTCTTGCCAAATCCAAACATCGGGCTAAACACCTTATAATCCTTAAGGTCATCTTCGACCATCTCATCAAATATTGTGTTCACCTTCAACCTAAGAAGTGTGTCTTCATTGTTCTCTCGGCAAGCTCCTTGGTTTTATTGTTTCTTTGGGTGGCATGAAGTTGATCCCACTAAAATCAAGGTTATTCTCGAAATTCCTCCACCTACTAAGCTTAATCAACTTCGTAGTTTGTAAGGCAAGTTGCAATCTATTCATCGTTTTATTTTGCAACTTTCCGACTGTTGCCATCCATTTCATCATCTCCTCAAAAAAGGATGTCTCCTTCAAATGGGATGATGAATGCCACAAATCTTTGATGCCTTAAAACAATACCTCCTCCAACCACTGTGCTCATTCCCCCTAAGGATGACCAACCATTTTACCTTTACATTTTTACTACCGATCATTCCTGGGTGTCATGCTCGCTCATCATGATGAGAAACATAGAGAACATGCGGTTTATTATATAAGTCGTATGCTTTTAGACTACGAAACTAGATATACTCACCTCGAAAAAAATATGCTTAGCCTTAGTTTTTGTCACCACTAAACTTCACCATTACCTACTCAACCACAAAACCTTTGTTGTCACCAATATTGACCCCTTACATTACATGTATGCTAAGCCCTACCAACATCAACATGTTGCATGTTGGCTCATGCTTCTTGCAAACCTAGATCTCAAATTCACCCATCAAAAATTTTCAAAGGACAAATAATTGTTGGACCAACTGCAGACGCACCTCTCTCCGGAAATCAATCCTCTAACTTCGATTTCCCTGATGAATCCATCATTATCCTCTCTTTAGATGATAACTTTTTATCGATGACCTTATTCTTTGATGGTTCCAAATGTCAACATGGGGGTGGTGTCGGAGTTATCCTCATCCTCTTGATGGTGAGCCTATGCCATTATCTTTCAAACTCATTTTTGATTGTACTAACAATATCACCGAATATGAAGCACTCGTGTTAGGTCTTCAAACCGTCATAACCTTAGACGTTAAATTGATTAATATATTTGGTGACTCTCAACTAGTTGTGAATCAAGTTAATGGTATATACTAGTGTCGTAAATGAAATACTTCAAAAGTATAAGCATCATGTTGACATAATTTTGACTACCTTTGACCGTTATGAACTTCAAACCACCCCGCATTCCACTAATAAAATTACGGATACCATGGCCTATCTTGCTTCTCAAATCCCTAATTTGCATCTCTCAATTGAAAATATTTGTCACAATATAAAGTTGTAATCACCCTCTTATCTATTTGAGACATCAACCTTAGCAACCATTAAAACTGACCCACGTGACCTTTGGTATAAGTAGTTTTCTGACTACCTTTCCCTTTCCATTCTGCCTCTAGATCTTACTCGTAATGGACAACAAGCCTTTCTCAAAAGTGTCTCTCGCTATGTCATCATGGGTGGTCTTCTCTATAAATGTGGTTTTGACGCTATCCTCTTATGATGCCTTACGAGTTCTGAAATTCCCTACACCATCAAGGAAGTTCACGATGGAATTTGTGGGGTCACTTTAGTGGTTTAGATGTTGCTTAAATGCATTATTATCTTGGGCTATTATTGGCCAACCCTAAACCATGATTGTTGTGACTATGTCAAATGTTGTGTCAAATGTCAACAACATGCTAATTTTCATCACACCCCTAGTCACGCCTTACAGGTCGCATGAGACCTTTGGCCTTTCTCTCAATGGGGTTTGGATCTTGTCAGAGATATCAACCTCATTCTTCCCAATGCCATTAATGGATTATTACCACTACCAAGTATTACACTAAATGGGTGGAATTCGTACCTCTTATTTCTAAAAAGAGAAAATATGTGAATTCATCAATCATCACATCATTTGTCACTTTGGTGTTCCTCACCGCCTCATCTGATAATAGAAAACAATTAAAAAACAAAACCTATGGAAACTTTGTGATGCCTTGGCATTCAACTTATTTTTTCTTCACCTTATTATCCTCAAACAAATGGCCAAGCAAAATCAACCAACAAAACCTTAAACAAAATTCTTATGAAAGTGGTTAACGATACTGGAAAGGATTGGCACACATGCACATTCCTTTTGCCTTATGGGCTTATCGCACTAGTATTCGCACCTCAACTATTACCACACCTTTCTCTTTGGTCTATGGTACAGAGGTTGTCCTACCTCTCGAAGTCCAAATTCCATCTCTTCATATCTCACTCAAAGATATGCTCAATGATGATGATTTTCTCCAGGATTGTTTGACACAACTCAAGTTATTAGATGAGCGTCATCTAAATGCTCTTGATCACCTCCAAATCTACCAAAAATGTATCAAACATGCCTATGATAAATGTGTCCAAGAACGAACCTTCAAGTCGGTGACCTTGTCCTGAAGGAAAATCAACATGTAATAAAAGTGGAGAAAAGTAAACGGGGAAAATTCGCTCCTAATTAGCTTGGACCCTATATCATTACTCATACCTATGGATCAGGTGTTTATCATTTATCTTCACTCGAAGGTAAACCCGAACCTAAACCCCCCTCAATGCTTTACATCTTCTACCATTCTATTGTTAAATAAAGTCCTAGATCACCTTATGTCTATTAAGCACTTGTCCCTTGAGCATCATTCACCTTCCACTTACCTATTTTAAGGATCAACAACTAAATAAGAATCATGTGATTACCCATCACATTTCAGCCTTATCTTAAATATGAGCACCATGGCTCTACTCATGGCATGATTCTCATGGATACTTTTCATCTTTTCAGGATGGAATCCATGGTCGTTCATCACTTAAAACCTTTCTTTCATAGCTAACCCCTATGTGCTATTGTTTTGTCTTCATAAAAGAAGCCTATACTTCTTTATAGTCTTGTACATGACCTAAAAGTAAAATAAACAATTCAAAAGTAATATACGAGATTTTCAAATTCAAACTCCTTGAGTCAAATTTCTATGCAAAAATATGACTCCCTAAAAAAGGACATCTAATCTTTCTATCTTGCTGCTATAAATAGAATTCTCCCTCAAAGGAAAACTATACAAAGCTAGTCATACTATACATAGTCTATCACAAAAAGAGGACTATTCTTACAAAAATAAAATAAAATAAAAAAAATTATTCTGAAGCTTCCCACATCAATCAGCTTCACGAAGACCTCAAGGAGATACTCTACTCATCCCACATAGACTTCCCGCATTGATCAGTCTATAAAAACAAAAACACAAAAAGAAAAAGATGAATTTTTCATTCATGGACTTGCCTATTTTGATCTTGGGTCTCTTACCAAAGAGGCATGTTGTCTCACACCAGGTTACACTAAACCAACTTCTTTCACCTCACCGCCTTTCCTTTCTAATTTTTGCCTACTCAAGGGATGTGCCATAAATGTGACATTTCATGATCATGTGACCTTCTTCACCCTTAGAACAGTCAATCATGCAACGCCTTTAGGGTTTTATGTTCATAAGACAATCTTTGGTATGATAGACTTGTAATGGTTCTTATCAATTAGGTGGATTTTTGTCTCCTCTTACCATTCACCTATTTTCTTACTTATTAATCCTCCTTCATAGGACCAAACCTTCGACACCTACATTATAGGAATTCCTCTTCCACCAAAATCAACCATGCCTATTCAACCTAAACTCAACCATGCCTAAATGACCTAAACTCAACCATGCCTATTCAACCTAAATTCAACCATGCCTATATGACCTAAACTCAACATTTCCTAAATGACCTAGACTCAATCATGCCTACAACCTACCGACCCATTCATCTCTCCTCATCATATTTTTCCCTAGCTTATGGGAGAACTACATCGACTGAGGCCCCTTTTTCGGGGCTATGTAGGAAGCACTCCGAGGGCATGGGGCCCTTGGAGGTTAGCTCAACCAATCTTTCCCCTAACTAATTTCCCCCTTTTATATTCACATTTTACCTAGTTAGTTTCCATTTTACACAAAACTTGGAAATTAAACAATCATAAAAACATACATATTTACCATTTTATAACATCACCATATCATACATCAATCATTTCACATTTCCATGATATTAAATATTTGAAAATTTACACCACAACATACATATACATCATCATTTATTTTCCATACTACCAATAACTTGGAAATTAAATCAAACGCAAAAACATGACCAAACCATGCTTATACCTCGACTCCACCATGCCTATACCTGACTCCATCATGCCTAAATGGCCTTGACTCCACCATGCCTATACCTGACTCCATCATGCCTAAATGACCTTGACTCCACCATGCCTAACTCACCTAAACTCAACCATGCCTAAATGACCTCGACTCCATCATGCATACATGCCCTCGATCGCCTCCTCAACTTCTCCTTTGTCATTTTCTAAAAGTGGCAAGGTCAAAATGAATCCGTAAAAAGTGAAATTTTCCTTTTTAACCTCAAATCGACATGACCGACGTCGGTCATGTCGAGCCCTAGCCAACCGATGCGGTTACCCACTATAACTCGGCATTAGTCACCCTAAATAACCATTTGACCCACCCCATGCCCATTTTTCCTACAAACATTATTGCTCCAACAACTTTTGACCTTACCAACACCTATTACACCTTACCCGCAAGCCTACATTACTGTACATTTCCTTAACTGTGTTTAGGGACATGTTATTTACCTATACATTGGCCTTATCAGTGCTTACCTATATACCTTGACCTGAATCACCTTTTGTGACATTTGAATTTGTGTACTTATTATTCCTTATGGTATTGTTATCCATGTTGTTTAGCCTAATGACCTTACCTTGCCTAATGATGTGATGTTTATCTTGACCATACCTTTGGTGTCATGGAAAAAAACCTATTACCCATTCCTACACTAGACCTCGTTGTGCTTCATGACCATATCCTATACTTGGATACCTAAATCACTTCAACCTCGTTTGGATAAACCTATCGCCCTTTTGACAATGTAGAGTTTGCAAGCTCTTCCACCTAGTACCGTATCACAATCTATATGTGTGTGTGCGTTCGATTGCCATTACCCATTACCCAATATGACCATTACCCATTACCCAAAATGACCATACCCTTACCTACTTATCAAACCACTCCCCGACTACTTTTCCAACCTCATCGGTTTGTAGTTTGAGGGGGATCACCTTCAGCCCTACTTGGGGCAACCTAACCTCTGCTTATACCTGGGACATCGACTCCTTGTTTTTGTCAACATCACTTACCAATACAAGCTACGCGATAAAAGGGGAAAATGTAGACACCAAATTTGGGTCACATTCCCCTTAGTCCCCTTTAATCAATTAATGTAATATATTTAATTAATCATGACCCCTTCATCCTATACTAATATTCATCCTCACATTATTAATTAATTTAATTAAGTTAATTTCACCCTCACACCTCCACCTCATCATTACACCTCACCCTGGACCCATTCTAGGGGCATTTAACTCACAATGACTAAGTCATCACTCTCAGCACTGAGTCATCACTCCCAGCGATGAGTCACCACTTAACCTAACTAAATAAGACTTCTTCCTAAACATAATTGGACTTATTTTATGACCTTCCTACCTTCTCTCACATGAACTCCACTTTCCTAATCGGATTCAATCAAAATCACGCCAAAAATAGTAAAGATTTGCTTATTTTTGGTAAAGCTATACTTTTCTCGCCTTAATCGACATCGGTTATCCTCACCAACAATGTTGGTCACCTAACTACCACCATTGGTTACCTTATATACACTTTCACAACTCTTTACAGGGGTTGGTCATTTAGTTATTGGAGCCTGATTACATTCAAGCATGAATCTTCAAGCCCTCTTGCATCCAGACGACAAACACACACAACCACAATGCAAGACAAGCAGTTGTTTTCCCTTCCAAAGCGTTGGAATACTCACGGGAGCACATAGGCCATATTACCATGGCACTGGACTCAAGAACTTCTTCTCTGATTAACCATCAACCATTCCAACTCCTAAGATCTACAAGACATCAAGTAAGTATTGTGATTCTAATCATTTGGCTTATTCTTTTTGTAGATCTTTTGCTCCTTTCAATAGTTTATTTCCTCTATTTCTTGTACATCACCTTCTTCCCACCAACCCACTATTCAACCATCCCAAGCCTTGTCATCACTCTAAACCTCCTTCTTCGTATCCCCGCATCTTCTTAGTCATATTATGACACAAACCACACTACCCTCACTCTTTGTGTAATCACAGAGAGCCTAAAAACCTTTGTTTAATAATTTAATGTCAAATTTCCCTACCGATGCCGGTCACCTTAACCGTTGTCGGTCTCTCCCTCTCTACCGACATCGGTCACCAAACCAATATCGGTCTGTGTTTTCTATTAACCTTCACTAAACTACCTCTAACATCACCTAAAATCCACCAGACCTTACCAAATACCTCTGTGACCTTACCTAACACCCTTGTGACCTGTCGAACTAGAAACATACCTTGCCTGATGCTAGATTAGTTTAGATTTCAATACTTTGCTTAATCTAGTTTGTTGATAACATTTTGAGATACCTAAATCAAAGTGTTAGCAATAGGACCTTTATTTCTCGTATTTAATTTCATTGATTTGATAAAAACAAAGGATTGACAGCCATTCGAGGAAGCATCATGCTTCCTAGATCTAGCCTTGCTAGGCAGTCCTTTGACTCTTGCTATTTAATATCATTTGGTGGTCTTGCTTTGTATCTACAGGTAGTCCTTCCTAGATAAAAAGGAGTTCTCTACAATCAGCTTGGATAAAGTCAGTAATGCGCGCATTCAACCTTTAACCTACATATCACAAGTATTCCTCCTTGACCTTTTACCTTATCTATTTTATCGCACACTTATTCGGTGAAGTAGGAGTAGATAGAGACCTTAGAGGACACTTGATAGATGAAAGTGGAGAAGAATGAGAAGGTGATGCAACAACAGCAGAAGTAGAAGGAGGATCTATAACATGTGTAACAATTAGATCTTGTTCTAGATTGATGACCTTATAGCATAAGAGTGTGAATGATTCACATGTGTCATATTGTAAGCATTCTTTTAAAGCAGGAATCAAGCCTCGATAAAAAGATAAATTAATTTTTAGATCAACAAGCTAAAACACTAGTTGATGCATGTAAGAATTAAATCATAAGATGTAATCAAAATTGAGATCTGTCTTTCCTTGATGTAAGCCAGGTAGGCGATCATGTGTGACTCTAGGACCATTGTTGAGCATAAAACATCTAAGAAAAACATCTTCCATGTCATAATATGTGTTGATGGATCTAAAAGGTAGATGAGTGTACCATTGAAGAGCTTCACCTACTAGACTATGATAAAAATATTTGAGCAATAATTGGTCATTTGAGTAGGATGTCATAGCTAAACGATAATTCTTGAGATGTAGATATGGATTTCTAGTACCGTCAAAGCATGAGAATGTAGGCATGATGAAATCCTTAGGAAATGTTGAATTATAAATTTTCTTTGGGATGGGATTTCCATGAAGAGAATTATTATCAATAGACGCATAGTAGGCCTTGCTTTCAAGAGTGAGAGACTAGACTTGAGATTGTAATTGTCTAACAACATGCATGAGTGATAAAATGTCATGTGAAGGAATTGTGGGAGATGTGAGAGGCACATTGAGAGGTTGTAATTTTCCATTATGAGTAATCATGGGAACATGAGAAGAGGAAGTGGAGGATGAAGATGTGATAGGCACACTAGAGGTAGGTGCAGAAGAAGTGAAAGATGGTACACTAGGGGGGGACGGAAGAAGCAATAGGAATAACTTCTAGAGAAGAAGAAGAAGAAAATAGGTGGAGATGAATATGGAACATCGAGAGGAACATTAGGAGTAACTTCAGAAGAAGTGATAAGAGATGACACAATAAAAGGAGGAGAATCATCATGCATGCTAGTAGAGACAACCTCAAAAAGAGATGAAAGTGGAGTAGAAAATTCACATTCAAGCAGAATCAAGAGATAAAACATGCTCACTAATAGAATCATCATCGCTAGCAGATAGAGTTTCACATGCAAGTATTTCATCGAATGAATCATCAACATATATAGAAGCAGGAGAAGAACTATCGAAATATATTTCGTAGCATGATCATTAGAAGCATTTTCAAAAATAGGAGAAACATGAGATATAACCTTACACTCATCCGAATATTATGAGAACTAGCATTATTCGTATGTATATTTGCATCAAGACCAAACATATAATCAATGATAACATCATCAAGAGTTTTCAGAAATAGAAGAAGGTGGAGTATTCCTAGAGCCCATGGAATAAAAAAGGAGTGCAATATGAAAAATTATCTTACGGAAACAATCTTGAGAAAGAAGAATGGGCAAAACTAGTAGGAATATTGCATTCAATGGCCAAAAGGTGTTTTTGAATCTTATCATCAACACGAGGACTATGATAAAGAGCATTAAGTTCAACTTCAATAACCTCATCAGGAATAGGGTTAACACTCTCATGACGCATGACTTGCCTTAGAGAAGAAGAACTACTTTTAGCCATTAGGGTTTAGTGGATCCTAGGGAAATGAGTTCTAATATACGGGTTCACCAAATGATTCAATAAAATCTGAATATTTTATTAAAATATGAATGTAAAGATTGCTACAATGATATACAAGTGTTAAACAATTTCCATTGATGAACTTATGAAAGCAAATGAGAGAGTTAGGGAACTTATCTCAATTTCACTTATCCTGAAGTGTGTCTGAGCTAGAAGAATTGATGAAATAGAGACTCAGGGTGTCAAAACCATGTTCAAAAAAATGTAGAAGTGTCGGGAGTTCCTAGACCGGGGCACCTGGACAAGGATGAGGGCACCCGAGACCTCTCCTAGGAGCTAGAGTTGTAAAAAGATCAAAATCTAGTTCCTTCAACGTCACTATGGTTTCGCTCTTATTTATTGATGATCGTCTATATAACGCACTTAAATCACCGAGGTACCTATAAATTTACAACACAAATAATCTCCTAAAAAACCCTCAAGCTACATCAAATCCTAAAAAAATGCAACATGAGGGGTCGATTAACCTCATTTGTCAAACAAGTGAACTTACGACCAAGCACTATACTATATCTCGGACTCCAATGTAGTTCTATGTGCTGTGTGTGTAATAGTGCTCCTAGGTTTCCTTGTGTCGACAATGCCAAGATAAGTGGGCAAGATACCTAGATAGAATGTAAATGTGTGGATGGAAAAATAAACTTCCCCTTCCTATGCATTGTGTATGCAAAGTAATAAGCCCAAGATGCAACCCTTTTAATATAAATTTTCCCCTTTTATACGGGTATGTATGTTGTGTTTAAATAGGGATCTCTTGATTGAATTTCGACACTAATGACCCAACATGTCGACTATGAACTCGAGATATGAGTAATAAAGCCGAAAAAGCCAACCACAAATGTCAAAAATGAGAAGAAGAATAAAGAGGGTACGAGCGCTCGGGATGGACATGAGCGCATGGGCACCTGGTGTCTCAGAGATAAGCTGATGACAAATGTGCAAAAGAATGACAAACATGTATCCCTATGACTTGACCAAAAATGTATGTAGGAGTTACAAATGCGAGAGATAAAACAATAGAAACAAACAAAGCAAACAGATGGACTAGACAGTGGGTCACTAGTGAATACTTTTCTTACGCAAGATCCATACATAAAACAACATACTTGGTGGTATAGTAAAAAAGTAGTAAGTGCCTCGATTTTGTGTCTACAGTTTATTAATTTATTCAAAATAATCAACATGTAACACTCTTTTACATTTCCTAGTTCTCTCTTTACATATTTAACTTATTAGGCATTTGTAGAAATAGGGGTCCCCTTAGCTACATATGTGATAAAAGGCCTATATAAAGAAGATATTATTTTGACTATTAATGACAAACTAAGGATTAACAAATAATTTGAAATCCTTAGAGATATTTTGCAAAGAGGTCGGGATACAAGTCAATACCAACAAAACAAGATTATGATTTTCTCACACTTTGAAAGGACAATAAACATATAAGCTTCATATTTGAGAGGAACTTGCTTGAGATAATCTTATAATACAAATGTTTAGGGCTTGATTTCAATACCAATATCAATTTAGAAATATGCATATTGAAGAGAATGAAAGGAAGTTAGAGAGAATTATACTCTTGTCGAGACATGAGAATGGATGGCGATTTGGCATGGGAAGATCATTAGGATTTTGTTTGAGCTACTTGTAGTCTTTGGAGTTAGTGCTTTATATGGGTATGAAGTTTGGACCAACTTTACATTGGGTTTGAAGTAGAGAAAATAAAAAGAATTCATAAATATTTAATCATGATAAACTTCAAGATTAAATCATTGGTCCCATAGGATATCTTTTTAATAACAAACATTTTTTCAATAAGCATGAGCAATGATATATCTACCGGGATATACAAAGAAAATAGTGAGCGCGAAAGAGGATAGGCTACTAAAGGTGGTAAACGAGAGAAGAGACCGAGAAAAATAAAGGAAATGGATTAAACAAAACAAGATGTAGATGAATAGGTTGGGCATTAACCTATAAGAATGGCCAATGATAAATCAAGATATTAAAAATATGGTTTAAACTAAACATGTGGAAAAATCAACTCGGGAGGGAAAATCAATACTATATGACCAAGTTTAACCATCCTTGACCACAAATCTTACTTAAGGGAAACAATCAAATGGAAAGTGGAGATGCTTGTAGCCCAATTAAACATAAGATTGCACCAACTTGTATAGAAGACATGTAGGTGGAAGCTCCCAAAAGAAAGGTGGGAGGAGAGTATTTATCTTTTTATGCATCGAGTATGGTAGAGACATAATGAGACTATATCATATAATGCTCCATATATGATGATCCACCATAACAAATTAAAAGAGGTGTTTATTTCTACCATATTCTTAGAAGAAAACATTATAAAAGCAAGGAACTAATCAAAATTCATAGGCGAGTGAAATTTTAGAAGCAAAATAATAGCAAAGATTCAAACTAAAATTCAATTTCACAAGTTCTCTCTTTTTCAATAGTTTTTACTCTTTTAACTATGTTTTTGTCTCGAAATCCTATATAATATTTTGTTATGTGCATGATAGTAAAATTTCTATATCATAAATTAGCTGGTTGCAAGTATACAAGACAAAGTATGGTGTTCTCCATCTATAACCAAACCCTGCCAATTTCACATTTTGTTGGGCCCTAAAATTCATAATTTTTTCATTTGTTAAGTTCCACATTGGGAACCAATGCTTAATTCTTCATTTTTATATTATTTGGAGGTGCATGAGAATTTTGGAAGAATGCCCATGATAAATTCAAGAAAAGTAAAAAGTTGCACTCAAGAATGTAGGTGAAGGGATGCACACACGTTCAAGAAAAGAAAAGAAAGAAAGCATGAAACCTACATGGGTGAGAAAGTCGACACACCAAAAATAGGAAGGCCAAAAAATAAAAGACGTTGTTATGAGCACTTGCATAAAAGAGAACAACAAGTGGCATGCAAGGAAAAGTAGTGGGATAAAATAGAAGTCTTAAAGATAGGCAAAGAAAGCATGTAAAGCATAAAAGAAAGCATCTAGAAGAGGTGGAGATTTCACATGGATCAAGAATCGAAGAGATAAAGACAAGTGGCATAAATGTTGCCCCAATGTAATAGTTATGAGTTATTTTTGGTACTCAAGGCTTATTATAGTCTTGTTAAAACTAGTGAAGGTCAAGTCCCCACTAGTATAAATACCCCTTGAGTATTATTGCAATTGAGGTGAGGATGAGAGATAGTGTGTATGAAGAGATATAAAGCGACATTGTTATGAAAGACAAGAGCACGAATTGTAAGTAAAAAAATGTTCATTATATGGAGATCATGTCTAACTAGTTAATATAAAGCAATACATTATGGATCCACTCCATGCATGATTCTACGCTTATGTTTTTTTACTTTTTTTGTGACTTGTATGATTATTCCTAGATGTAATAATTTACTAGATACCTCACCAAAGACAAAATGCTAAATGAGATGGGAGCTTGGAATATCTCATGCCTTGGGTGAGCGCATTAAGGTCTCCTACCTTAGTGTGATAGGCCAACGCGGGGAGGTAGTAATATGGGCACATGATAAGATGGTAAACATTCCATGCACATGACTGGTTAAACTAGATGCACAACACATTTAGACTTGTAGTTTTCAAATATGGGCAATTTCATTAGGTTGTCTAGACTTGATTCATGGGTCAACTATGGTGAGAAATTAATGGAAGGGTCATCTATATATACAAATGAATCCTAAAGTTATTATCATCCCTTCACCATCCATTCTTGAGAGACACCTTGGAGATTACAAAAAGACATGCATCTAAAATCTTCCAAAAGCAACCTTAGAGGATATTTATCGAGCTAAAATATAAAGTATAAAGGGTCAAAGTGCATGATCACGAGTGCTAAGGATCAAAAGAATGATCACTCTAGATTACATATTGTTATAATAGTTGCAAATTCACATAGGAAGTGAAAGAACTATGTTTGATTTTATCCCCCTTCGAGGTATTGGTACATCTTGTAGTGCTTACCTAGGCATTGGGGCAATGTCGAGGTACCATATAGTGTTGCTTGAGTGCATTGCTAGGGTTTAAACAAAAGAGAGACCATAAAGGCTTCATCATATCATATCATAGTGCTTGAGTAACCTAACTATAAAGTGCGAGACACATGCAAATGTTTCCAAAAATTTGAAGAGTTGTCATACCTTCCAGGCATCGATGTCCATTTCAATCACTATAACCATACACCATCACTATCAAGTTCCCAATGATAATGTCTACACCAATTTCATAACGTCTCCTTCACTAGAGAGCATGCCAACACTTTCTCGAGCTAGTTTGGTCCCTATGCTCAGTGTACATGCCTATTTCATGCAAAATCAAAGTTGGATATTCCCATTATGCATTATCTAACTTTATCTCTCCGAAATGATCATGTTTAACCTAATTTGGGCTCAGATTATTTCATTTGCTTTATTATTTAATAATATGAATTAAGATACACTTTGATTCATTATATACCACCGTGTGCAAAAATATCAAAACAAGTAGTGAATACACTTTATGAGTAGGTTAAAGCCAAAACCAAAGCTCATACAAGATTTTTAAAATGTTTTGGGTGACATAGGGTTCAAACATGGATCCCCATTATTTCCCACTCTATGACCTTTATACCAACAAATTGGTATAATGAATAAATAGATTAGGGAGTAGGAGGTCCACTTAGCTAGCTCTGTTATAAAAGGCCTATATGTAAATGATCTTAATTTGACTATAATGACAACCCAAAGGCTTAAAAATCATTTGAAAGCCTTAGAGCTATTTTGTAAAGAGGTCGAGATGCACGATTCAACACCACAAATTTTAGATTTTGATTATCTCACACTGAAAGGGAAAGAAACGTATAAGCTTCATATCTAAGAGGAACTTGCTTGAGATAGTCTTAGAATACAAATGCCCGGGCTTGGTGTCACTGCCAAGCTCAACTCGAAAACATGCATATAAAGAGAATTCAAGGAGGATGGAGAGCTTTATACTTTTGTCAAAAAATTGGAATGGATATTAATTTGTGGTGTTGGAAGATCACCACGGTCTTGTTAGAGCTACTTGTAATGGTAGAGTTGGTGTTGTATGGGTATGAAGTTTTTGACAACATTACTTTGGGTCTAAAGTGGAGAAAACAAAGATAATTCGTAATTATTTAATCACGAGCAACTTCATGATCAAAGTGCCAGTCCCATAGGAAATCTTCCTGGTAGAAATAAGTACTTTTCTGATAGAAGTATTATATATGATATATTTCATAGGCTATACAAAGAAAATAGTGAGCATGGAAAGAGGTTAGGTGGCTAAAGGTAGTGATGAGAGAAGAGAAAATCAAAATAAAGAACATGGATGAAACACAACAAGATATATATGAATAAGTGAGGAATTAACCTACAAGAATGCCCAATGATCAATCAAGAGATTAAAAAATGCACAATGGAAAAGTTTAAACTAAGCATGTGAATAAAGGAGAGAGAATCAATACCATATGACCAAGTTTAACCCGCCCATTAAGACGACTAAAAAACTCACATAAGGGCAAAAATCAAATGGCAAGTGAAGACGCTCGTAGCCCAATCAAAGATCAAAAGCGCACCAACTTAAATGGAAGACACGTAGGTGGAAGCTCCTAAAAGAAAGACACGGAAAAAGATGTATCTTTTCTACGCATCGAATGTGACAAAAACATAATGACACTATATCATAAAATGCTCCACATAAGATGACATTCGAGTTAACTAGTAAAACAACTTACACGCGATATTTATATCTACCATATTCTTAAAAAAACATTATAAAAATGAAGAACTTTAATCAAAATTTATGGAAGAGTGAATTTTTAGAAACAAAATAGTATTACGAGGAGAAAATATTATAAACAAAAATTTATAGAAGAGTGTTTTTTTTTCGAAACAAAATAATAACATTGATTCAAATTAGAATTCAATTTCACAATTTTTTTCTTTTTGGGTGGTTTCTTACTCTTTTAACTATGTTTTTTTGTTAGAATTCTACAAAAACATTTTGGTCAATGCACAATAATAGAATTTCAACATCATAAATTAAACCCTTCCAGTCACTTCCATGTCCGCGTTTAGACCTGTCGGATTTTATTTTATTTGTGCGAGAGAATTTTAAATAAAAAAAAAAAATCCCAAGTACCTATCTATTTATCATTTCCTCGCTGCAAACAATTTATGTACGCACTAATACTTCCAGATGAGGAGCTCCTGAGATAGTTTCTGAAGGAGGAAAATAATATGGATTCTGCAGAGCAGAAGTATGTTTTAATGATATGCGGAGACTACATGGAGGATTATGAGGTTAGGCTGACTGCATCGGTTTTGCCATTCAACTGAAATGAAAATGTTTTCTGCTACAATTTCTTTAAAAAATTGGTTGCTTGTTCACAGGCAATGGTACCATTTCAGACCCTCCAAGCATATGGAATAAAGGTGGATGCAGTGTGCCCTGGAAAAAAAAAGCTGGAGATAAATGCCCCACTGCTGTGCATGATTTCCTTGGCCACCAGGCGTGTTTTCTTATCATCTCTCTTTTTACATTTCTTATATATGAAAACCTCCTGCAATTTCCTTTCCTCTTCCTTTTAAGAATCCATGATACATGCATTCTAAATTTTCCCCTAGTTCCTTCAAGTTCGTTGGAAAATAGGGCGGGTTTTATAGAGTAGCATGCTGTAGATGGTTTAATTTCTCTGTGTTTTAGGGATTCTGTGAGGTAACTTCCCTAAATGGTAAATTGTAACTTCAGCACATCAAAAGAAGATTCTTTGTTAACTCCATGTTGCTTGAACCCTGCGTGCCTAGCTGTGCTTAGGCGGAAGGAAAGCTTACAGCATATAAGACTTCTAAGTATGATTAGAGTATGACTTGCGGATACCTAACTCCTCCAGCATTTAAACTCGTCCTTCCCCTCTCATACATTCATGAAAGGTAAAGAAACACATAAATAGTGCAATAGTATGAAGAAAAGCGTTGTTGTTGAATACGATTGATTAGGTTAGGAGTGTGATCTGATTCGGGGCCACTTGGAAACCACAGTAGCAACCTATGAGGCTATGTGGAAGCCCATATGGCAACGGAGCTAGCCACTATAAGATGTGGTATCTGTAACTGAGGAAAGAAAAGGAATGATCCTTTAAAGGTCCATGATGCCCGATGCCCTGTGCTCCCGATCGTGTTTAGATTGCACTGTAGCTAACGGCATATAAGACCACCCTCACACCTGACAAGCTTAGGCTATGGGGTGTGCATACCCTACCCCCTTAGGTTTCGAACATGTGCCTCCCCGATCCAAGCACAAGCTTTTCACCATCTGGCCTGCTCAGGCATCCCTCAGGTTGAGCATGAAATGAAATGATTTTAATTACATCCACGGGACTTAACCAAATGGGAACATGCAGATTATATCTGCGTCAGGCACCAATAAAAGTGCTGAAGTTTTAAGTCATTTTTACTTTCTTCCTAGGGCTGGATCTTCTTTTATTGATTTTTATCAGAAACTCCCCTACATCCTTTATTCTCACCTCTTTAAATTAATATTATAACTTAGTTATCAAAAAATAGAATAGGGGTTGCCATTGAATAGACACAAGCCCATATGAGTCAGAAGGAAAAAATCAGGGCTTTTGTCAAAATGTGCAAGCCACATATGTCTGCTGTCAAAGTATGCAAAGCCATATAGAGCTGAAGTCAAAAGAAGCAAGCCATACAGGGCTGCTGTCAAGGAGGCAAGCGAGAGCGAAAGGTTAAGCCAGATAGGGTTATCATTAATGTCACAAGCCAGAGCCAAGGGCTGCTGTTAGGAGGCATGCCAATATGAATCTTTATAGTGCTATGTGTAAAAAGAAAAGAGAGAATGAATATAATTCTTGTTCATTAGGGTACTTTGTCTGTGAATTACTATCTTAAATATATGGAATTCCTGTTTAACTTTGGGAAGGATCCCTATTTTGACAAGGCTGCAGACTTGAGAATACATAATAGAGAAGGGACAATAGAATCTGTGAGAAAGCTAAGTACGCACCTGTAAAATCAGATCAACAATGTATGGTCTTCTATTAAGGGTAAATAAGTAGCTAATGCTTATGAAGTTCAGAAGATTCTTAGATTAAAAAACATCTTGAGTGTAATAAATAGCTATATCTAGGTCTCAAAGCAATCCGAGTTGAATGTCGGGCTGTGGTCTAGCAGTAAGTTGGAGCAGTTGCAGTGCATAATTATGCTGTTATTGTCATCTAGATTAGTGTGCTGTGTGAGTGTCAAAGATTAAAATGTCTCCATTGTCCTAAAGAGGCTTTGTTATGGGAAAAGCTAGAAACGGGAGTTGATTAATACTCGCTTAAAAAACTTAAAAGGGACATGTACTGTACAGAATGGTGGAGATTTTCAACTTTTTATGGGAATATATCTACACAGTTCCAAAGGTTTACATAATTTGTTGGTTAGACAGTTTGGCTCAGCAGGGATTTTCCCAGGGACAAAAGCAAGGATTTGGCCCTTTGGGTAATTTTGTTGAGTCTGAAAATGCTTACTCCTTGAGGAAGAAGGTGAGCTTGTACTCTTTGCAAGCTATTTCCCATGTCTTTTCCATACTCTTTGAGAAAGAAGGTGAGCTTGTACTCTTTGAGGAAGAAGGTGAGCTTGTACTCTTTGCAAGCCATTTCCCCCAAAATCGCCACAGTACTTTTAACATCAAGAGTGCATCCAACAGTCAACTTGAGGTTAGAGGTCCTTCATGAAAAGCTGCATTGCATATTCTTCTGTGAGGCTCTAGCAAGTCTAATTACTTCTCCGATGAGGTTGCTCAATTTAAGAGTCTCCAAACTTCATTTCCTTGCATTTAAGGTTTCTCAAACGAGGAGGCATATCCCGATGTAACCCATTCAGATTTCCAATATGATTTTGGTATCTGAAACTTCTAAAAACATGATGAACTATAATTTTTCTCCGAAATGTCTGACAAACATTATCAGCATAACCTGCCATTCCTAATCTTGCAACTGAACTCTGATTGATGCCTAACTAACCAAGCACACACAATTTGAAGGATGCCTTGAATCACATATGACTTGAGAGCTTTTCATCTCATGGTAATCAGTATCCTACAGCTCCCATCTCCTGTCCATCCTCCAAACAAGGCCTGATGTCTCAAATTACAGAAAGAAGCTGGTGACTTGAAATTCAAGACTGCAACTTTCAATTGTACTAATCATGAAAAATACAAATTGGTATGTAATATCCCTGTCAAATAACTTTAGATAAACTTGGATATTTGCATGAAACCCTAGGGCAGCAGTATGAAACACTAACTTCTATGACAACTGCAATAATCTGATTTTTATTTAAAAAAACAACAAACCCAATATGTAGGAAAAACAGACTTTATTTATTTATTTCAAATCAGCTTTAATAAAAACACTAGAATGTCTGAATACAATTTTTCTCACAACAAATAAGAACATGCAAACTGCTTTGACTGAAAATTGCTTCCAGATATGGCGCCAGTACTGAAATTCGTTCCCAAAGGGGACGTCCTAGCTATACTTGCTGTTTGGATGTTAAAACAGCCCTGAATATGAAGCCCTAGCTGAACTGGATGAACACATGTACCCTGAATGACCACAACGAACCTTGAACGAAATTGCCAAGTTTAGATGTAAGAGATTTGGGCCTTAGATCTGTATGCAAATGAGGGTTTTCGTCCTCTATTGCTGATGTAGAAGCTACTTGTAGACAATGAAGTAGTTGATAAATTTCCAAGATGCTGTAACAACAAACCCCAAATCTGCCTTTATAACTTCCAAGGCCTTCTCCAAAGTTGGCGCCCCCTTTTGGAATTACATGCATGCTCAACAAAAAATAAAAATTACTTTATTCTCTCTCCCATGTTGGCGCCCCATCCTAAAAATAGGAATAAACAATATAAAATTGTTTTATCCTCTCTCCATCCTAAAAATAGGATCTTGATGCTCATGCAACCCATTCTATCTTTGGCGCCCAATAATAGAAGTTCATCATTCTATTATTATTTTATTCTATTTTTGCTTTTTGGATTAAAAATATAATTTAAGTGTCCTTTTTCCAATTAAAATATAAAAATACTTTTGGACCACTTAAATTAATTTATTTCCCTCTTTAATTTCCTTTTAGCCTACGAAAAATAATAAGAATAGGCTTGGGTATCCAGAGTTAATTAATATTGTAAAAGGGACATTATAGTCCACCCTTCCCGGAATTGCTTGCCCTCAAGCAATTGCAAGCTGGGATGCTTAAGAATTTCAACACCCTCCCAAGTAGCATCTTTTGCAGGTAAATCCTTCCAACGTACCAGATACTTTGTGATAATCTTGTTCCTTAACTTCTTTTCTTTGAAATCCAAAATTACTTCAGGAACCAAAACAAGTTTGCCTTCATCATCCAAAGGAGGCAATTCAATGGAAGGAACAATATGTTGTCCCAAAGCCTTTTTCAGGCATGAGACATGGAAAACATTATGTATCTTACTCTGCTTTGGCAAATCCAGCTCATAGGCAACCTCTCCTATCCTTTACTTAATCTTGTATGGTCCATAGAAACGAGGTTTGAGCTTTTCAACTCCACTCTTCTTTAGAGAAGACTGTCTATAGGGCTGCAACCTCAAGAAAACCATGTCACCAACCTCAAAAGTCCTCTCAATGCGGTGCTGGTCTGCATAAAATTTCTGCTGGTTTTGTGCATGTTGGATATTTTCTTTGAGTATCCCCAATATATCTTGGCTCTGTGCAACCAAGTCTCTTGCCCGACACTCTACTATCTGCAAATACCAAATCCACAAAGGAAAGAGCATCATAACCATACAAAGCTCTGAAAGGTGTCATACCAATGGACATGTGATGAGTGGTATTGTAGCAATGCTCTCCCATGTAAAGCCATTTGACCCAAGTTGATTGTTGCCCTGCCACATAATTCCTCAAATATCCCTCAATCCACTTATTCACAATCTTTGTTTGCCCATCTGTCTGTGGATGATAGTTGGTACTTGGAGTTAACTTTGTTCTTGTCAAGCAGAAGAGCTCCTACCAAAACAAACTAAGGAACCTGCTATCCCTGTCACTCACAATATTTTTAGGCAATCCATGTAGCCTAAAAACCTCTTTGTGGAGCCTTAAACTCACAAGGAATAACAAAGAAGTGAGCATATTTAGTGAGTCTATCAACCACTACAAAAATACAATTCTTACCCTGAACATTGGGAAGACTTGTGATGAAATCCATTGATATACTTTCCCATTTTTGGTTCGCAAACCTGCTGGAAAAACATGCTCTACCTTGTTTTGTTGGCACACAATACACTCTCTAATGTATTGGAGGACCTCTTCCTTGAGTCCTTTCCAAAAGAATTTGTCTCTGATTTGCTTGTAGGTCTTGAAATACCTGGGTGACCAGCCAAAGGTGTATCATGGAAGATTTTGCTTTTTACCTTGGATTCAGGTACCAAATAGATTCTATTCTTGTAGAGGATAAGATCATCAACCACCCTGTACTGTTATCCTGTATTTTGCCCTCAAGGATCTCATTAGTGTAACCATTCTTTACATACTCCGCAATTATTAAAACTTTCCAATCAACAAAGATTTCAGATATAGAGCATAGAAAAGGTTTTCTAGATAAAGCATCTGCTACAACGTTATTCTTCCCTTTAACATACTCTATGTCAAAATTATAAGCTTGGAGCTTACTCACCCACTTTTGTTGCCTGTCATTCAAGTCCTTTTGGCCAAGAAAGAACTTCAAACTATTGTGATCAGTTTTGACCACAAACCTGCCACAAACCAAATATTGCTGGAATTTTGCCAATGCATGCATGATGGCCAACATCTCTTTGTCATAAATAGAGAATCCATGCTCTACTTCACTAAGTTTCTGGCTCTCAAAGGCTATGGGATGCCCCTTTTGCATCAAAACAACCCCTACTCCTTCCCCTGATGCATCACATTCTAACACAAAAGGAATAGAAAAATCAGGAACAACCAATATTGGGCAAGAACTCATTACCTCTTTGAGTTTATCAAAGGCTGTTTGGGCTGTTTCGGACCAGCTGAAAGCTCCTTTCTTTGTCAAATCAGTCAATGGGACAAGTTGTGAAAACCCTCTCACAAACTACTTGTAGTAACTGCAAAGACCAAAGAATCCCCTCAACTGTGTCAAAGTGGTGGGTGGAGGCCAATCCAATATTGCTTGGATCTTCTCTTGATCAACCTGTACTCCTTGGGCACTAATGACATGTCCCAAGTACAAAATTTCAGTCATTCCAAACTCACACTTGGATTCTTTTGCAAAAAGAGCTTGCTGTTCCAAAATTTCCAGCATTGTATCCAAGTGTTTTAGGTGCTCTTCCCAAGTTTTATTGTACACCAAAATGTCATCAAAGAATACTAGAACAAATTTCCTCAAGTGCTCACTAAAAACATGGTTCATGCATGATTGGAAAGTAGTTGGAGCATTGGTTAAACCAAAAGGCATTACCAAGAATTCAAAATGCCCAAAATGACAACGAAAAGCTGTTTTGTGCACATCTTCATCTCTTACCTTGATTTGGTGATAACCGGATCTCAAATCAATTTTGGAAAAATATACCGCTCCATGCAATTCATCTATCAATTCATCGATCTTGGGTATTGGGTACCTATTTTTGATAGTCTTCTTATTCAAAGCACGATAATCAATGCACATCCTCATTGTCCCATCCTTCTTCTTCACCAAAACAATAGAAGAAGCAAAAGGGCTAGAACTAGGCTGGATATGCCCCATCTTCAAAATCTTTGTGTAATGTCCCCAATGTAGGATTTTTGAACCCAAAGGGAACACCTAAATTTTTGATTTATTGCAGCCAACTAGTTGAAGAAAATAATGCAATTTTATTCGGATATGAAATTACCCTAGAAATGGCGAGCTGATCTAGAGATCAATAACCCTCAAATCTGATCTAAACTTAATCAAATCTTTGCCAAAATAACCAGAATTAATCATGCATGTATGAATACCAAAATATATAATTTTGGACCCAAAATAAGAGCTGGAAATTTATTAAAAATCTGCAGAAGTACAACTTACAAAAATGGCCGGAAAGAAGGTTTTCCAAGCCCAAATCAACTGAAACCAAGCTGAAATTGGCCTCCAAAATTATGGCAAGGCTGATGGTGATCAGATCCGGAACAGCCGTGCCCTAGGATGATCAGATTTCACCCACAAGGGGGTCGCTACCCTGGAACAAGGCTGAAAATGAAGGTATAAATCAATCACAACACTTTTGTCTTCAAACCCTAGCTAGAGATGCTTCAAATCTGCAATACGGGGCCTCAATCATTGCTGGAATTCTAAATTTCTCCTTGAAAGCTCAATAGAAACTCCTGAAATGGAGGATATTCACACAAAGGATGAAGAGTTTTTCGTTTTTCAACCTTGGCAAGAGAGGGTTTTCGTCTTCTAATGTAATTACATAAGAGTTTTCGTCCTTCAATGTAGAAATGGAAGAGCAATCAGCCCAAACCAAAAATTAGATATCAAAATAGCCAAAGATGTCCTCTCCCAAGTGTGGCGACCTCCTTTTATGGTTGGAAGTGGCACAAGGACCCAAACAAAAGGCCCAAATGGTTCGCTCCACTTGGGGAAAGTCACTTTAATTTAATATTTTTATTTCCCTTTTGTTTTATCCCCCATATGGGTCACATTTTCTCTTTAGGAAATTAAAAATAAAGTGTACATTTATTTTATTACTTTATCACTAATAAAATAATTAAAGTGCTTATAATAAAAATCACTATGCACTAAAATTAATTTATTAGGATTAGTTTCCCTTATTTTTTACCCTTAGCCGTCGGAAAACAATGTAATGTCCCCTTTCCCATTCGAAGACCTTTGGCCCATTTCGTTGACCCGACGGCCAAAGGAAAAACATAAGGGTGACTTAAGTCACAATGAGTTATTACAAAGTGCAAAAAAATATTAATAAAGCACTTGTATTAATTTATTTGACTTAATAATAAATTTGTAATCTCTAAAGGGGCGCATTGGGTCTAATATTATGTTGTATCCTTTCTAGGAAAAGTAGAAAAAAGACCCATGCCAATTTTGTGTCATCCCTAGGTAAGAATGCGCCTTGGACAAAAGAGGGAAATAGAGTTTAGAAAGGATAAAAGTTATTGCACCTCCCAAGGAAAGTGTGACTTGGCATGAGAAGCCAAAATAAACATTAGAAGTCATCCCTAGAAAAGTGTGACCTGGTTTGGGCATGTTTTTAGGGTATTTTGGCCCTCTTTTCTTATTGGAAGATGAAAAGGTTATTTTGTAATATTTTTCCTATAAAAGGAGAGGGGGCGGCTTGGGTAGGACACCATAAATCATTTTATCAATTCTGAACTTGATCTTAAGCCTGGTGCTTTTGTATTAAAATATTCTAAGGACGAAAACCCTTAGTATATTTCCTCTAGAGGACGAAAACCCTCTTGGAGATTAGGAGGAATTTCTATACTGGATTTTCCACAGAGCTTACACAGAATTTCAAGTATTTTCCAGCAGTAGTTGAAGTGTTTTTGCAATAAAAGTCGAATACCAGTGTTGCAGCAGTGCTGTACTGATTTTCTCTCATGGAGCGGCTCATATGTGGCTGTCATGTGGTGTTTTGACGTCATTCCCAGGTCTGATCTGTGCTGCTACCTGTTGTATTCTTTTTTACAGCTCAAGGGAAGGTATTTTCGATATTTTGGAAGGATTTATATTACTGTTCCAGTCTCTTTAAAATCTGCAGATTTCTGTGTTAAATCCCAGCCTGTTTCATATTCAAAAATACCAGATTTTTATGTTATAATAAACTGTTCCAGTTGAGCTTGTTATGACAAGAATGGGTAATGCTGGTAGTAGTTCTATCATCTAGACTAGTCGCCATAAACAGAAAACATCCATATTTAATGCTGCACAGTCTCAAATCTGTTTGGAGTGGGTTTCAGGCTAGTTTCCATTCAAACCCTAGTCGCACTTCTTCACATAAAATCAGATCTGTTTTAGTGTGATTGCCATAATAATCAAAAATCAGCTTTTGGGTATTTTTAATTGATTTAAATTGTTGGAGAACAACCGGGATCCATCTGGGGATCTTTCAAACAAAGAATAGGCTAAGTGTCTTCGACTGTTAGTTTTGAGAAGGGGATATCACACTTTGATTGTTTGCTTAATCTTTTTGCTATTTTGGGTCAGATTAACACTCAAAAATAATATTGCAGCTTCAATCAATTCATCTAGGCAAACCCAACAATCATATAGGAGTTTCTCTTACAAACTAGGAGGCCTATTAAGGCTCCTATAACTACTCCAAATAAACGAGTTGTTCTAACAACTTGTTTTAGACTTAAGCTATTTTACTTGGGTTGATTACAACAACCACACTAACAAATACATTATTAATTACAACTTATAATAATAACTCACATTATTATTTTGACTCATGTAAACACTAACATGATTTCCTAACATTCCCCCTCTTATTGTGAACATAGGGCAAGGAAAATTGAAAATAGAATCGTATGCCACCGCATACTTTTAGGTTTGCATTCTACTATCTGGATTTTGTTGCACATGATCACCTGTTTCACCACAGTGAACTTATCACCACATATCACATTTGCAAGAAGTCTGACAATTAGAGGAACTTTGTAGTTAGCTGCCTTCCTATACAACTGTTTTTTACAAATCTGCACCTTATACACCATATCGCAACACTTTCAAGAGAAAATCTGGAATTACAAACATCTTTGGAATTCTGTTCTTATTCACACACAACCGAAAAAATATGCCACTATTGAAGATATGTAGCTTTGTCGTTAGCGGTGATGTTGTTGATAGACCTCGACCTCCTTCCTCCAAAGAAATGTGACTACTTAATTAGCAAATGTAACTTTGAAATTCAATGGGTTTCACATTGTATTTATTATGACTTCGCCCCCGGTAAACACGCTTATTACAAATCAGGTGTCGGATTCCATTGAAAATGCGTCCGTGAGGCAATTTTTTTTAATTTTTCGGACTTTTTGGCAAGATAGCCAACAATAAAATGTTGATGATGTAATGTCCCCTTTTCCCATTCGAAGACCTTTGGCCCATTTTGTCGACCCGACGGCCAAAGGAAAAACATAAGGGTGACTTAAGTCACAATGAGTTATTACAAAGTGCAAAAAAATATT
Organism: Taxus wallichiana var. yunnanensis; assembly: GCA_018340775.1. Taxonomy (NCBI): domain Eukaryota; kingdom Viridiplantae; phylum Streptophyta; class Pinopsida; order Cupressales; family Taxaceae; genus Taxus; species Taxus wallichiana. Next base: position 673,588,158 of record CM031241.1, read on the forward strand.
AATAAAGCACTTGTATTAATTTATTTGACTTAATAATAAATTAATATTCTCTAAATGGGTATATTGGGTCTAATATTATGATTGTGTCCTTTCTAGGGAAAGTAGAAAAGAGACCCATCCTAATTTTGTGTCTGTTGGTCCGAAAATCATCGCGTGGACGAGATCTATGGATAGACGAGCCAACAAAGTGTTGCGCAGGCTTAGCCCCTCTTTGAGACAAAGAAGAAAGCTGGTTTATTGCTATTTCTACTAGCAGGAACCTATGCAAGTCTCATGATTCGCCTTGGTTGGGATCTCATCCGGTAGAGTATTCAGTGCTGCGAAAAGAAAGGAATGAAAGAGAGAGAAGAGAAAGAAACAGATCCGAAGGGAGAAAAGAAATGAATTCCAAAGCGAAAGGTCGGAAGATTTATGTTTTTAGTTTGGTAGTAAAGAGCCAAACCTACTTGCATAAATAAACAAAGCAATCTTGATAAACAAATGACGGAAAAGTAGATATGAATCCAACAGATTAAACACATACGAGATCTAACGTAAGAAAGATCTAATGTATAACACACTATTGAGCACAAAGTCGAATAATTGTATTCTTTTTTTCACATTAAGAAAGCTTAAAATCTCTCTCTTCACTTCTACTTCTATCTAAAAATGTTCACCCCTGAATACAACAAGTATTCCAATATTTATAGAAGATGAGGGAGAGAGAAGGCAAAAAAGGAGCCGACCACTTATTTACAAAGATATTTACAAAATATCTAAAAGTCATGTTGACTTTGACAACTTAGATGGATGACATCATCCCATGATGCAACATGGATGATGTCATCATTTGTGCCAACTTACTTCAGATATTATGGAAAGAAAGTCGGAGAAAAGAGAGGAGAAGAAGAAGAAGAAGAAGAAGAAGAAGAAGAAGAAGCTACTCATCATCATCATCCTGCGGCCGAAAAGGGGTTGCACTGCTTTGCAGTCGCTCGGGTGATGATATGTGGAATCGAGCGCGGTATTCCAAGAACTTGCTGATCATCGGCCCAAATTGATCCTGTGACGGATCCTTGTGCCGTTCACTGATTGCTTCACAAGTTTCCCGCTCATCTATGAGCTTTTCCGGGAGTTTGGAATAATCTTTACCCGCCTCGATTAGGGACCCGATGAAGTCCCTACAGGCCAGTAGGTTGTTGATGGATTCGATGTCGAACGTGACTTCTGGCCCTATCCCTTGAGAAGCTATCTCCTTGAAAACCCGGATAGTATCATCAGCTGATCTCAAGGTGAGGGAAGGAGTGAGCAACCCGGGAGTCATAGATAGAACAATTTTCTCCATTTGATGCATTGCATCTAGGGCCTCTTCCTTCACCTTGTCTATCTTTTCCAAAACGAATTCTAGCTGATCTATCCGATAGTCCAAAGTGGACATAGTTTTGTTGAGGGCCCTTGGATGGCCGAAGACTCCGAACTTGACCAGATCTTCGACTGAACAGTCGAACATTTGTTGGAAGGTCTCGTGCTGGAGTCTAGCATGTTCTAACTCTTCTGATATCGGGCCTGCTAATGCTTGGAGTTCCTTATTCGCCTTCTCGATGTTCAGGTATAAACTGATATATTCGGCGATTACTTTTTCACTATCTTTGAGGATCTGGCTCCTCCAAGCAGAAACAGCCATACCTTGCTCGCCGATTTTTGAATACTCATTAATCTTCTCCTGACTGAGCAGCTCAGGAGTCTCGGCGGCAGTTGTGGGAGGTGCACTTCCCATCTTCTGTAAGGCTTGAAGCAGGTATTTATTCTGCTCCTTCAGTAGCCTCTTTTCTTCCTTTGTTTCTTGAAGCTTTTCGCAGAGTGCATCAACTGCGGAAAGAGCTTCCCCCTGGAGACTTTCTGAGGATGTCCCCATTGTGACTTGGGTCACGGTGAAATCTGTCGGAGATAGATCTTCTTTCTCTTTGAGAGGGTCGGGGTAAGCTATTTCCATGACTCTCTCACCTGCAGCGCTCTTTGAGAAGCGTGTAACCGGCTTGTGCTTCTTTACTCCTTTAGCCGGAATGACCGAAAAGTCCATCGGAGCGATGGGGACTTTCCTCTTTTGTTGGCTCAGCTGCTGAGAGATCCAAGCTGGTCCTATAGAAGAAGGACCAGAGACAGAGGGGGAGGCAGCAACGGTAGAAGAGGGGAAAAACGTGGAGACACGCGGCGGCGGCATCGAAAGAATAGCCGAGGAAGTGCCCACGGGAGAAAGGGAAACCGCAACCGCAGAAGACATAGGAAGGGAAGGGAGCTCGGAGATGAGGGAAGAAATGGAAGAAGACAAATCAGCAAGGGAGGAGAAGATAGATGAAGAGGCGGGGGAAAGAGTAGAAGAAGGGGCAGAGGACACAACCAAAGGAGTGGTTGCTTGAGTCACTCGAGGAGGGGAAGGAAGAGAAGAAGAAGGGATAGAGGGGACCTCTGAAGTTCAGAAGTGACGCCGACATCCCGGGTGGATGGGCGTATAGGACTATCCCTCTGTCAATTCTTTCTCTGGCGAATCCAGAGTTATTACTTGTTCAGGCTCTGAAGGAAGAGGACTTTCAGGGGCTTCCTCCTGAATGGTGCTAGGTTCACCTTTGGCACCTTTGCCTTTCAGCAGCTTCTTTGACCTTGGAGGTGCGTTGCCCAAAGGGGAAGTCGTGAAATCTACCCCGAGGTAGATTAGTCCGTTCATGCGGCACCAATGCTCTGTTCTCCGCATAGTCTCCTTGACCCTTTCCTCAATTGTTTGAGGAGCCTTGCTTCTGTCAATGTCCGGGAAGGGCCAATCATCCCCTTCTGTGTCATTATACACTTTGTCTACTTCGTCTTCCGTGGTTTGGAAGCCTTTTGGGACAATGGCCACTCCGTATTGGATGATTTCCGTTAATGCCAAGCGAGAGTGATCCTTTCTTCTGAGTTCTACCTCATGGAGAACGTCAATGTAGATATCCTCAATCTGAGGGACATGAATCGGATCAAGCTTAGCCCTTGGTAGACAGCCCCTAGGGTCGAAGGTAGGCCTGGCTGGGAAGTCATGTTTCAAATTCAGCAACTCCAGCTCTGCGAACATTTCCTTCGCCTTGTGATAGGAGGAGCATGTGTACCGGCCCACTGTGAGGGGGAAAGGAGTTCCGCCCTTCTTTCTTTTGAGGCACTTCTCATGGTATGTGACCAGCTGCCTTGATAATTCTAGTAGAATCAGCTTTGGCCCAGCATACCTCGGTAGCCTGGTTGGCTCTCCCAAAAAGTTGGCAGCCCTTAGATAGGTGAACGTGGGAAATTGGGTGAACAGGGCCCCCATTTCTCTGTGACTGCCACTATGTTTTTGGTTGTCCGGCTATGAGTCAAATTTGGCCGCAACATGCACATGATGTGATAGAAGAAAACATCATTGATTTTAGCAAATTGAGGGATACTATTCTCTAGCCTCAGCTCTGGATAGTAATCAAATATCTTGGCCTGAGGCCATACTCCACCGGTTGAGCCACAGGTAATCCCTTGCCGTCTCACGATGCGGCGTAGACTACATAGGAGTTCATATGAAATACTCCAGTTGTGGCAAGCTGTTGTAGCTGCTCAGAGATGGTGTTGCTTATTATTTCACCCCAGCAAAAGCGCTGATCGGGCAAATTCTTATTCATTGTCTCCAGGTACCGCAGCATCCACTTATGGAAATAGTGGGCATCTGAAAGCCCGAAGACTCTGCTTAGGAAAGTGATAGTATCACTGAGTTCCTCTGAGAAATCACTTCGGTGGATAGTCTGAGGCCACCGGGTCACTACCTTCTTATTCTTTAGGTAGACCTCATTCATTAACTGCATGCACTGGCCTTCGTTGTCTTCCCAGGCCTTGATGCATTCCTGTTGGCTAACAGCCACGTAGTTCCGGTGGTGAGGGATGCCAAGCATCAACTCAAAATGACGGGCAGTGAGGTTTATGACTACCTCGCCCTTGCTGTTCTCGACACATCTTGTGTCCTTGTTGAAAGATTGCGCAACTACCATCATGAACTCATTGTTCACGGCCACGACGAGGATTCCTCCGGCAAAGTGCGAGTGGCACCGCTATTAGCTTGTCCATCCATGGACTTCTTGAACCTTCCGAGTTCTAACCCGTAACTCATCCATGTCAATGTGTCCCAACTCTGAGTCCCTGACATCCATACTGCACTCGGCTTTGTGATTCGGGCATCCCGACCCTCGATATTTGTATTTCATTTCTTCTTCTGTCAGCTTAGCCTTTCCTCTTGGTTTGGTGGGTTTCTTGCTTGACGTAGACATGTGTTCTTTCGAACTCAGTTGCTGATCTGCATGAAGAAGAAGAGAGACCCAATCCAAAAAGGTTGAATTAGTCATTTGATCTTCCATTGGAAAGCTAGCAGAAGGAGTTAGAGATTTAAAGGCTCAGGGCGCAGGAAAAATGCAACTGGCAGCCAAATAGATAAGGCGCGCAAGAAAGGAATGTTGCAGAGGTTATATTGGCGCCAAAAGCGCATGGCGCATGGATGAAGCAGGTTGCATTTTATAACAGGGCGCACAGGAAATGCGTGTTACATTGGGGTTCGATGCGCCCTATGGCGCATGGAAAGATTGTGTAACATGGACGAATGATGCGCCAAAGGAATATAGCGCGGCGCATGGAGGGTTTACACAACATCATGTTACTGCATCGGAGGGTGCGCCAGCGCCTATGTAATCTTTATACTTGCGCGAAAAAGGCTTTTGTTGCATCGAAACTGGGTGCGCTCTTTGGCGCATGGAAACATTATGCAGCATGGACAAAGGGTGCGCCGAAGGCTTTTTAAGGAGGCGCGGGTTTTACACTTGGAGCATGCAAAAGGGGTGCGCTCAGGGCGCATGATTTCAAACTGCAGCAGGATGGAAAGGGGCGCCATTAGGCGCGGATTTTGAAAGTGTTGCATGGTGTGTGAGTGCGCCGAGGGGCGCAACTGTCCTTTTTGTAACAAGGCGCGCCAGTGCGCCAGAGAACACTTTCTCAAACATATTCATTCTTTTCTCCATTTCAAAGGCCGCTTGGACAAAGGGTTTCATATCAAAAGATCCTTAGACCAAGCCATTTTAAAACAGCTCCCCTTCCAGCAGATCTGGAAAGAGGGAGGAGGAGGAAAAGAAAAGAAAAGAAGAAAACAGGCCAGCAAACCAAGGGGGAAACCAGCCTAAACAAACCTCAGTAAAACAGGCCAGCAAACCAAAACGAAAACCAAGAAACGCCCAGACCAAGAACACGAAAGCGAGAACATGAAAGCACAGAATGGAAAAGAGGGAGAACCTCTTACCTTAGATATAGCAAAAATTCCTTGAGCGGGTCCACAACACGATGAAAGTGACAGAGCAGGGGCTGACAAGTCCAGAAGTATCACGTGCTCGACAAAAGAATGAAAATGACATTGGGCGCGCACTGATATTTATAGAAAAACCTGTCATTAATGCGCCACCAACCTTTTGAAATGGCGCATGGAAACTGCTGTCGACAAGGGAAAGCGTGCGCCCTTTGGCGCATGGAAGGAAATGGCAACAGAAGAATGAGCGCGCCTTTGGCGCACCAAATTCGTTGTCGACATGAAGTTATGTGCGCCCTTTGGCGCACCAAAACTTGGTGTTACAGATATATTACGTGCGCCCTTAGGCGCACCAAAAAGTGGTTCAACATTCTTTGGCGCACCGAAAGGAGTGACAACATGGAAAACCATGCGCCAAAGGTTTATAGGGCGCATCAAAACTTTATGTTGCAAGGCAAAACCATGCGCCTAGCCAAAAAAGGCTCAAAAAGACTAAGTTCGAAAACTAGATTTCCCGGGGAGGGATTTTACGACGTTTCGAACGCGAAGGATCCCTAACGAGGGATCGAAACAAAATTTTCGGTATGGTTATCGGTAAAATTGCCCTTGTCAATTTTACGGGATAACAGATGTCATCCCTAGGTAAAAATGCGCCTTGGACAAAAGAGGGAAATGGAGTTTAGAAAGGATAAAAGTTATTACTCTTCCCTAGGAAAGTGCGACTTGGCATGAGAGGCCAAGATAAACATTAAGAGTCATCCCTAGAAAAGTGCGACTTGGTTTGGGCCTATTTTTAGGGTATTTTGGCACTCTTCTTTCATTGGAAGATGAAAAGGTCATTTTGTAATATTTTTCCTATAAAAAGGAGGGGCGGTGGGTTAGAGCACCATTGTAATCACTTATCATTTCTGAATCTGATCTTAAGCCAGGGGCTTTTGTATAAAATATTCTAAGGACGGAAACCTTTTGTATATTGCTTCTAGAGGACGAAAATCCTTTTGGAGATTAGGAGGAATTTCTACATAGGATTTTCCACAGAGCTTACACAGAATTTCAGTGTTTCCCAACGGTAGTTGAGGAGTTTTTGCAATAAAGAATTAAAGATCAGTGTTGCAGCAGTGCTGTAAAGATTTTTTCTCTATTGGAGCGACTCATCCTTGGTTGTTATTTGATGTTTTTGAAGTCATTCTAAGGTCTGATCCTTGCTGCTATCTGCTATACAGCTTAGGAGAAGGTATTTTCAATATTATGGTTGGATTTATATGACTGTTTCAACCTCTTTAAATCTGCAGATTTCTGATATAGATTCCAGATTATTTCAGTCCTGTTTGACCACTAAAAAATGCAGATTTCATCATATTTTGGATAAATAAAATATAGGGATCAGATTTGCTAAGAATCTTATTTGTTGGGCTTCTTTTGTATGAGTTTCATCCTCATGTGCTAGTCGCCATTTCTCAGTAGCTACTGCTACTTAAGGATATGATTTCATATGGTTGCATATTCTGTAAGGACTGATTTGGTTGTATTAAATCTGTATTTGTCATTAGTTTGGAAATTCTTCAATTCAATCACATTGTCTATGAGGGTCCTATGATCAGCCCTAATCGCACTTCTTCCATAAAAACAAATTTGTATTAGTGTGAATTCTATAAATCAGTTTTTGGTGTCGTAATTGATCTAAATTGCATTGAAGAACAAAGGAGATCCATTTGGGGATCATTCGGTGGTATCGAGCATCAATCCTCCCACTTGGAGGGTTTTGTTTTGATTTTGTTTTATTTAGCCTAAAGAAGTCGGGCCACACCGATATTATACAAGGAGTCAAGCCCATATTCGAATAGATCTGAATACTGAAAGTGGTTCCAGGATCATGGACAGAAGGGAGGATTCACACACTCCTCCACGACGAGAGCGACCTGATCCAGATGCTCTTTTCAGTGGTATGATCGACTCCCATCAGGAAATGATGCAGACCATGAGACACTGATGGAGAATTTGATTATGGATAGGACGAGAAATCGACATGATAGAAGGGAAATATCTACATCCATACTGCAAAGAAATGACCCACAGAGAAGGCACAACAGGGTACCTACTGAAGTGGGTAGTGTGAGAGGTTCCCCTCCACGTGATAGGAGATATACAGAGGAAAGGAGACCCACGAGGACTGCGGATCGACCTATGCAGCCTAGATTCCTACAGAGGGAGGAGCCACCATTGGTTGAAGAGCCACGTGAAGACATAGCCTTTCAAGATACTGTGATGGCAGTGCACGATGAATGGAGAGCTCTACCACAAGAGGTACGGAATGCCTTTCCCCTCCACCAATATTGTGCTCAAAGGAGGGAAAGCTTGAGAGCTAGACAGGTACAGAGGCCAAGAGAACAACATAATAGGGAGTTGAAGTAGGCCACCAACAAGGTGACCCTTTCCACATTTGATGGTAGTGGAAAGATTAGTGCCAGAGCATGGATTCACAAGCTCGACACATATCTCGCTCTCAAGCCTATGCAGGAGCAGGAGGCTATCCAATTTGCCACATTGCACCTTGAGGGAGTAGCGTATGATTGGTGGCACCATGGGCTTATCACACAGAGACATGATCTTCTGCAATTATACAGGGAGTTTAGTGAGAAGCTGATTGCGAGATTTGATCGCAGGGATGTAGAGCTTTACTATAGGGACTTGGCACAACTTCGATAGAGTGGAAATGTTGATGCAGACATCAACGAATTTCAGCGTATAACAGTGATGGTGCTAGAGATGCCTGAGAGGCGAGTGGTGATGTTGTTCATTGACGGACTTCATGACAGGTTGAGAGGATTGGTCAAGACTCTTAAGCCCACAACTTTGCATGAGGCTATTCGAACAATGACCTTGGACTTGGACACTACTCCGGTGCAACCCCAAAGGAAGAATGTCAAGGAGGAAAAATCAGAACAACAAGAGCAGCCCACTTCTTCGAAGGTTGAGTTTACACCCAAGAGGGAGACTGTTTCAAAGAGTGAGCTTCGCCGGAAAAATTTATGCTTTCATTGCAATGATCCGTGGGAGCCGGGGCATAGGTGTCTTGGGAAAGGCAAAATCCATCTCATAAAGGTTGAGGATGAAGAGTCCGAGGATGAACAGGAGCAGCCAACACCAGGTATTGCAAATGAGGGTAGACTCACCTATCTTTCGGGAGCACCCAAGTATAATCCATTCATGTTTGAAGGCACAATGTTCGGGTGTAGGATCATGGCACTACTGGATAGTGGATCTACACATAACTTCCTAGATGCAGGTTTGGTAGACCAAAAAGGTTTACAATGTGATAACTTTGAAGGCTTTGATGTGGCTATAGCAGGAGGTCTCACTCTTCCATGCAAGAAGAAGGTCAACCAAGTTAGCATTTTATTTGGTGAGTATACACTTTGTGATGATTTCTATGTCATGGATTTGAAAGATAACAATGTTGTGCTTGGCATGCAATGGCTTCATTCATTGGGAAGAGTCACCCAAGATGTGGAAGCTATGGAGTTGAGTTTCCAACACAAAGGGAAACAAGTCACATTGAGAGCACTCAAGTACACGCTGCCCCATCAAATGGCAGCTAAGTCTATGATAGTTTGGAACCAGGAACCATCTCGTGAGGACATCTACGGAGATTTTTCACTGCATATCAGCACGGACTAGCAAGGATGTGATGAAGAGTGCGGCAAATTCGAAGCATACATAAGAAGGCTGGTTTCACTAATGACAAGTAAGTTGCGTAAGTTTTTTTTTTGCAGTGTTTGAGCAGCATTATATAATGCATATGAAGCTATTAAAAGAGCTTCGGCTGGTCTAGGATCCACAGCACTTTGGTAAGAATGCAGTTTATGATTGCTTGGGGCAAGCAATCTTGGGAAGGGAGGACTGTAATGTCCCCTTTTCCCATTCGAACCTTTGGCCCATTTTGTCGACCCGACGGCCAAAGGAAAAACATAAGGGTGACTTAAGTCACAATGAGTTATTACAAAGTGCAAAAAATATTAATAAAGCACTTGTATTAATTTATTTGACTTAATAATAAATTAATATTCTCTAAATGGGTATATTGGATCTAATATTATGATTGTGTCCTTTCTAGGGAAAAAAAGTAGAAAAGAGGAAATAGAGTTTAGAAAGGATAAAAGTTATTACTCTTCCCTAGGAAAGTGCGACTTGGCATGAGAGGCCAAGATAAACATTAAGAGTCATCCCTAGAAAAGTGCGACCTGGTTTGGGCCTATTGTTAGGGTATTTTGGCACTCTTCTTTCATTGGAAGATGAAAAGGTCATTTTGTAATATTTTTCCTATAAAAAGGAGAGGGGCGGCTGGGTTAGAGCACCATTGTAATCATTTATCATTTCTGAATCTGATCTTAAGCCAGGTGCTTTTGTATAAAATATTCTAAGGACGGAAACCCTTAGTATATTGCCTCTAGAGGACGAAAACCCTCTTGGAGATTAGGAGGAATTTCTACATAGGATTTTCCACAGAGCTTACACAGAATTTCAGTGTTTTCCAGCGGTAGTTGAGGAGTTTTTGCAATAAAGAATTAAAGACCAGCGTTGCAGCAGTGCTGTACAGATTTTCTCTACTGGAGCGACTCATCCTTGGTTGTTATTTGATGTTTTCTAAGGTCTGATCCTTGCTGCTATCTGCTGTACAGCTCGGGAGAAGGTATTTTCAATATTATGGTTGGATTTATATGACTGTTTCAGCCTCTTTAATCTGCAGATTTCTGATATAGATTCCAGATTATTTCAGTCTTGTTTGACCGCTAAAAAAATGCAGATTTCATCATATTTTTGGATAAATAAAATATAGGGATCAGATTTGCTAAGAATCTTATTTGTTGGGCTTCTGTTGTATGAGTTTCATCCTCATGTGCTAGTCGCCATTTCTGTAGCTACTGCTACAGTTAAGGATATGATTTCATATGGTTGCATATTCCTGTAAGGACTGATTTGGTTGTATTAAATCTGTATTTGTCATTAGTTTGGAAATTCTTCAATTCAATCATTGTTCTATGAGGGTCCTATGATCAGCCCTAATCGCACTTCTTCCATAAAAACAGATCTGTATTAGTGTGAATTCTATAAATCAGTTTTTGGTGTCTTAATTGATCTAAATTGCATTGAAGAACAAAGGAGATCCATTTGGGGATCTGTACAGCACTGCTGCAACACTGATCTTTAAATCTTTATTGCAAAAACTCCTCAACTACCGCTGGGAAACACTGAAATTCTGTGTAAGCTCTGTGGAAAATCCTTTGTAGAAATTCCTCCTAATCTCCAAGAGGGTTTTCGTCCTCTAGAAGCAATATACTAAGGGTTTCCGTCCTTAGAATATTTTATACAAAAGCCCCTGGCTTAAGATCAGATTCAGAAATGATAAGTGATTACGATCCATTGCGTCGGATTCCACTGAAAATGCGTCCGTGAGGCAATTTTTTTTAATTTTTCGGACTTTTTGATAGTACCAACAATAAAATGTTGATGATGACTCTTACGACGATTACAAAATGACACTTTTGACTTTGATTGGACACAATATATTTGACAATTATGACTGACCCAAATATACGTTTAATTCTGTACTTTGAACTTGATAACATAACGTTGAGCTTTGATAACTATATAACTGTTGATGACATATATTAAGATTTTGAATTTTGACAATACATTGAATGACAACAATGATACTTTGATAACTAATGATATTACAACTTTTCTTTTTATTCTTGAACACAAGACTATATAAACTTCTAATAACAAAATACAATTAATTTATACATTAAAATGCAAATCCTGAGATACATACACCTAGAATTGATGCTTATGAATGATAAACTAATGAATTATAACCTGAAGACATAAGTTAAATTGAACTAATGATTTGACAATGACAAAAATTCTATTAACTAGACAACCAGACTATAGACCATAAATCAAAATAAACAATCAGTTTGATGATATACGATGAGAAGAACATACGTTTTATAATATGCAAGGAAATCTCTCTCATGCATAGTCAAGAAGGCACACGTGGCATTGAGGGGCAGATACATGGACGAAAAAACTGTGAACAGCCAGGGAGCTGAGATCTTCGATCCAATTACCTGAGGTTCATCAAAACTCAACCATCCAAACGTCTTTATCAAACTATGACAAGGCAATGGGGACACATCCAATCTGAGGCTCGATGTAGACTGCTCAGAATTCAGGTCAATAAAACGTAGACATCTTCCTCCTCCAAGCGAATGCTATATGTATTCAACTTGACGTCATTCTGAAAAAATTGTCAGCCAAGGAAAAGAAAAGGAATCTGCCGAGCTGCATGGTTTGACAGACCCATCCACCGTGTTGATTGAATTATTTTCTTGAACTGTGCGTTCTCTGTCTATAGCTCAAACAAACTCAAGCACAGATCCAATGATATTCAAAACATGTAATGGGCTGCTTCTCTCTTCACTATACATTGACACACAGTAACTGGCAAATGACAGGAAGATCTGAGCACAGTGGTGATAGAAACAATGTCAAAGCAAAGTCTGTCTGGCTGGAACAACACATTTTTCTGTGAGGAATGCGCCTGACACCAAAAACTTGGCCTCTCCTACATTTTACTTTGGACTGCCCGCGATGCAAGATAAGGATACTTGCGTGGAGAATATAGACGCATTGATCTACGCTTGGTTCGAAATTTCCAGCCTCATTTGAATCCAAATCTTTGTTGTCAGATGCTCATTCTCCTACGGTCGCCACTATCAAGCTCAATCACAGATGACAAAAAGCATATGGATCACGAGTTGCAACAATACCTTCTTCTTTGCAAAGCTAGACACAGATCTATAATAAAATACTCAAACTAGTTCTCAAGACTCTCATCGCTCTGATACCAAATGTTGTTTTTGGGTCAGATTAACACACAAAAATAATATTGCAGCTTCAATCAATTCATCCGGGAAAACCATACAATCATATAGGAGGAGTTTCTCCTACAAACTAGGAGGCCTATTAAGGCTCCTATAACTACTCACTCCAAATAAACGAGTTTTTTTAACAACTCGTTTTATCCTCAAGCTATTTTATGTGGGTTATTTACAACAACCACACTAACAAATACATTATTAATTATAACTTATAATAATAACTTGTGTTATTATTTTGACTCATGTAAACACTAACATGATTTCCTAACAATCTCCTCTTTGTAAACTCTAGGATGGCGGTAAGGAGTAATCATGACAAGTTTAGAACCTGTTTCCAGCTCTATGATGTGTTGGAATCCTCTATCCAGTGGCAATCCTGATGGTAAATCACTGACAACTTATTAAATAAATGGCAAATGTTTAAAATTTAAAATGAAAACAATAAACATCAAAGCAAGAATGAAGAAAGTGTGAAAATTGTAAAAAAAAAAAAAACTTAGAAGGTTAAAACCTTATCTTCAATGAATAATCCAAGAATCCTCCTCCTTTCAAGCTCCTTAATCACCTTGGCAGCGAATGGGCACTTGTACTAGTGTAGGAAAATGATAACAATGTTTCTTGATGAAGTATCAAACTTAAATGAGCAAAGAGAGCTTAGAGAGGTAAGTGTTTTTGTTTTAGTGTTATGTTATATTTTTGACTTTTTAGGGTTTTCATTGTGCTTTTATGCTTTTAGCTCAGTCATGGCTTGGATACAACTCAGGCACAGGGTTGACAGTTTGGATACGCTCAGATACGTTGTTTGTAGACGTATCCGGACTGTCAACCTCATACCTTGAGCATATCCGTACCAAATACATACCATACCCATATCCAAGACCTGCAATGAGCGTATCAATATTCCAGTTCAAAACATATAAATCATGATAAGTTAATGAAAATAGAATGTTAAAAACATGTGAAATCACAATTTTAAAGATGGTTTCTGATTTAAAGAAGTCATTGCCCATATTCTAAAACATTTAAGACTATTCTCAAGCTTCCTATGGACTGCTCTTAACTTGTTTCAAAAAAGTTCAAAATCATCAAGAGCACGTTGGCTCAGTTGTTTCAATATCAGTATCTTGCTTGATTCATCACTCAAATCATCACAAAGTCAGGATCATCTACATGTGCCCATGTCTTGTGAAATGGGTTAAGAGTTGTGAAGAAGAGATTGACCATCTTATGTCGCTTTGTTTATACGCAACTGCAAATTGATGCGAATATAAACATTATCTCCTGCCTCCCAGCCAAATACTTGTTTTGTTTCTTTGATTGAATGTGTTCAAAACAACTCCAATTCCATTCACAAGCTGATGAATTTGCTTCCTGCTCAATAATTCTAACAACAAAACATTTTAGTTCACAAGAATCCGCTCCATAGGAACTCCACTATCTGTGTCCAACAACATCAAGTTCAACAAGTGACATATCATACTTGGTTGATGGTATTACAAACATCTCTTCGCCTGACCTGTATTTCCAACATTGATCTCCAGTTTTAACTGCAATTGCAGGATCTAGTTTAAACCTCTCAATGGCTTCACCAGACCCATGACTTCGCTATCAACTTGTCTCTCTATATGGAATGGTTTGGGGTCCAAATAGTAAGCTACTGCATGCGAAGAGGCGTGCATCATTTTCTATTTCGAATCAATTATATCTCACATCTCAATGTAGTTGGATTCCACATTATTGAATGTTTTTTGAATGATTTCCTTTTAATGGTACATGCTTTCATAAATCATTCCAAAACAAGAGCTATCACCATCAACTATGCAAAGCACTTCAACAATTGGTTCACACTTTTAAAACCTCTGTTGCACTTTCCAGAAATTGTTGTTAAGAATGATTAGCTTCATGCTTTTTACTTTAGAACTTTTAGAAAGTGCAAAATTTCCCTAGTCATTGCAACAACTAACTGACTTTAGCGTGCAACAACTAACTGACTTTAGAGACGCTTTCTCTTCATCCACTTTTTCAAAATGGTAAATTGAGACAAACCTTGCTTGACAAGGCTCTCTCTAGATGCATGTTGCCTGTAAATGTTCAGTGTGAGGTAGTGGTTTCTACTGAAATTTGCAATTTCTCTCCCTCTGAGAATTTCTTCACGTGCCCATGGAAATGTAGCCAAGTTATGAAACAACAAATCAAGAAAATGGGTTGCACATGGTCTCCATTATATTTGTGGGCACTTCTCCATGATAAGATTCCCAGCTCCCACATTCTTTGCACCCACTTTAAGAATGGCTTGCTCTAAGATTTCGAAAATATACTTAGAGGTCTTCTTGTGATTCATGGTGTCATTTACTTTCAATAGCATTACGCCTAACAAGCCACCAAACTATTGATCAATGGCCTCTTACACATGTCTAACCGTTCATCGCTTAATAATGCGCAGCGTGATGCACTCCAAGAGGCTTTGACCATTCCCAATTCCCCTTTCTTTGGACGTGTTCAAAAGAGTTGTCATAAAATCCTCTAAAGTAGGAGGCGTGCAGCGTGCACCCTTTGCCAAATGTGGCAACTCTTTGAATAGCAATTTGAAAAGTTGTATTCCTGGCTACATTGAATGGAATGACTCTCAAATAAAACAAATGAGCCAATGCATCATCTGCATGCTGTTTCTCAGCTAGTTTCCAAAGGTTGTTCAATGTTCAAGCCCTTGGGTGTGGTTTGAAGAGGAAGACATAAATGGTGCGGTGAACTCAGACATTTCTGTTTGGATTCATTATTTTTGTGCTTATTTCTTCTTTCCTGTGATCGAAGAGGTTGGGTCTTTCACTAATGCAACTTTGATATGTGATGCAAGAGCATTATGATTCATGCACAATCTTGCATCAGCTAAAAATATGTTAAGTATTAATATTGAGCGGGCCATGAAGCAAAGGCCTGGAGTTGTGTGTGACTTTGCCATCTTGTGTGAAGGCGTTTGCGAACTCTGTGCAGAGCAGGAGGCTGTAGTTGTGCACAATGCAATGGGAGGTCCTGCACAACATGACTTGTTTTACGTAGCTTGCAACCATGCAACTTGTGCACAACTTGGTGTGGGAAACTCTTGTGTAGCTCAACGTAAGGTGTTGAATTATCGGGAAGATATTCTTGCATGGAAACTTGGACATTCTTGCCACATTGCAATTATGAGTGACGTTACACTTGGCAAATCCATGTGTCAACGCACGACAAACTGGTAATATCCCTGATGACTATCAGCATAATTGATGGAAGTTGGAGGATCATGATGAGGAGAGCAATTATCTGCCAGTTAAAAGAAGAATCATTCCAACTCTTGTAACGGATTTCAGACACCGATATATCGCATGCCATTATTTGGGGTTAGGCTGGATAATGCAGAGAGTAAAGACTGCAAGTTAGCTGAATTAGAGGAAGCCAATTCCAGGAACCGTGATTGGTTAATGCAGAGACTGCACTGTAGTACATGAATCTCAGAGGAGAGTGTGTGAGTGGAAAATAATGTCCATTGTGGGATTGTGAGATACTGCATTAGGGAAAGTCAATGAGCAGACTGTAGGAGTGTGTGGATGCCTGCATAGATTGTAAGTTTCTTTTGAGGTTGATAACTTGATACAATAAAAGCTTGTTGCTTTATGCTGCACATGACTCTGTATGTGTGTATATTTGTGGGCTGTACATGTTCATTGGATCTCCTGCCCATGATTGCATCAATATATGGAATCACACATGCATGCACTAACACCCCTTCCTGGGCCACCCAAGGTGTAAAGTAGATGGTCCATGACCCTTGTTATGGTTCCAACTGATGAATGGCTACACAAGTAACCTGGGATATTATTGCCATTGCATGTTGTTTTTATCTTTCAAAGTTTGATTTGGGGTGCCATTGAGTTATGTTTTGAATTTGCATCTTTTAGAAGACAAACAATGATATTGATAATATTTTATAAGTCTGTTTTGCACATAAAACAAGTATTTATCATGGCTCCTTACATTCTTTAACAATTAAAAGTTAAAACACATAAAATAAAACATTAATGACCTAAATTTAAAATATTTCCAAATTACAATCAGATTGACCAACTAATGATTTTTTTAGAAATATTTATATTTATAATTAATGATAAAAATCAAAAGTGCTTTTAATTTATCATGAATATTATATTCAATATTTATGAAGATATCTATATATTTGTATATAAATATCTTTATAAACATAATAAAAAAGAAAGAGAGAATCAGAACAAATTAATTTACAAAACTTAAGGCTAAAATATAATGGCGAATTGAGAAATCGCGGAAGTTAAACTAGATGGTAAAATATGTAAAGTTGGCAGGAGGAAAGAATGGTGTGGAGTTTGAACATTGAAAGCTGCAAGCACTTCATGCCGTAGGGCCTAGGCAACACACTCAATGACCAACATACCAGCCACAGGAAATTAAACAACCAGACTTGAACACCAGTCCATTCGTGCCTGGAAGCTTGAATATGATTTTGCAAATGTTTAGACTATTCTGCAAGTTGAACCCTATGTTTTGATAGTCTTCTACAAACACCTACGATTCGACAGTCTTTTGTAAACCCTTGATGATTTTGTGAGTCCAAATGCGAAATGGAAAACTTGCAAAAGAATAGATGGGAAACCTGTGAAAGAAGAGACAGAGCAAGAAATGATTTGTGCAAAATTCCGTAATGCTAGCCTTGATAATATTTTTAAACAAAAATTCAAAGACAATTTTATCTTCTGTATTTCAACGATTTCCAATGGTTTTGATTAAATTAAGGAAAAATTAAAAGTCAAAGCATATGAATTGTATGAGTGGATTTTATCAAATTTCATATGTTGTGTTAGAAACCGCTGAATTTTGAATTTTACCAAAGAAATTTGGCAAATTCTGAGACCTAATTCACTTGCATCACTCTGAGGTAAATGAATTTATCTGAATCTGCCTCAGCTGCTACAATCATCTGCCCCCTGTTAGATTTGATAATATGCATGATCTAACCCACCCTTAACCAAGATTTTTGAGATAACGATCATCTAGCTACTCTATTCCATCATTGCATGGTGTTCATTGATAAGCACCATAGTAGAACAATACTGTGAAAGAGGGAGAGAGGGAGAGAGAGAGAGAGAGTATCGTTACAGTTGTCACTTTATTGCTTGTGTATAGAAGATGAGGTAATCCACTTTAAATGGTTTGTGTTGTCCAATTCCCCCTCCGCCCCCAAGTGAAAAATTAGACAACTTGTGAAATATGGACTTAGCCATTTAAACAAGCACGAGACGGTTAAACGGTTGTCAAATTCCACCTCTCCAAAGCACTCGGCCGTTGGCTTTTAAAACTGCGGGAGACTAAGTTTTAAAGCATTGGCGGAGTTCTATTTAAGAGCCGACATGCGTTCATGCGCCCGTCAAAGTCTAATCCGCCAAAGCAGTTCAAGAGCCAACAAAGCGGCGAGCCACGTGGCCGGATTCTGGGTCTATTCATAGCTATTCGGTTTCGTGGACTTCAAGTCCGCGAAATAGACCAAATTCAAAAGCAGATTTCGGGCCCGCATCGACGAACTTCAAAGTCAACAGGCGAGCATATAGACTTTTGCGAGACTTCAAGCCCGGAATGAGCTAGAGCAGACAATGTATCGGGTCCGCTTTGCCCCACAACCAATAAAAAGAAGACACGTGGCGACATTTCTATAAAGCTAAAAGTTTCTAAGTCCGCCCAAGCTAAAAGTTGCGGCGTGAAGGCTTAACTCGACAAGTCGACACGGGAGTGGCGTGGAGTTGTCTCGTGGGCTTATGCTTCACAATGACTAGTTCAAACAAAAGACAGATCGACATTTGCGAAAAACGTGGCAAATTTCTATTGGCTTTGCATTTAATAAAGCCACGAAATGGCGGTTAATGGAAAGAGAAAGGAAGTAAAGCCCGACCTTGCGACCCAACGAGAGGCCGGCACATGGCAAAGTCAAGCAATGCACATGTTGGCAGAGGCAATGCCCGAGCTAATCAAAGGTTGCCACATGTCACGTTCCTGTTGATCCCAATAGGCAAATCTTCAGAAGGCCATATCTTTTGATCTAGAGCTCCAAATCAAGCAAAATTTATATTGTTGGGAAGGTCTCCTCAAGCCCTTTAATTTGGCATCATCAAAATCTGATTTTGGCAAGATTTGATAAGCGAAAAAGGAAACACTGTTCGGGCCATTAATTTGTAATTGCAGGGGGTTCAACCACCAAAATTGATTAAGTGTGGGCGCTGCATTTTCATTTCAAGTTTCGAAGGCGTGTTTTAGAGCTTGTCGGAGGCCCATTCCTCCTCTATAGATTGGTCCTTTGGGGTGGTGGGTGGTTGAAGCCATTAAGACACAGTCTGTGACTTCTCTCTCTCTTTCCAGAAATCTATAAATGTAAGTGCTTAGGCACATTGTTAAGGGGATATTTTTTGAAAATGTAAAGGAACTTTGTCAAAATTATTCCAGAGCTTTTGTGAGTTGCAGGCCTCAGACTTTGATGTTTTGCAAGGTGATTCTTGCCTTATTTCCTGCATTGTAATGAATTATGCATCCTTCAAGCAATAAAATTCATGTTTTATGGCTCGTATTTGCCCTAGCTTGTGTTGTATTGCATTTCTTCCTTTCATTACAATTGTGGGTGTATTGTGCATACTTTATTCTTCTTGCATGGTTCAAATCTGTTGTGCTCCACGAAAATGGTGATTTGAATGTTGTTTTGGATTGTGGCACTTTTTATTGCCCTTCCTTTATTTATCTCTCATCTTCACTCACTAGAATGTCTCCACCCCCTCGTTCTTGGTGTTATCACCTCCCTTAGTTTAGGATTTTAATTTCATGCATCTTCCTCTCTCCCTAGTCCCTTGGAATTATAGGTTAGTGTTAGGTAGCTACATTTTCCTTCTAGGAGTAGTTTTAGCACAGAGAATAGGTAAAGGAAGCCGGCCTTCTTCGGAAGTTTGTCTCAGTTCGAGTCCCACAACTTGGAGACCGTCCCATGTTGTCTCAAAACCCCAGATCATTCTGATTTGGGACGGGTGCAGATTTGAGCTCCAACATATTGTTACATTGGGAAAGATGTACAAGTGAGTTCATATGCATTTCATGTACCTAGGGGTACACGTGTCATCCAAGGATCACCACACAAGCTTGGTGCTTGATGGAAACTAATGTCGTAGAGTAAGAAAACCTATCGGTATTAATAAAATGGTACATTTAGATTTTAGCACCAACATCTTTGCCCATAAGGATCCCTTAACCTTCTCCTTGGATTTTTCATGTTGTTGATCCCTAACCATCTACATGATTCCTTAACCGACTCCATCATGTGTTTTCTATGGTTTACCCTCAACCATCCAAGTGCACATTGGATGGCTATCAAGCTTCTTGTAGTAGCCTGCTTTGGCTAGTCACCAGTCCTCTCATCCCTCTTAATGCCCAAAATCAAAGTGAGTAGAGATCATCTCATGCTAATTTCCATGTCATCATTGTGTCATCAAATGAAAATGAATCATCATGAATCAGGAACTAATCTTTTACTTTTCCTATGTTGAATAAAGCATGTTATCATTCAAAAATCAATCATCATGAATCAGGGAACTAATCTTTTACTTTTCCTGTGTTGAATTAAGCACATTATCTTTCTGAATGTCCTTATCATGCCCTTTGGAATCCAAACTGTGATTACTTTGTCTTGTTGTTGTTTTCATGTTGTCTCTTTTATATGAACCATAGTTACCTAAGACTCGGGACAACAATTTTTTTCAAATTTTGGGGACGACAGGGGACGGCTAATAAAAATATATAAAATTTATATATATTACAAATATAACATGAATACTTCAATAAACTAAGACTTAAAATTGAAAGTTTGACAATCCAGACTAGTCACTGATCCTAGCCTAATCCGGCCCCTATCTATATAGGGTCGTTGCCTTTCCTTTATGCTTCTGCAGGATAGCAGGGTCCCAAGTGATACCCCTGAACTGGAGAGTGGAGAGGGGCTGCCTGATTCTATACGTGATATGAATGATATCGGATCAGTCATCTCATCATGTTACGTATATAGTATAGACTACATCACTATTGATATGCTTCCCATATAGATGGAAAATCGACCCCATCTCCTAGAATGGATGGATGTCATATAGGGTTAGGGGCTCCTGCCCTACCGGACTGCGGTCTCACCTCTCCCTATATACAGTAGTGGAGTGAGATTAGATATCGGCTAAGGACTGGACGCTGGTAAGCCAATGAGTATAGATAGGGGCCCCATATCTAGATAGGGGTCGGGAGAACGCTTGAAACCATCAAATCCAATTATTCATCACATAAGCCAAGGCCCAAAATACTATATTTAATATTCAATGTTCACATTTACTCGTTGACATTAACATAGAAATTGGAACCAAGAATCCGAGATACATTGATAATTCATACTAGATAGAGATACAATGATACATCAACAATATCAATATGACAATGAAAAACAAGTCTTCATTAATCAACATGATTGTAGAAAAAAACTATTTAAATTTTTTCTAGAAAAAAGGAGTGCTGGGCCTTAGGTGATGTTGGGACGTCCATAGGACATCCCTCAAATGTCCGGGGATGTCATGGTGTCCCTGACGGCATCTCCTTTTCCATGAAGCACCAGGACGTCTAGGTGCGTCCCCTGAACTCAAGGGACACCCCCTTCATATTTTACATTTTCTGGGACGTGGGGGGACGTCTTGTCCCCGTCCCCAAGTCCCCAGGACATCCTGAACGTCCAGGATGGCTTGGGGAACATGTTATCATATGTAATCTTATACCAACAATTTTCTGGAGAATGATTACTTTATCAAAAAATTCATGAGGCAAATCATTTCATCTTTTTGAGATGACCATTCCTGCTGCAATAACCACAAACATTGTTTGTTTCTCATATGATGTTTCATAGCCCAATTTTCTGCTTTGCTTGCTTTGAGTTGTTCTTCTCCGATTGTATATATTACAGGTTTTTTTTAAACTTTCAATTGTTTCTTTCATTGGTATGCCTGTTTGGCAAATCCAAGCCCTGCTTTTTCAATCGTGTACTCAATCTCAATTGGAGATTGTATTCCTCTTTCAGTCCTATACTCAACCTCAATTGTAGATTGTATTACTTTTCCTCTATAGTCTATCTTCATTAATTATTTTGAACCATATTCCTTGGTATACTTTTCAAAAGCTATGATTAAATCATCATGATCTATATTGAATTATTTGGATATATTTGTCATGTCTATCCACCATTAATTTGACTCTTCAAGAATGCAATTCTGTCTACACAACTTCAGCATCACACAGTTTTAGGCTTCACATCTTTTCTGATTATCTCTGGATGAGACTTGTTGCATTCATTTGTTTATAAATGGGAATCTCAGAAATCAGGCTTCCATTTATCTTTATGTCTGCTTCCTTTATATAAATTTGATAAATGCCTTTTGGACAAATGTATAATATAATAATTTTTCTTTAGTGAGTATTTGCACCTTCCTCCGTTGTCATCATATCTTGAAAACCCAAGTCTTCTTATTTCAATTTTGATTGTGGAAGCAGTGTCTATCAAAGACCTATCTACCACAAGTTTTGAGGGTACCTTCACACCCTATTGTGATAAATGTTTTACTTGAGTAATGAAGAAGGGTCTCTAGATAAATAATTTAAGATATTTGCAAGTTCTCCTTGGTGTATTTTCAACAGTTGTGTGACTGGCCTCTTTGCACATTTTTTATGGAGTATCACAAATTCACTCCTAGTTACAAACCCACACATATGGAGATCTGCTCCCACCCTTGGTTTAAACTTGACACGTTTCCATAGCCTTTCAATTTTTGAAAGTATATCTCAATTAATCCAGAAAAAGGATATCTCATCATATCTATGCCTACTTATTTTTGCGGTTGATGCCAACCTATGTTGTTCTCTTTGCAAGCAAATTAAGTTTACAAGCCAAGCATAAAGCACAAGGCAATTTTATTCATGCAAACTGAGTCTGCCTTAAAGAATATTTAGGAATCTCCCAGCATCACCAGAATATAGGTACCATGGGCTCAGTGTTTAAGTCAAAAGATGTTTATAACTGTGGAAATCTGTGCTTATAATGTGGTAGGAGGGTAGCTTCGTGTACATATTGTCCAATTGTTCACCGTAGAGTCACATCACTCCTTTCTGGCTATCATTTGTGCCTGTGAAGCTTCATGAAAGCTCCTGCGCACCCCACTTCTTTACATTTTGCTCATCATTCTCACTAAGCATAGGCAGTGTTTGTTGCTGGTGGTTGTGCAATTCTGGATTGTGTGTGGGCCCTTTTTCCTCACAGAGCTCATGAAACTTCGTTGCATATTATATAATTGTGTGGGATAGTATTTTGTTATAAACATTGCATTCTTTGAATTGTCTGAGGAATATTTGGGGTAACGGATATGCCATGGAGCTCAGTTGTTGGACAAGGATCTGTTATTGGGCATTCACAAATGCTTGATTCTTTTTTTCTAGATGTGAGCGGACTGCTTTGCTGTTGGATGTTCATATTTTTAGGTGATGGTCCAAAATGTGTACATGACAATGTTTCCACGATTAGCATCCATGACATTGTTGATTGAAAATCTGCATCTGCAAAATGTCACCATGGCCTACATTTTCTATTACTGGCTCTATGACCAAGTGTGGATCTCCGTCTCCACAGCAGTGCCTTTGAAAATAGGTCTTCATGTCTCTTGTTTTCTAAATTGAACCCCCATCTGTAAGTGAACATCGTCTTGATGATTTAAGTGGTCCAAAATTTTGATTTTTATGATAGATTCTACAAATACTGGTCTCCACAACAAATGGCGTAAACAGTCTCCCCAACATTAATTACAAAATGCAGACCATATGACAGAATGCATAACTTTTTTCCAATAGCTCATGGTAGATCTCTGTATCCACAGTATCAGGAGTCACCTTTTACTTGTGATTAATTGCAATTAAAACTTAATTCAGTTGCAAAATGAGTCAAACTGACATGACTTGGTCAAACTCACCAAGATTCAATCGCACCCAACGTGACTTGGCAAACTCGGAAGTTCTTGACAATTTGGCTTGGCACTCAACATGACTCAATTAAGATGAAATATAAAGCATTAGGGCAATAACCTTGTGTCTGAGTTGAACTATCAGGTGTAGTATGCATTTTCATGCTTATGAAATATTGATGGGGAGTGGTGGACATTTTATGATGGACGGACACGGTTGGCCTAGCTTTTGTATTCTCTATTTTGTTGTCACGGATTTAATTGAATATGGTTCCTGTGGTTGAGGGTTTGTGCTTTGCATTTTGAAGATTCAAATCAAAACATAGTTGACAGGAAACTCCAGCACAGGAATGCAAACCCCATCTGTGCTCCCATATATACATCTTCTGGTGACTATATTTATACATAACATAGCCACACCCTTATTTACTTATTCCTGTACCCTGATTTGAATGGCATCCCCCTCCTGGTACCCATACATGTACCTGTACCCATGTGTCTCCAGATGACCGTGCAGATTCATTTAAGCACCGTGCTTTGCAATATATCATCCCCTTGGAGTACTTATCAGGGGAAATGACCGTACTAGGCTACGTACTTACCTTCTAGGACAACCTAATTTTGTCTTGATGTCCATGATGAATTTAAAACTTTTACTCTTTGAGCTCATAATTTCACAAGTTGCAATATAGAGTGTCTGCACAGTTTGGGAATTTAAGTTTGGCTTTCTTCAAGTATTACCCTTTACACATGGCAAATGAAGTACTTGTTCAAGGTATTAGGATGCTTGTTACTAAATGCTATGGGACAAATCCAAGGAAGGGAGCAAGAACAAGATCCACCATACCCAACCTTCTAGGAGTCTATGTCTAGGGGCCATCAGATGCTAGCCACAAACGAGGACACAACAAATGGTTATTAGATAGAGAAGCTTTTTCAAGGGCATAAGTTAGCAACTTCGATTGTTTGGTAAATTTTCTGAGAACTGAGACACATTGAAAAGTGACCTTTATTAGAAAAATAGGAACACTTTTGCATCTCAATATTTAAAAAGACAACAACAACTAACGTTTACAAGAATAAATGTGTGGGATGAGCTGAAATGGTAAAAGAATGGGACTTCCAAAGAGGAGGCCCAGATTCAAATCCCTAGGAGACATGATAAAGTGTTGAAATTGGGTAAAATACCAGGTGAATTTGGCAGAAGAGATACCCCTTGGTTGTGGCATCTAAGCTGAAGGTCACCCTTCAAGGGAACTTACCAATGGATAAAAACATTAACAGGATATCTGGTAATTAGTGTATTTTAGGTTTATAATCTGTAGAAGCATCATGTAATGAATTCACAACATGACAAAAGAAGGGAAGATTTAGTACACTAAAATTCATATGGTATTTAAGTTGAATTAAATGTTGTCAGAATGACTTTCAAAAGCTATGTCCATTGATAATGTTCAAACTACCCATTAGGTCTTTAAATTTCAATATCTGCACTAAACTAGGCATTGATGATTGTGTATTTGCAGACTTATTCAGAGCTAAGAGGCCACAATTTTGAATTGACTGCAACATTTGATGAAATCGATGCAAGGATGTATGATGGGTTAGTGGTTCCTGGAGGACGGGCACCCGAGTATCTAGCTCTAAATGAATCTGTTATTAAACTGGTCAAGCAGTTTTTTGATTCAAACAAGCCCATTGCTTCTATTTGTCATGGGCAATTGATTCTCGCCGCTGCAGGTGTACTCAAAGAGAAATTGTGTACTGCATATCCTGCTGTAAAACCTGCTGTTGTTGCTGCAGGGGGAACATGGAAGGAGCCAGAGCCAATATCAGCCTGCTTCATTGATGGTAATTTGATCACTGGTGCGGCTTGGCCAGGACACCCTGAGTTTATAAGCCTTTTTGTCAAGGCACTAGGAGGAAAGGTTACTGGCTCTGGGAAACACATTCTTTTTCTATGTGGGGTAGGCATTATCTTCTCCGAATTTCATCTATTTCTCACAAGTTTTGAATCAGTGCATGAGGCTTGAGCATGGGATGTCATAATCTATTTTTTCTGTTTTGCAAAACTCGGAACTTTGTGCTCTTTTAGGTTTTAATTTGATTTTGTCCCCCTAGGTGGCCATTCCATATTCCATATGGTTTTTATAAAGCATAGCTGCAACATACTTGTCTACGAAATGAAATTCAGGCCCATTCATGCCTCGACATCTGTATAATTCCATTTTCTTTTTCTTGGAAGGACTACATGGAAGATTACGAAGCAATGGTCCCATTCCAAGCTCTGCAATCTTTAGGCTGCAATGTTGATGCTGTTTGCCCTGGCAAGAATGCTGGAGACACATGCCCAACTGCTATCCATGATTTTGAAGGTGACCAAACATATAGTGAAAAGACAGGCCATAACTTCACTCTTAATGCCAATTTTGAGGATGTCAAGGTTGAAGATTTTGATGCTTTGGTAATTCCTGGAGGCCGTGCTCCTGAATATCTCGCTCTAAATGAAAAGGTTTTATCTATTGTAAAGCTATTTGCGGAGAAGAAGAAGCCAATTGCCTCAATTTGTCATGGCCAGCAGATACTGGCTGCAGCAGACATACTCAAGGTACCTTCCTTTTTATTGCAGACAGATTCAACTTTACTTCGCCATTATTCAATTTCACGAGAGCATGTACTTAGAATGTGTATTCTTTTTCATGTTATATAATTTCGTCTGAGAATTGAAATGATGTTTTGCAGGGAAAAAGGTGTACAGCATATCCAGCAGTAAAACTTAATGTATTGCTTGCTGGTGCCGAATGGTTGGAACCAGAACCGATAACTAAATGCTTCACAGATGGGAACTTAGTGACAGCAGCAGCTTGGCCTGCACATCCTGAATTTATATCTCACATTATGGTATCGTTAGGAATTAGTGTATCGTTTTGAGGAGTTGTTTTTGCCTGGGAACTCATTGTATTTTGTGTAAAAACTCTTAGCAGTATGAAACTGCTATGTATAATTGTGGTAGCACTCTGTATAGATATGAGTCTAGTAATTGGGAAATATGTTTCCTGATCCCCTTGGGATGTGTCCATCTTAGATACTGCTAATAACTTTTACTACCAAGGGGAGTTTAGTGCTGCAAGTGCTCTATGAGCTTTAGAATAATGAGTAACTATTTTTAAAGACATTAGATGGGATATGACATGCGGTCTTTGTCGGTGATTTTCTAACTAAATATTTTTATATATCCACCTACACAGGTAGAGTTGTCTTTGAAATGTTATTAGGAAATAAGGGCAAAAATGATAGTTGTTTCTTTTTTTGGTAAACAAGAGGGATCAGCGATTCAGAGCTTTGTAAAATTACTGTCCAATTCCAATTTATATTGGAAGTGGGCATCTTCATCATTGTCAAAGATAAAAATAATAATGAAACTGCAGTTATTTAATAAAATGGTGGTGATGCGTAGGTATGCACCACTTGTCTATCATAGGATAAAATACCCAATGATAGGCAATACCATATACCATATCAAAATGCGAAAATTAACCAGTCGAAGGAAATAGTAAAAACCATCAAAATTATCACGGCGGTACACAATTGGATGGTTTTGCCCACTTTTTTATTTGCACCATCTTGGAATCAAGCTTAGTAAAACTAAGGTCACAGATCTAATAATTCTAGAGAGACTTTTTTTAAAGTTTCACTTCTTATGTAAGGGATATGATTGAGATCATAATGGCTTATATCCATTCAGGAGTACATTTCACTAGATTTCATCTCGGCCTAAATGATGCTTCTTCGTGAGCCGGTCACCATAGTTTATACCGGTTTAATACATTTAACTATGCCTAACCTCAAACTAAACATTGTATTTCAGTGGCGCCCTTGTAATGGATATGCCTCTCTTCTCTATCATAGGATTAAACACCCAATGATAGGCATACATCATTTACAATAATAAAAGCCACCATTTTGTCAACAAAATGCCAAAATTACCTAGTCAAAGGAAATGATAAAAACCATCAAAATTATTATGACATTACACAATTGGATGGTCTTACCCGCTTTTTTATTCGCACTAGCTTGGAATCAAGTTTAGTAAAACTAAGGTCACAAATCTAATAATTCTAGAGGCTTTTTAAAGTTTCATTTCTCGGGTAAGGGACATGATTGCGATCATTACGGCTTTATATCCGTCCTCAGAAGACATTTCAAAGTAGACTTCATCTTGACCTAAATGTTGCTTCTTAGTTGCGTCGGTCACAATGGTTTATACGAGTTTAGGAGTACGTTTAACTAGGCCTAACCTCAACCTAAACACCTTGTATTTAGTGGCGTCCTTGTAATGGATATTAATGGATATGGCTCTCTTCCCCCAGTGAGGATCCACTTCCAAGATGCCCCATCAAAGACATGTCTCTTAGATACTATTATTAGACCCATTATTTCTAATGGTTTGTAGCTTTTGGTGGCTTAGCTTGGGGATTGTGGAGAGTGTCTTCTCATCTCTATTAATTACATCAAAATTGGTTTTTATTAGGATGCTATGGAGTTCATGTTTAATTTGATGGCTGAATCAATATATTTATGTCAATGTAGTATATGGGTGCAATGATATTATGTCATGTGTATTATTCTTTAGTATATGGATATAATAAAACAATAAAATGCGTCTCTTTATTTATTTAATAATTTTTAAAATTGTTGATTTGAAATGTTAGATTTAACAACCATTTGATTGTTATTTGGAAGTTTTTTCCCATTATTCGAGAAAAGCCTATTGAAAAATCTTAGTATCTTAGTTATATGGTGGAGTTTAGAGCCTATTTTTTTATTAACCATTTTTAGCAAGATTTAGTGATTTAGTGATTTAGCAAGATTGAAGTTCGAGTCACAAGAAAATTTACAAAGAAGGTGAAAGAGTTATTAATCCATATGGTATGTGACAAAGTTATGATAGGTGTCTTGAGATTGATTTCTAAGAGTTTTTAGATAAATGTATTGAAGATATTTTCATGTTTTTAGGGGTTTTACTTGAGGAATTTTCAAAATTTAGGTTTTGGGGTCTTTGGGTTTTGGAGACATTTTTATATGAATCAATTTGTATTTTTAGGGATTTGGTGTTTGAAATTTGCGTCTCAACATTTAGGGCGTTCAAGTTTTGGATTATGAGGTTTTTGACTTTTTGTAATTTTGGGGTTTTATGTTTTTGCTCAAGGTTTAAGGTTTTAGAGTTTTTAGGGGTTGTAGGTTCAATTTTTTTGGGTTTGTGTTTTGCGGTTTTCATGGTATTTGCATTTCATGTTTTGATAGTGTTTTTTTAAGTTTAGGCCCTATGGATTTTGGGATTTGGGTTTCATGATTTACAAGGTTTTTAGGATTGGCACTTGAGTTTTACTTTTTGGGGTTTTAAAGTTTTTCATATTTTTGAGGTTTTTAAGATTAGGGATTGGAGCTTTTGAGTTTTACTTTTAGGAGTTTTCTAGTTTTTCATATTTTTGAGGTTTTAGGATTGAAGATTTTGGTTTTGGATTTTAGTTTATATCAATCTACTTTTGTGTGTCTCGGGTTTATGGATTCAAGATTTTCGAGTTTAGATTTTTAGATATTTGGTTTTGGGGTTTTTTGATTTTGGGATTTAGGGTTGAAGGTTATTGGGTTTTGAGTTCCCTAATTGGGTTGTGATCTTGGGGTTTTTGGGCTTTCACATTTTTAATTTTTGTTTTGGATTTGAATAAGATAATCATGTTTTATATCAATATATTTCAAGATTTTGGGTATCGGGATTAGGAGTTTTCAAAAATCATATCTAAAGGATTAAATAAATTCATGTTTGGTGCTTTTAAGTTTTGAGGATGTTTTATATCACATTTAAATTTAGAGTTTTTGACGTTTCCTAGATTGGGAGTTTCAAGTTTGGGCTTGAGTTTAGGGTTTTCGAGTTTCAAAGTTTTGAGCTTTTCAAGATTCGGGTTTTGGAGTATTTTGGGTTTCAAGTTGCATTTGAGGTGTTCGGGGCGAGGTTTTGGTAATTTTGGGTTTCATATTTTGGTTTTTGATGTGTACATGTATTTGTTAGCAATGCAAAAAGAGTTAGAACTAACACCTAGTAGTCCTAAAACAAAGCTAAATCAAATTCAATGCACCATCATGCTTAGAGCTTAAGCAAAACTAATCTACTAACATCCTTGCATTAGAACATGAACAAATATTCAAACTAACATGTTAATCCATTAATCTCTATCTCTATTGAATGTTAAAAATGAAATAAACCTACTTAGATTCTTAGCAATCAAAGGTTTGATTGTATGTTTGAATCCCAAGGTTTTCAAGAATGGGGTCTTGTCAATCTATGGCTAGAAGACCATTTGACATATCCCCATATGACTTAAACTTGGATGAATGAATACAAGAAATGAAAGTAGCTAGCCTCTCCAATGAAGAATGCTCCAAGATGACAAAATGGCTATAGTGTATTTGCTATATGCTTCACTTTTGTTTCTCAAGGAATAGGTGTAAGTGTAAAGGTAGGAGGAGGGCTCTTTATATAGCCCAATGGATAGAGGAATCTCTACATCCCTTTGTATGTGGGATAATAGAGATGTTGAGTTAGTTGTGGATAAGAGGGTTTAGAAAGGGTTGAGTTAACTTTAGGAGAGTTTAATTTGTCTTTTAGTAACTCATGTGGATAAAGGGGTTTATTAATTAACCAAAGTGATTAATTAATAGGTGTGCAAGCTTATAAAAGTTTTTAGAAAAATATTAGCATGATTTAGACTATAGAAGGGAATTAAATCAACTAAATAATGATTTATTGGTTTAATGAAAGGGGAAGTTAATTAATTAATAATAATTAATTAGTCTAGATAGAAGGAAGGATTAATTAATGAAGGTTGTTAATTAGAGTATTTGTTGAATAAAAGACTTAATTAATTACTTATTGTAATTAATTAACGATAATAGAAGAGAAGATGAACATTATTGACGATATGTCGCCAATTTGCGGGAAAGGGGATAATTAGCACAATTTAAGTATTTAAATTGTTCAGGCTAAATTATAGGTGTCTACATTCGGGTTTCTAATTTCTAAATTTTAGGGTTTGACATTTTTTAATTTTTGGGTTTTGAACGAGATAGTCTCATTCTATATCAATTATTTTTCGTGTTTCGGGATTTTTCACTTTTGGGAATTGCAATATCGAACCAATGATGCATATTTTATTGTCATCTATAGCTCGATAAAGGTTTTTAGGATTCAAGTTGTAGACATGACAATCACATTTTATATCAAATTCTTTTTATGTTTTTACGGGTTTCCAAATTTGAGAATTTAGGATTTCACAATTCTCATATTTATATTTTCAAGTTTCTAATAAAATAGACATGTTTGTTAGTAATGTACTTTTTGTGTTTCTAAGATTTATCAAGTTCGATGTTTTCAAAAAAATTAAATATTAATTCGAATTTTGGTTGTCAACTCTTTTAAATTTCATTCGTTTCAAATTTCATTATTTTTTTTGGTATATGTTATAATTAGAACACAACTATTTACTTTCAAACTTGACCACTTTGGTATATCCTTACACCTTGGGGTGCAATTGTTGTAATTGTTAATATTTCATGCTCAAAGACATATTGAAAGGAATTATTAGATGACGGATTTGTAGGGGTCATCATCGGTTGATGATGGCTTATAAAAAGTTAAAAGACATAAGTATAGAGAATGAAACAATGTTGCACTTAAATCAGACCTAGAAAAAGAAAAGGTCCACACAAACAATAATGTAAAAACAATCCTTTTGTCATATTATAGGAAGAGGAATCCAATGCTATGTAAGAAGTTCCATTTAGAGGAATGCCAACTAACAAACTACTTAAGCTGTGAATGGTTTTAATGTGCTCACGGTTTAATTATCGCATGATAGGAAGCTTTGGTGGGTTTTATGCCAAAGTAACCTCCGAAAAAGAATGGCTCCATCTTATCCTAAAACTTTGATAGGAAAAGAGAAATAAAATATGTAAATGAAAAGAGGATGTGCAAGTGTCGATGCGATCTTCTATATCATCAAATAAAATGAAAAATACAACTATTTATGATCCATGTCTTGATGCTTTGTGAAGGTTGTCGCCTAATTAATTTAATGCATATACATTCTCTTAGTCTTGTTCTTTGATTTAGAATGAATTAATGACAATGGGAAGATCCTTATCTTTTATTACAAGTGGTGGTGTGCCCATGTTTTTCACCTCGAGTTCCAATGGAATGGTGGATAAATCTTGATGATGTTTACACCTTTTAACATAAGAGTTCTTCAAATCCAAGGGTCAACACAGAATCAAGAAAATATAAGAATTTACCACGACACTCCATCCATGCACATGAAGCACATTTCATTAATGAAGGGCATCAAATACCCATAAAACAATATTATCACACATTTACTAATTCTCCATTTTTGGAAGAGTACATTCAACACACAAAGTTGTAACAATCCCTCCAACAATCCCTCCCTAGGCGAGAGGAAGTAGAACATTTTCACAATGTTTACTTCTTCTATATATAATTTATAATCTAGAATGTAATTGATTCTTGAGCGACTTCCATATTCCCTCTTCTAATTTTTTATTGAAAAAGTGACCTTTCGTGTGAGTCCCCTTCCTAATCCATCGAGGAGAGTCTTTGAGGATTGAATGTTTCACATTATTTCGAATGTGAGCAAAAATAGAGTCTAGACATGAAAGCTATGACCAAAACAAGAAATTGCATTTTGCCTTTGTATCCCAATATGTATGGTGCAGTATTGAGGTGCCCTAGGACCATTGGCACATTTTTAGGTGTCAACACTCTGATTTGGGCTTTTATTTTACACAAAATCTTTAAGTTTTGGACTTGATTGTTTGGAACAAGTTGATACTTGAGATGATTTCTACATGTGGAAACCAATCTTTTGGAATTTTGAAAACATGTGGTGGAAAAGAGTACTTGACACACAATTGAGGTGCTAAAGGAACATAATTTATCCATCTTTGCATTGCATTGAAATTAGTCTTTGAGGATCAAATATTTCACTTCATTGGATAGCTTGTTGAAAGAGCTTTCTAATGTCTCAAACAGAGTCAAACGAAGTATGAATGTGTAAGATACAAAAAAACAAGAAATCACAATTTTTACTTTGTATTTTGGCACGTGTGGCACACATTTGGTGTACTTCTAGCATTGCTTCAAATGTGCGGATGGTGTACTTGGCGTGTTTGACATGCTTTTGAGATAGGTGTGTGCTCGAGGCACTTCTTCAAAAGTACACTTTGGTTTTACATAAAATTTGTTTAGCTTGAGACTGTTAACCTTTGTACAAAGTTAATTCTTACAAACACATGTAGGAACTAAAAGTTGGAAGATTCAAAGAAGTAAAAATTTGGGTGAAACTTTTGGGTTGTAGCACTTTAAGTGCTTTAGGGATTTGATCTCATTTAAGCACATTGGAGTGCGCTCTGTTGCTTGGTTGACAATATTGTTTAGGTTGCTAACACTTGTTTCTTCCTTTCTTGTGTTTCTTTGGCCATTCAACACATCTAATGCGTGGAGTGCATTTGAGCTTCTTCTTCTTGGCACTTCACATGTGGTTCTGTTTTCATGCTTGTTGTACTATCTCTAATTGCATGCATAGTGTGATCTCACATTTCTTCTTCCACTCATCATGTTGGCATATTTTGACTACCTAGCCACAAATTCCACACCAACCTCGAAGTGCAATTTGAGCTCCTCCACTTGCTTCAACCTTGAGCTTGTTGACCGAGGCACATCCAAATAGCCTTCTTAGAACTTCTCAATGAGTCTCGATCTACACTTTTAGCGCCCATTACGCATGTCACACATTTGTTTTCCCCTCAAAGCACTTCCTCCGCGGTCCTCGGAATGCACTTAAGGAGCCTCTTTTAGAATGGTCATACTAAGCACACTTTTTTGGTTCCATAATGGAACTTCTAAGTGCTTTCAAAACTCATTTAGATTTTTGGATGAAAAAAACTCTTTTTCCAACAAATGACCCTTTAGGAAAAATGGTATAGTTTTTTTAGATCTATAGGTTGGACTCAAATTTTGGAAAATTTGGGTACAACATGACGTATACTTATATCTTCTTTGTCCCATTAATCACTACTACACATAGTACAAAAAAATGTCATGATTTGTGTCGAATTTGCATCAATCCCCATTTCAGCTTTTTTCTCATTTTTGCAATGGAAATTTCAACACAACTATGACACAATTATGGTGATGTAAAAGTAATACAAATAGCGTCACTTTTGCGCCACCACCACCCTTTAATCTAAAAATAAAAAGGGATGGGTGCATCCGTACTGTTTTTCATATTACCATATTATGCATTCACACAAGACATAAAAAGATAAGGTAGATGGAAGGAGAGAAGAGGAGTGATTGGAAGGAGAAGAATGAAACAAGTGACATGGAAGGGAACTTGGACATGCAAAAAAATTCTTACAAGAACATGGGGTGATTGGGAGCGAGAATTTGGAAAGTTTTGGAATGCATGAAAACTCTATAGAAATTTGGGAAAATGATTAGAGGAGGTAGAGAACAAATTGTTGAAAGGAATTCATTTGGGGTTTAACCAAATTAGTAAATTCTTTCTCTCATTCATTTTTACTTCTAAAATATGCATGTTTTTACATTTTTATATGGCATTCATAATTTATTAAAATAATATTTTCATGCCTAGGGTTTGTAGAGAAATTTAGCTAAATTTGGAAAGAAGTTTTCAGATTTAGAGCCATTTCTTTATGGCTGACCACAAAACAAACATGAAATAAGGTTATGGGGCTGAGGGAAGAAAAATTAATTATGTTAATTCAAAGTTCTAAAAACATTAACATGATTATTAAATTGATGGAAAATGAGAGAGTAGGTTCCAAAACATTAATTACATTAATTCAAAGCATGCTTACAATGTATAAATCTATGTTATTTAGCCGATAGGATTTTTTTTGGGAATCCATTCTCAAATAACATTCGGTAACAAATTCACACACCGATTAACTACTTATGCCTCAATTTCCGAGAAAAACATGTCTCAACTCACTTTTAAATGAAGTTTAATTTTTTTAAGTGTTTCATGCTTATGAATAGCAATACCTAATGACCGACACATCAAGCATTTCACGATGTGTTATCCTATCTAGAAACCATGGGGAAAAAGTAAAAAACTTATGAAGACTTTAATAATCAATGTTCATTGCACTTTTCAACAAATAAAATAAAAAATGATTTTTGTAGGATTTTTAGAAACTAAATATCACAAATTAGCATTTCTTTTACATTTTCTCATCAAATGGACTCAAGCTCTTAGGCTAGTTGTGAGTTATAAGTAGTTTGTAATCATCAACCAAAGTCTCATTCCCATTGAGTCCGTTGAACACTTTCAATAAGTGGCCATGGGGATGTCATAATGTAAGGATCAAACTTCTCCATGTGGTCGAGGTAAAACACAATGCGACACTTCGAATGTGGATTATTCAATAGATATTAAGGACTCAAGCCCACCCCCATATCCCACTTTGAGAAAATTATCCTCTACCACTCATGTTCATAACATTGGTATAATAAAAGCATTTACGATGGGTATAAAGTGTTTAGTTTTTATGGATCTTTATGTTTTCGACCTTGTTGTATGACAATCTATTTTAGGCTAGAACTTTTTCATCTTTCATGGTTTGTACAAGGTTATGGGGCTTTTAAAACCCTTACCCATTTACCTAATAAATAAAAATATTTTCTCATCAAAATATAGTGTAGCTTGGAAATTGATGAATCATATTTAACCCTCAACATTTATTGAATAAATCACATAATCTTTCAGACAATACTTTCACCAAAATAGTCTTACTGATTGGATTAACATGACAACCCAAAAATATAATTACAATGGATATTGAATATCTCTGGCTATTCAATGGTGAACATCCTTCCGCCTCCTTTCCCTTTGGTCCTTACCATTCATTATTTAGTCTTGAGACCATTTTACTAAAAATATATTTTTGAAATGTCGACTACAATTTTTAAGGAAATGAGTGCTATAAAACCTCTATTGGTAGAAGTGAGAACAATTAATGTAGTATCTACAACCATAAAGACCATATAAAGGTAGAACAATGCAAATCTTATAATTACTTTTGTTTCTAACTTGGAATTAAATTCACCGTAGTTACAGAATTGAAAATTGGAATTTACATTTTTGGTATGCAATAAATCTCTAACCAACATACAAGACCTTATATAAATGGTAACATTTGATAGGATGTATACACAATTCAAACACTATGAATTTAGATACCACACGAGTGTGTTAGCAAAAGGAGGTAAATGTGATGGTCTTAGAACTATCAATGTTTTCCTTCATTGAGAAATGACCCTTACATATAAATAAAATGTTTCACTATTTTAAAATATAGTATTACCAAAATTTGAGTATAATTTGTGATATAATTTCTCTTGCAATCTCACACCTAATGCAGTCATATTCTTGTAGACAATAAGTATTTTAAGTTGTCACTTCTTTGTTAGGAATTAGTGTGTTAGTACTCACATGGTTGTTAATGTGGGTTAATATATTTGTATAAATGAGTTGTTTTAACAACTTATATAAGTTAGGAGTTTAGGATAATAATGTTGTGAGAGAATTGTACATGATTGTTGGGTTGTTCAACCAAATCAAAAATATAGGAGAGAGATAAGAAGGTTGAGATATTATACATGTGTTAGAGAGATGTTTCTCATCTAAGTTCTACTCCTCAAGCTTAGTTTCACGTGTGCAATGGGTAAGTGCAACAAGTTCGTGGACAATTAAGTGGACATAAAAACTCGAAATTTAGGTACCACGATCACAGTTTTTAAACCGCGCTCGCGCAATTGTTTTTTTATAGGTTTGGTGATTTCCGAACTTAAAACTGAAAGGAACGATAAGAAGATTGTTCCAAGCCGCGATCTCAGATGATAATAGCACACCACATTGGATTTGAAAAGTAGAAGAGCTAAAATACCATATATGGAAATCCATCATAATCCATAATGCTCAATACATTACAATAGAATGACTTTAATTATTCAATAAGAAATATATACATATAGGAGGAGGGAAGTGCAATGACTACCTAAATTAGTGGTGAAGAACTCCCACTAAGCGATCCAGTAGTTAAGTTAATTCCAAAAGACTAGTTAGCTAACTTCACATAAGCGAGAAGCTAACTTAACACAACTATTAAGCTAACTCCACACAACTAGTACACCTAAGCAAGCTAACCCAACAAGTGTAGGGTTAACACAAGTGTAAGAATTATCCTACCTACACTAACACCCTCTCATAAGCATAGCTTAGGTGGGTGGAAAAGAAGGTGGGTCCGGCAACAAGGCCTGATGAGGTACCCACGTACAACAACTGGGAAAAATGGACACCGCAAGGTACCCAAAACCAGTAATAACAAAGTAGAGAGCAAAATCCTGCTGCAAGATATCCTCAGCAGCTCGACTCCAAAAACTTGTACAATGCTGAAGAAGTGTGGTGCACACTATGGTCTGAATCCACTGATCGATCATATAACTCAAAAACAACTGACACTGGGCTTCACCAGAATAGCTCCATGCAAGGAGACTGTCAATGGAGTGATGTCGAAAAGTGAAAAAAATATCAAACATAATTTGATCAACTGCTACAAATAGGTGTGCCACGATCCAAGAACAACCAAGGCAACAAGGCAAGGACACGAGATCCAAATAAATAGGAGTGCCACGATCCAAGAAAAGCCAAGGTAACAAGGCAAGGACATGAAACCTGAAGAAGCAATATCAACACCACACCCTCCCATACTGCTGAATGAGTAGAGTGATACCACAGATCTGTATGAGTTGCCAAAATCAACTACTCGAACACTGACAAACTAACACTGGGCTCCACCAGAATAGCTCCCCCACAAGAGAGACTATCAACATGCCAAAAAAGTGTGAAAATATAGATCCAAAATATCTCAACAAATAAGAGAGATATAAATGTATACACCCATAGATACAAGAATGCAATACCCAAAATTTTAGGATGTCGGGCTCAACCGAAAATGCATCCACAAGTGATCACAACACCCTCCCAAATTGGCACTTTATAATTGAGTGCATGTAAATATTACAATGAGTAAAAGTACCTTTTACAATTGAAATATGTGTATAAAAGTCTCACCAATGCGTAGATCTCGAAAAAATACACAATTTAAAAAAATACCTTAATCCGAGCTACGGATCAAAAGTTATGAGCTCTAGAAGGTTTTGCTATTAAAATAATATTTTAATGTTGATCTTCTTTTCAAAAGGTACACGTGACACCCAAATGTCCAAAGGGTAAAAGAGTGCATCCACACGATACAGGCTTGTGACCAAAGGATAAAAGCTGCG
Source organism: Taxus wallichiana var. yunnanensis (assembly GCA_018340775.1). NCBI lineage: Eukaryota > Viridiplantae > Streptophyta > Pinopsida > Cupressales > Taxaceae > Taxus > Taxus wallichiana. The sequence continues at coordinate 673,625,928 of CM031241.1, forward strand.
CCAAAACTGAAATATCCAGAGGGTAAAAGACTGCATCCGGAAGGTACACGCTTTTATCCAATGGATAAAAGAATGCACCCAAAGGGTACAGATCTGCGTCCAGTGGATAAAAGGCGCATCAAAACTGAAATATCAAGAGGGTAAAAGGCGCATCTCGGAAGGTACACGCTTTTATCAATGGATAAAGAATGCACCCGAAGGAGTACGGATCTACGTTCGGTGGATAAAAGGCGCATCCAAAATGAAATATCCAGAGGGTAAAAGGCGCATCACGGAAGGTACACGCTATTATCCAATGGATAAAAGAATGCACCTAGAGTGCGATGATCTGCGTCCCAGTGGGTAAAAAAAGATCGCACCTGAACCAAAATATCAGAGGGTAAAAGATGCATCAGAAGGTACATGCTTTTATCAATGGATAAAAATGCACACAGTGAGGGTACAGATCTGTGTCGAGTGGATAAAAGCGCATCCAAAATGAAATATCAAGAGGGTAAAGATCGCATCACGGAAGGTACACGCTTTTATCCAATGGATAAAAGAATGCACCCAGGGTACAGATCTGCATCTAGATTTGACTGTCTCAAAACATGGTTGAGTTTATAGTCGATTCTATGGTTTTGGCACCTTCCAAATCCAATGGCACACTTCGTTTTGCATAAAAATGCATGCTGCAAAAAAATTGCCACAAATTCCAAATACATGAAAATAATAAACCCTTGCTTGCAAAGAAAAACTTACAGATGGATGTCTACATCATCTATGGCTCTGATACCATGAAAGGAACGATAAGAAGATTGTTCCAAGCCGCGATCTCAGATGATAATAGCACACCACATTAGATTTGAAAAGCAGAAGAGCTAAAATACCATATATGGAAATCCATCATAATCCATAATGCTCAATACATTACAATAGAATGACTTTAATTATTGATAAGAAAGATGTACATATAGGAGGAGGGAAGTGCAATCGCTACCTAAATCAGTGGTGAAGAACTCCCACTAAGCGATCTTTGGTAGTTAAGTTAACTCCAAAAGACTAGTAAGCTAACTTCACATAAGTGAGAAGCTAACTCAACACAACTATTAAGCTAACTCCACACAACTAGTACACCTAAGCAAGCTAACCCAACAAGTGTAGGGTTAACACAAGTGTAAAATTATCCTACCTACACTAACAAAAGCGTGATCGCGGTCCTTTAAGACAAAAAAATAGACCCACGACTCCTCATTTTCCCCCATTTTCCTTTCCAACCATGATTTGTCATAGACCTTTGCACTCGCACTTTGAATATCCCCTAAAAATTGCTCTTGGACTCTAGATCACGATAGTTTTAATCATGCCGCCAAGACAAAGAGGTAAGCCCTCGATTTTGAGCAATTTGTTTGCATTTTAGGTTAGTTTTTGTTATTTTCATGGGTTCTTCAATTTTTGTTTATGTATACAATTTTTTGTTTTGTCGGTTGCTCGACAAACTCATAATCCTATAAACCGTCAAAATATTCCTCAAAACCCTCCAAACAATCCTCAAAACCCTCCAAACATTCCTCAAAACCCTCCTTCAAACATAGATCCGCCTCGTGGTGGCTCTTACGTCCGCACGGAACCAACAGGAACACAAGCTATTATCATTGGAAGAATCTAACAAAATAAAATTGTCATTGAGAACCTTATTAAGACTATAAGACAAAATCATGTCACAAATCCGTCCTGCAAGACTTTAGCCAACACATTGTAAACATTGATTGGCGAAGTCGACTCTGCAACCAACCAAATAGACATATGGAATACTTTTAGAGGTGATTGTAGGTAGTGGAATGCAGATAAATTATCCCATGTGGCCATAAAAGATTTTTTTTTGGAAAAGACCGCATTTGTGCATTATTTACTAACCCAAGAACCAATGCCCCCACAACTACTTGCAAACGGTTCCCAATCCATTGGTACCACGATGACCGAATCGAGAACAACTTTTAGGACCGATGGTGGATGGTTTTTGATTATCCACCATGCAACAACAATGAGGTTCCTCTCTATTTTTGAAGAAATCATATTGCGAGTTCGTGCTTAATTTGGTCCCAAAATTATTTTGACTTTTCTGAATTTTATGGGTGAGGAGGTGGCTCTGCACAGAGTAGACGTGGTGCACGCGTAAGTCAACCAAGGATCCCCCATGCCCTAAAACCCCCATTGCCTTCAGTTATCCCTCCTATAGTGAAGGAAGTTGTGGAGATTGACACATTACATGCATTAAGGGAGCTCATTGACACTCTGACACAACATAGTGACCAGATTGCATCTGGTGATGTTGGTGGAGGCGCTAGTTCTAGCGCACCACACCATTGTGGATCATGTGGTGCCGTATGCACTGCAGGCGAGACATCATTTGCTAGATCACATGATTTATTTTCTTTAGATGAGATGATGGCGGATGTTTTTAGAACTAGTGCAAAGGATCTTGGTCTTTCACAGGTAAATGTCAAATAAATATTTAATATATATATATATATATATATATATATACAATAGTTTAATTCATGTTTGAGATTTTAATATATGTATTTGATTGTACGTCATGTACATACATGTAAAAACTAATTTTTATTTTATTTTAAATAACAACAAAGCCGGTGAAGGAAACATCCAGTGTCGACATGCTAGCTAATGTAGTTGGGCGTGTTACAAATGTAAGTTTCAAGTTGTACTTAAATTTCAAATTTCATTTGATTGTGCACTTTTATTATTATAATGTTTCACCTTTACATGTACATATTAATATATGTTTGTCTTTTATACACGTAACCACGACGAGTCATCATCTGCTCTAGGAACTGAGGCTATTGGCATGCCTCACGTGACTTTTACGCAAGTAAGTTTCTTTTTACACTTTGTTTCTAATTGTGGAAGTTCACGTGGATTATGCTTTGGGTCTATTATGTGGCAGTCATGTAGATTAATATTGATTTGTACATATTTTTATATAGCTTATGACTGCCAGAGAGACTCCTCCATATATGCAGACTGTGGAGGTTGCTGTAGATACTGCCATAACATCTGCAGATCCACTAACTGAGGTATAATTTTTCAAATTTGTTAAATTTTGGAGGAATTATTTCTTATTACTTAAATCTACAATATCAAATTTTGTACATGAAATATTTAATTTGAAATTTAATTATTTGTATGTAGCTTACCCCTTGTGAGTCTACTGTTGTCCTTGCGATGCGTCAACGACAAATTGATAGGGATCATGACATTGCGGTAAGATTTCACATGTATTTTAACTAAATTCTAAGTTTCTAAATTTTGAATGTATTTTAAAAATTTAGATTTTAAAAACTTGTTGTTTATGAATGTGCAAGTTAGGTTGCAGCCTTCTTAGAGATGCCTAGGACCACACAGATGAAATCCATAGTGGCATCTCCCTCCACTACATCCCCAGGTCGTGGACATGCTACTTCTAGCAGGGCAAAGAGAGGGAAGATGTTTCATGATTAGATTCATAGGACTTAGATGTACATAGATATATATATGGGCCATCTGGTCCTAGTTCATGATTCTTCATATAGTCCATTGTATATATAGCCTTATGCGACCGCATGTGGTCCTATATGTATGACACACTTAGTTCAAGATGTACACATGTTATGAACTTATATTTTCAGAGACATGCGTCCAGCACACTTAGTTTGATACATTATATATCCATGTGTTGGTTTTCATAATGATATTACTTCTATGTTTGATTTGATTTCATTGCACATGATATCCTTCTATGTATGTATGTTCTATGTATATTAGTTCTATATGTATGTTTGATTTAAAATTAAAAAACCATGTCCCGAGCACTACATGGTACAATTGTTAAGCAAACCTATTCCATTAAGCAAAACCTATGATAACCATGCTAGGTGAACTACAAAAGGGCAATACGTAATTACTTTTTCACAGTAATTACGTAGGGTGTATGTCTATGACTCTAATTATTTTCCTGCCTCTTAACAATGTGCTCATCTTTGAAAGAATGGTTGTGAGGGAATTTCTATAACTAACATTTTTTTCTTTTAAAGCTAACACTCATATGTTGCATATCAACTAATACAAACATTTTTAGAAATAAACGAGGTAGAGTTCATCTTGAACTATATGAATATAACGTTACTATGGTGCAACATTGCATGGTATAATTATTAAAAAATTAAGGGAAGCATTTATGTATTGTTTTAGAGATTATCCCATTAATAGGGCTTATCCCATTGATCAATAGATACACCTTAATATCTATTTATAATTTGGTGCTATACCAATCAACTAAGAAGTTACACATGATTTGATTATCGTAAGTAGATTCACTTCCCTATTAAGTCCTATATGTTTTTATATTTAAGCACACACTTTAAAAACCTCATTTTGTGTATACCCTACAATCCTTCTAGTATAAGATACACATTTTTGTGATGGGGTTTGTCAAATAATTCACAACCTTACCATTCCAAGGTATTTGAAAAAAATTCAAGGTTCTTCAATGAATTTTAAAATGATATCTCACTTGGAATTTGTGAACATTCTTTACATATTTATTTAGGATGTTTGTACATATGTTATGACATATCAATCTATATAAGAACACATAAATATGTATGTAATGTATATTGTCAAATAATTCAAATCATGGCGAGGCTCAGGAGGCCGGATTGGTGTCGGACTACCGATCCGGAGCCTTATTGGCATTCCTTGAGCCTTTCTTGCATAAATGTTTACAAACTACCTTTTCTAGCAAAGTCTAGGAAATGAACGAAGCGAGTAGTGAGAAGTCATGCCTCGAGACGTCATGGTACCAAACCGATTGTGTTGACATGTTCGGGTGGCGGTGAACGCTAGAGCGAGGCATCGTTTCGGAGCGTGACAACGTCGTTGCTTTGAGCTACTTCGTTTGAGCATAGTCCCTTAAGAGCCCCGAGACAAACATTCAACTTCGACGGGTGACTACGCGGACTCGTGGCACCTAAGAGGCGTCTTGTCGATCATACACCTCGGCGTAGGGAACCTCTCGCAATAGTCTGTCATCTCGAGCTTTTTCCTTCTCCAATAGGTGCTCGCTACCCTTTGCAAACGCGAAATAGTGTAGTTTGAGACAATGTAAAAAGGTCAAACACTATATTTTGCAAACGGTGGGTCGTGGCACCAAACCGACTACACCGATATGTCTGGGTGGCTAGGTGAATGCTAGAGGAGGCATCGTTTCGATGTGTGACAATGTCGTTTCTTCCGAGCTACTTCATTCGGGCGTAGTCCCTTAAGAGCCCTAAAACCAAAAAACTATTTAACTTCAACGGGTGACTACATGGACTCTGTGGCACCTAAGGACGTCTCTTCTGATCTTACACCTTGGTGTAGGGACCCTCTATAATAGCCTATCTCGGTTTTTTCCTTCTCCAATCGGTGCTCTTGTTGCCTTATTGTTTGTTTTATGAACGCGCGAAATAGTGCAATTTGAGACATGTAAGGTTTGTCAAACGTTTGTATCTTGTAAATGGTTGGTCGTGGAATCAAACCGACTACGCCGACACGTTCGAGTGGCCAAGGGAACACTAGAGGAGGTGTCATTTCGGTGCACGACAATGTCATTTCTTTCGGGCTACTTCATTCGGGCGTAGTCCCTTAAGAGCCCTGAGACCAAAAAATTGTTCAACTTCAACGGGTGACTACGCGGACTCCATGGAACCTAAGGACGTCTCATTTGATCCTACACCTCGGTGTAGGGACCCTCTACAATAGCCTATCTTAGTTTTTTCCTTCTCTAATTGGTGCTCTCGTTGCCCTATTGTTTTTGCAAACGCACGAAATAGTGCGTTTGAGACAATGTAAAAGGTCATCAAACATTATATTTTGTAGACGGTGGATCATGGCACCTAACCGACTACGATGACACATCCGGGTGGCTAGGTGAATGCTAGAAGAGGTGTTGTTTCAGTGCGTGACAACGTCGTTTCTTCTGGGCTAATTCATTCGAACGTAGTCCCTTAAGAGCCCTGAGACCAAAAAATCATTCAACTTTGACGGGTGACTATGCACGGACTCTGTGGCACCTAAGGACGTCTCATCTAATCCTACACCTCTACATAGGGACCCTATACAATATCGTGTCTTGGTTTTTTCCTTCTCCAATTAGTGCTCTCGCTGCCCCATTGTTTGCAAACGTGTAAAATAGTGTAGTTTGAGACAATGTAAGGTTGTCAAACAGTATATTTTGTAAATGGTGTATTGTGGCACCAAACCGACTACACCGACACATCCGGGTGGCCAGGTGAATGCTAGAGGAGGCATCGTTTTGGTGTGTGATGATGTCGTTTCTTCCGGGATACTTCGTTCGAGCGTAGTCCCTTAAGAGCCCTGAGACCAAAAAATCGTTCAACTTCGACGGGTGACTACGTGGACTCCAATGCACCTAAGGACATCTCATCTGATCCTACACCTTGGCGAGGACACTTGGTAATAGCTTGTCTTAGTTTTTTCCTTCTCCAATCGGTGCTCTTGTTGCCCTATTGTTTGCAAACGCGCGAAATATTACAGTTTGAGACAATGCAAGGCTGTCAAATGGTATATTTTGTAAATGGTGGATCGTGGCACCAAACCAAGCTGTGCCCAAAACATATAGGTGGTTAGGTGAACGCTAGAGGTGGCGTCTTTTCGGTGCGCGACAACATCGTTGCTTAGGGCTACCTCATTCGGGCGTAGTCCCTTAAGAGCCACCGAGACCAAAACATCGTTGAACTTCGACGGGTGATTACGTGGACTTCGTGGCACCTAGAGATGTCTAGTCTAGTCCTACAACTTGGCATAGGGACCCTCTACAATATCCTCTCTTGGTTTTTTCCTTCTCCAATCGATGCTCTCGCTGCCCTATTGTTTGCAAATGTGTGAAATAGTGCAGTTTGAGATAGTGTAAGGTTGTCAAACGATATATTTTGCGAACGGTGGGTCGTGGCTCCTAACCGACTATGCCGACACGTTCGGGTGGCCAAGTGAACACTAGAGGAGGCATCATTTTGGTGCGCGATAATTTTGTTGCTTCGGATTACCTCATTCGGGCGTAGTCCCTTAAGAGCCCTGAGACCAAAACATCATTCAACTTCGGACGGGTGAGTACACCCACTCCATAACACCTAGAGGCGTCTCGTCGATACTACACCTCAAAGCATGGGACCCTCTACAATATCATGTCTAAGTTTTTCCTTCTCTAATCGGTACTCTCGTTGCCCTATTGTTTGCAAACATGCCAAATAGTGTAATTTGAGACAGTGTAAGGCTGTCAAACGATATATTTTGCAAATGGTGGGTCGTGGCACTAAAACTGTGCAGCTGTGACATATGCAGGTGGCGGTGAATGCTAGAGGAGGCATATTTTGAGTGTGTAACAACATTGTTTGCTTCAGGCTACCTCGTTCGGGCGTAGTCCCTTAAGAGCCTTGAGACCAAAACATCGTTCAACTTCGACGGGTGATTACGTGCATTCCGTGGCACCTAGAGACGTCTCGTATGATCCTACACCTTGGCGCAGGGAACCTATGCAATAGGTTATCTCGCTTTTTTCCTTCTCCAATTAGTGCTCTCACTGCCCTATTGTTTGCAAATGCGCCAAATAGTGCAGTTTGAGATAGTGTAAAAGGCTGTCAAATGATATATTTTACAAACGGTGGGTCATGGCACCAAACCGACTATGCACACATGTAGGGATGGTCTTGTAAACACTTGGGGAGGCATCGTTTTGGTTCTCTAAGCTCCAGGTGCTTCTGAGCTACCTCCTTGAAGCCAAGAACCCCCTCCACAGGTACATAAATCGTTGTTAATTGCTTCTCTTTTCTTGTAAAATAATGAAAGCTTCTCTTAGCTTCGAGAATTTACAATTCTCTACTAATAGTGCCAACCACGTGAAGGTGAAAGTTTTTCTGGCACCACTAACCTACACATAAAAGTGTTAGTCAAAGAAATTTAAGTTTCAAATCAAAACCATACTAGATATATACAAAATACACAAATTTAATAAAATATATGAACTTAAATTTATTTAACTAACAAACTTAGATATACCAAATAAAATATATAAAAATAATTATATATGCTGACATGAGCATTGTAAATTCATTCCAATGAACCATCAGGATCGGATCTACTCTGAATAGGGGACATGATTGCTTCATGATCTGACTCTCGAACCTTCTAAAAAATCTTGTTATTAGGCCTTCCTCGATATCTATACAGCTGAATATTTGTCACTAGAACTAGATGCGAATATAAGAGTATTTTCTGTGTCTCAAAGTCTTCAAACACCCAAACAGAGGAGTTTTTAATGGATACCATCGAAGCCAAGTTCCAAGAACTCACGACCGACCGTAGGGTACTCAATATCTTTGCCATCTATAACAGGAGAAGTCAACTTATTTCTTTCCTCGATGCAACGACATAAGAAATAGTATGTTCCTTCTTCATTGTCTTCTGTCGCAATAACTGCAAACACATGTCCTATAAAAATAAAGGTTTCAACTCAAATTTAAATTATACATATTAAAATTTCAATGGACATAACTCAATACAAAAATTGTAAATAACCATAAATACCTTGTCACACCAAAATCAAAATTTCGTCAAAGTCCTTGGATGTTACAACTTCATCTACAAAAACAAGTCGTAATGCTTGTAGAGGTTGATAACTAGGAAGCAGAGTTAGAGGCCTACAAATCCATCCATCCACCCATTCTTGTGAATCACACTCAACAAAGTGACAAATTTGATACAAGATGCACAAAAATATGTCAAATTTCTTGTCCATGTGGCCCACGAAGTAGTGTTTGAACTACAAAATGAGTGCATATCACTGGACTTAGTGAGTGTTATACAATCCTCATAGTTAGCAATTTGTTTTTCCTCTATCAACCAAAAATATCTGCGAACTGTGGAATTTTCTTGAGAACCTCGAGCCATGTTGTCAATACACCATTACACTATGCTCTTTGCATCTTTCAATTTAACACCATCTTTGTACTTCAACTATTCTCTTGCAAGAGCTCTTTTCACACATGCCCCTGCACCGTCTTGCTCTCCGTTTCTATGTCCAGCCTCAGTGAAACTCCAAATATGTTACACACCCATCTTTACGTGCATCCTGCTCATCCAATAAAATATTTGTGCATTCTTAAACTAAGACGTGTAATTATTTGACCACATATAATGTTGTTTGAAGTGGATGTCCCTATCAGAAAAGTTTCCATAAAATAACTGGAAACACCCTTGCAAAAATTCAGTAGAATGAGTACGATCATCATTGATATAAAAGTGGTACTCTCTTAAAAAAATTGATCATTCTCTATATTGTCAGGAGAATGTATAAATGTTATATGCACAAAAATGACAACTTGTACTGAGTTGTAATATTGCGATTGAACCTCCATTTGTGGTTGCAATGTGTAATTCTTTGTAAAATCGACCATTGAAACAATAGTACCAATATGAAATGTGTCTTTACATATCTTGAATTGTTCATCCAACCATCGAGCTCTGTGTGTATACCTAGCATACTCATAAACAATTTCATCCTTAAATTTTCTCATAAATTGAAAAACAGCATATGTTATGTAACTAGCTCACACCATTTAGACTCTTTTTCATCTTTCAACTAGTATGCAACTGATTTATATTTATCAAATTCAACTAAATTATGTCTTATTGCACCTTCAATTTTCTCATGGATGTAACTTTCCAATTTAGGTAATCCGCCACATGTACCACAACTTCCATATAAACAATCCTGACTATAAAAAAATTATCCAACTTATTTTTCACAAAATATCGTAGGAATGAAATCCCTAGAAGATATTGGTGGAACTTGAACACCACATTCCAATAACATAGTTTTAGAATGAAAATTAGAACGAATACGTAAAAATTTAGCATAATGCATGACAAATTCAACATGTTACCTACAACAAGTGGTGCGAAAGTGCTTGATTTCACATAGAATGGTTTCGACATTTCAAAAAACGTTAAATAATTTTAATTTCCATATGCTCTTGTTCAAAATTAAGAAAAATTGAGTTTGAGTCATATATAAGAAATGCTTTGGATGTGGTTCACGATTAGTAGAACCAACTCTCTTTTACAACATCTCTTGTATTAAGTGAAACTCTTGTGTTATCATGCCAAAATTGAATAACAACTTCTCTTGTAGCATCATAATTATCTTTGTCCTTACGCGGTGCTCTAGCGAGAAAATGTCCAAAAATCAATGTTATTGAGTGATTGAAGGATATTACGTATTTCAATTGCTTTCATTAGAGTTTTTCGATTAACTTGCAACATTTGACTTGTTTACGTAATCAATCGTTGTTTTTATTGATTCACTTACAACATTAGTAGCAAGTACACGACGCACAATATTAATATCCCTAGTGTCTCTCTTGACACCAATAATGTGATATGCATCATGAAGGTTTTCAACACTTGTAGAGGTTTGACCACGTATAATAGATGTTGTCAATCCTAAGGTGTTTAATGTAGGTCTCATTTTAATAAATTTCATCAAACTAACCAACAACTGACATCTTTGGGAATCATTTAAAATTTCAAAATGATTATCCCAAATTTCAGTGGCTTTTCTTCTGATTTGTCGTTCGAAAGTTTGTCGACATTGGTTTCAATTTTTTTATCAATTTCAATAAAATAATTAGGTTTTTTATGGAAAATCCTAAGAGGTGTTTTTGTCAAATTTTGTTTGTCTACGATTTCAACCTGAATTTTCTTATTCACATTTTCATTGTCTCCTTTAATTTCAACATTTGCTACTCAACATTTTGAAATCTATTTGCATCTAATTCGTTTGGTGTTTTTACTTAATGACTTCCTTTTTGACTTCGTTTCTTGTCTTCCATGATTACATGACTTGAAAGAGGAAAATGGAGCGATGGAAAAGGGGAAATGAATGAAAAGGAGGGGAATGGTCTCATGAAATGAGATAATGGGTGTGATCAAATCAATGGAGTCACTAGATGTGCTTAATAATTCCTCCAAAGGCTAGATCTCAACAAGAACATATCAAAATTGTTGAGATGAAGATGTATAGCTCTTCAAACTGGTCCCACTGTGCATGACATAAAGCTGTTGGGGCTCAAACTTGCACCCATGTCTCAAATCAGAAAGAATCGAGTCATTGAGTTAATAATGAATCTGTTGGCTAGATTTTTACGCATAAAGCATAAAACCTAGCGATCATGAGATAAATCTCCCTCATTTACCGGTGAGGCCGCCGTGTCGATTTGTCAATTAAAATATGCTAGTATCTATATGGGGTTTTACTTTAAAGTGGTGCATTAAATAAATATTATTTTTTTAATTTTAGAACAATCTATTTTCAACCTCTTTTTGTCCATTTACATTTGTTGACTTTTCCACAAGCACGGGCGCCAAAATTAGGTGAATAAATATTAACAAATATTTATTTAATGCATTTATTATTCATCCAAGGTGAGTCGCACTTTTTGGAATAAAGAATTTCTATTTTTAAAAGTCACATGACAATGGGATTATTTACCCTCTAGGCAAGGCCACGAAAATCCCATGATTCAGTTAAGTCGTTTGACTTTTATAATGAGATTATTTACCCTACAAGGCAAGTAATAAATTCCCACGATTCACTTAAGTGATTTTTCTTTTATTCCACAATGTGAATTTTTACCCGATAAGGCAGGTAAGAAATTTTCGCATGCCTGCTGACTCTAATTTTCCCATTATGACTTAAGTGACGTTGCTTCCATGGGAAAAAGTACCTGCTAGGCAGATACAAAATTCCTACCTGCCTGCTACTTCCAAAAATCCCATGATTCACTTCAAACCCTCTTTTTCCAAAAATGCGGCCAACCTAGAATAAGCTTTTTGGTGCATGACTTCGTCTTTTTTGAGAGAACCAGACCTTCGATGGCGAATTCCTTCTGGCACAACGTGCATAGGTGATCACCAGATACTTGAGGTCAAGAATCAAGTCAAACCAAAGCAAAGGAATTGATCCAATGAAATTTCACAGAAAATGAAACGGAAAAACACAAAACGTTGCCAGAAGTCACAAATAAAGCCCATAATTCATTCCTAGTTAAAACCCTACTGGTATATGGGAATAATGACATGTACGATCACAATAGGGTTAAACCGGAGCACAAATTGCCTCAAATGGGGCTCAAAATAATTAAATACAAATTTCTCGCAGGTAAATCCCGACGATAGAATATAACAATTTTAGGCATTAGGGTATTTGGCGTAAATAACTAATATGGCTCTTTAGGAATATCTTGACACAATACAAGAACTTTCTGGCAATAAAAACACAAAACGACCCATTATTTTAAAAGTACGAATTTTTTTGGATAGGGTAGTCTCAGATTTCAGGATGAAATCTAGGGACACCAGTCGGCTCTGTCTGTGGACATCTTTTTATTTGTTAGAATGATAAAGGAAAAGATGAGATCCCAAAGATCTCTAGTTTCACATCTTGTCTTTTGGGCACGGGGTCAAGCAAACAAAAACAACACAACACAAAAATAAAAACAAGGAAAAACAAACAAGGTTTTATTTATATACATGCAGGTTTTACCCTGCTCTTCATGTCTAGAAAAGCTTGAGATGCTGCTCGTTGTAAGGTAGTGGTAACTCAATTCCTTCAACTATTTTGATCACGAAGGGCCCTTTCAGAGTGAATCAAATTTGTCGTGCATGCCCTTCGGTTCATGTCTCATTTCCCACCAGAGTACCCAGTCTCCGGTCTCGAACTTCCTTTCTTTGGCCTTCTTGTCAAATACCTTGGGCAAGTCCTTATCAACTTCATCTGGTGGTGGCTCATCCTTTCTTCTTTTTGCAGTGGGTAAGTCTGCATCAATTTGCTCTGTTCCCATATTTATTTGCTGCATTTATGAGGAAGAACTATCACCATATTCTTTGTTCTTCTGCAAGTACTGATCATGCTTGTTAAAAGTCTCTACTAAGCAAAGTAAATCCTTGGGGATTTTGTTACCTTTTGGTTGGACTACTCCACTACTGCCATCATAACCTGGTTTAACTTTTCCTTCGATTGCTTTTTCATTGTGGTGATTCACTCCCTTCAACATACAGACATGCAGATGTTTGTTCAGGGACTTTGGGGCGGTAGACCATCTCCACTTTATAGTTTCTCGTCGTCGAATATGGACAGTGGTCTATACGAATTCAATAGTACAGCCGCGACTGCCAAAAAATCTGCCTTGAAGTTCTGATTGGTTGGAATAAAGTCGATAGAAAAAGCTGTAAAATCCAATGTGGCAAAAAGCACACTCTCTCTCTATAATGCTTTAGCTCATCTCTTTTGACTTGATTTTTCCTCAAACTCGCTTTACTAGAAGTTCAAAGCATCTCCTTGGGCTTTGAGGATCTTTTCTCCCTTCTTTTTAGCTTGCTCCATTCCTTGAAGCAATGCTTCATACTCCACTGTATGATTGGTGTTCTTGAACATCAACTTGTGGGAGTATGAGAATATCTCATGATTTGGAGATATTAGTAGAACACTAGCTCGTGATCCAAAAGAACAACAGGTGCCTTTAAACTCCAGAGTCTAAAATTTTTCTTCTTTTTTCTTTGGCAGGGCTCTAGTGAAGTTCGGCTCTAGAATGTCTTTATCCATTTCCAAGAAATAGACCCCATAGTTGATTCCGAAAAGAATATGAGATTTAGGATCCTCAGATTTTGTAACCGTGTATCTGGACTTCTTTTCTGGCTCCAGCTTATGGTTTATCTCTTTGATAGGAATATGCACACGTGGCCAATCCATCTTTACTTCTCCTCTCGGCTCTTTGCGAAGTTTCGCTTAGCAACATCCCATAGGAGACAGGAATATCTCGCAACTAGAATTGTCATCTTTAATTTTTTGTTAGGAAAAGTTGCCAGAACAACTTGTGTATCTTTGATTTGTCTGATTAAAGGGACTTGTCTCTCCATGGATTAGCACCTTTTTATGGTCTTTGTCAGGGTAAGCCCAAGAGCATCTGCAACTTTAGCTGGCATGACATTGTCAAAAGCACCCGAATCTAGAATGCAATTACTTAACTTGAAACCATTAAGCAATAAGGAGACATAAAAAGGTTTCACCCTGTCAGAAGATGGTGAGGGTTTAACAACTGCAGTGTTGTTTTGTGGAGGAGTATCTTTGGGCTTAGGCAAAAGGTCTTTTGATGTATTGGATTGTCCTGGTGATTGTACATATTTGACTAGCCTATTTAACCGCTCAGGAAAGGCTCTCAAATATTCAACTTCTGACATTTGAACTCTGGTTTTCTTAACATGATCAATAATGTCAAGAGAAGAAATAGATTTAGATACCTAAGCCGCTTTCCATGGTTGAGATGAATAGCTCACACGCTTACTTCCAAGAGCTAAGGAAGAAGGCAAAGGGATGCCCCTTTTTTGTTCGTCAACTAATGCCTCAGCTTGGCGAGTTTGTGATCTTATAAGTACTGCATATGTATGACCATGATCATCTTCACGAAGTTTCTCATCGTCATGTTCAAATTCGTAGTTTAGGTAATTAATGTTGGAGTCGCTAGCAAGACCTACAAGAACATCATCCTCGAGCTGATCAGCGTCAGCTTCCAGGTCTTCTTCATTCATCTCCACGTTGTTTCTTGGAGCAGCTTCAATTGCTAATCTTTAGGAACCAGCAATGTGGTTCCGGTTGTTGTTGAAATTCCGAGCAGGGGCAGTGTTGTTGCCTTGAGGCATTTGAGTCATTTTTTTCTTTATCTGCAACATCTCATTTGCCAATTTTTGCAGTAGTGAATCGGAAGTAGTAGCAGAAGATGAAATTTCAGCTCTAGAAGTGTTGCTCTTTATTTTTCCAGCCATGATGAGGTCGTCTTCAATTTCAACCGCCATGTTTTGGGCTACTAACAAATCGGCAAGACATGCTCTTCGCAGTTGATAACTTACTTCAAGAAGTAAAGCATCGATGAAGAATACTTTTTGATTCTCGTCATTCAGAGAAGCAGAAGCTGAAATTTTATACAGTAATCTTTGGAATTTTGCAATAAAATCCCATATGTGCTCATGTGGTTCCTTCTTCAGCTGAGTCAGTTGAGTTATCAATGTGCTGGAATCTTCAACTGGTTTGAATATTTTCAGGAACGCATCACACATAGTAGCCCAGTTGGTTATGGTGCCAAGAGCTAGCTGGTAGAACCATTCTCTAGCCAAGTCATGCAGAGTCTCTATGAAGAGTCTAACAGATACATCTTCATGTTTGACTACAAGCACTCCACAGGATATGAAAAACGTAGCCAAGTGGTCATCTGGATTCTGCTTGCCATCTCCAAAGAATTTCAGAAAATTATTTCTCGTCCCTTTAGGTAGATCATGCATAGGAGGAGTTAGATTCAGTGGCCCAAAAGCTGCTCCCCATGGGACAAGTACTATTTGGTTCTGATTCGCCATGATGAATGGGGCACGTCTTCTCCTTGTGTAGACTTGATGAATAATTCTAGCTCGTTGGATTATGCTGAAGATGATCCGGATTTGGATGAGCGTGCACTCTCCTTCCTGGTGAGAGACTAGATCTGCGGCTTCTAACTTGAGGAGGATGATTGAAATTGAATTGCTCTGCAGTCTGAATAAATGATCAGTCATTCCTTGCGCCTTCACGGATCAGGTGAATGGACGTTAAACTAGGTTGAGATTTTTATGGAAAACACTCTGATCTTCAAAAGATAAGCTTTAATATGCAAAGATAGTTGATCCCCAGCGGAGTCACCAAAAACTGTTGGCTAGATTTTTTGCATAGCATAAAACCTAGGCAGTCATGAGATAAATCTCCTCATTTACCGGTGAGGCTCCCGTGTCAGACTTGTTAATTAAAATATTCTAGTATCTATATGGGGTTTTACTTTAACTGTTCAGCTCATGAACCATAGTTGTACAGTTTTGCAGCAAGTAAGCAGTTGTTTAAGAAAGGAAATATTTATAGAAGAAGGGAATTATAAAAACACAGAGAAGAAATGGGGAAGATGTGCATCCCAATCAATAGATAACAGAGTTGATTGCATGCACATAGAAGAAACCAATATATATAAACACAAAATTATAAGCAAAGGTAGCTCTAGATCTAGATCTAAAATAACACAAAGTTTATTAAAATGTCTAAGATATAAAAACTAGAAACACAATACACCGTGACACAAAGTTTTTCCAGAAATCTGCTCCTGTATTTTCCTTTGCTTCAAGTGGCTCTCAAGGGTTTCAGCACAAAGTCTAGAACACAAGGGTGCTACTTAAAAATTCCAATCCTTAACCCGAAGGTTCTTCCTCTACTTATAGAATGTAGAGGGGCAATTACAAGTTGGAAGCTTTTAGTTGAACTGACACATGTGGAAGTGGGAAAATAAACAACTGGCAATCTCCCTCCTAGAATTCCTCTTTGCATGACATGCATGATTTACAACTGAAAATAGAACATTCTATTTTTTATGTCTGCCACCTATCTCCAAGTAGTTGACTTCTTCAAGTAATGGCTTTTAAACCAATCACTTAAGTTGTATAATTTAATTGATCGCTCAATTACTTTGTCGGAGGCAATAAGAGAAAGAAGAAGAAAGAGGAAAGCTGCAATCTTGTCCTTTTTTATATTCTACATGCAGCTGATTCTTTTGCCTTTGATTCTCACCAAAATGGACTTGGGAGCAACTAGATCTGAAAGCAATAATTTGGTTGGATCTAGAAACTTTCTTATGAGTGTTGCCTTTGCCTTGTCTTCCCTCTTCTCCTTGAAGCTTTTACAATTCTTCTCTTGTACATGTATCGTCTGATATGTCTGCCGTAAATAACTCATCATTTTTATTTTTAATTGCATATGAGCAATTAAAAAAATCTTGAAAGCACTCTCAGGTTGAATGCAATTTCAATGAAGGCTTCAACTGGAAGATTGAGAGCACATGCACAAGATCCTAGAAGAAATTTTCCACGCACTGACTTCTACACGGGCTGCATCGAAACAAGAGGATGAAGCCTTTGTCTTAGGAAGCTTTGCGATTATGAGATCTGGATCTAGATTTGGGCCTATTGACTTCAACAAATCTAGAAGTTATGCATGATTCCCTTGAGCTTTCTCTTTCATCCCGCTTTGCCATGGCTGGAGCAATCTTTGTCTGAACAATTCTTTTTCTTCTTACTCGGTCGGAATTCTTCAAAACTGGTGCAGATCTGGATAATTCTTCAGATTCGGAGGATATATTCAATGTATTGGACATTGATTTAAGCTCCTTTTCTTTTGTAAAACAAACTCGTAACGAATTCTGCAATTAATTGAGACAAAGATGATAACCGAACCATAACAGAGGATTTTAATCATAAAAATTTGCATAATTCAACCATGCTGCCCCAAAAATTGATGTTTTATTTGCATGCAAAGCAAGCATGAATTTTACCAACTTCACCTGAGCACCTGTATCACTTATGCAAACAATTATCCAGACACAAATCAACCTCCTTCAACCTGTGCGCCAATTCTAGAAGCTTTCAACATTAATTTCACCTTCTTTTGAGCAAAAATCCTCTTCAAATGGGGCGCACTTTTCCTCTAGGCTGCACTTCTCTGCCTGTGAATTAATTAATTCATCCTTATGGCAGCCCCTGCTTATATAATCCTTATGATTCTATAATTAATTAATGTCTTTCCTATTACTGGCAATTAATTAATTAATTAATAAGCTTCACTCTTCAAATGGGGCACCTATTTTGTGCATGCTTATGGCTGCCATTAAATAAAATAAATTTATTTAATTTTAGACTTCTGCTTCCACTTAACTCAAGCCTCACAGTATGCTTTGACCTTAGCCACTGAAAATAGGAATTAATTTAATCATTTAATACTTAAAAAATATTATTTATCTCCCAAAAGGGGCGCACTTTTTGACATAAAGGGGTTGCATTAAATAAATATTATTTATTTAATTTTAGAACAGTCTATTTTCAACCTCCTTTTGTCCATTTACATTTGTTGACTTTTCCACAAGCACAGGCGCAAAATTGGGTGAATAAATATTAACAAATATTTATTTAATGCATTTATTATTCATCCAACGTGGGTCACACTTTTGGAATAAATAATTTCTATTTTAAAAGTCACATGACAATGGGATTATTTACCCTACAAGGCAGCCCGAAAATCCCATGATTTAGTTAAGTCGTTTGACTTTTATAATGGGATTGTTTACCCTGCAAGGCAGGCTTTAAAATCCCATGATTCACTTAAGTGATTTTTCTTTTATTCCACAATGAGAATTTTTACCCGCAAGGCGGGTAATAAAATCTCTCTACTTTCTTGACTCTACTTTTCCCATTATGACTTAAGTGACGTTGCTTCCATGAGAAAAGTACCTGCTTGGTAGGTACAAAATTCCTACACCTCTTTGCTTCCAAAATCCCATGATTCACTTCAAACCCTCTTTTTCCAAAAATGCGGCCAACCCAGAAGAAGCTTTTTGGTGCATGACTTCGTCTTTTCCGAGAGAACCAGACCTCCAATGGCGAATTCCTTCTGGCACAACATGCATAGGTGATCTCCAGATACTCTAGGCCAAGAATCAGGCCAAACCGGCAAAGGAATTGATCCAAAGAAATTTCACAGAAAACGAAATGGAAAAACACAAAAAACACAAAATGTTGCCAGAAGTCACAAATAAAGCACATAATTCATTCTTAGTTAAAACCCTAATGGTATATGGGAATAATGACATGTACGATCACAACAGATTAAATCGAGGCACAAATTGCCTCAAAATAATTAAATACAAATTTCTCAAAGCAAATTCCGACGATAGAATATAACAATTTTGGGCATCGGGGTATTTGGCATAAATGGTTAATATGGCTCTTTGGGAATATGTTGACACAATACAAGAACTTTACGCAATAAAAACACAAAGCGACCCATTATTTTAAAAGTACGAAATTTTTTCGGATAGGGTAGTCTCAGATTTCAGGATGAAATCTGGGGACAACAAGTACTATCTCCAAGTTGTGGGACCTTGAGCATTTGAGAGGTTCCTTCGGAGAAGGCCGATTCCTCTACCTATTTCTAATGCTACCGACTCCAAATGTTGAAAAGGAAATCCTAGGCTAAACATGCCAAGGACTAGGGATAAAAGGATATGCGAAAGGGAAATCCTAGGCTAAAGAAAGGAGATAGTGCTAGAAAGAGGGTCAATCGCTCTCCAAAAGCATGGGAGAGAGGGCGGACAGACGCGTGCCACAAACGAGAACCTGTAAATACAACTTTCTGCCAACAACACATGAAGCTGGAACCCATAGGTGAAGGAAACTCACAACATTCCAGAAAACAAAAATAGAGAGGCAAGACATAACATAAATGAAAAAGGTAAGACAAAGGTTCCACAAACCTGATTTTATTGTTTAAGGATGCACAATATTTTTACATTCATGGCAGGAGGTGATAATACATTGTCCAAGTCCAAGGTCTGAAACTCGGGGGAAGTTGGCCACCATTTTGGCATGGTGCCGTTACAACACAAAGGGATCCATTTCAATGAGAAATGCTCGTATATTTATAGAAGAAGGAGAGAAGAGGAGGAGATAGAGAGGGATACTCGGATTCAAATTTCCAACCACCAACAACCAAAGAATAATCGTCTCAGTAAATCCACCTGACAATGTTATGAGATGCGCTTCCCCATGTTTGTTTGGCGTAAGAAGGAAGAAGATCAAATTTGGGTGGTTGGATTGATTAGATGTGTGCATTGATGACCTAAGAGATGTTTCCCTATTTTCTACGCCTACTAAATCCTAGCGAAATCTGATTTTTAAAAGTCTAATGTGTAGCACACGTCATCGCCTTTCCGACAAACCCAAAGCGCGCGTGTGTTAGAGCCCAGTAGCAAAAGTTATTATGATCTAAAGGTCGAACGCGTCATTTGAACACGTAAGATACGTGGCACGTGTTGATTCGATGAAGGAATTGACCAACCTGTTCATTTATTTTTCGTTTCTACCACGTTTCACACAACGGTTCATTGTCGAGGATTCGACGCCTTGATGGTGTGCTTTTATTGGTTCGTGTAGCACACTCAAATATGATAGATGATGATGTGGCACAATGATTGGTGTGGAAGAAGGTGCAATGCGTGCACGAAAGGAAGAGGTGCGAGACTACAAAAGGTTTGCATGTGAAGGTAACACGCGCGGAAGAAATGGATGTATACCTAAAGGAGTCAAGTATGCAAGTGGGGCATGAGCATTCAATTGAGGAAGGTGCGCGATAGAAAGGAAAGGGAGTTTAGACCAAGCAAGGAAGGAGGGAAGCGTACAACGTGTAAGCGTGAAGACATGGGAGGGACTTAGCCAAATTGGAAGGCAAGTCTGGGGATGCGCACGCAAGGAGTGCGCAGGATATTGGGAATGAAAGCGGGTGCGCAAGATGAAGGTGCAAAGGGGAATGGAAGGAGATAAAAGAATATAGAGGGAAGGGGAAGTGCGTGAAGTAAGTGCGAGAGGAAGAAAATGGAAAGGGGATGCAAAGGGAGAAGTAGGAAGGATGCGTGTGGGCATGCGGAAAAATTGGAACCAAGCAAACCGTGCAAGGAAAGCTGCTAGAGTGCACGCAACACGAAATGTGAAGCATCAGAGTCAAAATACAAATATAAGTTATCTAAATAACTTGGGGAGTTATTTGGGACAATAGTTACATTCTAGATCTAGCTCACTATCATCAGGCAACTTACATAATGACATCCTAGGGCATCATTACACAAAGTCACAAAAACTACATAGAGTCTCGAAATGTAGTGAAACACTCAAGACTAATTTCACTCTTTGGGTGAATACCGAGGTTAGTCCCACTCCACATTATGCGTATTTATTTTTAGATTTGATGTGATTTGTGGGCATGTGTAGCTAGGTATCTCTCTTTGCAAGTTATAGGTACAATCAACGACAATATATCAAAACCAGAGTGACAAAAGGAAGCTAACAACGAAGCTCCTCCCGGACGTAAAAGGAAAAAACCTAAGCACTTGATTGAGCACTAGCACCTGAGATCATCACTAAGACTCTGGGCGTTCTTGTCTTTCGTGGGCACTTTTGTCTTGCACATTTCAATTATAAAATCTTCACTGAGCCTTGACGACACTTCTTACAACCTGTCTCAATAGTTCTTCTATCTTGATCATCTCCAGTTGTGCAAGATCAACTAATTCACCCTCTCTCTCTCTCTTATTTAGGGTTTCATATTTTTGCTTGCTTATTGCTTGTCCATAATTGTACATTTATCATTTGTATATCATTCATTACAGTAGTTACTTTGAAATATAGATTTAATTCAATTTAAAATAAATCAACAATAGAAAGAGATTAAAGGGAGTGAGAAAGAGGTCATGGGGAAAATGGGCGACATAGATCAAGATTCACCCTATAGTTTTTCCCACTCCACCATCATTGGTGCTCTCACTCCATGCCAAATCTAATGGCTTGTCACCACTAGAAACACCAAGTTTAGCAACCCTAATCAACACAATTGTATACATGATTTGAATCCCAAAGTCTTCGGGTTTGAAGAACAAACATAGACCTTTCCTAAGGCAAGTTGCAACATTCTTGATGGCATAGTCTTGACAAGTTCCATGTGAGATGTAACGTCTTGGTCATGACCGTTACTATGATCACTTCCACTTTTGACATTGCAAACATTGACATGTGATTTGTCTTCGGAAGGTGTATTCTTTTGACGTTGAAAATCACATTTTGCAATGGATAAGTTATTATTCTTTAGAATTCATGCTAGCTATAATTTTGTTTACTTGGAAGCGAAAACATTATGCTATGTGAAATATAGGTTGTAAATCTATACTATTGTTTCACATTTTCCATATGCTAACAACACACCTTGAATCGATTCCATTGATCCAAGGTATGCCTCGGTTCTTCTTTATTATCATCTTGTTAATTGATATGCTGAATGAAATATATTATGGAACCAAGCAATATTTTGTTATAAATTGTGAAGGGCCTAGCTTCAGGTGTTCTTACTTGGCATCATGCTATAAACTATAAATTTGGACCTCCTTTATTAATGTTTTGTAACGCTGATCAATGTGAGGAGATTAAGGATCTGTTGTGGGCTAATAAGGCAAATGCCTTAACCTTGGTCAGAATGCGTGTTGTTATTTGGATCTGACCCAAACTATAATGTTGCCCTATTGGATTTTTGACCTAAGGTAATAATACTTACCTAGGACCTATTACTAAACTATTTTGGTTGATGCCAAAAACTAGGTTGTGGTTCCTACCTTATATAAATTCTAATCTAAGAGGTGATGACCTAACCTAAGGAGGTATGTTATAAGGCTAGGAGTCTTGAACTAACCTAAGAACTAAGGTGGAAAAACCTAACCAATGCTAATGTAACCTAAACTATTACTAAGATGAAAAGGGGACCTAAGGGTCACTTGGCAAATGGAAGGTTGGTGGCGGTGGTTTCTAAGTTATTAATGTGAATTGATTTCATTCCTTACATCTTAAATTCGCCAAGATTGGTAGAGGCATAAGAAGATGGTGGGACGCCTAGCTGGCATCATTGCTAAATTTAAAATGAATGGAGTTCTTGAATTTTGTTTCGCCAAATTTGAAGTGGCGGTGGTGTAAGGAAAGAGGGGGAAATGGCATTCAATGCATTCAATAGCCTCGGGCTTAGTGGAGGAAATTGCCTAGGAGTTAGGCAGGAGGAATTGGAGAAAGTTGTTGGTCATTTGGATCTTTTTGGTTTTTGCTCTACATGAGAGTTTAGGTTCTTCAAACCAGCAAGCTTGTTTTTCGACCCATTGGAATTATGGGTATCTTGAGTTGTTTTTGAACTTGTGGAAACGTAGAGGAAGTTGGGAGATTTGACTATTGACGTTGGTTGAAAAGAAGAGATTCTTGAGAAGCTTGGCGAGATCTTCTGCAAATCAACAAGAAATTTTATCAGGCATGATAGGCTCTTCTTGTTAAATAGTTCTACTTTTTATTAAGCATCTTCATTAAAAGAACTTTGCTCTTAGAAACAAATGGTTTTGTGGAAATTCCTTGGTGTATTTTTGCTGTGATCTTTTGCTTGAGTTTATTGTTTGGAAAAGATTCAAAATGGGTATTTTTCTTGATGCATGTTGAGTAAATCGTGTTTATTTATTTGAAACTAGAAGGTTGCTTAAGTCATGTGGACTTCGAACTCCTGTGCTAAAATGGTTTAAGGAAAAATAATGATTGGTTTAAAAATTTGATCGGGAATATCTTCCTTTGTTAGGAGAAGGTAAGAAAAATGATGTTTCAGTTAAAATATGAAGTGGCTTCAAATTTTATCACTATTGTTAAGTTATGTTGAAATGGGTCTTCGGATTCGTTGTTTTCTTGTGGATTCAAACTTGTTTTAAAGCAACAGTGATATGTTGACACCTTCTGAGCTTAATACGTTTTGAATTTATGAACTTTTGGAACTGTTAAGAGAGGATTTCATTCGGTTTTATTCTTCCTTGCTCAAAATATGGTAAATTACGATTTAACTTCTTCTCTTGGGACTATGCGAGGATATTGATGTTTCTCTCTCTCCTCCATGTATGAATTAGTTTGTGAATAATCTTTTGATGTACATCTGTAGAAGTTGTTGAAAGAATGGATTAATTATGTTTTAGTTAATTAAAGTATATGAGTTAGAAAGTGTTCGATTTTACTCTTCTCCTTCTTTTGGGTTCGATTTTGAGAACCGACTTGGGGTTGAACCTCCCTTTGAATTGCCTTCATCTTGTTCGAATCTAGGATGGAGCCCTTTCTTTCTTACGTATGGATTGTTTCTTTGATTCCTGTTAAGTGGGTACATGGATGGCTTGGTTGTAGCTTGTATTCATTTTTCTTGAGTACATAGGAATACCTTGTAGGTTTCTCTCTATTTGGGAAATGAGGAAACATGTCTGGACCGAGGCTATCTTCACTGAAATGAAGCTAAGGAATTAGTTGTTAAGCTTGTTGCCTTGGAAACTTGTATCAAGTTTTGTGCTACTGTGACTGTTCTCTTTACTTGATGAGAAGCCCTCTCTTCGACCCTACCTTGTTTGATTATGTTGTTTATCTTATATCGATTCAATTTCAACTATGTTTTTGTGTGGCAGTGGTTGTTAGATTTGGATGTTGTTAGGTAAGGATTAGTCTATCTTCTTGGGATGTCTGTGTTTAACCTTTTAATAGGATGGATTATTGGGATCTTCTCTCTATTTTTGAGCTAGGTATGCATCATTTTTTTTCTTCAAATGTAAAAAGGATTTGCATTCGGTTCTTTCTCTTCTCTAAATTGTTAAATACCATGTTGTTTGTTGAACACTGAAGGATGACTTAAGTTGTTTACTTTTCAATTTGTTGTCTTTCCTCTGTATTAACCATGTTGAGGCTGAATGGGTAATTAGGCGGGATCCTACACTTCTTATTCCCTTGAATCGATAAATTGGAATTGGATTGATATTGATTCAATGTTGGAAAGAAGGGAATTCTTGTGTAGATATTTATTGGTTCATCCTAATTCCATCCTTTTTATAGAATGAATTTGGTTTCTGATATTGTATGAAGAGTTATGTTAGTGTTGTGGATTATGATTAATTGCTTCTTTAAAATAGTTTAGTTCTGAGAACTGTAGGGTGGTACCCTTCTTGAACACTTGTTTGAATCAAGAAAGAATTACATGCATCTATAGTATGAGTTTGATAAGTAATTGAGATGTATTATCACTTATCTGTTGTAATCCTTCTTGTGAAATTACTAGTTGAAGAGTGTTGCTTTGATCATGATACTTACATAATGTATTGTGGATTGCTTATTTTGACCTTCTTGTTAGGATCCTCATTCCTTTATGAGATATCTATCTGAATTGCTAAATGTTTCATAAAAGTAGAGTTATTTTTATGAGACAGTTAGTTGAAAGCACATCGTTTTAATGTTTAGTGCTTATCATGCTCAGTTCGATGAACTGACCCGTGCTAGCAATTTTTGTAGATGGATTTTGTAAGTGACAAAAGAAGACAAGTTCTTTTATGATGCCTCTTGTGTTTACCTAAAGGTTGCATCTTTTATGAGGAATTATTATTCTTATTGTAATATAATTGAAAAAGGGAAAAGTTGTATTCTTGTTTGAGTTTATCAATGTTGATTGGCAAGAATGAAGTCGAATGTTTAGACTTGTAAAATGTATAATTTACTTGAGGAATGGGAAAAAGGATTGATTGTTATTTGTATTTGATGTATTATTCACTTTGGGTTTATTGTAAAGGAAATTTTGTAAACTTGTCATTATTCTCTCGTGAACCTATCTGTTTTGAATCATTTCAGTTGAACTCAAATGAAACTGATAGGAAGGGAATTGATATTTTATTCCTTTATCGAATGCAACTTCTAAGTTGGCACAAATAGATGGAAACATAACTAGATCATGATGGTTTACTAGATGACGTAAATAAGAGGGAAATCTATTTATAATTCTTGTATAAAGTAAATGGCAACAATGAACCCTAAAAGAATATAAAGATAAAAGAAAGGTAATTATTCTAAGGGGATAAGCATTTGTTAATACCTTTTGAGAAAACATACTCCCTCTGGTTAAATCAAATCAGAATATGGCAACCGAAATGAAATAAATACATACGTAATGAATAGACTTCATCTTAATGAAGTCTATTAACAAGGAACCAAAATCTAAAATTAATCATGCTTAAACTTGGTTAAGCAACGTAAGATAATCTTACCGTGGTATATTAATTTTGTTATGAGCTTGAATCTTATGATAAGATACCGTGGAATGAAATACAAACCTTCGGGAAGAGGGATTGATCACAAATTTATCTGCATGGTAACTATCAATCATTAATGGTTAGTAACCTTAATGAACAAAGAAATTAAGGATTCAATAGGGTTGCTGAAATTGAATCTTAATTAAGAAGATAAGTAAGTGTTTAACTTATTAACTGGATATGTACTTCTAGATGAGGTGATTCTATAGGATGTTGGTACATGCCAATTGCAGTACTGTGACATCATGAAGACCGGGGTCTTCATAATGGTACAAGTGTTGTAGCTGACATGTCACAACACCCTTCCGAATTGGATCATCTAGATCTACATAAACTTGGACTTGACCTTAGTTTTACCTTAGGTTAGGTTAGGGACATGCCTTCGTATAGGGGGAAACTCACGATGACTAAAGGTAACTAGACACACATAATCGACTTGGGTCGATTGAGTATGTCTATGTACCCTTAGTCACCGCGAGTGATGCTCTATACCTTTTTATGTTGCTAATCTGGGTTATGGTAAGCCTTGGACAAGAGGACTGACAGGAGTCAGTGAAGACCATTCTAGATAACAGATGAAGTGGGGGTGAAGGACGTATTCCATTGATGAGTATGCTCATCTAGGAATATGATCATGCAAGGCATGTGAAAATCTTTGGCCAAAGTATTGCAAGCTGTTGGTTGCATTGTCCTATATCACCTAGTTTAAGAAGCAAGATTTCAGATGAATATTGGTAACAAATATTTAGATAGGCCTCTTAAACGAAACACTTCAATACCCCGAAAAGGGTAAGAGAACCAAGCATACTTAGTATACAATACATTGAGTCAACATGAAGGATCGGTAAGAAACCGAGTCATGAAATGAGAGACCGATGAAACTCGAGTCATGAAATGAGAGATCGACAGTTCATCGAGTCATTACAGTGCATATGGTTATCTATTATGAGATTGATTGGCATGGAATGTGTGTTCTAAATCATGATCATTTAGAACAGAGAACATTATTTAAAAACTTGAAACGTGTGTTCTAAATTATGATAATTTAGAAGAGAACGCTATTCAATTTTTTTTTTCTCTTGTTTCTAAAGCTTTAAAATGGGAATGTTACATGAGAGCTCCCCCTACTCCCCCACAAAACTTAAACCCTAGCATATTATAGGTTCTTTAAGCCCTTAAGAGTTTAAAAGCTAGTGTTTATGAGATGTCTGCCGAAATTATAAGAAGTGATTGAAACGCTCACTTCGAGGCCATAAAATCTTTACTATCTCATGTACTATATTTAGGCCTCTTCTTCATGTATTATGTCCGAAATAGGCCTCAAATTGGGAAACTTTCTAAACAACAACTACCCAAATTGAAAAACTAGCTAAGTAGCACTACCCACCATGTTCAAGCGAGTCTAAACTATTATAGGATGTCATAACGTCCTCTATAACTAACAAGATGAATGCATGAATGAATGAATCTATAAGCATACTTTGGATTTAACTTGAAGGAATCTATAAATACTTGTACATGTGTAGATATAAATTGGATCCAAAACATTTAAAAACACAATATATTGTCAATACTAGTGGGCTTAAATAGCTTTGAAAGAATTACATTGCCTCTCCTTTTGTTCTTGTCTACAAAGATAATTAATTATGTTTTTCTATTTATGGTTACAATAAGCATAAATGGGAAACTATGCACATGAGAAGATAATTTAGGATAAATCATATTGTTGGTCATTGGAAAATTCCACAAATAGAATATATCATTGCCGAGTTTGATTAGTAAAGTGAAATTTACACAATAGGCCATCTCTTTGCATTCTATTTTTACATCAAAACAACCTAATGAAACCATAAACCTCTAGAAACAAATTCAATGTTTCAATTATACTTTGACGTACTTAAAGCAAATATAAAACTTTGGATGCTTGTTTCTTTTTGTTAAGATAGTGCACATGTCTTGAATTGAAACATTAATGTTGCGAGTGTATGGCTAAAGGAGGCTTGAAATATTTAATAATTATTTACACCCTCGATTCAAGAGTAGTAGCTCAGCGATGTCTTACATGTTTTCCTCTCTAGTCAAACCACATTACATATGCCAATGAAGTCTTATGGAACTTTGCATTCGATGGGGAGATTAATCCTTATATTGTTAATGTTTGTCTTTTTCTAATGTTTTGTGTTTTTAAAAAAATTAATCAATCCTAATAGGACATATCTTGTTGGTGGGAAATTTATCAATGTATTGCTTGTTTTTATATCTAGGCGAGGGAAACTTTTTGGTCACGAATACAACTCATGTTTAAGATTGACGACCATTTTCACATGCTTATGTGTTTTTAACTATAAATAATTAATAATTTTATAACTTTCTTTGTAAGTTTCTTATTGATAGGTGACATATGGTGTCATGAGAATTTAGACATGGCCATAATTTATTGCGATCCTTGCGCCAATAGGGGTGATGTTGCGCAATGGAGGTGACTCTCTTATCAACATAATATGCCAATAATGGCGCCCAACCTCCATCTTTAGTTCGGGTGACGCTGTCGATGTCGTCGAAAGTGGCAAACATCCTTGATATGGCGGGTTTGTCCACCTTGGAATTACTTTTACGACTTTGTAAACCTTACGTGTGTTGTTACCCAAATGAAACATACCTCTTCAATATATCTTGAAATTGTTTCAATGACTCTACAAACACTCATATTTAACTATTGGTGTAACATTGCTCCTCATTTTGGTGTAAGGGCTAGTTTTTAAAAATAAATGTGTAATTAATTTACTTTTGTCAATTAAAATATACTAATTGAGGACTTTGTGTATGATGCTACATATAAAATTGATCGATAACACTCACCTTGTATTAAAGCTTTGCTGCTTGAAGCTCCAGATCTTAATGTATCTCCAAAGCAAGAAGGTGGTCCTCAAATACAACAAATTTTGGGACCTTTTGAATATATTCCCTTGAAATAACTAATTCTTTGGAACTTCTGAATATATATTCCCTCGATTCAAGGCCTACCAATTTGATCTCTAGTGGGAATCATGAGAACATAAGTATTCTCTTGACCAAGTTCTTTTACACCTATTAAAAATTACAAAAAAAGCGGAGAAAGAACAGTTGCGTTCACAGTAGCTGAATTCTGCATTCGGAGAATCAGCCAGATATATGGATGCCACTGTGAATGACAAGAAGCCAAAGAAAACCGGACGACAGTGTGACATTTGTGTCCACAACAGAGCTGCTCTCCGAAGACCCAAAACTTGCCAACAGGTATTTTTACTTCCTTACGTACATACTCTTTCCCTGCAATCTATTTGTTATGTTTGCTTCCTACCATATTTCTCAGCTTAAAGTTTACCACGTACCCGATAATTTTCTCTCTTGCAAACAAAAAAGGAAAAACAGTATGGCACTTTCCGGCACTTATGTGCAAAAATTGGGTTCACGTCAGAAGATGGAAACTTGTCCACTATGGTTCGAATAGGTTTGAATTCGTTTGCGAGTGTGCTCAATTTCAGTAGCCTAAGATGTAATCTGGGTGTTAAGCAGGGATAGTTTTGCGACGAGGAAGGTTGGAGGCATAGATAGATAGGGTTAGGGTAATAGATTGTTCTCGGTTAGGTTCATAACATTAGAAGAACAATCCACAGTACCGCAAAGAGATGAGTAGCTCAGTCAGTGATAGAGCACTCCAGCAGCAACGCGAGGCCCTAGGTTGAATCCTAGCTGGTCCGTGGACAAGGGTATATCAAATGTGATCAAGAAGCTGTAAAAACCAAATATAAAAATTCATTCAGACAAAACAATATTTTCAAAGGCTTCCAAAGAATGCTAACAAATCAGATTTGTTCATCCTAAGAAAGCGGTCCTGCCAACAAATCCGATTTATTCATCCTAAGGAAGTGGTCCCATAGAAGAAATTTTAGGAGTAATTTTAGTAAAAATGGTCCTATGGTGTAATTTTTTTTTTTGAAGTATGCTGCAATTTTTTAGGAGATATATTTAAAATTGCCATATTTTAATTTGCAATAAAAATTTAAATCAAATTTGTTCATTTATAAATTGACATTTGGTAAAAAAATATTCCTACAAAATAGGAGCTGGTGTGCAAAACTTCTAGCTCCTCCCTTTTATTGCCTGCTCAAACTCTCCTCCTACCCACTTGTTGCTCCTTATCTTTAGGATTATATTCCAAAGTTTCCTGTTTCTCTAATTTTTTTCACGGGCCTCTTCCTGAATAAAAATAGGAGCAGTAGCGCCCTCCATGGGACCCCTGCCTAAGCCAGTTGTCGATTACTGTGCTTCCTTGCAGGGTGAAACAAGGAGAAGATGAGTTTTGACTGAATTATAAGTTTTTTATTTTTATTTTTAATGCAAT
Source organism: Taxus wallichiana var. yunnanensis (assembly GCA_018340775.1). Taxonomy (NCBI): domain Eukaryota; kingdom Viridiplantae; phylum Streptophyta; class Pinopsida; order Cupressales; family Taxaceae; genus Taxus; species Taxus wallichiana. The sequence goes on from CM031241.1 coordinate 673,656,189, forward strand.
TTTGATGTCAATGTAATCTTTTGCTGAGGAGACATAGTGTTGCCAAGTTCATCCATTTGCACTTATTTGTTTGGGGGCTAGGTTATTGGTTCTTTTTGGGCCCATGTTTTGGTACCGGCCCTGGGTATAATCATGTGTGTGTATATATTTATTCTAGCCTAATAAACATAAATTAACCACATAGCATGCATATAATAAACAAACTAACCACATAAAACATTACTGATAAATTGACAATGCTAACTGAATGTCAAATGTCATGATAAATATTAATTATTAAGGGAGAGGAGCCAATGGTTGTGCACCCTAAGTTGAGGGTTGTACAACACCCACATAAATACCATAAAATTTGAAAAAAAAACCCTTTAATAGATTTTTTAATTTTTAATGTACATATTTTTTTTTGAGCATTTATATTGTATGGAAAGTGGTTTTTAAAGGGATTTAAATCAAGTAGTTTTCCATACAAAGAAAAATAAGGGTGGACCATTAGTAGGGCATTATGTCATGCATTTTTTCCACTTATGTGGCATCATGTGATTGGGTGATTGTTTGATGTGATTTGATGTGACTCATTTTATTGGCTATTTTTTTTTCAAATTTTAAGTGACAAATGTACATGTACTAGTCCTTGACTTTACATCTACCCTCACCATTATTGGTCCATGCTCCACTATTGGCTCCTCTCCCTTAAATCAAAATTCATATTCAAACATCATATTAATCTTCATCAAGATTATCAATGTCAACATTATTATATATTAAAAAAAAGTAAAAATCTCGGGATTATGCCTCGTGGTGTAATCTCGGAAGCCTGGAGCCCGGAAGTCGCATAGAGAAAATAGTGAGAGCACTGTGAGGACAATCTCCTAGATGGCACCATGTGGTGCACTCGGAAACCAACAGGGAAAACAAAGAGAAGCGACATGGCCGTGGAGTCCAAAGATTAGAACATTCCCGGATTGTGCCACGTAGCTCAATCCTGTGCGCTCCCAGCATATGCCATTTGTTGCCTGATCTCTTGTGGAGCTCTTTGAGTAATCCATACTTGCTCTATCCTCTTTCTCGTTGGTTCTCCCAGTTCAGAATTCCCTCCATTTGCAATTCTGGAAAGTTCTGCAATTTTGTATAAATAGATGAAGTATCTGCTTCATCAATCATCTTCTGACTTGCCATTTTTGGTTGGGATCTCTTGATCCCCTCAGTAGCTTAGGTCTATAGGTTGAATTTGGTTTGTGTTTTTAGAGCAGAGTCATTAATAATTATCACAACTCAGGGGTGTTGTAATTCAGGTCTGAGAAAGGGCCTTGTATGATTTTTCAGCTGACAAATGAGATAGTGGATGGAAAGGAAGCTGGCACCAGAATCTTATGTGTAATTATTCTGGTTACTGGAGCATTCATTTGGTCACAATGTGTTAAAGTTTGATGTGTAATCTGTCTGAAACACAGAGTTATGAAATCCTTGTGGTGTTCTGTTGTCATTAGAGCAATGATTAACATTTCACGTGCTTTATTTTGGGCTCTGAATTATAATAGTCCGATAAGTAATTAGAAGACTGTATAAGTGATTTAGTTATTTGTTTGGGTTGTGGGGGATTTACATCAATCGTGTAAATTGGTGGGGTTCTTATGGTTATTTTTGACTTCCTTGCTAAAGCTTTGCAGATTAAACCCAATGGATGAAAGCGCTGGTTGAAATCAGAATGATCACTTTAAATTTACAAGGCTTGCTGTAATTTTCCCTTTGAGATCCCCATTTTCATTATGCTCATCTTTTAGAGGTCTCTTGTTATAAATTTGGCTTCATACTTGTTAAGTGTGCTCTGTATTTGTTTAAATCCCTGAGATAGGAGCCTACACGTTATGGATAACATTTGTATTTCTGCATTAAAGCAATTCTGATTTGTTTTTTATCTTGTAAGTGTGTGATTAAGTTACTAGTGACACTTACTGGTGTCCTTAGTCATGGAGGTTGCACTTGTAGACAGATCCTTTAAATTGACTTGAGTCTACTCTGTTAGAATTGCTAGGGTCTCTCCCCTTGGCCTTGCAGAACCATAAGAAGTAGAGAAGTGACCCCCTTTTCATATTTGTTGCTTTTGAATTTGACCCGATTTGTGAAGAGATTCCACTTGCTACATTGACCTATCTTTGTCTTCTCTTCACCAAAGCCTAAGGGTGCAGATTTGAGCCCCAACAGGGGCCTTTCATTGTTTGAGTGTTAGTTACTTTTTCATGTCTTGGGGTTCTCTTTAACACTCTTACATGTGATTGTAACTCGTATATTTGAGTTTCATTGATTGTATTTGATAATTCCTAGATATTAATACGATGTCTTTCTTTCTTGGTTCCTAAGTTTCTTAAAATGGTCAACGGCACCGAAAGACAAATTAGCATACTAGGCATCTCTAGTGAGAGAAAGCTTAAAGCATCTCTTAGAGCTAATTATCTTAGATAAATAAGCTTCAACAAAATAAGAAAAAAATGAATTAAACTAATGGATATCACTGTTGCAAAGTAGTTGCAAGTATTCTAGCTATGTGGCACCTTTTGCTTGACATTGTCTTTTCTTCAAAAGAGATTTGTGAGGATTGAATCTATGAATTCATGAGGATGGGATAAATGAAGCACACACTTTGAATACTGGGCACGAGTTGCAACTGCAAGGCCTATCGCATTTCTCATCTATAATTGTGGAGTCGGTGAAAATCTAGTGGAGAGAGCCTAATTGAATAACATCATTGTTAGTAGCGTGCAATTTAAATAATTTAATTTGTCTCTATGTATTATGTAATCTATAAAGAATTAAATATTTGTATATGTGCCAAGGAAGTTGAATAGTCATTGGAAGTTGAATAGAACCTTTGGAAGTTGAAGTTGAATAGTCTTAGGAAGATGAATATTCATAGGAAGTTGAAGGGTCATCTTGACGTATAAATGAGTGAAGAAAGGGGGCGTAATTGTATGGTTTGTAATGTATATCCCATGGCCTCTTGGCCATGGAACCAGATATAGAATTACATTTTGAATGGAGAACTTATTTTTGTTACCTTTGTTTCTTAATTTGTTATTTATTATTATGTTTCTTTTAGAAGTTTCCCCTTACATCTATCCCCTGTGTATCCTTTTATGTACTCATGCAAATTCTTCAGATAATTGGTACCAACCAGAAATTAATTTCCCCAACATTTGCACCAACCGGAAATAAAAGAGCTCGGGCTTTCAAAAGGAGGGGATGATACTAGGTGTAAATTAAAGAGCACAATGCTTAAGGATGTCACACATTGGAAGAGATGTGGACAAAGAAGGAAATTTGTTGTTGTTCTATAAAATTATAAAGGTATTTGAAGTTTGTATGGCTGTATATTAATTAGCAGTTAGTAGGGCTGCTATGTACCTTTGGATATAATATTATAATTTATATGGGTTGATGGAGATGCCGACATGTGGCACACATCCCTTAGTTATATGTATGGGTTCACATGGGATATAATGTTATGATGTATATGTATTGATGGAGATGCCGACATGTGGCACACATCCCCTTATCTTATTATATCATTCATTTATGAATTATTATGCTTAGGAGGTCGGCCTCAGTATTGGCCATAGGTTAGAATGGTATATATAGGGGTTAGAAGGTTGTAGTTAAGGATCATATGGAGTATTGGAGTCTTATTGTATGGTTTGGAGGTTACCCCTGGAAGTGGTATTGGAGGTTGCCCCTCGAAGTGGCAAAGCTATTATATGAGAATATTGTCATCATTTATATATAATTTGGTGTTCTCTCATGTTATTCTCGTATATGTTACGATTTATACAAGTAATATCCTTATCAAGTGGTATCAGAGCAGTGATCCGGGCAAATTGTGGGATGAAACCCTAATGTTGGTGATTCGTCTATATCTGGAGATCGACTTGGAATTTTTTAGATATTTTTTGTGGGGAGTGGATACATAGTTCAAGTGATCTTCCCTCAAAATTTCAGATTTTTTGGAGCTGTTTTTCAAAAGTTGTGTCCGTTTTAGGGTTGAAACCCTAATTCTATTGTTTCGTCTATATCTTCTTAATAATGACGAATTAGGAAACAATTTTTTTGGGTTGATGTTAATATATTCAATGGTAATACTAGTGAAATTTCAGAATTTTTGGATCTATTTTGACAGAGTTATTTCAGTTTTATTGTTTTTCACTATTTTGCTCCATAGGCCGCAATTTGAGGAATTTTCTGAATTTCTTACATTTTCGGAAACCTCTCAAAAATTAAATTGGGGTTTGTGTTCTGTGATTTCTTATTTTTGGCGAAATTTATCCGAAAGGGTTAGAAAAAGTTTTGATCAAAAGGGTCTATTCCTAAAACCCTAGTTTTGTGGATCATGGGGATGGTAGATTTTTTTGGAGATGGCAGGATTGATGCAAGAGAATGGTGGAACAAATTTAGGGTTAAATTCTCTAAACCATCAGATATTTGGTTATTCAAGTTGTGGATTAGTGGCCCCGCATGTGAGATTTGGTTTTCGGAGTTAGAAAAAGAAAAGTCTAATTGGTCTTTGCGGGAGCTGGAACAAGTTTTCATGGACAGACGGGCAACAAAAGAAGAAGAAGACGAAGCAGAAGAAGAAGAAGAAAAAGAAAAAGAAGTAGAAGAAGACGAATCGGAAGCGAAGCAACATTAGAAGAAAAAGAAGAATATGTTGATGATGAAGCTCCTACTGAGAATAGGATTTCATATGGTGGTTGGATGATCGAGCTTGGTGACAAGTGTGCAATAATTTAAAGCACACTCATTATATGGATTCTTCTTATGTTTCAGGGACGAAACATGTCAAAGAGGGAGGCAATGCTATGTACCTTTGGATATAATATTATAATTTATATGGGTTGATGGAGATGCCGACATGTGGCACACATCCCTTAGTCATATGTATGGCTTCACATGGGATATAATGTTATGATGTATATGTATTGATGGAGATGCCGACATGTGGCACACATCCCCTTATCTTATTATATCATTCATTTATGAATTATTATGCTTAGGAGGTCGGCCTCAGTATTGGCCATAGGTTAGAATGGTATATATAGGGGTTAGAAGGTTGTAGTTAAGGATCATATGGAGTATTGGAGTCTTATTGTATGGTTTGGAGGTTACCCCCTGGAAGTGGTATTGGAGGTTGCCCCCTCGAAGTGGCAAAGCTATTATATGAGAATATTGTCATCATTTATATATAATTTGGTGTTCTCTCATGTTATTCTACTGTATATGTTCTGATTTATACAAGTAATATCCTTACAAGGGCCGAGGAAGCAATTGGACGGGAGCCAAGGAAAAACACTTGGATGTAGGAGTAAAAGATGTAGGATGGGGCCAGGGATGTATTTGGACAGGAGCCAAGGGAAAAACACTTGGACATAGGAGTAGAAGAATACGAAGTGATTGTGTTGAAGACATAGTAGTGGAACATGAACTCAATGTGTGGAATTGGAAGCGACTGTAGGAACCGTAAGCAACTGTGTGGAACCGAAGGTGACTGCGATAGATGGTGAATGTGATAGAGGAAAGTAGTAATTAGAATTACCTACAGGCAGAAACCAAATGCATTATGACAGAGTAGGATTGTTGTGTCTTGGGATGAGACACCTGAATTTGTCTGGGGAATTCATAGTAGGGTACAAATAAAATAATTTAATTGTCTCTAGGTTTTATGTAATCTATAAAGAATTAAATATTTGTATATCTGCCAAGGAAGTCAAATAGTCATAGGAAGTTGAATAGACATTGGAAGTTGAAGTTGAATAGTCTTAGGAAGATGAATATTCATAGGAAGTTGAAGGGTCATCTTCATGTATTAATGAGTGAAGAAAGGGGGTCTAATTATATGGTTTGTAATGTTCATCCCATGCCCTCTCAGCCACGGAGAATTAAATTTTGAATGGAGAAGTTATTTTCTCGTCACCCCTCTTTCTTAAATTGTTATTTATTATAATGTTTCTTTCAAAAATTTCCCCTCATATCCATATCCTGTGTATCTTTTTATGTACTCTTATGCAAATCCTTCAAATAATTGGTAAATCCGTGGCAGAGCCAACTATGAATACATTTCCCCAACAATCATTTGGGAGAAATTTCCCTATCTGTTTTACACCTCCCTTTTGAAAAGAGTATGGAGATTGAACAATCCACTGTAATAAATATGTAAATATACACTGTATTGCTATCGCATGATTATGCAGTTGATTCAGGTCTGAGGGGATAAGATGTGGTGATCTTTGTTTAACCCTCAAGCTGAGGAGCAGAGTATGGCCACCACCAAACCTGTCATAAATGGGTTCCATTTAGCATTCATAGCTGGCATCTCAGTAGAATGGGGCCCCACTAATTGGTGGCTTGAGCCATTTTGCTATTTCCATTGAATCTCAGTACAAATAGGATTATAGGACCACAAACAATCCCTATTACACTACGAGCACCTCTACATTATGGAGGCAACATTATCAATAATTAGGCTTGTGGGTAGGTGAAAGGTCACTCTTAGACTATGAAGACAAGGGAATCAACTGGGCATCTTATCACAAATATGAGGGATTTGCATATATCAACATTGTGCAACTCCTAGGCCAGTTTGCTCAGGGTTTCATGTATATGCGACTTACCTTTTGAATTTGAATCCTCAAACATTATTAATTGTACACTTCATGGCCATAGTTCTATTTCATTCAGCAGTATTAAGATTCTGAAGCACAAGAAATGATTTAAGTATGTGAAATCATGATCTAATATTCTTCTACTTTTTACAGTACTCGCAATTCTTAAGACGTATCTTATTTCAGTTAGAACTATAGCACAAAATAATACACTTCTGACTTATACAAGTTCAAACCTACCCAGAACCAGTACCACATGAAGAACTCTTGGGGGTAGATCACTCACCTTAGGGGAAGAGGACTCTTTCACATATTGGCTGAACCATGGCTATCCTAAATTTGAATAGAAATATGCAATCGTTAGCAAGAGCATGGTCCATTCTTACCTTCTCAGATACTACACACACACACACACACACGTGTGTGTGTGTGTGTGTGTGTGTGTGTGCGCACGTGCGCGCGCGTGTGCTTGTGTGTGTGTGCACGTGTGTGTGCGTGGGGGTGCGTGCGGGTGCGTGTGCGTGCGTGCGTGTGCGTGGGTGTGTGTGCGCGTGCGTGCGTGTGGGTGGGTGTGTGCGTGCGTGCGTGTGTGTGCGGGTGCGTGCGTGCATGTGTGTGCGTGTGTGTGCGTGTGCGTGCGTGCGTGTGCGTGTGCGTGTGCGTGTGTGTTAGAGCAGAAATAGGGGACAAAATGTTTTAGGAATTTGTTATTAGTGACATGTAAATAAATTTCTGTGTAGCTGCAATGTTTGCTATTGGTTGAAGGGGGATCTCCACACTTGGTTGAAGAGGTGATTTCTACACTTGGTTTCCCAAATGCAGCCTTGATTTTATTTATAGCTGTAGTTTCTGAGTGATAGTTATCCTAAGCTTCAGTTGGGTTCCTTTTCTTTTCTGGAGTTATTTTACTCTCTTTTCTGAAGTGGACCTTATTCCTGGGTTTCAGTTTTATTTATTTTTAATAATCATTGCTATCCTTCTTATTTTTAAAAAATAAGGGTGTATCATACTTTGTTGAACAGATTTTCAGGCATTCTTTCCAATGGTCTAACCTTAATTTCTTGATTCTATATTGAATTCCATATTTCCCCTAGGTTTTATGTAATATCTTTATGATATTTTTGTCATGGAGCTACAGAGTGGCTTACTAGTAGTCTTTTTAAACCCGGGCTTGTGATATACTCTTGAAATCTGTCATGCAGTTGTGTGGTTCATCTTCCATTGTCAATGTTCCTTGTTTGTAGTACTATGGATATATAAGGACAGATGGTTCTACACAACACGTCTTTAACATTTATTCCTTTGTTCACAACATGGGTTACATTCTCATTAATCATCTATTGGAAGAAGATTTACCTCTACAGTAGTTTCCAAAATTAGTTGGAGTTTATTTTGTTTTGGTACGAACAAACTATTTGGCATTCTAGTTGCCAGATCATCAGTTTATAACAGGATAGAACTAATAGCTATGGGTTTGACCTCTTGAGCCAACCATTCTCAGAATAAGCACTTTGAATCACACAGTACATGGATGATTTTTCTTAAGCATTGTTTAATGAAGATGTGTCCAATTCAAGAAGATTATAAGTAAATCTATATAGAGCTGTACAATGATTTTGCCTGCCTTTCCTAACATTGTGCATCTCTGTAAAGGTATGCAAGGAATGCTTTTATTTTGCCTTTGAAGAAGAGATTCACAAGGTTATTATAGACAACCACCTTTTCAAGCCTGGAGAACGTGTCGCTATTGGAGCTTCTGGAGGAAAAGGTAAAGAACAAAGTTGTTAGGATCAAGATTTTAGTGTCCCATAATATCATATAAGCCAAATATCTGACGCTCTATAAATTGACCTTTCTGTGTTCATTTTAATGGGTAATGGTGTGCAGGCCAGCTCTGAAATGCAGTAGAATAGCAAATATTATTTGATAATTATTCTTGCTGTTATAAAGCAATTTAGTAACACATTTGGAATCGGTGCATGTTTTTGCCAGTCTTATTTTCATTGATGCTAGACTATAAGACAAGCTTCTGTGTTAGAAAGTCTGCACTGCAGTTTGTGGTTTACAGCTTGTACAGGATACTGCTTCATGCCATCTTTTAACATTCTTATCTGAACCTCCATATTAAACAGTAGCACTTTTATCTTCTTGTTTCTGAAATGTTCTTGAAAAGAATGCGTAAATGTCACTAGACTCACTACAGTTAACATGGGTGCATCAGCTGGTATGGAAAAGGTTGTTTCGACACTGGGTTCTCTGCTTAGCTGTTTGAGAGGACTTTTCTCTTAAGTCAAACCCATTATAACTGTTTGATGGCTAATTTTGAGTCTATTCTAATGTGAAATCATGGGAGCTATTTTATATAAAGTTTTAAACCTGAATGGCGTTTTTATTACCTTGCAGACTCCACTGTTCTAGCTCATGTCTTAACAGAACTTAACCGACGTCACAATTATGGTTTAGATCTGTTCTTGCTATCAATAGATGAAGGCATCACTGGTTATAGGGATGACTCACTGGAGACAGTGAAAAGGAATGAAATTCAGGTTAGTTCTTATGATTGTTATACATGTGTAGAAACCATGTAGATTTATAGCACTTTGGAATTGTAGCTTATTGTGCTTTCATGACAAAGATGCATAAGAGAATTCCTTAGCATAGGTTGTGGAGCCGAACCGTACTCTTACAAACCCTTTCCTATTAGTCATGTTCATAGAGAAATCGGATATCTACTTACATACATCACTCGTTTCCATCAAGAAAATGTTACACATGCCTAGATACACAAATGAATTGTGAGGGTGGTTGTCTTTCCTTCATCTAGCATAAACTTTATTGTACTGGCCTGGGCACTTTATCCGAATACATGATGCATGATTTGGATAGTCTCTGTAATGTATTATAGGTGATTTATGTCATTGCATGTTTCATGTACCTATATGAATATTTATCTTTCTATCACACGTCATGTGCATACTCCCTCTTTCTCTCTTTCACAGATAGATGCATTCACACTTATTTCTTTGCATATAGACACGCATTTGTGAAATGTGCAAGCATAAAGAAAGGGCTACTTTATGGTCAGGAAAAAGTTCCAGACAAACTTTGGTGTTGTATATAGTGGCCAATATTGGATGAGGTTACTTGTTTTTGGCCGATATGTTGAGATTTATAATTCTGTAGATGGTTTTGAGGTTGTGTTTTTGATATTATACTCTTCAATTGTTCGTTTTACTATGTATGATTAGTTAATTGAAATTCACATTTTGTATATAAGGGATTCTACATTTAGTTTTCTTTCTAGGCTCTGCCTTGTCTTCACCACAGAGTTGTTATTTTATGCTTTCATGAACATTTGTGTGAATTTCTGGCCGTTCTAGTAGTATGTTGGCCTCTTTATAGAATTATGTCTTTCCAATATCATCAGCCAACAAATGAATATTTCATCTACATTCAATAATCTAGCAGTAAGAATAATTCATATGCATTAATCCAGACAACTATAATAAATTCAGCTTCAATTGTCATGAGTAAAGCATACATCTAGGGACCAAGCTTTGGTCAAAGCATACTAACAAGTATGTGCATGTGCTACCGATCATGTTAAGTACAAAGATTAGTGACATGAACAACAAGAATAAAGTTATTAAAACACTGTAAAATTATTCTTGCAATAATATGATAATGAAATGGGTCAAGCTAAGGGTACTCTCTTTTATCCAAGAGGTCACTGGTTTGGATAATCTTTTGAAATTTAATTGCCATGCTTTTTACAGAAGAAACTGATCTTTTTGCAGGCTTCGATACCACAACATGAGTAGATAATGGCGAGTCGTTCATGGATGCCAAATTACTAACAAGCAGTAACCAAAAGCTTCAGCCAACACTTAGGGAATCTACAACACACTTATTTTTTTAATAACAGAATATAGAATTCAACACTTAATTTTTTAATAACTGAATATAGAATTGAAATTTTATTTCTAATGTCTATTCTTTGTCAAACTTACAAGATTGGGTTGCAAACTCAGTGAATTGTTTCCATTTGAAACTTTTAGGAAGCATTATTGGTTTCATTGAGTTAGTCAGTTGCAATCTTGATTTGTTCTTACATTTTGCTGTTTCTTTTCTTTACATTAATCTATTAACAATAGACTGATGTGCATAGAGTTTTCTTTTGATGGAGATGTCTGTCTTCGTTTTCTCTATTTGTTTATCATGATAGAATCAGGTGGCTGTTTGGAGGTGTATGTAGTCAGCAAGAGCTCTGGCTAGTGCCAATCATGGGAGCATTGTTTGAGAAGGTCTAGAGTTTGAGAAGACCAACAAAATTGTAAAATTATTCTGTGCGAAACAAGTTGAAAAAATATTCACACACACTAGCCATCCAAGGAAGTGGTATATGATCTTTTCTCGGAAAGACATATTGACGATTTCGTAGGATCTTGTTGTTCTGGCCCTCTCTGGCGTTTTTTTAAGTTTAGTGAATACTCAAGACACTTAAGGTTGGTTAGAAAATTTATGAAATTCAAAGCAGGAATCTTACTTGTTTGTTCAACTCATTTCTCTTTGAAATGGAACTTACCTGACATAAATTTGTTCACTGTTACATTTTTCTATAAAAAGGCCATTTCTTTTTTATACAAGTGGTGTTTCCGCAGGTCATTTCCTGTCAAAAATTCTTCATTTGCTTGATTGAAAAAATGTAACCAAATTAATCATTGCATATAAAAGAAAAATAATTATTTTCCTTTGCTGTGGGCATGCATTAGAATATGTAGAGACCATATCGAGTTAATTATTTTGTCATGGACTACCACTATTCTTCAGCAAATAAACTTTTTATTGAAGTGCTTGACTTGTTAAAAAGCAGTTTAGATGCTGTTAATATCAGTTATAGTAAGTCTCTCTTTGTGACTCAGTTTCACATATAAAGATGAAAATGCTTTTTTTTATTTGTATCATATTTTTGGGAGTTCTGATTCTATGTGAATTTGCTTCTCAGTATGGTGTTCCTTTGAAAGTTGTCTCCTACAAGTCTCTTTATGGCTGGACTATGGATGAAATTGTAAAGGAAATAGGTCTTAAGAACAATTGCACATTTTGTGGAGTGTTTCGTCGCCAGGTGTGTACTACAGTTTCTGTGTAGCTTCCATTCTAGTTTTCAAATTACATAAATGTGAATATTAGTTTTGTCCAACAGATGTGCTTAAAGTTATGAAAGTGAAGTCTACCCTAGCATTTTTCACATCACCCATGTCAGTTAGGATAAGTAACTTTGACTTGTATCCAATTGGTGCCTACTTTGTTTGAAAAGTGTATTTGGTTTTCAATGATAAATTATATTCCTTTTCAGGCTTTGGATAGAGGTGCTGCAATGTTAGGAGTAGACAAAATTGCAACTGGACACAATGCAGATGATATAGCAGAAACCGTTTTATTAAATATCCTTCGAGGAGATATTGCCAGGTAGGGGCACCAACAAATTTGATTCTCCCCACAACCCTTTCTGCCAAATAGTGGATCTATTCTTTTATTGCAAGTACTTGTTCTCATGTTGGCATAGTCTTCTAAAGCAATTATTTGGCCCTTTCTCAGGCTGGGTAGATGCACACTAATAACAACAGGGGAAGATGGATCCATTCCAAGATGCAAGCCCTTTAAATACACCTATGAGAAGGAGATTGTCATATATCCTTGGAAGTAGATGTGAAGCTTTTCATATTTGAAACACACTTAATTCATTCGAGTATCTCGAGCTCTTGTTGTTTTTGATATTTTTTCACTCTCAAAGATGATGAATAGATTTGTTAGATTGAAGAATATCACGTCTCATTGATTTTTCCTGATAATATTTTAGCGACACATTTAAAAATGCACACAGAAGTGATATTTCATATTATTTGGATTCTTTTTGATTGGAGATTTACAAAATAATGGTGTCTGATGTGAATCCAATAATATAGCTAAACAATTTCATACAGCAGCATTATGTAATGAATTTTTGTTGTAATATCAATGGCTTCCTTGTTTTCCATAGCTTCCTGGAGTTTTCTTCACAAAAAGCTGCCCCAAATGCCTTTTTGTCCAAGAATTTAAATTGAAGGTTTTCATTGTCTTCCATGCGAATTCTGGAAAGGAATTGAAGAACTAACTCTTGGAAATGTTTTTTTAGTAAAAATCTATCTCCTTACCATTTGATACCTTGACCTAAATTTACGTATGCATATTTCAAGAAGCTTGACTACTTCTCTACTGAATGTAAGTTTCATTCCATCCTTATTTCTTTTTCTGAATTATTCTATATGATTCACATGGACCTGCTTTTCACTTGGACTGGAATTCATTAAAATATATGATTTGCTCACTCTATTGTTTAAACTTTAACCAACTATAGTGAAGATTTATATGATTAGAGATTTTTCTTAGCGGTGGCATCAAATGATTTCATACATTCAACTCAAGAGTAGAAAGGCAGAAAAACGAAATAATAATAGTGTTCATCAATGACCAAAGTTGTGTCAGGCCAGGTATTAGAATGACAAATTAACAATATTGGTGCAAGCCAAAAATTGTATTCACATTGCATATTAAAAAGAATAAGATTACAATATATGGAGCCAAGATTTGGCTGTTCATTTCATCTTCTAAGGCGACTCTTCCTATTCCTACAGGAACGACTCTTCATTTATATTAAATAGGACAAAAGTCTATGACTCCTAGGATTAACATATGCTACAATACTGTTACATCCCCTCTTAATCTGTAGGGGTCATAGTGAGACCAAGCATTCCTCTGAACTTTTCAAAATTTTCTCGTCCAAGCACTTTTGTTAGGATGTTTGTTGGTTGCTCTGTTGTAGGGCAATGTTGCAACTTTACACTGCCATCTTTCACATAATGCCGAATCAAATGAAATTTAGTATTGATATGCTTGTTTCGATTGTGAAAGATTGGATTCTTTTCCATTTGAATTGCAGAAGTGTTGTCAACCATGAGAGGTGTTGATGAAACTTGTTCTTGCAAATCTGAAAGAACCCTTTTGAGCCACAAAATTTCATTGGTTGCCTCTGAAGCTTCCATATACTCTGCTTCTGCTGAAGAAATTGCCGACATTGATTGCTTCTTGGACGTCCAACTAATCATCAATGCTCTCAAATTCATTAGAAAACCCAAAATGGATTTTCCATCTTCAAAATCACCAGCATAATTAGAATCTGAATATCCAACCAGTTTGAAGTTTGCTGCCCTGTAGTATTTTAGCCCAAAATGCTATGTTCCTTTGAGATATCGGAGGACTCTCTTTGCTGCTACCCAATGACTTTCTTTAGGTTGTTGCATGAATAGAGAAAGAACACTAACAAAAGAAATATCTGGTCTAGTTGTTGTCACATAGATTAGACTTCCAATGAGTTGTCTGTATTTAGTAGCATCTACAAAATCTGTGGTATCTTTTGTGGTCAATTTCAAATTTTGTTCCATGGGCGTATTGAGAGGCTTACAATCTTCCATTTTGAACTTGCTCAAAATGTCACCAATGTACTTCTGTTGAGTGATGAAGATATACTTTGGTTTTTGAATTACTTTAATACCCAAATAGTAATGAAGATAACCCAAATCAGTCATTTCAAAGCTTTTCATCAACTCTGATTTGAATTTTGCAGTGTATCTTTCATTGTTTCTTGTGATAAGCAAATCATCAACGTACACCACTACAAATACAACCGTTTTGTCAAATTTTTGCAAAAGTGTTGCATCTTCAAACTCAAAATGTTTGAAGTTCATGTTCAAGAGGTGCTCAACTAGTTTGTCATACCATGCTCGAGGGGCTTGTTTCAAACCATACAACGATTTTTCAAGTTTGCACACTTTGTGCTCTTGGCTGTCAACTGTAAACTTTCAGGCTGAGTCATGTACATTGTTTCTTGAAGATCACTATTCAAAAAGACAGTTTTCACGTTCACCTGATGAACTTTCCACCTGTTTTGTGCTGCCAAAGCCAACAAAGTCCGAATGGTAGTCCACTTTGTTGTTGGTGCAAAGGTTTCATTGTAGTCTATGCCTTCCTTTTGAGCATAACCCTTTGCGACAAGCCTTGCTTTATGTTTGTCAAGTAAGCCATCAACCTTGTATTTGTTGTGGAAGACCCACTTGCATCCAATTGGTTACAACTGAGTGGAGGATCAACCAAATTTCAAGTCCCATTTTTCACCAATGCTTCATACTCATCTCTCATGGCTTTTCTCCAGGATTCATCCTTTTCAGCTTGTTTGAAAGAGGTTGGTTTTGAATCAAATGCAACATTGAGTTCTTCTTCTTGGAGAATCATTCAAGGTGAGCTTTTCAATCTTGTTTTGAATTTCTTCTAGGACATTTTCTGTTGGTTGTGCGGCTGCATGTGCACTTCATGTGCCAGTTTTTCCAACTTCATCAAGACAAACATCTTTCAATGTTTGTGTTACCCATTTAGGCATCTTCTTATGTGGTTTTGGTGCCTCAATCTCATGATCTGAAGCTCCTTCACTTTTTATCTTATGTTCTTGTGCCACCTATCCATTTTTGATGAAGTTTCATCTTCTTCTTTAGGAAGAGTTTCAATCTATGTTATAGGAGAAGACAAAATCAAATGACTCCCAATTGCATGCTCCCCCTCACTATTTGGAATTTCCAAATTACGCTCCTTGTAGACATCGAACTTGGCATACTTCTCTAGTTGACTTGTTGGCGAGAAAATTTGACGGGTGGACAAATATGTGGATTTCTAGCCAACGCTCTGGGAATCTAAGTCCCTCTACTTGAACAGTGCAGCTCCGTGTTTACATGCGTGTGTGAAAGTGTTTTTGTGGTGGCCTTGCAGCCGGGGATCAAACAGGGCACTCCATTGACCTGCGGCAAAGCTAGCAATTGCTTGCTAGAGAGGACTTTGCAAGAGATTAGGAAAGGGAGCGAGAAAAAGGGGAGAGGGATTAATGTTGTAGGTAGAAAATTAGAGTCCTACACCCATTAATAAGAAAATTCCAACGCACATAATAGCAAAAGAAACAATTAAGCCATTTGCAACAAGACCAACTAAGATTTAATGAGTGGAAAGTTTGAAGAAATCTCCCAGTCAAAAAGGCAGAAATTCCTTCTCTTTTATTGAAGCTTTAGCAAAATTGCACATGCAAGAGTGGAAGAAAGTAGAAAAAGAGAAGTGTAGGAAAATAGCTATCCCTTTGTTTCTTCACAAGGATCACTCTATCATGAACTCACAAAAATGACATGCCCTTTGGAAAATGGAGGCCTTTACAATTTATAGGAAGAGAAATGACTCTTTGCCTACCCCCAACGACTTTTCATATGCCGTAAAACTTTTCGCATTCCTAGGAATATTTAAGTCCCTTTTTATAAAACAAAGGTGACTTATTACATTAAAATCCTAAAGTTACTTTTTAATTACAAAAATAAGGCATTATGAAAAAGTGCAACCCCAACGAAGAATTAGAACATGAAGAGAGAGAAAAAGAAAAAGGGGGAAGGAAAAGAAGAGAGAAAGAAGATAGATGGAATTATGCTGATGAAGAAGTCGCTCCCGCTGATCTTGCCTCGCTACCTGACGGCTCTCTGACTAGCTCCAGTTGGGAAATCTCAACTCCCTTGAACTCTTTGTTGAATTGTGCCGCTGTAGTTGCCACTTTGTCTGCGTGAGGAATGCACATGCAACTTAAAGACTTTGTCCAACCATCGGTAGCGTCGTTGATATCTTTGCACTTTTCAAACCACGACTTATGTTTTTCGCGATGAATGTAATGGTTGCTTGAATCTCGAATAGTGGCTCCAAAGTGTCTTCATTGAAAGACATTGGATCTCCAGCTTGTTTTTCTTCATGTTCTCTAAATGGGCTCAACAACTCATCTGTAGTGGTCGTATCTTCCATCATGGGTTCTCCAAGTTTCGAATGTTTTTGTTGACGCGATCTCAGAACTTGTATGCCCTTTCTTCATTTGGAATCCAAATCGTTGATGGCCCGATTTATCATTTCACACCTTGTCACCGAGTTATTGCCCACACACGTGACAAATCTTCGGATGGGGCATTGAAAATCTTTTTGCTTATCAATTCCTTGGAATGAGTGTCCCCCATCTCTATTACCAACCGGTGAATTAGGTCCCAATGTTCTTTTTCCTTTTCAAGCTCCACCCGAGTATCGATCCTTTCTGCAGTTGCACACATGTACTTGAAGAGTGAGATTACCTCTGGGATCAACATTTTACCTTTCTCCAAGATCGTGCCCGTCCATTTATTGTTTGCTCGTCCCTATATGGTGAACTCTTGAGTCTTCCTAATGGATTCCGGATCAATGCTGCTTATTAGGGCTACTTCTTCAATCTGGATTGATGAAGCATTAAGATCCACTAGATGTTGCATGTAGGGAGAGCTTCTGTACTTGTTCTTCCAAATCTTCAATCTTCTTGTATTCTCGATTTCTCGCCATGAGGCGAGTGGAAGATTGTTGAAACATATGCTCGTCTCCTTCATGAGTGGCCGGGCCCAATGGAATGGTACTCATCTCATAATCAGCTGGTGTCATTTCTTCCACTAGATTGATTACCTTGGGTCGGACCACTTCGATGTATTGTTCTCTGTCTCGCCACTGAAAAAGCGTGAGGCCGCATGAGCAAACTTCCTTTTCTTTCCTTTGGCCTATGACGCTATCGCCGATAGATTAGGGATTGTAACTTGTTGGACGATGTAGGTTTCCTTTGAAATCATCTCCCTCATCCAAGGGAACATCTCATCTTCTTCTGGTTCTGCGACCATCATACTTGTCATATCTTGCTCGGGTTCAGGTGGAAGGGTTATTTCCTGCACAGAGGAGCCGGAGTGACGATATAAAGGGGTGGAACCTCTCTGTGGCGGTTCGGGAACATGAATCTGAATTAGCTCTACTTCTTCAACTTGCGCCTCTCTACTACGGGTTCTTACGCTATTTGGATCTTCTTATGTGGCCTTTCGTAGTAAGGGACTCCTATCTCTTCAATCTTCCGCTTTGAACTTGCTTTTGAATGGCCCAAACTGGAAGTGACCTCCACAAACTTCGTGATGAATGGTACGAGGCTTGTCTCCGAGGTGCGGGGAGACTTCCTGAAATGAGGGCGACAACTTTCTTCTTTTGGAACCACTCCTTTGTTCTCTTGACTACCTTCTCTGTTCGCTCTGCGATGTCGCCGGACTCACGAACACTCCAATTCATCTGCGGCAAAGGGGAAGACTTCACCGCCTTATATACTGGGTCGTATAGTTCAGTTCCGATTCATCTTGCACACCTTAGTACCACTGGAACTTGTATTTCTTCATTTCTCCAATTTTCATTCTCATATGATCTCTTTCTCGCACATTGAAGTCATCTACACAGTTGGCCCAATAGTCTTCTATCTATGGAACATGATGCAATTCTGGGATATAGAATGTGTTTGGATCGACATGAATGTCGAAATTGGCCCTAGGGGTGAATGGGTGCAAACTTAGGTGTGCAAAGGCCGTCTCTAAGTGTGTTGCATCATTGATATTCTTGCACGTGAAGACTCCCAGTGAGATGGGAAAGAGACAAGTTTCTTCTTTTGGTTCATGAGTTTCATTGTTCATGCACTACTGCCCTGCAGAGTTCGAACAATACTATTTGATCACTAAGGTACCGAGGTAACCTTAGTGGGGCTTGATCAAAGCTAGAGACTCGGATATAAGAGAAGGTGGGGAACTGAATGAAAAATGAGCCATATCTTTTATCAAGGAAGTTGCTTGTGACGACATCCTTGAATGTGGGTTACCATCAAAGTCACGATGACCATCATCGTGAAGACATCATTTACTCGAGAGAAGTGCCGATGAATTTCATTTCAACACCAATTGAGGGAACTTCTCAAAGGCGGGGCCTTTGAAGAGATGCTCTGAGAGAGGGCCAACCCTTGAACGGTCGTGAACTGGTGAGGAGGTACACCAAGTAAGAAGTCATGGAGAACTTCTTTGTCATACAGGCACTTGGAGCAATTGACGATGCAGGTTGTCGCTAATGATTTGGCCCATCTATCTTTTGATCTCCTTCGGTGATTGTTAGGATGAAGAGTGCCATCCATTCTTGGAAGTCCCTTGTGCTATCCATTCTTGGAAGTCCCTTGTGCTTGCTTCTCCCATCACTTGGCTAAGAAGAGTGATCATGTCCGAAAATCCCTCGTGGAACTCACTCTGGAAAGAGTTTTGGGCATTCTGGAGGGCTTTCTCCTTGACTTCATCCATGAACCCAATGCAAGGCCTTGCAAATATGACTCTGTGTTGTTCCACTCGTTCACTTGCCCTTTCTTTTGATATGACCACCATGTTACTCCAGGTGGGAATTTGCATAGAAAGAGAAATAGTCCTTGGAGTAATCGCCGCCATGGCTGTATGTCATCATGCCGGATGGTCCTTGTTTCTAGTTCATAATGGTGTGAGCAGGCCAAGACCAATTCGATACATTGTGCAAAACCGGGTGTCCACCTACTTGCGTGGACAATCCACTTGCGAACACTTTGTCTTCAATTTTCCCCCTTGGATCAGTGAGCATGCGTGACTTAAAGTCCTCAAGATCCATGTAGGTGACATCACTTTCACCTACTTTAGCATATTCAAATGAGAGGGCTTGCATCGGTTTTACCCTTTGTGAACTTGAACTTCATGTCTCTGGAGAGTACTTACTATATATGGAAAGAGGGGCTCTATTTTTAGTAAGTGGAAATTTCCCCCTTTTTTGGTCCCACCGAGTGAGATTAGCTTTCAGTTACCCTTGTGTACAATGCTCCCGCCTCGCTTGCCCCTTTGTGAGGACTTACTAATAATGGCAAGTATCCAAATGGGAAGCTTACTATTTTTAGTAAGTGGCAATTTTTACCACTTTCGGCACTGATCAATCATTCTGATCTTCTGGATGTCCTTGGTGCACACTGTCTTT
Source organism: Taxus wallichiana var. yunnanensis (assembly GCA_018340775.1). NCBI lineage: Eukaryota > Viridiplantae > Streptophyta > Pinopsida > Cupressales > Taxaceae > Taxus > Taxus wallichiana. The sequence goes on from CM031241.1 coordinate 673,675,799, forward strand.
GCTGCAATTGCTTCGGTGATGGCTTACCAAAAATAGCAAGTGCTCGTGTAGGAGGCTTACTATTTTTGGAAAGTGGATTATGGGCTTCGATTTGTGATGAAACAAACTTTCCCAATATGGGTTTTTTCTCTATAGTGCACTTCCAAAATTTCAAGTCAAACCGGTTGTTGGATTGAGAGATTTTAAAATTACAAATTTTTGCTGCGGGAAACTTGGGTTTTCTTTGTTGCGAAAAATCCGACTCGTGCATGCGAGAGATTTCTTTAGGAGATTCAAGGTGTTTGGGAAACTAGATGTTTGCAAAAAATGACACTTTGATTCGTTTGATAGTTTGTGAGATATGAATGAATCTCTCTCACGAACTTCGGTTTTTTGCGAGAGTTTTTTTGTTTTTGTTCTTCGTGAATGTGTTTTTTTCTTCTTGCATTTTTTTCTTTCTTCAGATCATGGAGCATGAACAATATTGTTTGAGGATGCAAAAATGTTGGAGGAAGATTTGGAGAAAATCGACAACATTCCAACAACATACGAAGGGTGTGGGGGGTGAGAATGAAAAATGGCTAAGTATTTTGGTATTTATAGCTTGGAATGTGAAGGGAAAGGGTGGGGCACATTTTTGTGCACCTCATGTCCCTTTGGAAAGGTGAAATAGGGACATAAAAATGCACCTTGCCCTCATTATGACAAGTGGCGAGTGATTATTTGTTGAGGAAAGTGGAGAAGGAGGCTAGAATGGAGCCGTTGGGGGCCGGAAAATGGTCACATGCGGGTCTAGAAGGAAAGCCAAGGGTGGGGCCATTTTTAGCACCTCATGTCCCTTTGTTTTGGTGCAATAGGGACATAAAAATGCGCCTTGCTCCTAGTTTGACAAGTGGCGCACATGTAGGGTTAGGTGGAGGAGTAGGTCAAAGTGGTCAAAGGTGCTTAAGAGGGAGTGTCCAGGTCATATGGGTGACCAAAAGGCTAAATGGGGGGAGGGCACAATTTTGTGCACCTCATGTCCCTTTGGTAAGGTGCAATAGGGACATGAAAATGCGCCTTAACCTAGTGATGCCATGTGTCCCTTTAGAAAATTGCCTAAGTACCAAAGAGCATACCTTGAGAGCCGACTTGTGAAGGTCATAACTTGAGCTCCGGATGAGTTTTCAGGCGCTTCTTTATATGATTTTGCATGCAAAAGACCTTTTGAGAAGAATGGTGAGGGTCCCAAGGCTTGATTCTAACTGCAACACCTCCAAATTGCTCCTTTTTCTCGGGATTGCTTGTTGTGCATGGAAAGAATGAGATGGCCTAAAAATGCATGGTGCTTGAAGATGATATGTTTCCTCCACCATGTGGGGGACTGAAAGAGCTTTCCAATGATATCTTGTTGGACCATAACTCATTCTAGAGCTCCCGGAATCGTTCCTTGAAGATCAGTGCTTTTTTCGGTGCAAGCTCCTTAGGCCTCAAAAACCAACTTTTAGTGACTTGGCTCCTAAACCTCGATTCTTTCTAGATTTTCCCTGAATCAGTCACACAATGATCTGGACTCTTGAATACACCTCCATGATGAATATAAGTCTTCCGTTTCACTCTGATGATAGTGCACCGATTTAGAAAGGCTGATGAAAGCCCCTTCTAAGTATGCTTGAAAACTGCCTTGAGAAATATTGCTCCAAAAGTTCCTGAATGATTTTTCTTGTTCCTAAATCACCTAGGGAGGACCTGATGACTTTCACGGATGGATTTTGAAGGAAAATGTTGGACTTGACATTGAGGGTAGGTTGATTTGGGGGTGTCTTGGAAAGGTATGACATGAAAATTTTGACACTAGGGTATAGTTGTCTTGTTTTCGGGTGAATTTTGCCCATGCAAAAACACAGGACAACACGACTCAATTGACGATTGATGTTGGCCTCATCCTTTGTAGTTTCACAAAAGATGACATCCTTGCAATGAGGAATTTCTTGCTCTTTTCATCATAGAGTCGGTATGCCTTAGAGGATTTAGAATATCCCAAATGAATGCATTTATGACTCTTATGGTCCAACTTATTCCTTTTCTCCTTTGGGATCAATGCATAACATGTGGATCCAAAAACTTGAAGATGACGCATTGAAGGAAGATGACCACACCACATTTCATACGAAGTCTTCAATTGAAGGGTTGTTGATGGTGATTTGTTTTGAGAGGTACACTGCTGTTTGTGTTGCTTCTGCCCAAAAGTGTAGATTCACCCCCTTGAAATATAACATTGCACAAACCATATTCATCACGATTTTGTTCATCCTCTCAACTACTCCATTTTGTTGAGGAGTGTGAGGAACTGTGAGATGGTGTTTGATCCTGTTTTTCTTGAGATAGGATTCAAATGCCTTTGAAGTGTACTCACCACCATTATTAGTCTTGAGTGTCCCAATGTGGGTTTGAGCTTCATTTTCCACCATGGCTCGAAACTTTTGAAATGTTTCAAAGGCTTCGATTTTTGTTTGAGGAAATATATCCATGTCATTCGGTTGTAGTGGTCGATGAATACCATGAAGTACTTGTGACCACTAGTTGATAGAATTGGAAGAGAACACAAGTCGGAGTGGACCAACTAACTGCAACTTTCTGTCAACTTTCCATTTTGACTTCGAAAAGGTCCTCTTGAGTGTTTAGTCAAAATGTAAGCTTCACACTTCTCAGATTTTATGGGCAGGGTGGGCAATCCGCTACGCCATTCTTTTGCAACACACAAATGTAGTCATGATTGGAGTGCCCGAATCTCGCATGCCACAACATACTTGGAGACATCACGTCTTCAAAGAGATGAGAAAAATTCCATGAAATTGATGGCTTGACCTTGAGTTTTAACAATTTTACCTCCTCAAATCCAGTCAATACAACTGCATTGTCACCTTTCCTTTTAATAGTGACCTCCCCATTGGCCAACATAATGAAGTGCCCTTGTTGGTGAATGAGCACCAAGGACACCAAGTTTCTTTTCAATTGAGAAAGGTATAGGACATTTTTAAGAATGAAATCTTGAAGCCCTTGACACTTTAGTCTTATTGTCCATTTGCCATCTAGTCGCAGAGTTTATCTGTGTGCCAAGTATATTGGATTACAAATTTCTTCATGAAATTTCTCATAGAAGTCCTTTTGGAAAGTCATGTGTTGAGTGGCTCCAATATCTAGGACCCAAGCATCAAACCAAGTGGTACTAATTGAGGCATTATTTGCTTCATCATAGTTGGAAAACACATATTCACTTTGGTGAATTAAGTTGAGTTTGGCTCATTGGTTTGTTATATCCTTTTCCCTTTCCTTTTCTTTGATAGTAGGCTTCAATCTTCCTATGAAGTTTTACATTGATGATCCTCATGACTCACTTTTATACCGCATCATTTGCAAAATAAATGTTGTTTATCATTTTGCTTTAGCCCACCATTATTGTTATTTCTGCTTCCTTGACCCTTTTTCCTCCCTTTTTCTTGATTTCATTTTTGGAAGATGAGGCCTTAGAGGAAGAACCCTAAAAATAATTGCCTTTTTGATTGGCATAGCAAATGCTTTCTCTTGATGACTGTTGGCCCCACCAATATTGAGAATAGTTTGTGCGCATGGTTTGAGCCTGTTGAACATAAAGTGCGCAAGCTTGGTTTGGTAAAGCATACAAGCTTGGTTTGGTAAAGGGTGCAAGCTTGGTTTGGTAAAGTGCACACAACAGTTATCAACGGTTTGCGTGCAAAAAAGAGTTTTAGAAGTCTAAGCAATTAAGGCAAGAGCAAAAGGCAGGAGAAACAGGGAATGCAATGTGGAGTGCACACTTGGCTAAGTCAGTAGAAAGGACAAGGGTAGAAGAGGACAAAACGGTAATAGTAATGCGATGAAGGTGACGACATGCGGCGGAAGGAATGACAATTTGATGTCATTGATAGTTCTCTTGATCTATCAACGTGAATCGCAAGATTTAAGGTTTAATCCCTTCCTCAAGCCCAAGGAAATACTAGGTGTCGAATCCGCATCGATGATGTTCATATCTACAAGCTTTCATGGCGTCCTTCGACCTTTGGTATAATGTAATCCACTTTGAGCGGGACGCATATGTATCTACTTAAATGTAAAGTGTATAAATAGGAAGAACAACACCCATTTAATGGGTTGGCATATAGGTATGGGTGGTTATGGTTATTGTGGATTTGTTAATCAAAAAGTTAGGTTGGTTGAAAATACTTTATAGAGACCGCTATTTTGACGCTTTGGTTATTAGTGAGCTTTGTAATAAGTGTTAATGGCCGCTCTGTGTATTTTCTCAATGAGTGAATGAATGGTTCGAGTTAATCTACCTTTATGTTATGAGTCAATAGATTGCTAAGTAAATGGTGTGTGTTTGTTCATATTCTTCCGGTTATGTTGCTAAGTTATAAATGTTAAGTACTTGTCACGTTAAGTATGCTTGTGGGCACTCCATTCCCCAAACCAACAAGAGGCTTCGGGTGAGCGCTCAAGAGATATGCCAACGTGTGCAGTTGGTGACGGGGGCTTGTGCGTTTGGGTCAAGCCCCTCTAGGCTAAATGGATGGGTAGGTATGGAAACCCCATCATTTTGGTTCCGTTGTCGGGACCCTTGGTCATAGTGGGGATGGAAGATGTTGGAGAGAATGACGCTTGAGGCGTGTAGTGAAATGGCTAGATGAACAAGAAGAGGATTATGCATGTAACCATCCAAGTTGTAGAGTGTAGAACCCAAGAAAATTCCTTATGTCGTTCCCATTTAAGGCTACTTCCAATAATAACTCGCTATCAAAGCCACACTTTGCTATCCTCAATTCTCGACCTTCGGTTTGTGCCTTGAATATTTTGACCAAAGATGCGTGGATGTGCATGGAGAGGCCAACATTGGAGCGATCCCAAATACCTTGTTTATGGCTAACAAAACAAGGTTCATCCCACTTGAGGCACTCAAAGGCGTAAGCATAGATATTATGGGCACAAAGTTCACAATAGTCTCCGAAGTTATCGAGCTTACTGAAGCTGACCATTACTCTACGCTTTTAGGGAGACCATGCGCCCACAATGAAAAGAATCTTTAGGATCAACAAGGGAAGACTTGCACGATTCCCAAGATATGATGGAACTACTTGCACTTAGGCCTATATGGTTAACCTAGAAGCTTGTCTACCTAGAGAGCAAGAAAGGGTAGACTCCTTTGTCTACACCTTCAATAGACAACCACGAGATTGTGGGCGACACATCACCCCTCGTTACCCAAATGGAGCAGCACTAAGGAGGCCTTCTCAGCTCAATTTGAGAGTAATGTGAAGGCCAAACTGCCAAGTTATGATGGAAGCACATCTCCAATCTCCCATGTGTGCGTTTGTGAGGTAGTATGGGTTAGCAATCCTAAAGCACTGCCACTTTGTACCTATGGGTACATGCATTTGATAGTACATTGACAACATGGGCATAAATTTTCTAGTTTAAATCTGCCACAAGGGAATAACTAACTTTTGACTTTGATGAAAAAGGCTGTTATCCAAAATGATGTTGTTATTGAAGAAAGAGTGGCTCAACTTTTTGACAAGGAAGCTTATGTGCTTAAAGATCTCTTCGGTGAAAATGCTTGTCCAAGCTCCAATGGGTATCAAGGTCCTTAACAGATGGGGTCCATTAGAGAAAAGGGGAAGGCAATAATGAAGGTCAACGACCAATAGGACCCTAAGGAGCATTTGAACATTCTAACTTGTACAGTGGCGCACCATGCAAGATGTGCGCGACTTAAAAGAGGTATTATAATGAACCTATGCACATTGTGGAAGTAAACATTGGATTAGAGGCAGAGCCACAAATGACCACTATTGGAGATTATTAGTCCGATGTAGAGTTAGAGTGCATAGTGGAGTTGCTGAAGGAATTTAAGAACTTGTTCCCGATGGTTACCATGAGATGAAAGGAGTACATCCATCCTTTGGAAACATGATTATCAAGCTAAGAGATGATGCACGCTTAGTAAGAAAGAGGTCGTATCCCATGAATCCAACTCTATGAAAAAATTGAAGGAAGAGATTGACAAGATGATTGAGGCAGGGGTCATATACCCTGGAGAGGAGTCCGAATGGGTGAGCCCTATGGTAATCAACATCAAAAAGGATGAGCGCATAGGGAATTGTGTCAACTTTTGCGTGCTGAATGAGGTCTGCATCATTGATCCCTTTCCTACTCCATTCAAAGAAAAAATCCTTGAGGGCGTGGCAGGATGTGATATTCATACCTTCACCTATAGATTCTCTGGGTATCACCAAGTCCAAATTCCTGAGGAAGACAAAACAAAGACCACCTTTACAACAAAATGGAGCCCATTTGCATATAATGTTACGCCCTTTGGTCTAAAGAATGTGTCGATAGTTTTCTCACGTATAGTGATTGAAGCATTTAAGGATTTCATTGACAAATTTCTAAAGATGTACCTGGATGACTGGACCGTCTATGGTTTAGTGAGAGACCACCATGCTAACTTGACTCTCATGTTTGAGAGATTTAGGCAACTGCAAAGCTCCTTAAACTTGAAGAAATGCATACTTGTGACACCATTCGGGGTCCTGTTGGGACATGTGATTTGCAAAGAAGGAATGTTAGTAGACCCTGCCAAATTACAGTAATCATAAGAACCCTCTACTTAGTGTGATGTGCGTGCATTCTTGGGGCATGCAGGTTGCTATAAGAAATTCATCAAGGACTATAATAGGTCCCTTGGAGGAGCTACTCAAGAAAAATGGACCATTCCTATGGAAGGTGCGCCAACAAGAGGCGTTCAAGAACTTGAAGGAGAAGCTAACAAGTGCGCTTATCCTATGATTTCCAGATTGGAAAAAGCCTTTTCACGTACTTGTGGACGCCTCAAGGACAGCTATAGGAGTTGTTCTAGCCCAGCCAAGAGAAGGCAGGGTAGATCATCCGATCTACTTTGTGAGCAGGAAGCTATCTTCTGTAGAGCAAAATTACACGACCACTAAGTGTGAGGCCTTAGCAATGGTCCATGCACTCGAGAAGTTTTGGCAATATTTGTTGGCCACCAACTTTGTGTTCTTCACGAAGCATGAGGCTTTGAAGTATTTGGTTGGTAAGCAAGTATTACATGGGTGCATTTGCAGGCGGATCATTCTATTTCAGAAATTCAACTTCTCTATGATGGTGAAATCAGGAAAACTCAGTTCTGGAGCAGACTATTTATCAAGAATCAACAATGGGGAGGCTGCGCGCAGTATCGAAGGTGAGATGCCTGATGCACAACTGTATAAAGTTCATCGAGTACCAAGGTCCAAAAGAGCTAGATGACATTGAAACCTTCCTCATATCAGGCATAACGCCAGAAGGTTGGACCACCAATGAAAAGAAACGGTTTGCTGTGTGCACGACGCCATATCAACTCATTGGAGGAGAACTTTACAAGTTTGGATGAGATGAGGTCCTAAGGTGGTGCGTTCTAGAACATGATCACGTTGAACTTTTGCAAGAAGCTCATGAAGGCATAGTAGGAGGGCATTACAATGAAGAAGCCATTGCCCACAAGATTTTATTCTCTGGGCTTTGGTGGCCTACACTCTTTCAAGATGTTAGGGAGTATGAAGTGTGACATATGCCAAAGAGTAGGTAAGCCAAGGCGAAGGGATGAGATGCCCTTACTACCAGTGCACATCGGAGAACCCTTTGAAAAGTGGGAAATTGACTTTGTGGGACCTATAATTCTTGTTGTGCGCAGGATTGAAGTGTGGTATATCATCACCGCCACAGACTACTTGACGAGGCTTTGAAGTATTTGGTTGGTAAGCCAGTATTACATGGGTGCATTTGCAGGCGGATCATTCTATTTCAGAAATTCAACTTCTCTATGATGGTGAAACCAGGAAAACTCAGTTCTGGAGCAGACTATTTATCAAGAATCAAGAATGGGGAGGCTGCGTGCAGTATCGAAGGTGAGATGCCTGATGCACAACTGTATAAAGTTCATCGAGTACCAAGGTCCAAAAGAGCTAGATGACATCGAAACCTTCCTCATATCAGGCATAACGCCAAAAGGTTGGACCACCAATGAAAAGAAACGGCTTGCTGTGTGCACGACGCCATATCAACTCATTGGAGGAGAACTTTACAAGTTTGGATGAGATGAGGTCCTAAGGTGGTGCGTTCTAGAACATGATCACGTTGAACTTTTGCAAGAAGCTCATGAAGGCATAGTAGGAGGGCATTACAATGAAGAAGTCATTGCCCACAAGATTTTATTCTCTGGGCTTTGGTGGCCTACACTCTTTCAAGATGTTAGGGAGTATGAAGTGTGACATATGCCAAAGAGTAGGTAAGCCAAGGCGAAGGGATGAGATGCCCTTACTACCAAAGTGCACATCGGAGAACCCTTTGAAAAGTGGGAAATTGACTTTGTGGGACCTATAATTCTTGTTGTGCGCAGGATTGAAGTGTGGTATATCATCACCGCCACGGACTACTTGACTAGATGGGCAAAGGCAACACTCACCAAAGCTTGCACGTTGGCAATAACAAGAAGTTTTTTATGGGAAAACATCATTAGAAGATACGGCTGCCCACTGAGCTTGACAAGTGACTGATCATTCTCTTAGCAAAATTCATGGGTGCACAACAAGACCATTCCTTGTCACCCCCAAGCGAATGGAATTGGCGAAGCCTTTAACAAAATCATGGGGAATACATTGACTAAGATTTACAAGGTAGAGAGGAAAGATTGTGATGATCGAGTATTTGCCGTGTTATGGACTTATACAACTACTCATAAGCGACTCACAAAATTCATGCCATTTCAACTAGTGTTCAGGAAAGATGTGGTGCTTCCTCTAGAATTTCTAGTATTGTCACTTCACATAGCGCACGTAGGAAATTTGGATGACTAAGGAGTTATGAACCAAAGGCTTGAAGCATTGAGTGAACTCAACAAGGAGATTGCTTGCACAATGGAGTCAAGGAGTAGAGAAAGCAAAGCAAAAGACTTGACACTATAAGCACATCACGAACAAAGTGTTAAAGGAAGGCGCATGTGTTCTCCTTTATGATTCACAAGTATGCCAAACACTTGGGAAGCTACAGATTAGGTGGTTGGGGCCCTAAATCATTCACAACATTTTAAAAAGTAGTACATGCAAACTCCATGCGCTTGATGTAGAACTGCTACTGGACACTTCAACAATAGTAGATTGAAGCCCTACCACTCCTAGCCAGTGTGTAACATTTGTAGTAAATAAAGGCTCTATTAGCCAACCCAAAAATATTTCTTAAGTCATTTCCTTTCAGCATTTTTTTGCTTTTACGAGAAGTTTTGAAGCTATTTTTTTACAAGGCATGATATGCGTGTGCAAGGTGCAATGACTAATAGCCATTTTTGGCTAGTTCATTCATTTTGAATAAGCTCAATAGAGTGCGCAATACATGCCACATAGTTCAAATCACTACCAGTGCATAGGAACGTGTAAGAAGGTTGAGGATCGTCCCAAATTGGCTCGCATGACGCAACCGCGCGCATCATAAAGTGCAATACCACACCTGGAGTGGAATCATTACTGTGCACACTAGAATATTACCCTATTAGAGAGATTGATGGCGAGGTGGAGGACAACAAGTGCAAGATTTGGGGAGAAAAAGGACAAGAACAAAATTGATTGGATACAAGGTAGGGTCCGAAGGTAAGTTGCGCTCAAGGAATGGTGTGCACGACCCCGGAATGCCAACAAGGCAAAAGTCACACACTGGATGCTAACGTCACCTATGGAGAAGCGAGAGGCGAGAAAATAAAGAATAACGCCTCCAAAGTGTTAAAAGGGTTTTGAGAATTCCCTAGTTGGCTTTTTGAATGCGGAGGGTTGACATCATGTGATGTATGCCCCTCCCATTGGCAATAGGCATTCATTATTCACATTCAAGCTTAGAAAAACCAGAGAAGGAGAGCATAAGAGAACTAAGCATCCATGCGAACTAAATTGCCTAGATTTAACACATTTGGGTGTGAATCACATCAAAACCAACACCAGGTGATAGATCATGGTGAAAGGAAGTAGAATAAAGTAGTCAGAATAAGTTTTGAGTGTGAAAAGGGGGAAAAATGCATTTTTCACATTCGTTGAACTAATGTCCGCCACTAGTGAACAATCAAGCTCAAGTGCTTTGAGAAGACAACCCCAATCAACCAAGATTACAACCTATCGCCCAAAAATGGGGAAGAGAAAGGAAGCACCGATCGCCTGCTCAAGTTAGCTAAGGAAGAAGACAAGCGGACAAGATACATTTCATACTGGAGGAAATCAAGAAAAACACCCCGTAAGAGACCGAGGATGTAGGCATCCTACAGATGTAATTCTTTGAGGAATGCATTGTGAGTGAAGCTTGGGGAGTAAGGCACACAAGGTGGAAACGAAAGAAATCAACCATTGGAAGAATCTCAAGGATTTGGAAGATGACTATGTTGTCAAGGGCATGATAAGCGGAGATGGGAAAATCGAAATGGATATCAAGCAATGTGTAGAGTTAGAAGAGCGTAGGGTACTCCAATTGTTCAAGCTGCCATACTTTGAAAGTTTAACCATGGCACTTGGCTTGTGTGCTTCTTGTTATCACACCTTCATGGAAATCGCCTATATTTTGTAGGCGGCGGAAGATCTCTCGAAAAGTTAATCCATAAGTTAACAGGATTAGAAAGTAGGCGCGAGCGTGCAAAAGGCGCTTAATGATAATGTCACCATGGAAAACCTAGGCTAAATGATGAATTACCGAAGGGGCAAGTATTCCATGCCCATTGCAGACATCACCGATTCATCAATGAAAATCATTGCCTGCCTCGTAAGCTCAAAGATCCGCCACTCGACAGATGGGAGAATATCAATAAAAATTTCTTATACTTAGTGCACAAGATTGCGCGTGAAGAAAGGCAAGTATAACTTATCATAGTACATTGTAGAGTGCATCATTGACAGTGCACGCGCAACACACCACAAAGGAGAACCATTCCGATTTGGGCCGTATCCTCGTCATGATTATGTTTGATGAAATCGGGGTGCTCGACGAGTATGAGCTCGCCGGTTTTGAATATCCGTAGTGGAAGAACTCCTCAGAGAGCATTTCAAAAGTGCACATGCCCCGAGGATGATAAGAAGGCAAACAAATTGCCAAAGATAGATGTATGGCATATGCGTTAGGTCCTTTGGTGATGAATAACACATTCCAAGGCATTTCCGACTATGTGTGGAGGCAAGGTGCGCTTTGGGGTGATGCAACATCAGAGTCAGAGAGTATAAATTAAAGGCCAATTCATGGTCCGTATGGTGCTTGCTGCCATACGCCTTCTTAAGAGCATACTTCCATGTAGATCTTTACCGACTTAACGACATCAATTTCGAGGGTGTGCTTAAGGCCGATGATGACATTCAAGCCTTGAAGATAATGTTCAAGAATCCAAGGGTGGACTTTGTTGATGAAAACGATACAGATGATGATTCTCACGCGGTCCCAGAGCCTTGCACGTTTAAATTCAAGAACATCATAGGCCAAATGAGTAATTAGGGAATCACTTACGTGTTTAGGCCGTGTAATAAGAAGAGGAAAGTACTTCCATTGCTCACAAATCAAAGGCAAAATCTATGCGTGAGCCGTAAGGGACCTTCCAAGACGAGGAACAAGAGGACGACCAATCCAATCGATTATGGCTTAAGAGAAGAACAAGCCGGTCATCCTCAAGTGCAAAACCACAGGATCAACCCGATGGGCCAAGTACAACCGAGGCTAGAGCGCATTTTGAAGTGCAAGGGTCCACCCATCTGGAGGGAGAAAAGAGGCCCAAAGTGACTAAGGCCCCACCAGTAAGGCCACCTCCCATTTTACATCCCTTTCCACCACCTCCACCATTTGTAATGCCTTTGATCCCCAAAGTTAAGAAGATGCCCATGGAGATGGGTACCTCTGGGGCCATTGCCACTCTCATCGACCAACTTCCCTTCCCTCCCGTTTGCCACCAAGAACAAGAGAGCCGCAAGGCTCATTTGCATAAGAGCGAAATGGAGGGGAAACAATGTAGTCCAAAATGGACAAGTTTGGGGAAGCGTGGAGTGAGGCGCATGAAGAAAGTGTCGGGCATAGGTAGCGTAGTGTTGACAATGTGATAAAGGACACGCCAAGGTAAGAAATGCAAAGCTTGCGTGCAAAGCCTACATAGCCTAGGATAGGGGAGCAAAAAGTTGAGCAACCAAGGCATGAGGTGAGCCCTCCCATGATGGAGAGGGGATAAAGCCAAAAGGAACGCATAAAGGTGAAGAGAAACCAAAAGGAGCGGCCCCAAAGAGGAAGAAGAGTTGGAGGGTCACGAGGAGAGACACATTGATCTTCATAGCTTTGGATTAGAAAGAGGATCTGGGGGACCCGAGGATGGGGAAACATGCAAGGAGGAATTACTGCGAAAAGGGAAACATGCCCTCTTTGAGACCCCCTCATGATCCTTGTCGCCAAAGGAACCAAAAATGGCTTGGGTAATATATCAGAAGGGAAAGGAGCCGGAAGATATTTTCACGTGGAACTACATACGCCAACTCGAGTGTCAAGTTGGATGCGTAAACAAGTCTCCTTCCAGGTAGAGGGGTTGGTGGATGAGCCTCATTTTGAGAGTTTTGATGCAATTTGGAAGATAGTGAGACAATCAAAATTGTAGGCGACTAGTAAGTCACCTACGTAAACCCCCAATGCCTTAGAATAAGGATTAGGCATTTAATGCGTGATGAAATTAGCGGTCAAGTCATTAGGCAAAACCTCCAAAACACATATCTTTGCGCAAAAAATGTGCATGACCCATGTCATACTGCACGGTGAAGGAAGCAACCTTAAAGAGGCGGAAGGCTCGAAAGTACACGCGTAGGGCATGTGTGTGAAGATATTGGGAAAAGGGTTCACCTCCACAAAGGTACTGGGCGAGGTAAGACCCCATGACCCATCTCGAGATGCTACTCGAGGAAGTGCTCTTAAGCGTAACACTCCAACCGAAAAAGGACCCCATCGAGGCCATGAAAGAGCAAGTAGAGGTCGACTTGACCACTTGTGATGAGACCCTCACATTGTCAAACAAAATGTCATGATGGCTAGCAAAATATTGAAGGTGGCAGAGGGCTTAGATGATTTGATCGTAAAATGTGTCAAGGGGAACTTGTAATAGAAGAGGCATTAGAGAGGTAGGTGGTTGGCATCAAAGACAAGGCCTTGGGTGATCAGATTAAGACCAAGGAGACCGCTAATGAGGAAATATTTAGGGTACTTATGCTGCAAATTCTTGAGCAAGAGAAAGAGCTAAAGGATGTCAAGGATCATTCTCGATCAAGAACGAATCGGCGTGCGAGGCTGCTGAAAAAGGAGGAGAGAAGACGGCCTTGCCCGCACACGCCACAAATTATCAAGGCATGAAGGGCATACTCCTAAAGTGGAGTGCATTTAAGGCAATTCTCCAAGCCAAGGCACCCTAATTTTGAAGGACTCGGACGAGGCTTGTCGAAGGGCCAACAAGTAAGTGAGTCTAGGGAGATGTTGGCCTCGTCAAATTTGGGAATAGCTTGCATGTCGGGTTTGAGCTGTTAAACTAAGCGCGTATAAGCCTAGATTGGTAAAGTGCACACAACAACTATCAACGGGTCGCGTGCACAAAAGAGTTTGGAAATTCTAAGAAATTAAGGCATGAACAAAAGGCGAGAGAAATAAGGAATGCCATGTTGAGCGCGCTCTTGGCCAAGTCACTTTGGAAACGATAAGGGCGAAAGATGAAAAAGACAACAAGAAGGCGGTGGGATGCGGTGAAAGGAATGACAGTCGATGTCGTTGACAAATCTCTTGATCTATCAACGTGGATCACGAGATTGGAGGTCTAATCCCTTCCTCAAGGTCAAGGAAATACTAGGTGCTAAACTTGCATTGATGATGTTCCTACCTAGAAGATTTCATGGCGTCCTCCAACCACTACTGTAATGGCAATCCACCTACTTGAGAGGGAAACACATGTATCTACTTAATTAAAATTTGTATAAATAGAAGAACAACACCCATTCAATAGGTTGGCATGTAGGTATTGTAGGTATGGGTGGTTGTGGTTATTATGGATTTGTTAATAAAAAAATTAGGTTGGTTGAGAATACTTTGTAGAGACTGTTATTTTGATGTTTTGGTTATTAGCTGAGCTTTGTCATAAGCCATTAATGGCCACTCGTATACTTTCTCAATGAATGAATGAATGGTTCGAGTTAATCTACCCGTATGTTATGAGTCAATAGATTGCTAAGTAAATGGTGCGTGTTTGTTCTTATTCTCCCGGTTATGTTGCTAAGTTATAATGTTAAGTACTTGTCACTAAGTATGCTTGTGTGCACTCCATTCCCCAAACCAACAAGAGACCCGCGCACCAGATGTGCTTGAGTGAGTGCGCGGGAGAACTCCCGTGAGATATGCCAACTTGTGTAGTTGGTGATAGGGGCTTGTGCACTTGGGTCAGGCTCCTCTAGGCTAAATGGACAGGTAGGTATAAAAACCCCAGCAATGAATCAATTTTTCTCCCAAAGGCCTTTTCTCTTTCAGCCATCTTTTCAACCAATTGATCAAATGTGAGTCTTTAATTGATTGCTTGCTTGTAAAGACTCCAAGTAGGTTGAATATGTAGGAAGAAGAGCTTTTATGAAAGCAGTCATATATATGTCAATTTTTACACCAGTGGCTTCTACATCATGCTTGATTGCACAATTTTTTGAGCCAAACTCATGACATCACCATTCTTCAACTCAAGATTGAACAATTTTAATTGCAACTATATGAACTCCAATTTTGAGTGAGAATCATACAAGTCCTTCAACTTATTGAATGCTTCCCATGCAATAGTATCATACCTCTAAATGTGACAAAACACTTCTGCATCAATTGAGGCCCTCATAAAATTCTTTTGCTTCCAGATATTGGCTTCTTTTGCATCTGTAGGCAATGTTGGCTTTGTGTCCCTGTCACAAATGTCAAACCATAGATCATTGAAGATGAGTGTGTTCTCCACTTGCCGAGACCACTCTAACCAGGTATCTTTGTTGGTCAAAGTTGTGCCAACAATTGATTTTATTGAAGTCATTTTTGTTTTTGTTTGGTGTTTTGAGATCCCAAAGAGATGGATTGGTTCCTTATCACTCCAAAAGGTTCCCTTTTCTATATACCACCGACCAATATACTAGACCTCTATATATACCCGCCCTTCCTATATACTCATCGGTATGTGGCAAAAGCTCACCTATCAATATACCTGTCATTATGTGAAAGAGGTGGTACGTGAGAATAGAATGGTACATGGTACCTAGGTAGTATGTGAAAATGATTTTGCTTTATCAATGACACCCGCTTAACAAGAAAACCTCATACGTGGGCATAACTTCCCTATATACTTGGTTTTTCTTGCTTTCGGGATTTACGCCTTGTGATAGTTAGTGAATGGGCAACAAATGAAGAGTAGCTATCCTTATTTCTCCTTGTTTGTTTTTGCACAATTTGTTTTGTTTTCCAAATTTTGCATGAAAATGACTTGCACAATTGAATGTTTTTAATTTTTTAAAAATGAATTAAAAAGACATTAAAATGAGTTTGCTTTTGATTTAAAAAAGCATAAAAAGTAAACCTATCTCAAATTAGCGTATAAAGGCTTTTCCTCCACAGCATGTAAAGGTTCTCCTCCACGTGGCCTTTGTTCCTTTGAAGATTAAAGTTGAATGAAGCGTCCACTTTTCATGTAGATTTTAAAGCATTGGACAGGTGAGGGAAGATCTGTTCGGGCAGGCATAGAATTTTGTAAGAGGAAAACAGCTCACCGCCGTTTACAAGCTTCCAATGGCTCAAAACTTAATCTACACATGATAAATTTAATGCTAATGCCTTGTAAGCAGGTCCAAAGCATTAGAAAAGACGATATAGGAGTGGTGCAGCTTCAGTGGGCAAAGACGTGGGTTGTAATGCCAAGCGGTCGGACTCAGGGTGAACTCTTATAACCAAAATGCCTTGCAACAGTTTCCTTAACACCGCCTAGCAGTCCAGCAGACAACATGAGTGCAGGTCTGAGCGCCTTGCAGGGAAAACCAAGTGGCATAGTCCTTCAATGCCTCACAATTGCAGTACAGCTGAAATTTCACACTAATTCAATGATCTTCAAACAAATTTTGCAGGTCTGAGATAAAATTTAGCAGGCCATGCAACTAGAAAGTGGAGAAAAAAAAGTTGCATGAAAAATTTATTGGTTGGAGAGAGAATTTGCAGCAAAGAAAGAATTATTGGAGGATGGAAAAATGATGTGTAGCAGCTTGTGCCTGTGCTCTGATACCAATGTCAGGCCAGGTATTGGAATGACAAATTAACAATATTGGTGCAAGCCAAAAATTGTATTCACATTGCATATTGAAAAGAAGAAGATTACAATATATAGAGCCAAGATTTGGCTGTTCATTTCACCTTCTAAGGTGACTCTTCCTATTCCTACGGGAATGACTCTTCATTTATATCAAATAAGACAAAAGCCTATGACACCTAGGATTAACATATATTACAATAATGTTACAAGTTGGTCCATGGAATTGCAAAGTCCAACTAGTTAAGATACAATCAATAGGGGTTTCTGAAAAATAAGCACACATTCTGGAAAACAAAAATGGGACAATAGTTATATAAGAAACCAATAGTTTATTCAAACAGTAACGCAAAAGTTCTTAAAATTATGAATCAAGAATATACTACAACAATGTCCTTAGAGGGTACAAGTGATCTGAAATAGGCAAGGGTAGGATTGTGCTCTCTATCGATAGCTAATATGGTCAATACAAACATCTTCTCTCTTCTCAATAATATAGATTAGGATATAAGTAGAAGACCATTCTAGGGCCAACACACAAGCATAGGGGCATATAGTCGCGGACCTCAAACAAAGTAATTCACACTTATATCAAAGGCGTAGGGTTCCAAAGCCAAAGCCTATGTATATAAGATTATTCTGACTTTGAGTCTTACTAGAATCCTATGGTTGTAAAAATAAAGGTAATAAGCAAGAGCTGAGTCCTATGTTGCCATGATACGGGTACGAGTACAGGTTCGATACGCGGATACGTCAATTTTAAAAAGCCCTTGGTTACGAATACAATATGTCTTGGGTACGTTGGTACATATATATTTCAAAATAATAAAAATAAAAATATATATATTTTTGATTCATATACACATTTTACTGATTTTTTAGTCCATAAGAAATACAAAACTTGAAAAATATAGTACGATCAATGTTCAAAACATTCAATATACTTAAGATTTTACATTGTCTATGATATATGAATATTATATTCCTTTGTGTTTCATCCATTTCCTTTGAGATTAATTTTTGTGTTGCGATGGTGGCCATAAAATAGGGAGCTCCTGAAGGACCTATTTAATTAGGCTGACTCTAACCTGCCAATGATAACTAAAGAGGTCAGTCCAATGGTTGGTTCTTGCATTCATATTATCCAAAATCACCTTCTAATCCTCCTTAAGGATGCAAGAATGTTGTGTCTTAATACAACTCTTTGGCTCTTTGCTCATACACTTGCAAAAACCAACAATGAATTGTTTGTGTGATTTCAAATGAATGGGTGAGTGCTTTTTATAGCTTTTTGAGGTGTTTAGGGTTTAATATTTTATTCATTTAAGTGTTAGGGTTCATTTTTTTGCATTGACTAAGTAAAAAAAATGTTTTAAATGCCTTAAAAGACGTTTTTAGGCTTGGATACATGTTGGATACGTACCGGTATGTCCCGGGTATGTCAAAACGTACTTCACATGTACCCGTGCACGTATCCAACACGTACTGCACCGCATGTATCTGCACCGGATATGTATTAGGCAGGTACATGGGGCGGGGACGAACCTTGGTAACATAAAGGTGAGTCTAGACGAGGGTTGTAATGCCTTTTGGTAGTTAAGCGTGCTAAGAGATAATGCAATAGACAAAGATATGTTACTCTATCCTAGTCTAATACATGATACATCAAACATAATCAATCAAATCAACATAAAGGAAAAAGAAGGGTTAGGGGTACTCACCTTTGTGAAGACATTGTTGGCGCATTAAACGCCTTGGTTAGTAGTACCTTGTGAGAGCATTGCGTGGGTGGATCACAAGAAGGATGGGTAGAATACTTAAGTAGACCAAAGTTGGGGACTCCAAAGACTTGGTAGACCTTGTTAGTGCAACTCCTATTCTTGTTACTCCTACTAACCCAATGCTCCAAAGTAGACCTCCAAGTATAAACTCCATTAAACACTAAGCCTATTAAACTTTTAATGGCAAATTTGTGAGCAAAAGTAGATCAAACTATGTGATGATGATATGGAGAAATGACAACAATGATGCCTATAAATAGGGAGCATAACCTGAAGTTATGATCTCTCTTAGTGGATCACCTTTGGAAAATGTTTATACTCTTACGCAAAAATAGTTTGGGATAAAGGTAAGAAAAGGAGAGAGAATGAAGGTGGAGCAATTACTTGGAGTGGGTATTAAAGGTGATGTCGAGGTGTTATAGGTAGATGATGTGAAGGTGATACCACTAAGTATATCAAGCGGTCATAAAGAGATGGTAAGGAGGTGGTAGGAAGGTGGTAAGGAGGCATGCTAGGCCAAGTTAGGGTGATGTCACACATGTGACAAATCTTTCACTAGGTCTTTGCTAACTAGGCTAACCTCGCTCCCGGTAATTCCCCTTAAGGCATGAGACTCGAGGAGGTTAATGCGCCGATAACCTCGTAAAGAGAAGTCATTAGTAAGAGGAAAAAGGGTCTATACATTCCCAACCAAAGATCATCGCATGTCACAATAGTGTAACACAAGATGGTATTTGTGAAATAAATATAGTACACAAATAAAATGAAATGACCTGTGAAATTAAATAATAAATGAGGACTCGTCAAATGAAATATTCTTACCTTGAAGTTTTCTTTTTTGCGAATTGGATGCATGTTACCTCTTGTCTTGACTGTGGAGTGAAGCTGATTAACTAGATCTAAAAACCAAAATATACGAGAGAACACAAAATACAAGAGACAAACAAATATGATAAATAACTCAGGTCACTATTATTCAATAATCAGTGTTCTCTTATACAATAGCTTGATCCTAATATTTAGGAGTCAAAGCTTATCGGAGACAACTCACACACAATCCCACAAATCAGTTTGAGTTGTTTAGTAGACAACTAATAAACACTCACTAATGCTCACACTAATAATAATAATATCTATTTTTCCTAACAATCACCCCCTTAGTGTGAACATGGGGAAGGCATCATCCTATACTGCATCTAACAATGACTGTGTGATTTTCCAAGGATTCACAAACCTGAGAAATGGTTTTTCCATGGTTACCATAAAACCAATGAAGGTTTGTCCATGGTTTACCTACAACCAATTGGTTTACCAAAAACCATGTCATTATATGCCAGTATCTCTTTAACCCCCATCACATCCTGACTAATGCAGGTGATACAATCATGTACTTGTTTTAACAAGTTTTATTTGCAGAATGAAACACACAACTGAAAAATAAATATCACCAATACAATGCAGCAATCTCTTTGTTGGTGACTAACAAGAGATGCTAGTTTTCCTCCTCCTCCTTTGCCTCCAGCCTCCGAGTGTGATGCTACTTAGTTATAAAATGTATCTTTTAGGCTCATATTACAATTCTCTTGGGTGTCGGTTTCAACCGATAATGCACCCCCTCACTATGGACGTCGTGTACAAGCGAAAGTGCATCCAAACAAAAGTGAGATTTTTTTTTAATTTGCCAAAAATGGAAAAATAATATTTTTTATCCAGAGCAAAAAGAATAGGATCAATGCAAAGATCTTGAAAAAACATACATTTTAAAAAAAAACATCACCTCAATCTGAGTTACGAGGTGAAAGATATGACACTTCCAAGTTCTAAGTCTGACATCTTTCTGGACCCTTTCCAAAAATGGCAAATTTTATTTTTTCCTTTTTTCAATATGTCCAAAAATGGCAAAAAAAAAAAAAAAACGCAGAGTTACCAAAATCGCGATACTGATACAGGCCGATCGATAGAATGTGCAAGAAGAAGGACGAGGCAATCCGCACGAACAACTATGCAATGAGCACGCAAAACGATTCATTCGCAAGTAGAATGCTCCAATACGCAGGATGATGCAATTAGTATATCCACCTTACCAGGCCGTGGACATTGCGATGAGAAAGTTTTATTCAAAGACTCTCATCCTGGAATCCCTGCTCTGATACTAGATGAAGCTGATTAACCAGATCTAAAAACCAAAATATACAGAGAACACAAAATACAAGAGACAAAAACAAATATGATAAATAACTCAGGTCACTATTATTCAATAATCAGTGTTCTCTTATACAATAGCTTGATCCTAATATTTAGGAGTCAAAGCTTATCGGAGACAACTCACACACAATCCCACAAATCACTCTGAGTTGTTTAGTAGACAACTAATAAACACTCACTAATGCTCACACTAATAATAATAATATCTATTTTTCCTAAGCACAAATCTGCATATGAGGTAGGTCCGGAGAAGAAGACTAGGTTAGGTTCAGGATAGTCTATGGAAGATAATAATTAAGACAAGTTTGGAAAAGAAGGCTAGGTCAAGTCTAGATAGCCAATGATAGATAATAAGTGGTTCTAGGACATGTTTAGAGAAGAAAGCTAGGTTAGATTTGGATAGTCTCGGAAGCATCACGAGGTACTAGTTGGGAAATAATTGGCCAATCTAGCAGGTCTGAAAATCAGGAAGTAAAATAGCTAAAATAAAGGTCTAGGTCAGATCTGAATAGCCATATAAGGGACGACTCAATTAGGTTGAAGGAACCTAGAAAACATTAAAAGATGCTAGTTAGAAAATACTCAACTAATCTAGTAGGCTTGGAGAAGTAGGAAATAACAATAGATAAGTAGGACTAGGTTGGGTGTGAATAGCCTTCAAGGAAAGACTATATGAGGTCTGAAGGAACCTAGAAAAATGTCATAAGATGCTATTTGGGAAATTAATCAATAAATTAGCAGGCCTAGAAGGGATAATAGAGTAGTTAAATAAATAGGTATAGGTTACGTTTAGATAGCCTATAAGGAGAGACTAAAGTAGGTCCTGGATGAACCTAATAAATGTCATAAGGTGCATAGATGGGGAATTAGTCAACTGATCTAGCAGTCCTATAAATAACGAGTCACCGGAATGTGACACTTACAATCTCAAAAGTAATTATGAGAAACTTGAGAAAGAAGATAACAACGATCGAGAGAGAGCATCTTGTAAGTCCAAAGATGCAAAAGATACTCAAGTAGGGATGCGTTTAAGGAAATGTCCTTAAACCCCAACTCTGTGACAATGCTAACATGTTTGAAAAGAAATGGGAAAAAGGATGGGAAAGACATAAAAACTAATCTGCTCGATAAGGGGAATCAATGTAAAGGGAGGAAAAATGGGCTTCACCACAAAAACAAGTCATTTATTTGAATGTAGACACTCTAATTAAATTGGTAAAACTAAGAGTTTTTGACATCAAGGAGTGAAGGAATTCAATTCCAAATGTTTCGGTTTGGGAAAACTAATGAAGTATAAATCTATTCCATGTCGGTTTATGAATGTGAGAAAAGTTAAGGTTCCTACCTTCCTAAGATGTGTTCCCCATTCTCAAGACCTCAATTAAGGATCCATAGGCCTAATACGAGGATTAGGTACTTGCTTTGAAAATTCGGGGCACTTATGACAAATATGTAGCCTGCTAACCCAATCATAAAACGCATCTGCACCCCAAAGGACTTCGAGGCTTTGTGGACGAGGCCAACTATGGAGTTTTAGTTTTCAAGTAGGAAGGGGGTATGCCAATGATGTTGCATTTTTTGTTTGTGATTGAATGTTGATTGTATAATTTAGCTTTTTCTATTGTCGTTTGCTTGATTTTCTTTTATGCTTTGATGACTCTCAACCTTTTTGGATTTTTTTGTTCCTTCATATGGATTTAGAAGGCTAATCAAATGAGTAGGAAAGGTGACCACGCTAGAGAGATTACACTTTACCGCTATAGAGGAAGAACCTACAAGCAAGAAGCCTAGGCACTGTGTAGACCTACCCTAAGGAAAGAGTAGGATCTTATCTCTCGACTTGTGTGCCTCAAGTGAGAGGGAGCGAGAAAAGTGAAACTGCAAGAAAGAGTGATACAATGAAGGATAAAGCTAGTAGCTGACCACAAAGAGAGTCTTGCTTCATAGGGAATGAAGGTGATAAGATATGACGTTGAACTAGGTAGTGTAGTAACCTAAGTCACAAGGTTTGAGTTCAAGTTCAAGTTCGCCCAATAGATAAAGTTTGAAAACAAATTCGCCATTAAGTTCGAATGATAGAAAAATAAAAAACATTCAAAATTAGAAATAGAAAACATTAAAATTTAGGTGGTGGAAGCTGATTTTTATAGCAGATTCCAGGTGGTGTAAAAACAACAGAGATTTAAATTTGTTTGTATAAAAATTAAAAACCCTAAACCTAGCCGACACAAGATATAATTTTTTTATGAGCAGTCCACCTCTATTGGCAGGCATTATTTGGTGCCCGGTGTAAGTTTGCTGAATTTCAAATTTTTCTTTGAAATTCAGTGAATCTTGTGACATAGGTAAACTATATATTGTTAGAAAATGTCATTAGATATGGGTTTAAACTTGTTGGATTAATTGTCATTGATGTCAAAAGAATTTGCTATCAAAGGAAATCATTATCTGATCGTTGAAGGCCAAAGGCCACTAATTGCTGTCCAAACAAAATCAGTTTCAAATCTCCATTATTCAAGGGCAGATCGCACCATTCCAAGGCATTAAAGACAAGTTTATGATCATTGAAGAATGCTGGCCGACCCCCTCTATTTTGGTGTTAATATTTAAATTATGGGCCGACCCATGTCTAGCGCCCAAGAAAATAAAGAGTGTCCCTTGGGAGAAATCACACCCCTTCGAAGTGACATGAGAAGGTATAAAAGGAGATGTAGTTGAAAAGAAAGTATGTGAGGAATAATAAAGATATATCATTCAAACTCAAGCAGATTTCTGAAGGAGAGAAAAATAAGAGATCATTCAAGGCAAATTTTTGTGAAGGAGATCTATTTAATTGTCATCCATTGAAGAAGGTTTTTTTGGAGGTTGGTGCTTCCTAAGAGAAGAGATTGGTGTCTCTTGCTAAGTTGGTGCTTAGAAGTGGGGATTGGTGTCTCCAATAGGTTGGTGCCTACAAATTGCTTAACAGTGGGGATTGGTGTCTCCAATGGGTTGGTGCCTACAAATTTTTGTAAGAGTTTTATGATTGGATTTGGACAGTAGATCCAAGCAGTCTTTTCTCCATGGTTTTCTCCCGAAAGGGTTTCCACGTAAATCTTGTGTTTCATAATTGTTAGATCTTGTGTGATTGTTGTTATTGTGGTTATTAAGTTTTTAAATAAGTAAAAGATTATCTTATACTTGATTCACACCCCCTCTAAGTATAAGTGTGTGTTCATCAAAACTTATGATAAGTCCAACACAAGCATAGAAAGTGGTGATATCCAAGCAAAAAAGTGTCATAAATGTGATAAATCATACCAAAAGATTCTAAGAGGAAGCAAATTGCTAAATAAATCCAAGAGGGAAAGGGAGGTTGTAAAAGGATTGTAAATTTCCAAAGTGCTAAAAAAGCGGTCAATGATATAAACCCAAGAGGGAGGTAGTAAACATAGTTTGTAAAAATAACTTACCAAAGTAGCTCATGAAGAGTACAATGGCTGGATGCAACCAAGTGGAAAAGGCATCAATTACAGGTTGTAAAAATAGGTTATAAAAGAAATTACCCAAGTAGCTTGTAGAGAGGACCTTTGGCCGGATGTACGCAAGGGGGATAAGGTGTGAAAGGCAAATTGTTAAGTAAGACAATAAAGAAAAGTTAGATATTTAGGCCATAGATTCAAAACTTGGTGAATACTTGCAGTATTGGCCGCTTGCCAAGAAACGATAACTTGGAACAATACTAGCGAGCCAAGGAAGGACCTGAAACATGCGAGTTTTGACCCTTTGAAATTCACCAAAACTTAGTGAGTCTGTGTAAAAACTTGGCTGCCTTTACATAAGACTATCCCGCAGAAAAAATAAATGTCATTTGTATGCAAGAACTCAGATTTTCTTCTCTGTAAATGATTTTGTACATTTCACAATTGTTGTGAGGTGATTGCAATGGTTTTTATTAGCTCCAAAGGATTTTCACAAGGATTTGATCAGGTAAGTGTCTTCATTTGTTTGTTAAACTTGTGTTTTTTAACCCGTTTTAAACTACCTAGGTTTTTTTGGGGTTTCTTTTCCCATTTTAATCTACTTCTTCCTTTGATAGACACTAGCAACTAGGGTTTAGTCTAGACTTTTTTGGGTTTTATAGGGTTTCTACTTGTTTCAGTTTGCATTCAATTTGCAGCAGTATACATCCAAGAATGGCATCGAGATCCGGTTCCCTTTTAACTACCTGTTGTAAGCCTAGCTATAACGACCCTTCTTGGAAACATTGCGAATGGTTTGCGATGGCCAATCATGTCATATGCAATTATTGTGGGTTTAAGACATAGTTACCTAAGTTTCAGGGACATGGTTTTCGGGATGGCAATTTTTTTCCCAAATTTTGGGGACAACCATTTAAATAATTTATAAAAATTAATATTTAAATATTTTAACTTTATTCAGTGAAATTAATGGATTTAAACTGTATTTAATGTGTTTTAGGTACTTTTGAGATTATAATTCAATGCTTTTGTTAAAGAATAACAATTGTTTAAAAAGTTAAAACATTAGAATTTTTTTGAAAAAATAAAAAAAATAGGGGATGTCCCCTCCAAGTCCCCAAGTCCATGAAATGTTCGGGATGCCCTAGGCATCACCAAAATCTAAGGGACGTGTCCCCACGTAACTTGGTTCAAGATGAGTGGAGGTGTCGGTCACCTCAAATACCAACTCACAAGAATCGCATGTAAAGATGTGCATTATGCAAACAACCCTTTTTAAAAACATTGTGAATGGGCTGCAACAACCTCATGTTATATGTAATTATTGTGGGTTTGAGATGAGTGGAGGCATGAGTCATCTCAAATACCACCTCACAAGAATCGCCTGTAATGATGTGCAATTGTGCGAACAAGTGCCATCTAAGGCTCAAACAGAGGTCACTGCTTACCTTGCGAGTTATGCAGAGAGAAAAGAGGAAAGCCGTCTATGTGGGCAATATTGGTGCAATATTCCTTGTTGCATTTTGTTAAGCCTAACTTAGGTAGCCCTATATCCTAGGTGGCTTTACCTTAGCTTTATCCTATTTGCTTCACTTTAGCATTTTTTAGGATTTAGTAAATTCTAGGCTTGAATACTGTGACGGATCTACAAATAAGCCATCCAACTTTAGGCACAGTTATAGGCTAATAAATTGCCTATTCTTGCGGCTAATAGAGATGGTGTGCAAGTACTTGATTTACCTATATAATATCCTACTCTACATTTATTTCTCAACTCTTTAGGTAGACTTATTATACATTTGAGATATTTTCTCTCATCCTTACTCTCTCACCTTCATTCAAACTGTCACTATGTGAGCTATGCCTTGGTGTAATTTCAATTCTGGCTAGACCAGAATCCAAAATGATATTAGAGCCATAGTAGGCTAGCTTCAAGTGTACGATTTGTGTATTTTAGAGGCACAATTTTTTCTAGTGCATCCTAGAGCGTTCTTACACCTGCCATTGCATTTGGAATGGCCCAAAACCCTAGGATCATCTGTAAACTTGTGGTTGTTCTATTGTCCGGGGTTTAATTTTTTTGAACCTATATTTTTAAGGCCGTACGGCCTGCTTAGGTGCTGTTTTTGAATTTTTTTAAACAACAGGCCTCTCTGGCTGCTGCTGCTATTGTTTGTTTTTAATATCTTTTTGGAAAAAAACCAAATTTGCCACACTAGAGCTCCTTGGCACTTTTCTTTTGAGCAAAATTTTCCGGCCTTTGTTTTGCTCCCTTGCCAGCAGCCACCGCCTGTGGTACTTTCTTTCCCTTTAGGCTTCACAGCACAAGGAGATTGAATTGTTGACCTCTATGAAGAAAAGGGATCGTGAATCCGTGTGGTGAAGTTTATTTCTGACTCTTTTACTGATCTGCTCCCCATGTTCCCAGCTGCTGCCATCTTTCTGGATCTGTCTTCACCTGCATGGTTGGTTTATTTTTGATTCAAAAAATTGAGGCCACTGTTTGGTTACCCTCCATGCCTCAGTCACAGGGAAAAAAATGACTCAGTCGCAACAAAAAACACTCTTGGCAAGATGGAGTGCCGTGAACCAACAGCCCAATTCCTCTTGGTACAAACCTCACCTACAAATTTCAAGTTAAGGATCAAACAGGAGCTATCTATTTCCCTTCAACAATGCTCCATAAAGCAGCTGAAGGATTTGGGAGCCTCCCAATTGCAAGCAGGTCTGTTTTCCCTGTTTCACATGCCCTTCCTGATGGGGAGTACAACATCCTCATTGGGGATTGGTTCAACTCTGATTATACAGTTCTGAAAAGAAGGCTTGACATGGGAATGTTCCTGGGTATGCTAGATGGCGTTCACATAAATGGACTTAGCGGGCAGTCCCATACTTTCTTCAAGGTTGACCCAGGTAAAACTTACAGGCTTAGGATTTCAAATCCGGGGCTGTCGAACTCATTAAGTATCAGGATTCAGGGCCACATGTTGCAGCTGGTGGAAGTGGAAGGATCCCACACAGTTCAAACCATTTATAAATCCATAGACCTTCATGTTGGCCAGTCATGCACAGTACTTAAAACGCACCGAACCTAAACAAACTATAACATGGTGGCATCCTTCCACTTCACAAAGAAACTCTTGTTGGAGTCTACATCCTATTGCAGCCTCCATTGCCGTCTTTGTCTGGCATGGATATCCTCTCAGCCATTTACCTACCCTTCGCCACTCTTGACACAGGGTTTGCTCAACCTATGGCTCCCCCATGATCCTCCTGTGCCTCCGGTGCTGCTGTGTGCTGTCTGCTGCCAACCCTCTCCTTTGGCTGCATGGTACCTTCTCCACCGTCTCATTTGAGGGATGCCCGACTCTATGTCCTGATCCTAAAAACCTTTTATTCAATGTTTCTCAACTAGTATTTATTTTAATATCAAATAACAAAAGAATTATATTACCAACAAAAACACATTGTTACATTGGTAGGGGTGGCTGATTTCCAATGTGGAGAATTTATTATTGTAATTGGGTATTATGGTCTGGAGAAGTAATTTTTCTTTAATAAGGGGTGTGCCTTTTCCTATTACCCCCAATCGAATAGGACATTTTACTAATGCTGATGGGGATTTATTTTTTAAGGGGTAATATTTTTGTGTAGGGGGTGTTTTATTTCAAATATGAGGGTCAATTCTAGTTGGGGGAGGGGAACTTTTTCCATGTACACGAGCCAAGATAGAATACCAAGTGGTGCAAGATTCGTGGATCTAGCAGACGATAATCCAAATTCTATCAAAGGCGTAGAGTTCTAACGCCTATGTCTGAGATAGGGATGTGATCTTATTAGGATCCTAGGTTGTAAGAATAAACAAAGAGTAATAAGCAAGTGCTATAATATGTCTAAGCTAAGGGGTGTAAGCCTTGTGGTGGATGTAGGCAAGGGCCGATAATAAGAATAATGTAATACATAAGAATATGCTACTCTATCCTAGTCTAATACATAATACATCAAACATAATTAATCAAACCAACATAAAGGAAAGAACATGGTTAGGGATATTTACCTTTGTGAAGACATTGTTGGCGAATTAACCCCCAACGGTAAGTAGCACCTCACGAGAGAATTATTGTAGGTCGAGCACAAGAGGGATAGGTAGAAAACCTAAATGGACCAAAGTTGGGGACTCCAAAGACTTAGTAGACCTTTCTTGTGTAACTTTTATTCTTGTTGCTCTTAGTAAACCCAATGCTCCAAAGTAGACTTCAAAGTGTAAGCTCCATTAAGTCCTAAACCTTTTAAGAGTAGTTTTACGAGTGCAATCAGAGCAGACTATGTGATGATGTTCTTAGAGAAATGACAACAATGACGCCCTTATATAGGGTTGCATCACGAAGTCGGAGTTCTCTCTTAGCCGATGACATCAATTGTGGTTTATGCTGCCAGTAGGAAAAGGGCTTGCTATATGACATTGAACAAGGTCGATGCCTTTGGCCACAAACAATCTAACATAAAGGTGAAAGGGGAAAGATCATGTAGGCAAAACAAATAGTAGGAGGTAGGTGTGAAGGGGATTTGAAGGTGTTGTAGTTAGGTATGAAGGTGATAACACCGAGGAGGTAGTAAGGTGGTTGTAAAGAGGTAGTAAGTGTGTAGTGAAAGGGTAGGAAAACATGCTAGGGAAAGCTAGGGCAATGCCACACACAATGACAAATCCATATACCTTCATGTGGGCCAGTCATGCACAGTCCTTAAAACCCCCGAACCGAAAAAAACTATTGCACGGTGGCATCCTTCCACTTCACAAAGAAAGCTTTTGTTGGAGTTGACATCCTATTCTAGCCTCCATTGCCGCCTTTCTCCGGCATGGCTATCTCTCGGTCATTTACCTACCTTTTGCCACTCTTGACACACGTGGTTTGCTCAAACGTTGGCTCCCCATGATCCTCCTATGCCTCCGGTGCTGCTATGTGCTATCTGCTGCCAACCCTATCCTTCGGCCGCATGGTACCTTCTCCACCGTCACATTTGACGGATGCCCGATTCTATGTCCTAATCCTAAAAGCCTTTTGTTCAATGTTTCTCAACTAGTTTTTATTTTAATATCAAATAACAAAAAGAATTATATTACCAACAAAAACACATTGTTACATTGGTAGGGGTGGGTGATTTTCAATGTGGGGAATTTATTATTGTAATTGGGTATTATGGTCCGGAGGGGTAATTTTTCTTTAATAAGCGGGTGTGCCTTTTCCTATTACCCTCCCAATCGAATAGGACATTTTACTAATGTTGAGGGGGTTTATTCTTTAAGGGGGTAATATTTTTGTGTAGGGGATGTTTTATTTCAGATTGGAGGGTCAATTATTGTTGGGAGAGGGGGAACGTTTTCCATGTTCACGAGCCAAGATAGAATACGAAGTGGTGCAAGAGTCGTGGATCTAGCAGACGATAATCCACACTCTATCAAAGGCGTAGGGTTCTAACAGTGGTGTCCCAGATTTCACCATGAAATTTGGGACTACCCATTTGAAAAAATTTCATTGTTTAAAAATAACGGGTCTTTTTGTGTTTTTATTGCGGAAGATGTCTCGTATTCTGTTAGCATATTCCCGAGGGAATCATAGGAGCCAATTTCGACAAATACCGGATGCCCAAACTCATTTTATCCTTCCGCCAAGTTTTGTCTACGGAATTTTTTTATTTAATTATTTATTGATTAAATAATGCCCCGTTTGAAGTAAATTGTGCTTCGGTTGAATCCTGTTGAAGTTTTGCATGCCAATATTCACTCATCTCATTAGGGTTTTCACCAGGAATGAATTTAGGGCATTATCCGCGACTTTTGGCAACATTTTTCGCTTATATTTATTTCTTGTGTTTTTCTTCGGTTTTCTCTCGTTTCTCTATGAGATTCCCTAGGTTAATTCCTTTGCCCGTGCTGATACTGTTTAATTGCCTGAAGCATCTGGAGATCATCTATTGACACAACACCAGAAGGAATCAACCTCAAAATGCAAACTTTTGACCAAAAAGATGAAGTCATGCACAAAAAGCCTATCCCAGGCAAGTCGCATTTTTTGGAATTAATGAGTGTAAGCTGCAATGGGATTTTTGGTAGTGGCAGGAAGGCGGG
Source organism: Taxus wallichiana var. yunnanensis (assembly GCA_018340775.1). NCBI lineage: Eukaryota > Viridiplantae > Streptophyta > Pinopsida > Cupressales > Taxaceae > Taxus > Taxus wallichiana. Next base: position 673,705,748 of record CM031241.1, read on the forward strand.
AATTTCTTACGTGTCTTGCAGGGTAATTTTTCCCATGAAGTCAAAGTCACTTAAGCTGTAATGTGAATATTAGAGGCGGCAGGCAAGTGGGAATTTCTTACCTGCCTTGCAGGATAAAAATTCCCATTATAAAATAAAAAAAAATCACTTAAAGCACCGATGGGAATTTTCTGCCTGCCTGGTAAGCTAACTTTTCCCACCAAAGAGATTTATTCACCCATGCAAGTCGCACTTTATCAAAGGAGGCCAATTTTAATGCAAGTCGCACTTTATGGAAGGAAGACTTTAAGTCGCCGCAAGGTGGGAATTTGGGCGGTGGCAAAGGGAATTTCTTACCTGCCTTGCAGGGTAATTTTTCCCATGAAGTCAAAGTCACTTAAGCTACAATGGGAATATTAGAGGTGGCAAGCAGATGGGGAATTCTTACTTGCCTTGCAGGGTAAAAATTCCCATGATGAAAGTCAAATCACTTAAGTGGAAGAGGGGATTTTTGGAGCTGCAGTGCAGGGTGGAAATTCCCATCAAGCTGACTTATTTTTAGCAATTACCCTTGCCAAAAAGTGCGACCCACCTTGGGTGAATAACAATGCATTTAATAATATTTATTAATGGTTTATTCACCCAATTTTGGCGTCATAAATAGAAGGAAAGTCAATGCAAGTGGAAAAGCTAAAGAGAAGTCAATGATGCATGCTAAAAATAAATAAAACAAATTTATTTAAAAGCAACCAACAACATGCATAATTGGGCGCCCAATTTGGGTGAATAAACATGATTGTTTATTAATTAAATTGCTAGAAATAGGAAGGGCAATTATTAGAAATAGAATGTTGAGGGTTATATAAACATGGGTTGGCATAATAAAAAAAAATTAATTCTTTTTTATGAGGATTGCAACTCGAGACATGTTTTGGCGCCAAAAGAAGGAGGATTTTGCATTAAAGTTTATTTTCCACTGTCGGGAAACTTCCAGTTTTGGCGCCTAGGGTTGGAATAGCCTAATTTTGGTCATTCTGAGCTTCTGCATGTTGGTATAAGTGCTCTGGTGAATTAAATAATATTTTTGATTGCTTTGCATACAAGTAAAGCCTCAAATTTTAGGGCAATAGCCTTTATATGTAGATTTTGGTGATAAAAGCAAGTATTCATGCCATGGACTCCATTTTTGTCTGAATAAATTGCAGGTATTCATCATAGGTGCTCAAATCAATGTCAGGTACATTGAATATATCTTCTAAATCAGAAGAAATTGTCAGATCTGCACAAATTGATCCAATTGCGAAGGGATTCAGCAGAATTAAAAGAAAAAGAGTTCAGACAAAGATTGTTCCAGCCATGATGAAAGAAAAAGATCAGCAGAATCATGCATAGCTTCTAGATTTGCTAAAGTCAATGATACAGACATAGGCCCCGAACTTATCACCAATTTGATTGACAGATCCAACTCTCATAATTGCAAAGGCTTCTAGCAAAAATTCATCCTCTTGTTTCTAACGCAGCCCATGTGGAAGTCATTGCATGGAGAATTCCTTTCAGAAGCTTGTGCATGTGCTCCCAATCTTTTAGTTGAAGCCTTCATTGAATTTACTTGTGTTTTCCTTCACCTAGAGTGCTTTCTAGAATTTAAAATTGCTCATATGTAATTTTAAATAAAAGATGATGAGTTTTGTCTGAATTATTTACGGCAAACATTGCACTAGTGCATGTACTTGAAGAACTGCAAAAGCTTCAAGGCACCCGTAGCAAATCATAGTCAGTTGCTTCTAGATCCAGTTTGGTGAGAATCAAAGGAAAGAATTCAACAACATATGGGAGTATCTCAGATCCACGACAAAGATATCATTCAGATCATTCATTGCTAAGTAAATACAATACGGAGTTAGATCAACATGCAGAGTATGGAAGGAGAACAAGACTGGGAGGGTTGCAACTTTCTTCTTATTTCTTTTCCTCTTTCTTTTATTTTCTTCGACAAAGTAATTGAGCAATCAATTAAATTATAAAACTTAAGTGATTGGTTTAAAAGTCGTTACTTAAAGAAGTCAATTACTTGGAAATAGGTGGTAGACATGCAAAATAGAAGGTTCTATTTTTCAGTTATAAATCATGCATGTCATGTAAAGAGGAATTTCAGGAGGAAGATTGTCAGCTGTTTTTTTTTTCATAGCTTCTGCATGTAGGGATTCATTTAAAGCTTCCTATTTGTAATTGCCCTCTATACACTATAAATAGAAGAAGAACCTACGGGTTAAAGGATCAGAATTTGTAATCAACATTCTTGTGTTCCAGACTTTGAGCTGAAACCCTTGATAGCTTTTGCAAGCAGAGGAATAGAGAAGAGACAGATTTCTGAAGAACTTTGTGTCAACAACACATATTGCTTCTTATTTTTCTTTGTAGATCTATTCATAAACTTTGTGTTATTTTAGATCTAGATCTGAAACTTTCATTTGTGTTGAATTATGTATTTCATGATTTATTTGTTTTAATCTATGTGCATGCGATCAACTCTGTAAACTATTGATTGGGTTGCACATCTTCTCTCCTTCCCTGTTTCCTATTATTTTCCTCTTCTGCAGATATTTCCTTTCTCTTACAGCTGCTTACTTGCTGCAAAATTGTCTAGCTATGGTTCATGAGCTACATAGTTAAAGTAATACCAACAGATAGATATTAGAAAATATAACTGACAAAATCTTACACGGGAGCCTCACCGATAAATGAGGGAGATTTATCTCATGACTGCCTAGGTTTTTAGCTGTGTAGAAAATCTAGCCAACAAACGCCTATGTCTAAGATAGGGATGTGATCTTATTAGGATCTTAGGTTGTAAGAATACACAAAGATTAATAAGCAAGTGCTATAAGATGTCTAAACTAAGGGGTGTAAGACTTGTGGTGGATGTAAGCAAGGGCCGATAATAAGAATAATGTAATACATAAGAATATGCTACTCTATCCTAGTGTAACACATAATACATTAAACATAATTAATCAAACCAACATAAAGAAAAGAGCATGGTTAGGGATACTTACCTTTGATAAGACATTGTTGGTGAATTAACCCCAAGGGTAAGTAGCACCTCACGAGAGAATTATTGTAGGTCGAGCACAAGAGGGATAGGTAGAAAACCTAAATGGACCAAAGTTTGGGACTCCAAAGACTTAGTAGACCTTTCTTGTGTAGCTTTTATTCTTGTTGCTCTTAGTAAACCCAATGCTCCAAAGTAGACTTCAAAGTGTAAGCTCCATTAAGTCCTAAACCTTTTAAGAGTAGTTTTCATGAGAGTGTAATCGGAGCAGACTATGTGATGATGTTCTTAGAGAAGTGACAACAATGACGCTCTTATATAGGGTTGCATCACCGAAGTTAGGTTCTCTCTTAGCCGATGACATCAATTGTGGTTTATGCTGCCAGTAGGAAAAGGGCTTGCTATATGACATTGAACAAGGTCGATGCCTTTGGCCACAAACAGTCTAACATAAAGGTGAAAGGGGAAAGATCATGTAGGTTGAACAAATAGCGGGAGGTAGGTGTGAAGGGATTTGAAGGTGTTGTAGTTAGGTATGAAGGTGATAACATCGAGGAGGTAGTAAGGTGGTTGTAAAGAGGTAGTAAGGGTGTAGTGAAAGGGTAGGAAAGCATGCTAGGGAAAGCTAGGGCAATGCCACATACAATGACTCTCGCACCAAATATTGCTACTCAGCCCAACCTTGCTCCTGATGATGCCTCTAAGAAATGCACTGGGAGATTAATGTGCTAACAAGCTGTGAAGAGAAATGATTAGTAAGAGTGAAAAATAAGGTGTATACATATGCATCCAATACTATATTTGACTGTCTTGATCTATGCTTAAGTACAAATGAGTAACTTTGCTTGTACTTGCACCACTTCAGATTGCTTTGGTTCAACTTAGTCTGATTGTTTATGAACTTCACGGCGTGATGGTTTGTATATAATACAAACTCCATGGACTGTAGATAGTGCCTTCACTTTTTCAATGCCTGAGCTATATAAGGTATTTGCTACCTTATTTGACTGTCTTGATCCATGCTTAAGCACAAATGAGTAACTTTGCATGTAATTACCCCACTTCATATGCTTTTGGTTCAACTTACTCTGGTTGTTTATGAACTGAATATTTCTGTTTTTCATCCTTTAGTTTGTCATTGAAATATGCAATTGGTCTTCCCTCTTGACTCAACGCGCCCTAGTTGCTGTTCCACTTTCATCGCAATTTACTTGGAACACTTTATCAAAATCCAGCAAGGCTAACACAAGCTTCTCTATGACCTTAATTAGTGCAAAACTATTTGCATCTTGGGATGTCCAATTGTACTATATTTTCTTCATGTACACAGTCAATGGTGTACACACTTCACGCTAAAGTTTCTAATTCATTTCCTATAGAAACTTGCTAAACCATGAAAGCTTCTTACCTCAGTAACTTTCCTTGGCATAGGCCATTCCAATATCTCCTTGACCTTCTTTGGGTTCATCTTTAATCCTTCTAGTGAAATCATAAAGCCTAGATACACTAGCTCATCCTTCATGAATGAACACTTCTTTAGATTTATCAGCAACTTCTCCTGCTACAACGTCTGTTAAGACTTGTCTTAGGTGCGACAAATGCTCTTCCCTTGTTATGCTAGTTGTACAAATACAGTACAATGAATCTTCCCAGAATTGGCTTCAACACTTCATTCATCAGCCTTATAAATGTGCTAGAGGCATTGGTTAACCCATATGTTATTATTAACCCTTTATACAATCATTCCTTGGTCCTGAACACAGTCTTCCATTCATATCCTTCTCTTATTATGATATGATCTGGTATCCACTCTTCAAATCAATCATGGAGAAGTACTTTGCTCCACTCAAATAGTCTAATAAGTTATCCATCCTCAATGTGAATTGGCACTTGATGGTGATCTTGTTGATGGCTCTTGAATCTTGACACATTCTCCATTCTGTTCCTTCTTAGGTCTTAAGCATTGTTGGCACTTGTGCATGGATTGAAACTCTCTCTCATATCAATCCCCAATCCAAAAAATCTTGAACCTGTTTGTTCATCTCTTTTCTCATAAGTGGATTAATTCTATGTTGCACTTTTGGTGTCCCCATTTCACCTGAAATGTGAGACTACCTCCTATTGAAAAAGAAGTCGTACTTTTAAAATAATGGGTCGTTTTGTGTTTTTATTGCCGAGAAAGTGCATGTAATGTGTCAAGATATTCCCAAGGAAGCATATAAGTGTAAGATCCCCAAATGGGACTCTACCACTTCAAGCTGGATTTTCAACAAAACCCAATGCCAAATACAGATGCAATACGATTAGAGCGAATAAATATAATGCAACCCAGAATTATTTGTGAGAAATGCGACTAGGGTTTATTATAGATCCTATAAAAATTAGATAGGAACCAAACCCTTTTTACACCAAGCTGAAACACAGATTTTTCAAAGCCAAATCTGAAAGGAATATGCGGATTTAAGATGTAGAACAGACTTGAAATATTCATTTAGAAAATGCGACTGGTTTCATGATTAAAGCCCAACAAACTCAATGGAATCTGAATCTTTTGTACCCCAAACTAGTTCTGATTTTTACCAGTGATAGATCGACAAAATACTTGAGTTTTTATAAGCAAAACTAAGCTGTAATTTTCATCAGGAATCTGCAGATATAAGTGACTGTAAACAGCACTATAAAACCCTCCAAAACCCTTGAAAAATATTTATTTGGACTTCCAAAAATCAGTACAAATGATGATAATGAAATTCAGACCTGAGATGTGTCCAAGACATTGAAAACCAGCCACATAGTGGGTCGCTCCACATAAAGAAAATACAATGACACTGCTGCGATAAATTCTTCAAACCTTTATTGCAAAAACTCCTCAGCTACTGCTGGAAATACTGAAATTCTTTGTAAGCTCTATGGAAGATCTAGTGTAGAAATTCCTCCTAATCTCTAAGAGGGTTTTCGTCCTCTAGAGGCAATATACTAAGGGTTTTCGTCCTTAGAATATTTTTGGTGAAAGCTTCAGGCTTCAACACAATTTAGAATATATCAAATGAATATGGAATGCCTCTTAAGCAAGTCTACTTCTCCTTTTAAAAGAAGAAGAGACCCAAAACAACCTTCAAGACCACCAATCAGCTCGCACGATTCTTTCGATGCATTTTCCACCCTCCATTTCTCTTAGGGAGAATATAAAAGGTATTTAATAATTATTTTCTTCCCTCCCAAGGCTGGTCGCTTTTCCCTAGAGGGAATACACAATAGAAATGTTTTATCCTTTCTAAGTTCCCATTTTCCCCTTAAGGCAAGTCGCCATTTTCCCTAGAAAATACAAATTAAATAAGTGCTTTTCTTTTGATGTACTTTTCTAGGTTCTATTTTAATGTTAAGTTTATTAATTTATTATATGTGCTATTATATTGTAATTTTTTGCACAATACAATAAAATTAATAAAACTTAAGTCACCCTTATATTTTTCCTTTGGCCGTCGGGTTGACAAAATAGGCCAAAGGTCTTCGATTGGAAAAGGGGACATTACAGTCCTCCCTTCCCAAAATTGTTTGCCCTCAAACAATTCTGATCTTGTTTTGTCCAAGTGTCATGCACAAGAGACAAAACATGTTGAAGTGATCCGCAAGCCTGGCACATGTTCCTGTCAAGTGAGCTAAAACTTGCCCCCATATATCATCCACAAAATGCTCATATACATATATTTGGAGCAATGGTTCAACAAACTCCAAAATGAAGACTTCATCTTCTACCATATCATGCATCTCATGATGAAAATAGATTGGACTAGGCAGCAATAAATAAGATGCATTATTATGTTCATCATACCTTGGAGTATCGCCAACATCCACGTCAATCTTGGACTTCACAATGGCTTGACTTTGTTGCACCAATTCCCCTTCATTCTTGTCTGGAATGGGATGAATATTGTTGTGAACCAGCTGCTGCGATAAATGAGACGGCATATCTTCTTCCACACATTCTTCAATCCTTTTTTGCCTTGCTATGTTGATGAGATTGACCTTTTCTTTGACTTCTTGAAGATGTTGTCTTGCATTGACAGCCACTAATCTAGCCTCTAAAGTAGAAGCTTCCAGTGAAACTTCTTGCAAGGATGATGTAGGTAAGACATTTCCCATGTCTTCCTTAGCCAAATCAGCATGTCTATCATATTCATCATATAAATTTTTGCATACCTCATTGGAACTTGAAGACACCAAAGTGCTCTCATGAAGAGTTGTATCATCCATCTGTGAAGATTCTTTGTTCCTTCCACGTATCAACCATTCGGAAGCTATAGTGTGATATTCCTTCTTTGCCTGCTCAGTCTTGTAGCCAATCTTCGGGTGCATGTCCATGTAGTCCATGAAAGGAAAATTCTCCTTAACATCTTGAGGAAGAATGCTATACTCCTCAAATATGCTAATCACTTCTGCTTCCTTGTCTTGCGGTGTTAGAACTTTGTGAATAGAAAATGATGATGATGATCTAGGCCTCCGATCTTGTTTGGCTCTCAAACTGTCTCTCCTATCTCTTGGCCTATCCAAAGCCATCCTCTGCATCAATCTGTTGCATGGATTGTATCATCTGCTGATGGGTGTCTACCATTTCCCTAAGAAGATCTCTATCTAGATCCCATGATTTCAGCTCTATCACCAAACTCTCGTGGCTACATCAAATCAAAAACCCTCCAGGTGGGAGGAACATTGCTCTGATACCACTGTAAGATCCCCAAATGGGACTCTTCCACCTCAAGTTGGATTTTCAACAAAACCCAATGCCAAATACAGATGCAATACGATTAGAGCGAATAAATATAATGCAGCCCAGAATTATTTGTGAGAAATGCGACTAGGGTTTATTATAGATCCCATAAAAATTAGACAGGAACCCAAACCCTTTTTACACCAAGCTGAAACACAGATTTTTCAAAGCCAAATCTGAAAGGAATATGCGGATTTAAGATGTAGAACAGACTTGAAATATTCATTTAGAAAATGCGACTGGTTTCATGATTAAAGCCCAACAAACTCAATGGAATCTGAATCTTTTCTACCCCAAACTGGTTCTGATTTTTACCAGTGATAGATCGATGAAATACTTGAGTTTTTATAAGCAAAACTAAGCTGTAATTTTCATCAGGAATCTGCAGATATAAGTGACTGAAAACAGCACTATAAAACCCTCCAAAACCCCTGAAAAATATTTATTTGGACTTCCAAAAATCAGTACAAATGATGATAATGAAATTCAGACCTGAGATGTGTCCAAGACATTGAAAACCAGCCACATAGTGGGTTGCTCCACATAAAGAAAATACAATGACACTGCTGTGATAAATTCTTCAAACCTTTATTGCAAAAACTCCTCAACTACTGCTGGAAATATTGAAATTCTTTGTAAGCTCTATGGAAGATCTAGTGTAGAAATTCCTCCTAATCTCTAAGAGGGTTTTCGTCCTCTAGAGGCAATATACTAAGGGTTTTCGTCCTTAGAATATTTTTGGTGAAAGCTTCAGGCTTCAACACAATTCAGAATATATCAAATGAATATGGAATGCCTCTCAAGCAAGTCTACTTCTCCTTTTAAAGGAAGAAGAGACCCAAAACAACCTTCAAGACCACCAATCAGCTTGTATGATTCTTTCGATGCATTTTCCACCCTCCATTTCTCTTAGGGAGAATACAAAAGGTATTTAATAATTATTTTCTTCTCTCCCAAGGCTGGTCGCTTTTCCCTAGAGGGAATACACAATAGAAATGTTTTATCCTTTCTAAGTTCCCATTTTCCCCTTAAGGCAAGTCGCCATTTTCCCTAGAAAATACAAATTAAATAAGTGTTTTTCTTTTGATGTACTTTTCTAGGTTCTATTTTAATGTTAAGTTTATTAATTTATTATATGTGCTATTATATTGTAATTTTTTGCACAATATAATAAAATTAATAAAACTTAAGTCACCCTTATATTTTTCCTTTGGCCGTCGGGTTGACAAAATAGGCCAAAGGTCTTCGATTGGAAAAGGGGACATTACAATAAGCAATTTTCAACAAATACCTAGATGCCCAAAATTGTTTTATTCTGTCGCTGGGGTTTACCTGTGGGAAATTTGTATTTAATTATTTTGAGCCCCGTTTGAGGCAATTTGTGCTCCGGTTTAACTCTGTTGTGATCGTACATGTCATTATTCCCATATACTAGTAGGGTTTTAACCAGGAATGAATCTGGACTTTATTTGTGACTTCTGACAACTTTTTGTGTTTTTTGTGTTTTCCCGTTTCGTTTTCTGTGAAATTTCTCTGGATCAATTCCTTTGCCGGTTTGGCCTGATTCTTGGCCTGGAGTATCTGGAGATCACCTATGCACATTGTGCTAGAAGGAATTCGCCATCGGACATCTGGTTCTCTTGGAAAAGACGAAGTCGTGCACCAAAAAATTTCTTCGGGCTGACCTGCATTTTTAGAAAAGGGGTTTGAAGTGGATCATGGGATTTTTGGAAGCAGCAGGCAGGTGGGAATTTTGTACCTGCCTAGCAGGGTACTTTTTCCCATGGAAGCAACGTCACTTAAGTCACAATGGGAAAATTAGAGGCAGCAAGGCAGCGGAATTTCTTACTTGCCTTGCAGGGTAAAAATTTCCATTGTGAAATAAAAGAAAAATCACTTAAGGCATTGATGGGATTTTATTGCCTGCCTGACAGGGTGAATAATCTCATTATGAAAGTCAAACAATTTAAGTGAATCATGGGATTTTCGGAGCTGCCTTGCAGGGTAAATAATTCCATGGCCAATTGACTTTTAAAAATAAAAATTCGTTATTCCAAAAAGTGCGATCCCTTTAGGGAAAGAAAGGCAGCCTTAAATTAATTAATTAAATTAATTTCTTCTCCAATTTTGGTGCCCAGGGTTGTGGAAAAGTCAACAAAGGAAAGTGGACAAAAGGAGGTTGGAAATAGACAGTTCTAAAATTAAATAAATATTATTTATTTAATGCAGCGCCTTCATGTCAAAAAGTGCACCCCATTTGGGAGAGAAATAATACTTTTTAAGTATTAAATGATTTAATTAATTCCTATTTTCAGTGGCTAAGGTCAAAGCATACTGTGAGGCTTGAGTTCATTGGTAGTAGAAGTCTAAAATTAAATAAATTTAATTTATTTAATGGCAGCCATGAGCATGCACAAAATAGGCGCCCCATTTGAAGAGTAAAGCTTATTTAATAATTAATTAATTGCCAGGAATAGGAAAGACATTAATTAATTATAGAATTATGAGGATTATATAAGCAGTGGCTGCCATAAGGATGAATCAATCAATTCCAAAGCAGAGAAGTGCAGCTCAGACAAAAAGTGCGCCTCATTTGAAGAGGATTTTTGCTCAGAAGGTGTAATTAATGTTGGAAGCTTCCAATTTTGGCACACAGGTTGAAGGAGGTTGATTTGTGTCTGGATAATTGTTTGCATAAGTGATACATGTGCTTAGGTGAAGTTGGTAAAATTCATGCTTGCTTTGCATGCAAATAAAACATCAAATTTGGGGCTGCAGACTTGAATTATGCAGATTTTTATGATTAAAATCCACTGTTCATGTTCGGTTGCCATCTTTGTCTGAATTAATTGCAGGAATTCATTACAGGTGCTTTTATAAGAGAAAGGGAGCTTAAATCAATGTCCAATACATTGAACATATCCTCCGAATCTGAAGAATTATCCAGATCTGCACCAGTTTTGAAGAATTCCGGCCGAATAAGGAGAAAAAGAATTGTTCAGACAAAGATAGACACAACCATGGCAAAGAGGGATGAAAAAGAGAGCACAACAGAGTCATGCATCACTTCTAAATTTGCAGACATTGGAGACACAAATCTAGGTCCGGAACCTCTTTCCGAATTGATTGACAGATCCAGAGCAGGAAAGACTTCCCTCATGCGTGCAAAAAAAGTGGAATTATTCGAGCTGCAGCGTTTCCATACACAAAGCCCAGTTGCCAGAGTTCGTTATGGAGTGTGCTAGGTCTTACCATCCATCATCCAGATCAGTCCGAGATGCTACGGGGAAAACAATAATCCGGTTGGACGCACAATTCATCAATTATTGTTTGAAGATTCCGACACGAAAGGTGGTGACTTCTATTAGCATACAGGATGCCGGCAGTGGGAGAAGCATAGAGTTGATTGCGTGAACATAATGAACAACAAATACATGAAGAAGCCCAGATCTCCTTCCAAGTTCCCAAGAACTCTTCCGCGGTCCAATCTGGTACAAGAGGTAGATGATATTGCCAAATTGTTATGCAGGATAAATGGCGAAGCAAACGCTCACACCTTCCGCACATGGATGTATGCTTTCATCAGGACCATTGAAATCAACAAAGCGGATTCAATAATCAATTGGTCGGAAATCATTAGCGACAACATTGGTGAGCAACTCCGGAACGTGAAGCGTACTTTCAGCTTCAAAATGACTTCCTATTTGGTATACGTAGCAGCCTCACAAGGCATCTTCTCCAAGCTGGATAGATGTGGTGTTCTTTCCAAGGACCCCATTTTCGAGTGCTACCCACAACTTACTGTACCTGCAAGAGTTTTTTCTAGCACGGTTGAACTTCGATTCATTTGGAGTAGCCAGGAAGACGATCTCCCAGGAGTACGCACATGTGCCTTCATTAGAAGATTTCTGGATGAAGTGCAAAAGTGAGTACGAGGTTAGAAAGAAAGATTTCAGCAAGGCTATCAACACGGCAAGTGTTCGACTTTGGATTAGCACGAATACCTGTGGATCTTAAAGATGATGGGGTGTGTTACTTGACACATACCATCAAATGGGAGGAGATAGAGCTGTACTTCAGGAGAACGTAGGGGCTGCCATACGATTGAGGAAAGGTCTACCTGCCGTTCTGGTGAATACTTCAAACTGGTTGTTGACGAAGGGATACTGCCTTGATGAAACATTGATGAATCAAGTCACGGGCAACTTCGGCGCAGGAGATTCCCTCAAGAGGAAGCACGGAGGAGAAAGCAGCAGAAGGCCCGAGAAGATGAAAGTGCACAGAAGGTCTCAATCAAAGGAGAAGATCACTTCCACAGCCTATGACGTTAGTTTCGGCTTCTCCAACATCCAATACTTCACCTCAACAGAAACCGCCATTCCTCAGTTGAATCCGCAACATTCATCTTCTCTCCTCAGCCACTTCGTTCAACGCCTGTTCCTGAAGAAACGTTGAAGCTACAGATGGCAAAGTTTGAAAGAGCTTTGTCTTTGGATGATTTAGAGGATGGCAGCCACAACACTGTAGCGGTTTCTGATGGAGAGGAATCAGAGCGGGATATAGTAGTACACTCAGCAACTTCTCATTCTCCGAGAAGTAATTTCTCAGAATGGTTGACTTCACAGTTGGTTCTAGAAGCTAGAGTGGAAATGAACTTGGAGGAACATGACTTGCAGCTGCTCCTGAGTCTAGGTGGAAAAGACAGAAAACCTAAAGTTGCTAAGGTAACTTCAAGGTTGATCATCGAAGAGTCAGGGTAGAAATTTGCTGAGATGTCAGTTCTGGCGGAAGGGAAGAAAGAGGATGAGCTCACGGCAGAAGACATAACAATAACTAGAGTACCTATTGGTCAAGCCACCACAGAAGGATTGAAGCAGACACGCAAACATTGATAGATGCTCTATTCCTTAGGCTTGACAGAGAAAAGGCGGAGAAAGTTGAACTTCAGAAGCAGGTATCTCAGTTATGCGAGATCATTGCCAAGGTTGCTAAATCTTCCACTCAGCCCATTTCGGTCAAGTGCAAGGCGGTGAGCGATCATCTGATGCAGGAGATGGAAGATGCGAGCAACCAGGTGAAAGCTATCGACGAATGGAAAAATCTGATCATTCGTCAAGCTTCTGTACAACTCGGAGAGGTGCCAGCCCGCCTAAAGGTTATGAAAGATGCAACAGATCAGCTGAAGCAACTGGTGACAAGCATAGTAGATATGAACACAGTTGTTGAGAGTAACCTGAGTACTTTGGCCGAAATCAATAAGCTGTCGGGAGAAGTGTTGGTTGCAGAACAGATTGTGCGGATCAGTTGAGAAGGGGAAGCAGCTGGAGTTTGCAGTATCTTTCCGTTTGGAGATCTGCAGAATTATGTTGCAGAGGATGCAGGCACTTGAGAGTATGGCATCATCTTTGCCAGACAATATCATTGCTTTCACTCATGAGGAAGTGGTCGGAAATGTTACTTCATACACACGGATCATTCCTAGCAGAGTGCCTAATTCCCTGGAAGGGTCTCTTCTGATGGTGCAGGGGAGAATTGATGGAGCTACTAAGCCTTTCACGATGAATTCCATCAGCAGAACTGGTGGCACTGCAGTCGGATATTGCAAAGTTCGGGCCAAGCTTGGAGGATGTGGAAGCATGTATCAGGGTATTGAACGAAGGCTTGCTGCAGTTCAGGACAGAAAAGGAAGTTGTGGCTAAGACAGATGGGAAGATGTTGAATTATATGTTTGACAAGTATATTCAGTATCAGAACAAAAAGAAGATATAAATGTTACAGCTGGCAGGACTTTCTTCTTCTATTTTCCACGTTCCCGGATGAAATTGTAAAACTTTAAAGTTATTGGTTTTGAAACCATTGCTTTAAGTTATGTGGAACGATTCTATTAGTTAAGTGATAGATGTGTCACTTGAGGAGAAGTTAGAGGAGGATGATTGCCAGATGTCATCTTTACTTCTTGTTTATGTTTCAGTTCAGTTGAGTTTCCCATTTGTACTTTCCCTTCTACATTCTATAAGTAGAAGAAGAACCTTTGGGTTAAGGATCAGAATTTGTAAGCAACATTCTTGTGTTCTAGACTTTGTGCGTTGAAACCCCTGATAGCCACTTGAAGCAAAGGAATATAAAGGAGCAGGTTTCGAAGAACTTTGTGTCACGGTGCAATTTGTTTCTAGCTTTCTATCTTAGATCTTCTAATAGACTTTGTGTTATTTTAGATCTAGATCTGGAGTTGCCTTTGCTTATAATTATGTGTGTTGATATCTATTGGTTTCTTCTATGTGCATGCAATCAACTCTGTTATCTATTGATTGGGTTGCACATCTTCCCCATTTCTTCCCGTGTTTTATTACTTATTTCTTCTATAAATATTTCCTTTCTTAAAACAATTGCTTACTTGCTGCAGAGCTATACAACTATGGTTCATGAGCTGAATAGTTAAAGTAAAACCCCCATATAGATACTAGCATATTTTTATTGACAAATCTAACATGGGAGCCTCACCAGTAAATGAGGGAGATTTATCTCATGACTGCCTAGGTTTTCAGCAATGCAAAACATCTAGCCAACAACTTTGCTTGGTAAACTTGCTCCAGGCATCAAATCCATATGATGAGAAATATTCTCATTGGTAGCAACCCACTTGGTAAGTCACTTGACACTACCTACACATACTCTTTCAACAAACCTGCCACTTCTGCTAGCATTTCTTTCTCTTCTGCTTTCTATTCCTGCTTTGGGAAAGACAAGAAAACACTCCTTTGTTTGCTTCACTACTCTCAAAAATTCTTTTTCTGTAAGTAACATCACTGCATTGTTGGCTCCTCCTTCCTCCTTCATAGGTAGTAACTCAAATCTCTTACCACCCTTGGTAATCTAAAAGGTATTCTTCCTCCCATTGTGCATCACACTTCTATCATACTACCATTGTCTACCCAATAAGTCATGACAAGTGCCCATTGGTACTACATTGCACTGTACATCATCATTGTAGCTTCCAATGTGGAAGTCAATCTTACATTGCTCTTTCACCATTACTTGATGATCCTTCTACAACTAAGAGATCTTCTATGGACAGGGATACACAACACATTTCGATCCCAACTTCTGTACCGTATTAGTGAAAACTAAATTATCAATGCTGCCGCTATCTATGATCAATTTGCAATACTTTCAGCTTTGCACTTTGTTTTGAAATTGATTCTCTTATGCCGGGGCTCATTCTCTTTCTTGTCTGGGTTCAACAAAACTCTATGCAGCATTATATTCTCTCCATGCTTCAGTTCTACAGGAGAGTTTTCTTCTGTTTTTGTCTCTGCTTGTGCTACATGCATTCTCTTCTTACCTCTTCCATTTTCTTTGTCTGCTTCAGGGCATGCATATGCTCTATATTCCCTTGCTGGCCACATCTAAAACATATGCCATTAAAACCTCTACCACATCCCCTATTTCCAAATCCTCTTCCTTTGTAGGAGTTATAATCACCTCTTCGGCTCTACTGAGAGGAACTCCGCTCACCCTCTGTCTTTGTATAAATCTGGCCTCTTCCATAGGATTGTCTTTCATGTCCTCAACCTTTTCCTTGTCCTTGCGGTGGTGTCATGGACAACTTTCCTTCAGCCTTCAAAGCACCCTGATACGCTTATTCTACAAAACACAATCTTATCATTCCAAACTCATTTTACATGGAAAGGCAAAGACTATTTGCATACCTGATCTTTTCTTCATCTTCTACACGACCAGCCTTGATTGTTAGCTTGTAGAATTCCCCAGTGTAATGTTTTACACTCATGCCCTTCTGCCTCAAATTTTGCAGCTGCTTAAACAAAGTTGATAATCAGAAGGCAAAACTCACTTTTCAACTTAGGAGTCATTCTATTCTAAGTCTTGCTTTTATCTTTACCTTTTCTCACTCTTTCTAGCTGCATGAATCCATCATAAGGATGCATGTCCTTTCAAGTTTGTGATAGCAAACTTCACTCTCTTGGGGTCCTCAATTTATTCGAAATAAAGACTTCTTCAAACTGGTTATCCAATTGATCAACTCTTTAGGATTCAAACTTCATGAGTAGCTTGTGGTGTCTGATTTTGGCTTGCCTCCTATCTTGGCATTAGCTTTCAAGAACCTATCCTCTGGTTCTTCATCTCACCTTTTAGATGAACTTCCGGGGCTTCTTTTTCATCTTCGCTCATGTCTGCAAAAACACCTCTGCATTGTGCAGCCTCCATAGCATCTAATCTAGCTTGTGTTCCTTTTAATGCTTGTTCTCGGGTTTGCAACTCTTGGTGCTTGTCCTCCTCTTCCAAGATGTATTCCTTGGCGTGCCATTTCGTACTCTCAAAAAGTTACTACAAGATTTAACTTGAGAGACTCAACTTGAGCGTTATCCAACTCAATAATGCAAGGCTTCTCTCAGTTGGGGGTCCTCTCTCAGAGGTCACGTCCGTCCAGGAGAACGCAGAGGGCCCGTTTTGCTCGCCCTTCTTTTGGACACCGGCATCCCAGTCTTCCCACGGTTTCAGTTACAGGACACAGGCATATTGCCAGCTACTTTCAGTCGGCCTCGGATGCTAGGTGACAGTGTCAGTGGTGGGATTCTCTCGTCCTCCTCTTCAGCTCCATCCATTTGCACTCTCCTGGCCACGGCGGCTCTTGCTTCTCCTCCCCCTTTCCTCTCTTTCTTCTTCTTTCTCCTTTTATTGTTTGGATGACCCCTTCGGGTCTCCCTTCTGGCACCTTTTGCATTGTACTGTACAGTCCCATTGACCTACTTTTGTGGTCATTCATTGGACATTAATATAATTATCTCATCTTATCTATCTTATCTCACCTTGATCTCAACTTGGTAGGATAAAACCTGCTCTGATACTAAATAATGGCAAAGTGGGTTGTGGGTTGAATGAATGATATAAAACTCACTGTCGTATCAATGTACACAGCACAGCAATGGCAGCACATGAATTACACACAACACTACTCTACACATTCAAACATTAAAACATGGACACATTACTTTAACTTACTCAAATCTCATTTTTGTGAACTTATAGGCATACTTCCTACATGCTTGGCCGACTCGGCTTCATTCTCTTTGCACTCCTATGCACATTACACCCTTCTTGACTTAGGATACAAGTGCTCTACTCTTGTGGAACTTGCAATATTACTGGAAAACTCTTCCAGGTCAATCCCTCTCTTGTGGTGGGATTTCCAGATGTGGGGTATGCTGACATATTTGCTGGCATGACGCTAGCATTGGAAGTGCCACTTGGCATGGGCAACGTGGTGTAGAGTGTCCATGTAGCTACTGTGTTTTTGGTTGTTCTGCACTGGGACTGAGCTGCACAGTATGTCTGCGGCTGTTATGTGGCCAACCAATGGTGTGCAGATTTTGCTCACATGGTGTGGTTTGACGCAATGTTGTGCAAGCTGCGCTGAATGCACTGATGTGGTGCTGCATGGATCGGTGAAATCTGGCGTGCGGGGTGTTGCGTTGCACCCCACAGTGGTGCTGCCGCTCGATCTGCAAGAGGAGCCCATTGACTGATATTGGGCCTCTGCCCCATTTCGGGCGAAGGGAGTGTAGTGACCCCTCGGTGGGTGACCAGAAAACATGACTTTTTTTTTTTTTTCAAATACTAGAGTTTTGAATCCCACCGAACGCAACTGGGGACAGAAATCAATGCCTCTCGATTTCCTAATCCTACGGTAACAAACAAGCACATCCAAGAAGCATTAAAATAGAAATTCTATTAATTCAGAGTTTGTTTAACATGGTTGAATATGTGTGTCTTTCAATTTGACTAGTAAATTTTGCTTCCAATTCAAAATAATTAATTATGTATTACAGTAAGCATGATTACCTGCATGATTCACATTTAATTGTTCATTCAAATTGACTAAGGCATTGCAGTTAATCTTGTTTAACATGTGCATAGATTTCACATTCATCCCCATAACGTAATTGACAATATAACAATTTTCAGTTTCATTCAATAATTTAAATTCATCATTTAAATCATCATACATGGTATTCATTTCACATGCTATAAACTAGTTACAAGGTCATGTTTAGTGCCGCACAAGTGAATAGTTTCATCAATTTCTAAAGTTCAAAATGTTGCAATGTCCTTTTAGTTACATCACAATCATTGGTTACATTGAAATAGACTATCATCTTTCATTTAGTTAACATTAATCTTATAGTAAGTCTTAAGCAATGGAGCATGACTAGCAACAACTATCATCTGCCGAAAGATACAAGTTATAAGGTTGATCAATGGTTAACTGTTTGCATTACATAGATTTCCAATACTCAATGGCTTACAATTTTACAATTTACATTATTTACAACTTCATTGTCTTTATACAATATAGCTGATATCATGAATACATTTATCACATCTACGTAGCGACTCATTCGTTGCCTTTCACCAGAGATCCATTTGGATGCCGAACCATCCCATGAGAGAGAGTATCATCGGAGAACTTTGCCCCCAACCACGAGCCTCACAGATCCCCACACGCCTCCCACAACACGAGAGTGGCCCTACCCTTCATGATAAGGAAGATGCAAGAAATCAGTAAGGAAGAGAGATACCGTGTGTACTTCAGTCTCCTGAAAATGATAGACTTATGAACAGGGCAGGAATAAACATTCCAGAAATAGTAAGGAATATGCTTTTGGCCAAAAGACTTAGGATAACATAGGTACACACTCTTAATGGATCCGATAATGAACTAGGGCATGATGAGTCCTACACCGACCATACATGAGGAGAAGACGTTGGTAACCCCATAGTCAACCCTTTATACCCCTAGCACTTGTCATAAGTGAAACTGCATTAGGTAATCATTAACCTATGGATACAGCTCACCCCCTAGTCGATGTACATATCTCCCTATCAAACCCTTTTCCCATAAACAATTCGTAACAGAACATCTCTATTCCCAGACTCATGTAACTTGGGTAAAACTGGAACTAAGATACAAGCAATAATAACCTTCTCGAATGGCCCATACCACCTGTTCCTGTTATTATTATAAGGACCCTAAACCCCAGCTTATCAATCCCAAACAACACAAACAATCCATGAGTAGAACTCGAGCAATCTTAACCTTCTTAAATGTCTCATACCATTTAAGAATGTCATTATTGTGGGAATTCTAAACCTGATTGTAAACACAAGAAAAAAGACTATAAAGGTCCGTAATAGGTTGAACACATAGCTTTAAGCTGTACGTGATTCAAGATAAACAATACTTCTCAAGGGTTGGATTGATGTACAAACATAAGTCCAATCATTATTTTTATCAATAGGCTTATATTGTTCTTGCTTAGTTCAGTAAATCTTCATACCCAGCTTCAGAAAGGGTTTCACAACTTTACAGGCTATTGTAACCTCCAGAATGCACCATGAAGATGTTTTAGTTTTAGTAACTCCAAGTTTCTCTTGGTTTAATAGGTTACAACTTTCCATTTATCCTAACATGGTTCCACTTCGTGTTTTTAGTTAACATCTCAGTTTAAATTCAAAATTTCTAATAATATTGTAACTTCCTAGTGGTATGTTTGAGAACCTTCACATTTGACTCATAGATATTGTAATTGCATCACTGAAGGTTTTACTAAACTTCATGAAATAATAATAGCACAATATTTTAATTTACAAAATACCCTGGTTGCATCATTATAATTTCTTAATGTTTGATCATAGTTTAGAATGGTTCTAGTTTCTTCGGTATCCAGTTTATCGTTATCGTAATATAACAGGATTGACAAGCTTTCAAGTTTGAACATTGTTGTTTAATGACATTCCTTTGGTGTTCAAGGTTTATACCTTGTTTATCATGTCTCAAAATTGTTGTTAACAGATGTACTATCTCATTATTCTAGTTGAACAAGTTTCTCAGTTTATCACGATTTCAGGCGTAACTTCTATTCTTACGTTCTTCATAATTTTCCCAAACTTTTAGATCCTAATTGCTAAATATTTGATTGCAGTCTAAATTAACTTTGGTTATATTCTAATACCCTTTTAATAAACTCCGTAGGATCTAAACATATCATGTTTGCATGGGTATCTAGTGCATTATAAAACAGAGTGTAGTGTATTTTTGTTTTGCGGGTTTTCTTCCTTAAAATTCCTATGTATATGAAACACATACAATGTTGTCTATGAACTCTTGGTTCCCCCATCTTCTCATTTACAGTTTAACCTCATTTTCATGGAAGTAAATAGATTTATTTGACTTAAGATTTTAAACAAACATATCATCTTGCTAAATTTTTTCTTAATAGGTTATTAATGAATAACCTTTTCCTACCATGGTTGCTACATTTGAATGTTAATGAAGAGCAATTACTGGCGTTTTTAATCTATTGCATTTAAATTATTCAATTCCAGCAGGCTTTTGGGTCGAACCCAAGACCTATGGCTTAACATTCTAAGCTCTTAACCATAAGCTTTATACACAGACATGTTCACATTCCAGATTTATTAATTAAGTGCATAAATAGAGGAAAACCTGGTTCTTATTTGTCTGCTCTCCTTCGTCTCTCCTAGCTCTCTGTGTGTCTGAACTTTCCTTCTCTAGGCACTGTGTGCTCTTCTTATCCTCTACGCTTGGCCATGTCTCCAGCGTTTGCAGCTCTGTATATTTCAGCTGCTCCTCTCCTTCTTTATGCTATGCTCGAACATATTTTTGTCCTCCTGAAAGCATTGATTCCTTCATTGAATAACCTGCTAGCATTTATAGGAGAAATTGATGCTTCTTGAGTTTATTGTGGGGCAGCTAGGCATGCAGGAGATCTGTCATATCCTTCCTCCACTTGGGTGCCTCAATGATTGTTGTTTTTCCCCCATGTGCAGACCAAATGGGATGTGAATGAGTCTTTACAGCTAGGCATCCCATGTGCTAGCACATTTTATTTGCATTATCTCTATTTACTTAATTTTTGTCTTATCCCCATCGTGTCATGGAGCATGGAGGGGTTCAACTATTTTATCCTACTCTTTATGACATATCCAAATTGGAGCAGAAGATTTATGTGTCTTAAAGGTGAGTGGGCTAAACAGTGGAGATGCTGGAGTGTGAGCCATTTGTTTGAAGTGGAGTATGGGCGTCCATTTCATTTTTGTCTTTATTTGCCACTTGCCCTCCTATTCATCTATGCATGGAGAGAGAGAGAGAGAGAGAGAGAGAGAGAGAGAGAGAGAGAGAGAGAGAGATAATGACACCAATATTACGTTCCAGTAATCTTTATTTTATTCATTCATCTAACTTCTGACTTTATATATTAGTGCTCACGTGCTTAAATACAACTCACATCATAATGATTGCTTCTCGTAACTTTGGAGTTACCATTGCACCTCATAATAAATTGGACACTTGACACATGCAACTGAAGACCTATCTATCAATCAAATCACATGATGGACACATTAACTCATAAATCACATAGTTGAATTAATCAATAAAACTCAATCATTAATAGACGTGTCATCTTGAAGTTATACAAGGTGAGATCCCCCAACTAAGTCATAGATTTAGTTTGGGTAACTGTAACTGATTGTCTAACTGACTGACTTAAAATAGAAAAGTAAGCGGCACCATAACTAGCACACCATGGATGTTAATACCAAGGATGATGTCAATGACACTGCAATTACATCTGGCCTTTTACAAGTTGATTTATTATATTACAAATAATCCTAAATTATAATGTACCTTAACAAATGTATCTTGACTCAAATACATCAATATAGACAGTGGCACATGACCAAGAAGTTGAAAAAAATAATATGAGGCATTGAGGAGAATCCATTTGGAACAAATCAACTAACATGGACAGGGTGGGATGTACACTGGTTGAAACCGGAGCCAAACCACACCTGGACCAGAGCATGGGATGTACCATAACGGGACTGGTCTGGGGTACCTGCAGAATCCGGCTTTATAGTTATGTGTATTTTTAACATCTGGTGCAATGTGAATCATCGGCATCAGTAATAAGTTAATTACTAAAGCTATCAGAATTGTGCATAGAATGTTGGTTTTTGCTTCACATCCTTTTTCAAGCATTTTGAACATTTCAATTAAAAAGCTCACATTTCCAAGCTTTTTGGACAGTTGTCTTGAGAATATAATTACATCCTGACATTCTTTTCCATTTTGGACGACTGAGCTAATATAGCAGAGAGGCCTTCACACTCGTGAACCAATAGTTTGACTTGATAATGAGTAAATATAAAATGTCACTAATTGCTTATAGGAAGACAGTTTATTACTAGGTGAAGTAGTTCAACTGGCTGTAATAAATAATGTTCAGTCATAGCATACTAGGGACATAAGTTCTCAGATCCATTTTGATGCAAATTGGCTGGATAAGATTGTTTGATCATCAATGAAATCTTAATAAGCTCATTTTTTCCAGGGTATTGAAGTTTATTTCTTGTCTGTACTAATATTAAATATGCAGGCGTTTATTCACCAAATGCATATCGAGGTTTCGCTCGTGATTTCATTAAAGATTTAGAACAAATCAGGTAAGTCTTACTCACAGCCATATTTGTAAAGTGTTTGGGTAGATACTAGCATGGTCAATGAATGAAAATGGCTTATTAGGAGATAGGGTGCACCTTTCCTTCTGAATGATGTCCTTTACATTGCTATGCCACAGTTTACTGTGATATTGAGTTGGAATATTAGTCCTGATAGATTTATAAGCTTGCAGACCAAGAGCAATACTTGACATTATCAGATCAGGCGAGAACTTTAGCATTTCGTCTTCAACAAAATTGCCAGAACAAGGTGTCTCGAACGCTGTGGTTATATTTCTAGCCAGGTATTCTTCATTCTTACTGTTATTCAATGCCCCATTTTTGTCTATGGAGACTCTAATCTATATTATGTTTTTAGTGGCATAGTTTCTCAGAAAATATTTCTAGAAATATGGGAATATCAATTCATATTAATAACATAAAGGCCCCATTTGAAATTTATGAATGTAGATTAGATCTATCTGTTGCTTCCACATTAAAGATCTTTTCGATGCAACAAAATTTTAAATTATAATTTTTTAAATAAAACTTATATGAAAATAACACTGGTGGCCTGCCCCCCATGAAAAGTCTCTTGGCTGCCTCTGCAGTAAATCTCCGAGAGCTCCAGTTTCAGGTAGAGATACCTGACCGGTGCACCATTGAGCATGGATCCCATTCAACATACAATGCCATGGATTGAATGCTGTCAGAATCACCTGGGCCTCCGACCCAGCCTCAGACCATTTTTGGGATCTGTAATCCTGTGCCCTCTAAATACAGGGGAACTAACCTCTGCGGGCCTCACCTTGGCCTTTTTGTGAGATTGCTCTGTCTCTACCACTAAGCCAGGCTTTCCAGACTGACAATGTGTCAGTCTTGATTTATTTGCCGACCAAATCATATCTCAAATTGAAGCTATAATTGCAAGATGCAATATCCCTAGGTGCCAATGCGTTTAAGAATGATTTGATAGGATAAGCTGGCAAATTGAACAGGGCACAAATTGTAATGGCTGCATTAAGTGTCTATAAATGACAAAAGCCATAAACCATACAAAGCTGCCCTAGTGGGATTTATCACAGAGCCATGCATTGTGGACAAAGCAAATATCCAAAATGAAGCTGTTGGTGTCGAAACGCAGCACCCCTGGGACTCTGCAACACGATGGGTTGAGAATCTCAGTGCGATTGCACAACATGGAGCTTTTCCCAAGTGTGGGACCTCGCGAAATCGGAAAAGCTCTCCGGATGAAGGCCGGCTCCTATTCCTCTGTTCAGATGCACCAATAAAACGCAGAGGTTTACCCAAAAACCTAATCTAACTACCAAGGAGATAGGGAGAGAGAAATGCATAAAAATAAACCTAAGCTAAGGAGGTGATGCACCGAGGAATGTTGAACACTTGCTTTGCAAAAATAAACACAGACCACACAGATGTAATACAACACCATGCACAGGCAACCAAAATGCAATGAGAGATCAAAAATGACAGCAATGAATATATGAGAGGGTTTAGAATCAATCATGACATATACATATATTGCTCAAGGATCGAATCAATACATCAGCAAATGGGCAAGAGGCAAAAACGGCATTACAATCCATGTGGGAGGCTTGAAAACTCCTTCAAATCCTCTTGCGAGCAGGAGGAAAGGGAGGATGCAAAGTAGAAATGCCCAACCTCTTTAAAAACAACCCCTCCTTACATTTTATAGAAGGGGAAGAGATGGAGAAGTGAGAAAATCGAGATTTTCCCAACCACCTCCAAGACTGCGCCTAACTCCATTCATCATGGCGGTAGGTAAGAACCTCAACGACCCAAAAATGGCGAACTGTCATATTTCCCGCACAGTCCGTTCCAGTCGGGTTCGGGACTCTCCTCTGCATCCGCATCGGGTTTGGAGGACACCGCGGCATGTGTTTGATGTTCGTGCTTTCCCGAAACCCGCATCCGCCGCTATTACCAATTTTCCTTTGTTTTCGGGTTCGGAGGTATGACTCGCATATGCATCGGGTTTGGAAGGTGGCTCGACATGCTTTCGCCCCATGCTTTTCCGACTTGTTTTCCCGACTCGGAAACCCGATTTGCCTTGTGTCGGGTTTTGCGACCCTTCCGACATGTCCTTCCTGTCGGGTTTGGGAGGTCCTCCGACATGTTTTCCTGACCTAGAAACCCAATTTCTTTGATGTCGGGTTTTAGAGACCCCCCGACATGTTCCTGCGCCACCGAAACCCGATTCCTTTTGCGTCGGGTTTTGGAGACCCGACGACACATTTTCTTTTTGTTTTTCCACCATGTTTCTCCGCCCTGTTCCTCCGACGCCGAGACCCGATTCCTTTCGTCTATCAATATTTGCCCGGGGGGGGAAATATATACAACAATTTGGCGACTCACGGGGTTACCTGCCTGCTAGGTAGAAGATCAATGGCCTTTTAGCAATCCATTGGGCATGGAGTCATAAGCAATAACCTGAAACCGATCTAATATTTGAACTCCTTCTCCGAGAACGCTGCCGAACCGTAGAAAACCAACCCAGGAGCAACAAAACTGTGCAAAGCACTTAGGAAGCTGAAACCTAACTACAAGAAGACAATGTGCACACACACTTAGAGGAATTGAAAACTAGGCTAATATTTACAAGGGTAGAACCTTTCTCTTTTCAAGAAGAATAATGTTTAAGATAGATTCCGTTGACCGGAATCGGGAGTTCTTCTCCATCCAATGTAGCAATTGGAAGGCATTGCTATTCTTACATTTCATGACCATGTAGGGGCCACTCCAGGATGGCGTCAAACTTGGAATGTTTTCCGGTTTTGCTCGATCTCGCATCCCATTTCGTAACTAAGTCCCCTTCCGAGAAGGTCCTCGCTCGTGCTTTCTTATCAAACCATCTTTTCACTAAGGCCCGATCTTTCTCAATCGTTTGAATCGCATGTTCTCTAATTTCTTCCAATTCCATCAACTCTCGCATACTGGACACCATTGGTTCGAACTCACCAACTCCAATCGCTTCATGAACTCCGGTGCGCAGCAGCAGCTTCTAATGATATAGGCACATCGCCTCTTTTCCATAGACCAACTTGTAAGGGGAATTGCCTGTAGACCTCTTCGGTGTTATCCTGTCAGCCCACAATGCTGATTTTAGCCTGGTATGCCATGTTCTTTGATTTTCATCCAGAGTCCTCCTGATGATTCTTAGCAAATTTTTGTTCGTGGACTCTGCCTGTCCATTACCCTGCGGGTAATAATTTGAAGAGGTGCTCAAATAGATTCCATTCTTGATAGCCCATTCTGTAATCCTGGAACCTATGAATGCCAATGCATTATCTGATATGATAGTGGCCGGCACACCGAACCTGGTCACTATTCCTTCATAAAACTCTAGTATATTAGACTCGTTGGCCTCTTTGAGCGCTACTGCTTCAGTCCACTTGGTGAAATAGTCCGTTGCCGTGAGAATCCACTTGTGGCCTTGGCTTGAGTTTGGGTTGATGACCCCGACGAAGTCCAATCCCCATTGCATAAATGGTTGGTCAACCAAAATTGGGTGCAATGGAAGTGCTGCTAGTCTTTCTTTGCCTGTGAAGAGTGCACATTTCTTGCACTTTCTTATCCATGTATAGCAGTCATTGAACACTGTGGGCCAATAATACCCTGCTTTCATTATCTTGAGAGCTGTTACTCGTGGGGCAAAATGTCCACCAGAATCTTCATCGTGAAAATCTCGTAACACCCTCTCAATTTGACTTGTCCCAATGCACCTCAATAGAACTCCATTGATGTCTTTTTTAAACAAAACACCATCAACAAGCACATATGGAATGGCTTGTAATCTAAAGTATCTCCTCTTTGCTTTGCTCATTTCCGGAGGGCATAGGCCTGTCTGTAGGAAGTGTATCATATTCTGAGTCCAACAAGGAGTAGGCACATCATCATTTTCATGTTTCGACCATCCCGTAGTACCAAGGTAGTCTCCTTTTCGTCACCTCGCTTCAACTTGTTGACCCAAGGCTAGCATTGCTCACATAGTCCCTTTCCACGTACTAGTTTTGTGACCTTGATCTCGATGTCATATTCCATGACACGAGTGATCCATCCCGCACGCTTCTCATTCGATCCTTGTTTAGAAGGAAGTCCTCGACTCTCGCATGGGAGACCAACAATTGGATTTTGTTGTTTGAGACGAGGTGCTTGAATTTCTTTAAACTCCCGATCACCGCAAGGACATGCTTTTCAATGAAAGAGTACCTTGTTTCATATTCCTCCAAGCCTTGATCAAGAAAGCAATCGGTTGTTCTAATCCTCCTTTGTTTTGTTGGACCAGATTGCGAAATTGTGTCTCCACCACCGAAGGCATATAACACGAAGTCCTTAGAGAAGTCTGGATTGACGAGAGTTGGGAGCTTGAGATATAGCCTCTTTTATTGCCTCAAAACTTGCCTTGCCTTCGATGTCCACTTAAATGCCATGCTCTTCTTTAACATCAGCAAGTTATCGGCTTCACAAGAGCAAAGAAAATTTGGAACAAATCATGCGGACAAAATTGATCCTTCCTAAGAAGCTTCAAGAGCCTTCTTGTGACTTGGCAATGGCAATGCTTGAATTGCTTCAACTCTTTCTCGGGTCAATCGTCAACCCTTCCTTTCAAACAATATGGCCTAGAAGTTTTCCTCGTGAGCCAAAATATGCATTTTTGGGGGATTCAATGATACCCCAAATCTTCTACATCTCTCGAAATACCGCCTTAGATGAAAGAGGTGATCCACCGCATTTTTGAGAACACGGTGATGTCGTCAAGATATATTAGAACTATTTTATTGATCAACCCCTTAAATGCCATATCCATTGCCCTTTCGAAGGTGGCTCCAGATTTGATAGCCCAAATGGCATTTTCAGTAGGCATAGGTCCCCCATTTGGTGGTGAAAGCCGTCTTGAATTGGTCATCTTCTTTCACCATCACCTGATTATACCCCGAGTAGCCATCTAGAGAGAGAATCTCTCCAACCGGATACTACTTGCAATATTTGTTCCATCAAGGAGCGGGTAATGGTCTTTGAGAGATGCCCTATTGAGGTCTCTAAGTCCACACATAACCTAATTTCTCCGCTCTTCTTCCTGACCGGAACCAAGTTTTCAACCCAGCTTGAGTGCTTGATCGGGAATATAATGCTTGCCTCTATTAGCTTGTTAAGCTCTTTCTTCATTAGAGGCTCAATGTGAGGGTTGATGGTCTCTCGCTTCGCCGATGGGCTTAGCATCCGGATCCATTCTATGGTATGTTGTGCCAAAATTGGATCGAATCCTCTCAAGTCTTCATAGCTCCAAGCGAAGACATCCGGAAATTCTTGGCAAAGCTGCGTGAAATCTGATTTCTCCCGCTCGGTGGCCACTTCGCCAATTTGAAGTGTTTTGCCTTCCCAACTGGAATCGGCTCAATCTTCTCTTGACTCGTATATTAGCCTTTTCCCTACGAAACCGGTCGTTAGGGTCAAGATAGATTCCAATGTTACTAAACCTTTAGGAAGCTTGTCTGTCCGCAGCTGCACTACCGATCCCCATACCGCTGCTCTAGCCTATCTTGATTTCAGCCTGAGAATTCAGCTTCTTCTCAGTAAGAAATTGACGATCCGTTGATCGTTCTCAAACACCGCCACCTTGTGTTGTTATCTGAATCGTTGGCCTCACAACCACATGGATATGTGGCTGCGTTTTTTCTCTTCGATGTCACAACCACATCAAACGTTGCTCCAATTGCTGCGAGCCTGTCTGCGGCTTCATTTTTTTCTTCCGGGTATGGATACAATGTTGAAAGCTTTGAAATCCTCAATGAGGTCCCATACCCTATTCTTGTAGTTCTTTAGCAGTCGTTCTTTTGTAGCATGTTGTCCCCTAACTTGGTTGATGATTAGCTCGCTATCTCCAAACACCTGCAAGTTCTTTATGCCCTTTTTCCTGGCCCAATGAAGTCCATGAATCAAGGCCTCATATTTAGCCGTGTTGTTTGAACAAGAAAACTGGAAACGAAAAGCTGAATAATACTTGATGTCTTGTGGTGAAATCAACACTGCACCACCTCCAGCACCTTGCCTACTCCTTGATCCATCGAAAAATAATTTCCATACCTCATTGTTTTCATCCTTTTGTTTAGGCTGAAGGATGTCAGGAATGGGTGAATTTTCTTCGTGTACACAATACACACCCAATTCAGATTCTTCAATTTCCTTAGTAGGGGTCAAATTCATGACTTTTGTTTGCCCATTCATCCAAAGTCAAATCAAGAATTCCTCGACCTTAGTACTGCTTCTAGATCACTTGAACACTCCTCCGATCAAAGGCCGAGCAATTTGCATTGATAGGGCCTCGGTACATGAGGTTCAATATGGAAATTGGCAATTGGTTCGATCTCGATTGTTGCTTTAGCTCCATACCTTGTCCCGAAAATCATGTGACCAATCAGCAGATAAATATCCACCGATTTTTGCAAAGTGAAGTCCCTAGATAGACACAACGCAAAGAGTGGCGGAAGGTCAATTATGCACACATCTTGCAGTAATCGTAACATTAGGACATGAATGTAGTGTTAGGCTTAACCCTTTGATGACCCCAATCTGTTCCCACCGCTGCTCCATCTAGTTGCACTACTCCTTTCAAGATCGGCTCACTTGCACTCCAGTTGATCCGCTATTTGCTTCGGCATCACCGAACTACTTGCTCTCGAATCTATCATGCGCTTGTGTTGTGTACCAAGTGGTTTCCAACAATCAATGAAACATAGAATGGTGGAGGCTTCAAATTTTTCCTTGTCGGCCCCCATCATGTTGCACCGTGTTAGTGAGAACTTTCTCATGTCCTGGTTTGATACATTTGTGGCGGCACCAATTAGCCATCGCACTGCAACAAATCTCATTGCCCGGGATCGCAAAGTGATTCCCACATGGAAATGTTCACATGTGTCTTCTTCATTTGATCGATGATGTCAAGGGGGATGAACTGTCCTTTTGCTGCCCCTTACTTGGTGCAACTTTTCGGAGCTTGAACGGGTGCATGTGTGCTACAACAGTACCTTAAGCTGATTTTGCACATTTGAAGCTATGTTGGTCTCGCCGACCCTTGTTGTGTAAGAGTGGGTTGAGAAACAACTGGATTAGACGGTTGTCCCTCTACTATGCCTCTCTTCTTCGACCGTGTGTTGCAGCCACGCCCTTGAAAAGGCTATTGGTTAACTCCACGAAGTCTTCCATCTCGCCAATCGCCAATGTGGTTTCGTCTGAGGTCCTTCTTGCGCCTCGCTGCCGATTCCTTTCTTGGCTTGGTTCTTGAGGCACACCAATGGTTTGCACCATCAAGGCCTCGATTCAAGTGCACCATTGAAACATGCCGACTGATTGTGAGGTAGATCGCAAGGGTAACACCACCAGTCTACTCTGTGCCATGTTGTTTTGTGTTGGAACCAAGGCTCTCGAGGACGTCGCTGTATTTGGATCATACGGCCGAAATGGCCTGGCAGCTTGAGGTTGTCCTTGGTTTTGGTTTTGATTTGCAGCCTGAGGTGGTGGTGGCCTATTCTGTTGGTATGAGGGCCTAGCTTGCATCGCGCTTGAGGCCGATATGGTCCAAGACTTTGAGTTTGCTTTGTCTTTTGATAGTCACTAGCTCATTTCCAAGGTTCTGCAGTTGTTTCATGACCTCCTGCAATTCCTTTGAAGTATTTGAAGATGTGGATGCCTCATTATTGCTTTGATTTCTAGGAGTTGGAATGGGATTCAACTCTGGTGCTTGACTGGTTGTAGGATTTCCCATATCTGGATAGAGAGGCATTGGCGGCCTTGGTGCAAGCTTGCCGGCTTGGATCAAACAGTTCCGCTTCGATTGCCGTGTCATAGACCTTGGCAGCGTTGTCCCTCCCATTGATTGGATCATCATGGCTATGTCTGAATTTATAGCCTTTAAGAAATAAAGGAATGCTCCTTCGGCGGTTGGTCTAACAGCTATTGGGATCCTGTCCCATGTCCGTTGGAACCTGAAGTTGAAATCTGCCATTTGTTCGTTAGGAGCCCTTTTGATTGTTGTCAGCTGTTCCAATAAGGATAGATTGTCCGCCCTCTCCCCGAATTGGCTACAAAGAGCTGAACAAAGTTGGTCCCAATTCGTAATGGACCCTGCTGCAAGGCTCCTAAACCATTGTAAGGCCTTGCCTTTAAAAGACGAAGCCAACAACTTGACTGCAACATCCATTTCATTTATTTCGTGGATTGCGCATACATTAGCAATATCCTGGATGTGATCAATAGGAGTAGTATGATTTTCTCCCGTAAAATAGGGGATATTCTTTAGCGCTGCAACTGGAATTTGATTTTGAGCATTTAGGGCAAGTGGACTACTGCCCGTGAAATTGACAAAGGGATTCGGTGGTAGATGCGCCATTATGATTGGCCTAAGAACCCTGGTTGATGCGAGAAAAGGTCTACCAGGTGGAGGTGTAGACAAAGTCCTGTTAGGTGGGGATGGCGATCTTTGTGATCTTCTTCCTCTCCTTCCCCAACCTGGTGAAAGTTGCAAGTGGACAAATAGCCCTTCTTCTCGAGTATTAGACCTTGTCCGAATTCTTCTCATGTGCCTGGGCAACTTGTGCTGCTACACCACTGAACTCTATCCCTTCGGAGTCGCCAGATGTGTTAGAGAACAAGCCTCTAAAAGGATGGATTTTGCCAAGTTACACACCAAACTTGACGGTATTGAAAATATAATTTGAAATTTGAAGGACCCAGAGGAGACAATCTTCAATCCGGAATTCGGCCCTCGGTCGTGCAGCTGCGGATTCCCGAAAGCTACAGGCGGAACTCAGGTCATGCAATGCAACTCACAGAACCCGAATTGCTATGTGTCGGAACTTGGAACATGTCCGACATCCCCAAAACCCGAAAACACTACTGTCGGGAATAGGACCATGCAATGCATCCCCCAAAACCCGAATAGTTGCTTTGATGCTCTCGACCCGAAAACCCGAAATAAAAAAAAACCCAAAATTTTGAAAATCAAAATATCAAAAAACTAAAGATACCCTTTTGAAGATTCCCCTCAGATCTACCAACTGGTAAAATTTTGACTGTTTTGAGCAAGATAAACCCTTGAAAAATGATTTTGGAGTTCAGGCTAGAGGTGCAAAATCCGAAATTTTAAAACTTGCAATTTTCTGAGCCAAAATTCACGAAAACTCCTTCAAAACTTGATGGAATGACTTCTTGTCCCACCGGGCGTGCCAAAACTGTTGGTGTCGAAAACGCAAAGCACTTCGGGACTGCAACACGATGGGTTGAGAGTCTCAGTGCGATTGCACAACATGGAGCTTTTCCCAAGTGTGGGACCTCGCGAAATCGGAAAAGCTCTCCGGATGAAGGCCGGCTCCTATTCCTCTGTTCAGATGCACCAATAAAACGCAGAGGTTTACCCAAAAACCTAATCTAACTACCAAGGAGACAGGGAGAGAGAAATGCATAAAAATAAACCTAAGCTAAGGAGGTGATGCACCGAGGAATGTTGAACACTTGCTTTGCAAAATAAACACAGACCACACAGATGTAATACAACACCATGCACAGGCAACCAAAATGCAATGAGAGATCAAAAATGACAACAATGAATATATGAGAGGGTTTAGAATCAATCACAGACATACATATATTGCTCAAGGATCGATTCAATACATTGCAATGGCCAAGAGGCAAAAACGGCATTACAATCCATGTGGGAGGCTTGAAAACTCCTTCAAATCCTCTTCATGAAAGGGGAGGAAAGGGAGGATGCAAAGTAGAAATGCCCAACCTCTTTAAAAACAGCCCCTCCTTACATTTTATAGAAGGGGAAGAGATGGAGAAGTGAGAAAATCGAGATTTTCCCAACCACCTCCAAGACTGCGCCTAACTCCATTCATCATGGCGGTAGGTAGGTAAGAACCTCAACGACCCAAAAAACGGCGAACTGTCATATTTCCCGCGTCAGGTCCGTTCCAGTCGGGTTCGGGACTCTCCTCTGCATCCGCATCGGGCTTGGAGGACACCGCGGCATGTGTTTGATGTTCGTGCTTTCCCGAAACCCGCATCCGCCGCTATTACCAAATTTCCTTTGTTTTGGGTTCGGAGGTATGACTTGCATATGCATCGGGTTTGGAAGGTGGCTCGACATGCTTTCGCCCCATGCTTTTCCGACTTGTTTTCCCGACTCGGAAACCCGATTTGCCTTGTGTCGGGTTTTGCGACCCTTCCGACATGTCCTTCCTGTCGGGTTTGGGAGGTCCTCCGACATGTTTTCCGACTTAGAAACCCGATTTCTTTGATGTCGGGTTTAGAGACCCCCTACATGTTCCCGCGCCACCGAAACCCGATTCCTTTTACAAGGTCAGTTTTGGAGACCCGACGACACATTTTCTTTGTGTTTTTCCACCATGTTTCTCCGCCTGTTCCTCCGACGCCGAGACCCGATTCCTTTCGTCTATCAATATTTGCCCTGGGAAATATATACAACAGGCCAAGAAACATAATATGAGATAGATAGATGAAATGCAAATAATCTTGCCTCTTTTGAACAATGCCCTCTAGATTTAATAGTCTAGACAAAGGGGTTTTCTAAATGGCATAATTCTACGAAAACATTCGCTATAAATTATTAAATTGTTATCATGCAGAAGTTAGAATTAACCAGTAATATTATACAAACCCCAGCAAGTCCCTAATAAGGTTAGCCTAGAAGGGTTAGCTAAAATCATTGGTCAATTTCAAGTTTATTGTCCTATTTTTTCTAGATTTCTTGGTATATACCGAATTATGTTGAAATAAGAATTTGGAGGTTCCTTTTGTGACCCAAATCTAAAAGTGCTTCAAAGTTCAATTATATAAATGACGATATATGGTCGAGAATGAAAAGAACGTTGTTTCAAATGAAGTACTATTTATTGCGACTTAGGACTCCACTCTTTGTATGAGAGAGATATCATTGTTCGATCTTTCCTCACTACCCTCTTCCCTTAATATAATTACTCCGATACAAGTTTCTTAATGAAGTTGTCTTTTTCTGGGATTATTTTTGACAAATGTTTCTGTCACATATGTGGTACGACCATTTTAGGTGGTATAATTTATCCCGTGAAATCTATTGAGTCAAAACCCTAGGTTATAATTTATCTGTGAAATCCATCGACTGAAAAACCCATTTTCCGATCAAAATATTAATTATTCTAAACATGTAATATATCTAATAAATGTATTTAATTTTAAAAAAAGTTATATATGATTAATAAAAGTGGTTAACATTTTCTTGTACTTAAAATGATGCATTTATTTTTAATTAATAAAATAATAAATTATGTCAGTATGAATAAATATAATTGTGGTTTTCAGTTAATATTTAGAAGTACTAGTACTTTGAGATATTTATATATTTTTATGTTTGTATGAAATAACTTTATTTAATATTTATTTATGAAACAACGTTTTGTAATTTGTTATATATTTTTAGGATAGGAAACAAAGAAATGTATAAATATTGAAAATGTTTTGTGATAAGTCAAAAAAAGAGGCTCCTAGCCTCACTATTTAAAATATTTATATCAAAAATACCCGGTAAACTAGGTAAAAGTTCAAGTACAATAGCCTAGCCACCTAAGGGTGGCAGAAACATACTATGATTATACTCTAGTTAAAAACATTAAAGAAGGCACACCTGATACTAATTATAATCCTCCTCTGAGGAGCTGGAAACCATGACAATGGGCATTTCAGTATCCCTGGCTTCCTCCTCGATCATTAAAGTAGCCATCGATTCAACAAGCTTGGAATATCTGAATTTGTCAGATGAGATATTCAGCACATCACAGATTGCATCCAATTTCTTGCCTTTTGAAATGCTTTCAGAGCCTGGGCCTTGGATAGTTGCCAAATCTGATCCATACGGAGTCTAATATCAAACCCCAACTGCTGTACGCCAATGATTTGGGCCACTTTCAGCGTGTCCAACCTGCAGTGGATTGTTTTGGGTCGTTCATTGCTTTCATAACTTCCTCCATAGCTGCTGAGTCCCGAGTTTGGTTGATAATTGGGCACGAGAGGAGGTTTGTAGCCATCCACCTAAGCAATTTGGGGTCTTTGACACCTGTAATCAAAGTCTGCTGCCAGAAGTCCATGGCTTCTTTAGCAGTAACCGAGTTCCTTTATCCAAGAGACAACCAACATTCAATAGCTGCCTTAGCTTGAGGTCGTTTACCAACCCCAAAAAGGAGTAGTGGAGAGAACTTGTGAACTATGTTTTCCTGCATCTCATGCATAGTGTTACTCGCCATCGCTTTTCCTTTCCTAGCCCTACTGCGCATAGCTGCTCCAACCACATTCTTCCCTTTTTCCATATTCCTATCACAAAAGAGAAAAAAATTCGTTCGAATGAGGAGCGTAGAAGGGAAACGAAGATATTAAGACCATTCGCGCATGCTAAAAATCTGTCTGCCCGATGTGAGAAGATATGGCAATAAATTCAATGCGCGAGGGAGAGTACGTGGATGTGCCCTGCCATTATTGCTAAAACAACTGTACTGGATCTGCGCCTATCACTTGCGATGATGTGATAGGCCCATCCTGCTTGAGTAAATCACCAATTTCCTTAATTAGATCACTTGATTGTAATATGATTATTTTCCCATTTTTAAGATTGAGCTCAACCCCAAATTGGCAAGGCTATCAACAACTTTGTTTGCACTGCTGAGTGTGTGAAGAATGCGCCATGAGTTATTTAAGGCGATACAATCCTCCACTATGCGGTTTAAGCTCCAATGTTCCATTTTTCTCCTGTTTACCGCATTAATAAGTTTTTGAGAGTCATCTTTAATAATGAGGTTATTCCATTCCTTTTCCTTTGCAATTTTGAGACCACGCCATAAAGCCTTAGCCTCCGCAAGGTTATTGGAGTAGTGCCCAATAGCATCAACAAAGCCAAGGAGGGTTTGCCCAAGGTGTTACGGAAGATACCACCTGCTTTGGCCCTTCCAGGGTTCAATTTAGTTGCTCCATCAAAGTTGAATTTGATGAAATTATTAGGGGTGGTTTCCAATTAGCTCTGACTTTTGCTTTACTTTTTTTCCAACCCTTTATCGGGAAAAATACAAATTATGTTATTATGATATGCATGTATTTGTAATTTATATTGATATATTTCTTAATATTTTTTCAATGTCGTATCTTATTTAAATATGATTTTTCAATGTAGGATTGTATTTTGTTTAATTTGTTGTATCCATCATTCTAAGATCTTTTTTATTAATTTGTATTTTTTAATAAAATAAGTGTTAGTTTAGAATTGAAATTGGGATGCATGTTTGTATTAATAAATATAAATTAATATATAAGAAATAGAAATTGTGCTATTATTATATGTATGTATTTGTAATTTATATTGATATATTTTTTAATATTTTTGAATGTGAATTGTATGCAATTGCAATTTTGCCATAGGGCAGGAGGATGCTGAAAAATGTTTTGGAGCCTGGGTTTGCACCTGGCAATTGCATTTACTTGAAAGTTTCCAAAATTTCCAAGGCCTTTTCAACAAATCCATTTTCTGCATATCTTGCCATCATCACAGTCCATGAGACCACGTTCAAACATTATTAACTCCAACCTCCTTTATTAACTCCCTGATACATTTTGACGTTTCAAACTTCTTAATGTTTCTATCCATATTCATAGCCATCAAATGAAGAGAGATGCCTTATTTAATTTTTTTAGGAATTTTTTTATAAAATTCTCAAAGTATAAAGGAAAAAAAGTAACACAAACCTATCGGAGTGTCTTTGCAACAACTGGTGCAACTGCTAGTTTAGTATTGTACTGCCATGACTACCTTTTATAGCTGTCATATCCTCGCCACCAATTAGAAGTGGACCTAAATCAATGTCAGCAGGCATAGTTATATCTAATCTTAACGACAGAGAAATTTTTTAATAACAAAAAAGCACAAGGGATGGTATCAAAAAATAATAAATATTATTGGTGCTTGTTTGCCCATCCATATTTTCGAAGAAGTAACTAATCAGTAAATATCAAGTTTGGCCCTAATTATATTTCCCTATGTAAAATAAACATGCCTCTAAAATAGGCAGAGTAATCTTCTTTTCGACATATTCAACAGATTTCTTGACGATAAATTGGTGGAAACATAAAACTTTATAACCCTGAAGATCTTTTACTATCATCAACTCTCAACGTTAATTACAGGAATAGAAGATTTTGAATCATTTCAAAAGCCATCCACCAATGGATTCATTGCATGAATATGAATAGAGTCAATAGATGGATATTGGTACATTCAAGACTATGTATCATTGGGACTGCATCATTTCTTTCTCCAAACTCTGTAGCCATTCTCTGGATGTGGTCCTGTTTTGCTGTAAGATTCAATATTTGTGCCATAATCTCATCTTTTGCTTGTCCAAGGTCACTACTTTTATTCAGAAAGAGATATTGGTTTTGAATATGGACCGGCTCATTGTCAATCTTGCCCATGTAGGTTGCTTGTTTTCTTAAACAAGCTTTCATCTGGGATGTTTGATCCGCTATCTCTATAAACTTACTTGAGAAATTTTCATCCGTATTATCAATTTTGGTTTCCACATCCTATGCTTTCTTATGAATACAGTCAGAAAGACAACAGAAGCACCGACTTATATACTTGTCTCCTCTGGAGGTGTAGCCAGATACAGCCATCAAGTACAGTTAGAAACTATGTTCGTTGCACTCTGATCTTGATTTTCACTTAGCACTAGTGGGAAAGGACGTGAATCAGGAAGCCCATACTCCCTATTTCTTTTCATATTTCCAATAACCCTTCCCTCATCCTGAAGCCCCTCGCTAAAAGGAAGATGATGCATCTCACACCTAGACATTCTTTCTTTCCTACCAGAAACAAACAGTTGCAAGATAACACCTTGAAAGGCGTATAAAATAGTGCATAATTATTCAAAGAATCCATCAAAAAAAAAGGTAAATGAGAACACAAATAACAGGGCTTTTGCAAGCTCCTCTCAGATTTCATAATACGAGACATGTAGACCTCATTTATGTCTTGGAGGCACACGCTTGTCTCTTCCTATACCAGGTGTCCTTGCTAAACTGTCTTGCAGAGAGCTTGATCATTGATATTGATGAAATTTACTAAACTTCTAGGAATTTAATAATCATTCAATTGTGTGAATTGTTTTAGGATGGCTGATTGCTGATCTTTCCTACACCAAATTAGAGTTGGTATTATTAATCTTGCTGTCATTGTTATTGGTTTTCAATGTTCAAGAACACATTTGCTTCAGTCTTTAGATTTCATATTATCATTTCTACAGGGTACGATACTTGCTGGACAAGAATCACAGCTATCTTATCTTGTCTTTTTGTCTATCCTGAATAAATTTATCTGGGCAGTGGACCAAAGGCTGAAAATAGCATAAGGATAATGATTCTTGTCTGATTGTTGATAGTGTGTCCATAGTACCATAGTTCAAACACTCGTACTTGGCAACCCAAAATTTTGGCTTGGACATGGGACTCAGCAATTACTCGGAAACTTTATCCCCACTTAAAAAGTTATATAAATTCATGAAATAAACTATAATAACATGTAAAACACTGTTAAATGACATGAGATATGACTGTAGAGAATGCATAAGTATTTTTTTAATTAGTTTTCAACCAATGAAGAGTACAATGCTCAGTTTTCAACCACTAAAGAGTACAATACTCATAGAGCATAGTCATCAATGCACCATAATATCATGTCCAAATCCTTGTCTGCTGCTCCCTGGAAGTGGAAGGTAAAGATTCCTCCTTTGAAACAAAATTATCAACAAACATATCATCTAGATCCTCACCAACAGCTCCTAATGTCTCTGCTGCCCCTGCTGCTTCCTCTGCTTTTCTTTCCAAAATTGCTACCTCCTAGTTAAACATGGGCTGCTCATCCACACGCCCAAGCTCAACAATCCAGTTTTCATATGGATTGATATCATCCAAGTCAATTGCCTCACGACTCTCTTGCCCCTCCACTTTAATAACGCAAAGATAAAGATTGTATCACACAAAAACAAGGTCATTGAGGTGTTGTCTTGTCAACATGTTACATTTTTGTGTGAACAACTTCAAACATGCTCCAATTATATTCACACTCAGAAGAGCTACATGGCTGGCACAAAATGTGGATGGCTAGCCTTTGAAGCTTTAACATTTTTGCATCATAGTCTTCCCACTTCAAATCATCAAATATGAGATAACTTTGTAAGTCAACTAGGCTTGCATTTATTAAAGAAGTCTAGTATCTATGAGTAATGAGACTACAATCAAAAGACTCAATTTGTTTTAACCTAGCTGTTGGGTCATTCTCATTCAAATGCATAGAGGCGAAGAAAACCACCTCCCCTATGCACCCTTGCGAATCTACATCTCATTAAGAAGCTGTCTCTATCGGCTTCCTCATGTATCATTCTCTTTATGCATGTGTTGAGGCCATCCATAACCTCCTCATCGACCTTAAATGAATCAAAGAAGAAAAACTTGGGGTTCAAAGTAGTACGTTGTTGCATGTATATGTCGGTGGAGTTGCTTGTTTCAACTTTGATCAATAATGCGCGGAATTTTATTTTATTTTTCTCATAATAATTTGCTATTGCCTCTTAGCATTGTCCATTCCTCATATAAATAAGCCATTAGGTTTTTGTCTCCATCAACCAAGTGTAGAACTCTATCCAAAGGCTCTAACACTTGGAACAAAATAACTTGCAATTTAAAATTAAAATTAAGAGAAATTTGAACCAAAAATATTTTAAATAAAAATGATAAATAAAAATAAAGTTTAAAATTACCTTAAGGATTTCATCTGTGTTCTTTGCAAACACAAGTATAAAAATGGTCTTCACAACCGTTTCCCTTGGCCTTTCTATTATAGGGAGACTCCAACCCTGTGTGCTCACAAACATCTACTTAAGAGATGTTAGTGAGGCTATAATAGTTTGCGGTGTGATGAAGGTTGTGAGAAATTTTGTGACTCCAACACTCGCACAAGCTCTTTTATGTTGGTGTGCTCTCTCATCAAAATTAGCACCCAAGGGTGATTGTAGATGTATTTTGTGATATTTCTAACTTTTTCAATCACTCTTTTCACCTGTCATTTTTCCAATGCCCTCAAGTAGGAGATCATGTAATGGGCTATGCAAGGGCTCCAAAAAGTGTAGTGTGTCTCCCCTTAAGAAGTCTACCGCTTCTACATATGACATTGTTTGTCACAACTTGGATGACATTCTCCATACTTTCGTGACCACCTCATTGAACATATCACAACATTCCCTCCACTCACTTCCATGACAACCTCATTTAACATATCACACAAAGTGTTTTCATTTTTCACTTGGTGGTAAGCATTAATTGACTCCAATATCACCAATTGCCTACTTGAAGCCTCTAAAAAGTTAATCAAATTGTCATTCCTTCCATTCCCCACTCATTAGACAAAATGTTGTAGCTCTTTTTGCATCACATTCTTTTTGCTCGCCTACAACTCACTTATATTTGACGGTGTTCTCCAACAATGGGCCACTCAAATCATGAATAGGTGCCTTGAAATCCTTCTTGGCAATGAACATTTAAGTTACAAAATTCTCCCGGTTGGATTTTTCACCACATTGCATGGTATGTCTTTATAAAACCAAAAATTGCCATAGCTACCCTTGCTTCATTTCGCAGTTTTGGGTTATGAGCAGTATTATTGAGTGAAGATTGTGCCCTAGGAGTATTTTGAGGAACAAAGAAACCTTGTCCATGTGAACTTGAATTGTTTCAAGATGAGCCCGTCCCCACACCCTTATAATAGGATCCTAAGTCATAGTCATCAGAATTAATCCATGTTTACTCTTATTCATTACGGATGTAAGTGCTTCAACCGTCTTTTCTTTGTTTTTTTTTCACAAAGAGCAAGGACAACCATCATCTCTCTTTGAAATGTAAGGCCAAATTTTTGCACAATTGCACATCTTTACTTGCAATTCGTGCATGGTGGTATTAGAGGTGATGGAGGCCCCCATTCATCTTAAACCCATAATGATTGCATATGAGAGATTTGTACTATGATTTTGCATCTAGTGCACAAGGCTTCCAAGTACAGACTTCTTAGTCATACATCTACTTGAACCGGATGCCATTCTTGTATTCCACTGCAAATTGAATGTAGTAGAAACCCTACAAAACAAAGGAAAAAAGTTTTAGTTTAAAGCCCTAGCTGCTAGTGCTTCTCAAAGAAAGAACTAGAAGAAAATGGGAAAACAAACCAAAAAAACAAAATAAGTTCAAACACTAGGGTTTATAAAAATAAAATGGAAAAATAAAATGTAAAACAAAAATTTAAAATGAAGACTCATACCTCTGAAATTCCCATCAAAATTCCCTTCAGAGCAATGGAAATCATCGACAAATCATGTTGCAACAACTAACAAATGATGAAAGTTGTCTGAGTAGAGAACAACAATAGAATATTGTGACCAAAGTAAAGAAATGCCTTTTTTTTTATTTTGGGGATATTAGTGTTCATTAGGCCGACTATTAAGCTCACTCTCATGAGTAATGACTTGCCATTACTCGCGAGTCTGAGATTAATACTTGACTGGAAAGCAATTAGATGATTACTCAGCAGGAAACAAAGTGTCTGTTTATTGGCAATTAATCATGGTTTCTTGCGAATTTTAGATCAGAGGTCCATACTATGAAATATAAGTAGTAAAAGAAAGCTTTTACTGAGTATTAAACTGCGTTACATACTACCTGTTCCATTTTATCCCATCTTTGATTTAGAAAAAATGAACGAGCAATTTTTTTAAAATGTCTCTTGCAATGCTTGCTGCATTTGCTTTTTGCAAGAAAATAATGCCAATTTAGTTCTTCCTCGGTCATGCCTAATGAACCATGCTTACCATCGTGGCTTTTTCTGTGATGCAATCTCAACCACCATTGTATGTGACTATAAATCTTGTAGTTGGCTTGTAAGGGATGGTGGTTTTATATACCGAGTCATTAACTTAAGTCCTCTTTAGTGCTACTTGCTTATTACTTTCCCCATTGTTTACTTGGTATGTGAAGTCAGCATTGAGTGAGCAGGTAGCGACCAAGTTTGCAGGTTGACCGGAGTGTACGAAGTCCCTTTTCGAGGAGTTTGTACAATATGACACACGGTTTGTACCACATGCGGTGTTGTACTACGAATTCTTTCAATACAAGAACCCATGAATAATAAAGTTGTATGATTGTAATCATTAGAGTTAGTGCGTGGTGATTGCCATTGATGTAACAACAGATTTATTCCCGAGTAATAAAATACTGAGAGACCTTTGCCTGTGGTTTTTTTCCTGGTACATTACCAGGTTTTCCACGTAATATTTGTGTATGTGTTTTAGATTTGTTTATTTCTTATTGCTTTCATTGTGATTGTTTCTCTCTACGCTGGTTATTTTTCTAACATTACTCTGGGGATCATCCCCTAAATCGCCACTTGGAGGTGTTGTTCTTTTCCATCTCCCGAGTAGCAAAAGCAAGTTCTTCCTAGCCGAAGAAGGAACCATTTCTGATCTCTCTGTAAATGCTTTGAACCTTTGAACTCTGTAGATCATGATCTCTCTATAATCTCAAGATTGATAAGGTGACTATATGTCCCCCTTTTGAGGTGAGGGACGTTCCTTCATGTGACTCATCTCAAGATAAAAGTATTGTGCGTACCATGTGTAGATTAAATGTAATGAAGGGCTTTAAAAAGCATGAAAGCATATATACAACATGGGTAGATATGTAAACATAAGATAGATGTCATCATCTGAGCTCAATATGTAAGTGTACTCCAATATGTAAATGTAGAAAATATGTAATCAT
The DNA here is from genome assembly GCA_018340775.1 of Taxus wallichiana var. yunnanensis. Taxonomy (NCBI): domain Eukaryota; kingdom Viridiplantae; phylum Streptophyta; class Pinopsida; order Cupressales; family Taxaceae; genus Taxus; species Taxus wallichiana. The sequence goes on from CM031241.1 coordinate 673,748,023, forward strand.
CAAAGCTCAATAATAATGTAATATTTGTAATTATGGAAGAGATGTCATTGTCAAGGCTCAATGGGAGAGGCAAGTGATACACCCCAATGTAACAAGCAATGAGGGGAAAATGATATGCCACGCTCGTAACAACATGCCCCTATAAAGGCAAAATATGGAAATGAATCACACAATAATGGTATGCTCCAATAGATACCTAGTAGGGACTATGGCAATGTAGGCATCAAACATAATATATCGCAAAGTAGTACTGTGCATAATATATATCTTGGCACCAAACATAGTAGTAACACATAGCATAGTCAATCAATGTAAACATGTATATTTATGTAACCACATAGAATAAGTGAAAGCATCAAACCAAGCCAAAGTGACAAAAAAACACGCAATCAATCACATGTAAATGACTCAGACTTGACAACTAGAGGATCCTCTATGAACACAGAAATACATGGCATGACACGTCACACACACAATCACACATAATCCAACAATCAAGCAATCATAGAGCATGCCATAGAACACGTACTGTTTCAAATGTGATTTAATGTAAGGCATGCAAGATGTAAGCTAGAGCAAGATATGTATAAACAATGTATAGCTCAATATTACCATGGGCTGTAGGATAAATAGAACCTCGAACACATTGAAAGATGCCCTCGTGTAGGCATGCTCCCAAATGGTATATTTCCCCCTAGGTTGTGGCAATATGAAGCTGCGAAACACGCAAATCCCTGATTCTATGTAATTTGTATATCCTACATCTAGCTCCAAGAATACCACGAGAAGCGCATCTGTAACAAATGTATATGCAAACCTCTAGTAGTAGGCAAATATGTAACCATGTAGCAAATAAGTGTATATTTTTGTATTTTATCATTTATAAAGGAGTAAAAGTTGTAAAAGTAACTGAACCAAAAACAACCAAGGGGAAAAAGCCAACAAGCAAAGAATGGTCCACAAAACAAAAGCCAAGAGGCTAAAACAAGAAGAAACGAGCACAAGGAATGAAATAGAAGAAATCAATTAAAATATGTACAATTAGTTATGCAGTTGAGCCCACAAGGGTTAGGCTAATAATGTTATTGCTAGCCAATATATATGTCTAAATGTCTGTAAAATGGTCATTAATCCCAACAAGACCCTGAATTATCCGTCCTAGTATCATAATGATGTATGCGGCCATGAGCCTCTTGCAACACAACACATTGTTTGGATTGTTTAGCTGAAACCTTAGTGGGTGCTTTAGCTTGAAGATACGCTAGAGGTTGTGGTAAGGTTACTTTAGCACGTGCATGAGTAGGTACTTGAACTTGAGACGTTCTCACTTGAGGATGTATGATTTGTTTTTTAGGTAGCACTTTAGATAATACATCAGTTCGGATTTGAATCAGTGACTGATAAGGTGTGCCTCAAATAGTAATCACTTTGTGATCGTGCACAAACTTTAGGCATTGATATAGTGTGGATGGGACAACTCGCATTTGATTTGATTGTGGACATCATAATATGTCATGTGTCCCATTGTTTGGTACTACGTGAAACCGCACAAGCAACATCTTAGGACCTATAGTGATAGTTAATGTGATGCTCGCAAGAGAAGATCTAGTATGACCATCATAACCCTTAATAAGCGCGAATGTTCCAAGGAGATCCTCATGGGTGTATCGACAACTAATAAGGAATCACATTATGAAGATGTTTAGACATGGTCCATTATCTACCATAATACTCCTTGTTAACTTTGGATGGGAATCTATATAAGCTTATCTAAATAATGGTCCATCATTGGAATTATCTTTTGGAATCTCATGTTTGTAGAATGCAATAGTAGGCACTTGTTTAAGTGTATTTGTGACTGCATTTATGAAACCATCTAGTACATAGCATTGGAAATAGGCGGAGATTGATTAGGAGTTGCCATGTGAACCTCATCTTCTTGTTTGGCCTTTTGAGTATCATGATTTGGAAGATGATTTGTAAATACTTTCAAGTGTTGATTAGGTTGTGCCTCTAATTCATTCAACGTAGTATTGTCTTACAGCTTAAAATTTATTATCAATTAGATCACGAAGTTTTATGTTTCAATGCAAAGCATTTGTTCGTGGAATGCCTTGAAACTCTAGGATAGTCACAATATGCATTCACATCATAGTTCTAAGGTAGAGGTCTAGATGAGTCAAGTCTCATATTGTGGAGGCAAGCATTTAGGCACTTATTGAGAACTCTTAGATGAAAATGTGAATTGTCTCCTCTTGAGAAGGACAAGCCTGTTGGTTGTGATATTTGTTTCAACTGCATTTTTGGCCTCATTCTTAGCTTGAAAAGTAGGTGCATCATTAGCTTTAGCTTTGAATGTTGATTTACCTTGATATCTGGCTCCACTAGATATAATGGGTGCTGGCCCCATATTTAAGCATGTGAGCTGCAAGGAGATTGACCTCATAGTTCCTAACCGTACGACAAAGTTCTTCAAACGATTGATATAGGTTGAAGTAAACTTGAGTGAAAACGCCTTGTAATGCAGCATGATGCATCATGTAATGGGTATGACATCTTATTTAAACACGAATTTAAGCACATAGTCACTAATAGGCTCATTAGGTACTTGTTTTACTGTGGCAACTTGTGCAAACGTGACCATTTGGCTAATATCAATTGAAAAATGAACTGAAAATCTATTGGCCAAAGCATTGAAGGAACTTACAGAGCCTGATGTTAGGCCATAAAACTAATCCAAGGCGTAATCCTTGAGACTTCTCGGACAATTTAATGTTATGCGCAAAATCTAAACATGAAGCATATAATGCTTTGATATGATGCGAAGGGTCACCCTTGCCGTTGAATAATTCAAACTTAGGAGCAATGAAACTAGTAGGCAAAGGGTAACTAAGGACCTCACAAGCCAAATGATTTAGTAATATGTCATGCGAATTAACCATATGGCTTGATTTTTGAGATCCTTGTTGCAATTGTAAAATTCTGGCTTGCTTTTCTTTAATTAGTTGAAAAGTGCATCTCGAGATAAAATAGGAGTAACATGTGTAGGAATAGGCTCTCTAGTGTTTTGAGAATGACCTTGACCAAAAGATGTAGCTTGAGAAATAGGTCTAGGAGGTACGAAAGACTTTGTAGGCTGTGAAAGAATGTTCATAGAAATCTGAATATGTGAATGTTCATAGAAATCTGAGTAGTGGCAATAGGTGGTGTTACCAAAGTAGGGGCACTAGGTTGAGGCATAGTAGTGAGAGCATTGATATTAGTAGCCTCAATACCTAATGTAGAATGCAAGCCACTAGTAGGCAAGATAGGAGCGTTCAAAGGTTCATTTCTAACACGTACTTCCACAAATGTAGATTTCTTAGCTAATGCTTTCTTTTGCATTTCCTTTTTAAGATAAGTAATATGCCCTTGATTTGTTTAGGTTTTTCTTGATAGATTTTTGAATCAAGCAAGTCATTCTTTTCTATTTGGATCTATTTCATAATGTTCTATGTTTTGGGGTCTGCTAGCATCATTGTTAAGCATAGCATTGTCACACATATCGTCTAAAGCATTGTCATTCCGAGCATGATCATTGGAAGCTTTGACACCACAAGCATACACATTTGCATCATTCATAGGTGTATCATTTGCATTATCATCAATATAAGGAGCAAACGCATCATCTGTAGCTGCCATTTTTTTAAAACAAATACGAGATTGACCCAAAGGAATTTGAACCAAATTGGTATGCAAATCACTCAATCTAACACTTCGCCTAGTAGGTGTAACTAATCTAGATTTCTTAATTGGCTTAAGATAGAGATCGAAGGGCTAATGATATATCACTTAGATTTGAACACATGAAAAACACACCCAAGGGTAAAGATACAAAACCCCAGGTTGTGTAGTTCAATGAGCGGGATTAACCAATTTGTTGTATATAATTTGGATACAAATGCCTGAATTAGATAAATTGGAAGGTAAGTCAAAATCAACAATAATACATTAAATACAAACTCTGTATTTTCCGTAAAAGTACTGACAGTTGGTAATGAAATATACTGACTGGAGTCTATACCTTAGATAAACATATCCTTTTACTCTACAAAAGGCTCAATAGCTTAGAACAAGCTTATAATACAATAAGAAATGAAATATGGAAGTTTGTATGTCTCTGGATGAAACATGCCAAAAATGGTGATGACTGCTGATAGTGGTCATTGCCAGAAATGGATGCCACTATTGGCATGTGCTCGTTGCCACTGATCCTGTGGGGTTAGATGGCACAACTTTGCAAATGCAATCTACTATTCTTGATCAATGAAAACTTCTTTCGGATATGGGATTTGATATGCGAAAGTGTGTGACTGTCTTTTCCTTTTATTTGGCTCAAAACACTAGAAATTCAGTTAAATTATAGAGAAAATGCAATAGGATTTGCCCAGGCTACCTCTAATAAGTGTTGCTCTATATATCAACTATGGAATCAAGGCTCATGTAGTTCTGTGCATTTATGGCCCCTCCCAATGTGAGAGAAACCTCAATATTCTCTCTCTCTCTCTCTATATATATATACGTATATATATGCTCAATCAATGCAAACAAATGGATCCTTCCTTTAGCACAAAAATATGGTAACAAATAATTGATTAAGGGCAGACTTTGGCTATGCTTGACTGAGTTTTATTGCTCTTGTAAATGCTTGGAGTGATGTATGTGACGTAGAGATGTGTTTTGATGGATGATAGATGTCCTAAATGATCTTTAGGGTATTGTTTATACAGCCGGTCCTAGGATAATTTCCTACACAAGCTGACCCTAGAAATAGGTTAAGGCCAACCACTAAAGCATGACCATGTGGGAAGAAGACAAAAAAAGGTTGACCACCCACTAGTAGACACAATTAGTAGTCACGTGTCATCGTTAATGGCACAGGGCTGTCGTTAGTGGCCAGTAGGGGTAGATGCTCGTAAACAATGGATGAACAAGTCAAGAAAGATGCATTGGATGTCTTATTGCTTTCCATCAAGAACATCAACATCATGATGTGTTTCAATAGACCCACAAGCAATAACACTGCCACTGCCACTAGCTATGCTATGTGGGTCTTGCAATGCTGAAGAAGTCTCCATGTCAAGCAATGAAATGGAAACATCCATGTCAACATTCTTTGGGTTACATATCAATGCTTCGTCACATGTTCCTTGTACTCTGATTGCTTGTGCAATAGAAGGTGCAAGTTGGAATGTACAAAGAAAGATGTAGTGAATGTCTTATTGCTTGCCATTGAGAACATCGACATCATGATGTGTTTCATTAGAACCACAAGCACTGCCACTGTCACTAGCTATCTTATGTGGGTCTTGCAATGCCAAAGAAGTCTCCATCACAAGCAATGAAATAGAAGCATTCATTTCAACATTCTTTGGGTTACATATCAATACTTTGTCACCTGTTCCTTGTGCATTAGAAGGTGCAAGTTGGAATGTACATAGACCCACTCCTTGGCCTTTTTGCTGCCTGCTTGTTGTGCTTCATTGAGTGGATGATGTTGTGTGTTCTCTAATTCCATTCAAATGAAGATGGACTCCAAACCTATTGAGGTAATGCCAATGCAAAATTAAAACTCATAAAAACAAAAACTCAAAACTTAAGTTCAAAAGTTAAGACAAAAAGAAAGTGATAAAAAATAAGTCTTATTGGTGACAAGATTTTTATTGCAAGAATATGTAGATGCGCGAATCCATGGCCATAGAGGACCACCACATATGAACGTCCTTCTTGTACTTGTCCCTAGAAGAGAGCGAAGTCCATGACCTGTGGAGGCTATGAAATTCCCAAACTTGCTCATAACCATGTCTTTTACATCAGGACTGGGGAAGAGCCTAAAGAACACCAAGTTATACCCTTCATTGACTACAACATCCCTATATGGTGGCACTCTTCTTTGTAAAGAAAGGATCTTAGTGCTGTTGAATACAAGAGTCAATGCAAAGGCAAGAAGATACAACAGGGTGGTCATTTTGTTCCACCAATCGGTGGGGTATGATTGCACTTGTTAAAAACATTTTCTTAGAATATTTCTCTTTTGCATTTATAATGGCTTTATCTTCTCAATCATTGAGTCATTGTTATCATAGATATCTCCCAAACATGACTAATCGATGTCAATAACCTAGTACGTAATTAAAACCAAAAAAATTAAAGGACCCAATCATCATCTAAGATCAACAACTTCACTTTTTGGGCCCACTCAATTTTCAATTGCCTTCGTATAGTTAAAAGGATGCTGATGATTATGCTGCTAAGTGTCTCATGCATAGTTCACATACTCGTATTCGGAAAATACTCGTGCAGACCCCAAAAAAACTCGCAATATTCGGCCAATACTTGGGTATACTCAACAACTTAAAAATACTCAAATTTCTTTAAAAACATAAATTTTAAGCAACACATAGCTACAAAATGTATCAAATGAGCCCATAAAATGTTGGAGAAGTGTTTTCTATTAGATTTGAATACAAATACAATACAAAATTGCATCATCATGTGAATACAACAGCCGGTTGATAAGTAATATGAATTTATGATGATTGACATTGAAAAATATCATCATAAATTTCATATCTATGCAAGTTACAATATACAATAAATTACATTTTCCTCTTCCCCAATCTAGAGAAATATTGGGGAGAGGGTCTAGTGCCTCTACTAGTCCCCACACTCGGTTGCGTCTCCTTGCTCCTCCTAGAAGGCTGCGACTCTAGCTCGATCCTGGAACTAGATGGTGGTGCTGGTGGCTCCTCTGTTGCATGTTGGAGATCACCTCCAAAGATGTCATCCAATCCAATATCTCCTGAGTCCTGTTAGTGCTTCTCCCTCCATAGCTTCCCTCTCAAAAGAAGCAATCTCGTCCTCTGTGAACGCAGGGATTTCCTCTTCTTGCCCAATCCACTCGCTGTATGGATCTATCTCATCCAAATCAATGAGCTCCTCTGATGTGGCCTCCACTTTTCTTGTGCGAAGCTAGAGATTGTATTGAACAAAAACCAAGTCGTTGAGCCGTTTTTGACTCAACCTGTTGCGCTTCTTCGTGTGAATGGCCTCAAACAAACTCCAGTTGCGTTCACATCCAGAAGCGCTACAAGGTTGAGATAGAATTCTGAGGGCTAGCTTTTGAAGATGCGGGGTATTCCCTCCCCAATCCTCCCACCAAGAACCTACAAACAAGATAATAATTTTTTTATCAATAATTAATAAAATCAAATCTGTAACTAATAAGTAACTTGGTAAACATTCTAATTTTTATTACCTGGTGACTGCGTGGTTCTCCCTCGAATAGCTAGCACCGAAGAAAAGAGCCTCCCCCTAGCATGTTTGTAACTCTGCAGCTCTAAAATGACGAGGTCCCTCGTCTCAACATCTGGTATCATCCTCTCAATACATGTTGAAAGGCCCTCCATAACCTCTCCGTTCGCATTTGTGAAGCTATCGGAGTAGAAATACTTGGGGTTGAGGTAGTACCCCATTGCATGAATAGGTTGGTGGAGTTGATTGTTCCACCTCCTATCAATAATGTCCCAAAAGGGACCATATTTGACGATATCCCCATGTAATAGTTTTGGATAGACTCTTTGGCCCTATCCATGGCCTCATAAATAAACCCCATGGGGTTTTGCTCCCCATCAACCAATCGCAAAACCCTCACCAATGGCTCTGACACCTACACACAAATTAGAATGTAAGGTTACAAACTTACAATACAAATAAAGTAAAAAAATGAAAACAATATATTTATAATTTAACAAATTAAAATAAAGGAATGAAATATAAATCGAAGTTTGAAATTACCTTGATGATCTCTATAGCTCTCTTTGCAAAAATATCATCAAAAACTATCTTTGCAACCCTCTCTCCGTCAACTTTCTTTGAATATTGTGAGTCTAGCCATGCTTGACTCACAAACATTTGTTTCAAAGGTGTCAATCGATTGATGATATTTCAACCGATTGATGCCTCCAGACATTTTTTTGCCACAGAAATTGCAAAAAACTTCATTTTCAGTTGCTCCACGTACACCATACTTCCATGCTTTGGTACGGGCATTCGGAGGAATGGTTCCTGCGAGTGATGATTGCCCAGATGCCCTAGATGCCGAACCTGATGCCGAGCCTGATGCCATTGTTAACCTCTAATCTGCAACACAATGCACATTTAAAAAATTAGAAAACCGTAAGCTTAATTAAATTTATAAAAAAAACGTTTTGGACTCTGAATAACAAATTTGCGTAAAAAAATACATACCTCTAGCTGCAAATGACTATAAAAAAATTAACAAGCATTCGATTTTACATTACATGTATTTAGAATTACAAAACGAAGCGATTACAATACACAATGAATTTACAATGAACGTTTAACTAGTTTACAATGAATTTGCCTTAAAAAAATTACATACCTCTGGCTGCAAATGAGTGTAAAAAAATTAACAAGCATTCGATTTTACATTACATGTATTTAGAATTACAAAATGAAGCGATTACAATACACAATGAATTTACAAGAATGAACGTTTAACTAGTTTACAATGAATTTGCCTAAAAAAATACATACCTCTGGCTGCAAATGAGTGTAAAAAAATTAGAAGCATTCGATTTTACATTACATGTATTTAGAATTACAATAGGAATCTATAATACATAAATAATATACACAAACTTTGAAAAAACTTAAAAAAATTAAAAAAAAACAAAAACCTACCTCCAAATGCAATTCTCCAAATTCTCTCTTCGAATTCGCTCCAAAATCCACTCAACACAAGCAATGCAAGCTCAAATGGTTGTGTGAGTGAAAATGATCAAGTGTAGGGCTTTAAAAAGACAGAAAACCGTGTTTTTAAAGTGTATTTTGTGTGTTTTTCCGTGTATTTCCGCGTACACAGCGACTGGCAAGTTTTTGCTTGAACTCGCCGAGTTGTGGCAAGTACTCGCCACAACTTGGCGAGTTAAGTGTTGCAAGTTTTATGGGCAAATATTCGTTTTTTGCCACGAATGGCGAGTACTCGTTGAGTTTTCAAACTATGGGCTCATGCGTCTTCACAAGTCATCTCAAGATGATTGTGTGAGGTGAATGCGTCTTACCAATCTAGTACGAAATGAAAACAAAAAATTGTTTGAAAATTTTGCAAGTATTGGATTAAAAACCTTACAACCTCATCTACTTTGTCTTTTAAATGTCAAAATTAAAACACAAAATAGATGATATAAAATTTAAATTGTTAAACTGTAAAATAAAATTACTGAAATTAATTCTAAATATTGTTTCACTTATCTTTAACAACTCCAAATTTGACAATGATTAAAAGATGGCTCGCGACAAGTGATGGTTTGTGACAAAAAATTGGATCTCTTCGGCCTCGGTATACATTTGCTTTATCCACTCATTTTTGTTGCCAAAATTTTGTGGCATTAGGTTGAGTAAATGGACAACATAACCAAAGAATGTGCACATACCTTGCCTCCTCCAACAATCCTGCAGATTTGCAGTTTTCAGTGTTGTTCATTATAATTGCTGCTGTAAATTGTATAGAGCATCCATGGAAGTGCCCTTATAGTCATCTTGAAGGTGTTTTTGAGAGGAGTGTATAGGCAAAATTTCATTGAAAACAGATGCACGGTTAGAGAGTTATGAGCATTTCTTCGCTTTTTGAGCATGGATGTCTAGTAGAGTTTCAGAAACATGTCTGGTAAAGTTGGAGGTTTGGGAGGGAGTTACAACAACACCTTGAATGAAAATTTGACTAAGTATGAGTGGTGAGGAGAGTTATTCATTTCAAATTTGCAAAATTTAACTCACCCCATGATCATGGAGCTTAACCGGGGTTGGAGTGTGGTTGAACTTGAGTTGCACCGGTGCAAGGGGGACAAAGGGAACACAAGGGACACCAAAGTGCGCTTTGCACCAGATGATGACAAGTGGCAGCCTGTGGTTTGAGTGAGAATGAAATGTAAGGGTTGGGAAATGAGCTCCGGTGGGCTAAACAATGAATTTTGATGTGACTGGGAGCTTAACTGATTGTTGTTGGATGGGGGCCACACTCTTGTGTCTCCCTTGTCCCCTTTGCACCTCTTGCACCTTGGGGGATAATTGATGCTCCAAAATGTGCCATGGGTTTGAGTTCATGAGAGGGGACAAGCCGGAGTGCAAATTTGGAAGACCTAGGTGCAAAAGTGATGAGGGGTGAGTTGTGCTGGAGTTAGCCAAGAGGGGGCGCACTTTTGTGTCCCCCTTGTCCCCTTTGCACCCAAGGGGACAATTGATGCTCCAAAATGTGCCAAGGAGGGTCTCCATCATGAAAAAGTGGGTTTTGGCAACTTAAAACACTTCACACCTCCATCCTAACACCCCAAGTCAACATTTTTAAGTGATGCAACTTCAAAACCAATGGGGAGCGCACTTTTGTGTCCCCCTTGCCCCCTTTGCACCTTGGGGATAACCGAGACTCAAAACCCCGCTCATGCCACTTTTAGGATGTTGATGTCACCCACCAAGTCCAAATCGGGACACCAAGAGTGATTTTTCTACGCCTCGGGAGCATGGAGGAATGTTTTGGGGTCAAACCTTATATAATTTTGACTCCAAATCACTTTTTGAGATCATTCCAACCATTATCAGGAGTCAATTCTGCCTGCAATTTCATTTTTGGGCCTATTTCATTCTTGATTGGAAGGGGTAGTTGTTGTGTCTTGGATTACCACATAAAATCTTTGAGTTTTGGAATAAAAATGATGTGTCTGTCATGTAGAGGGTTCCAAGAGCTTTTCATTGATTATTTGTTTACCTCCTAACTCCTTCCGGAACTCCCATAATCATCCAAACAAGTTGGCTTTCACCATTGGAGCCTTCATTCCCTGTGCCCAAAATGACCCGGTTTTGCTCAAGTTGTTCCTGTTATCAATTTCTTCCACAAAATCTCCCTAAATTGCCATGGATAACTTCATTGTCTTACCCAATTCCCGATGGTTTAAATCTTCCCGTAGGCTTTCGGAGGGTGTTTACCAATTGCAAAAAGGCCAAAAATGGCCCTTTCTAGGCCTCCAAAGAAAGTTGTTTTCTCATTGAAACTTAGTGACTTCATCAATCACCTGGACATACATCCTTGCACATTAAACACACTTGAAAATCTTGTTAACACTTTCCCTCTGAGCGGAATGAGGGTGGCGAGGATAGGCTGGCTAGAGGAAGGGTTCACAATGATTGAGAGAGGAATTTTCAAGTGGGGGCTTAGTTGTCATGGCCAAATTTTTCAATTTTGCATGCTAGACATTTATCATGACAACAAACACTTTGTATCCTTTTGGGGCCTCATTGATTGCTCTTACCATATCCTTCCAATATGGTGACTCGACAACATTGAAGGACAATGCATTGGTGTATACTTATCATGCAATATCCTTGCAAATGGTCCTTTGTTTTCTTGCATGAAAGAGGAAAATCTTCTTTGTGCATGGAGGTTGTTACAAAAGCGGATGTATCACAGCCACAATTGTGGAATTTCTACGAGATGGGGCAATGGTGACTTCTTCGATCAAGATCCTTTCTATGCCAAAGGATGGCTTGATTTCAAGGTAACTACTGCATCTACTTATCCTTGTTCGTTGATGTACCAAAGAATTGTTGATGTTGGCATTGGTGCATCTTTCTTCCTTAGACAAACTTTGATGTCGTGGCTAGGTATTGCACACAAATGGGCTTTTTGGAATGTATGAGCTAATATATCTGGCTTTGTAACCATTACAAACCAAAATATAACCCCCACCACGCGAAACCTGCTCTAGTATTTTGCATGCTTCCAAAGTGGTGAATGCAAATTGGTGTTGGCTTGTGTAGGTTTTTGATAATATTTGTAGCTGCAAATTTAAAAGCCATCACAATATTAATCGTATATGAAAAAAACAAACCCTAGGTTATAGCTTACATGTACTTGAGAATTTATTAAATAAATGACAAAAAAAGGTTAAATTTTTACCTTCAATCCAAGAATTCTCCTTTTAAGCTCCTCAATCACCTTGGTAGCAAATGGGCACTTGTACTAGTGTAGGAAGATAACACTTTGTTGATTGATGAAGCTGCAACCCTAATTGAGCAACGCGAGGTAAGTATGCTATGAGAGGCAAGTGTTTGGTTTTGTGTTGTTTTATGTCACTTTTTTGAGTTTTTTTCAAATTTTAGGGTTTAATGTGATTTTTAATATTTGTTCTTCATTATTTTAAGTAGCCGATCGAGGTTTGGGGTTTGACTACATTGTTATGTTGATTTTTTTTCGGCTCGGGTACAATCGTACAAAAACTAACCACAAATATAGCCAAATAAGAAAAATTAACCACATAATATGCAGAGTAAACAAAATAAGTTGAATAACCACAAAACATACTGATAATTCAATGCCAAATGTGTTGTTTTCTTTTGATAAATTGAATTCGAGAGTAGCTTTTAGGGTGTTCCCATTCTTGTTTTTTTTTTTAAAGTCCAAGTTTCACCTTTGTAAAGATTAAAAATCGCTTTTTCCTCTTTGAGTCCTTTTTGGATTCAGCCTGGGTACCACGCAACATGGTTGGGTATGCTTGGGTTTGTCTTGGGACGAACTTGAGCACACCCAACCCTGCTGGGTGGTACCTAGGCTGTATTTACCTATGAACTAGATTGGGACCCATATCTGGTATGTGCTGTATCAGGACCGGTCCCTATGGGTACAACCGTACAAGTAATGGTAATGTAGCTTTGTCTAATTTTGAAAAAACAAAAAATAGGGTTTACCCTGTTGTGGGTTCGCCCAGGGCATGCCCAAATTCTTCAGCAGAAGAAACCCAGGTGTACTGGGCTGTTCTATACATACTTGCGATGAACCCACAGTCATACTGGAGTCTGGACACGAATTCGTGCTGGGGATGGACTGCATTGGTATCGGGTGGTGGGGGTGCCGAATCAGTATCCTAGCTGTCAAGTTCTAGATGGAATGCATAGTAATCCATAGAAATTAGTTTGATTTTGACCACATATTAGGTTAAATGGATAGCGTTTCAAATCAGCTAAATAGGAAATGCAGTTTTGTGATTGGCTTGCTACTTGACACAATTTATTGTGTTTTTAATAACACCCTGATTTGCGTAAAGTAGCTTGAAATATTACCAGAGGAAAAATGCATATTATATGAATACATCAAAGCACACGAAGGTTGTACTGGACGTAGAAAATATCACGGTTCATAACAGTGGATTAGGAAAATATATGGAAAGGTTGACCCTGGAGTAGATACAATAAGTAATTGGGAGTTTATGCTATTCGGAAGGTACTATATTTATTTTCTATTATATCATGATAAAACATGGACAGAAAAGTGCTGAATAAATAATCCGTCTATGATTGCCTTGGATAACATAATTTAATAGATCTTCATCTCCAAAGAACATCTGAAAAATCCATCTTTATTATTCAGTTAAGTTCAAAGCAATGTGTATACTCTTCTTGAAGATTTGTAACCATTCATAAAGCCCTATGTTATTTTCTATTATATCATGATAAAACATTGACAGAAAAATGCTGAATAAATAATCCATCTCTGACTGCCTTGTATAACATAATTTAATATATCTTCATCTCCAAAGAACGTTTAACAACCATCCGTATTATTCAGTTAAGTTCAAAGCAATGTTTATATAATTCTTGAAGATTTGTAACTTCAATTTTTGCCATTTGCAAGTGCAGAGTCAATCGGATGATAGCTTGCCTAAATTTAGCCATTTTTTTAATTTCATATGTATTATGTATTTTTAGTGGAATGCTTAAAATGACCAGACTATGTTGCGTGAGAAATATAGAGAAGACAGTTCTTTTGTTAAGTTTTACCAATTGTTGAACACATTACAATGCCTACAAATTATGATTGTAACATAGATTTTTTTAGAAAATGGATAATATTTTCCTAGCATTTTGACATACATGCTTATACAAGAACACTGTTTTAAAGTTCATAGTACCTGGTGGGAAACTCTAAATAGCTTAGGTTTGTAGCCTTTGAATTCTGCATAAATTTGACAAAACAGGGATATCATTTAAAGCATGTACTAATATTCACCTTGTTGGCATATGCCACTAATTAATATTGCTTTTACTTTGGAAAAGAGAAACAAAGGCATTTATTTAATAAGCATAATCTTTATGCCGCGTGTATACTATGGTTTTCTTTGATTGTTTTTCAGAATATACACCATTATCCTGTGATTGTTGACAAATTAAAGATTAATATTAAAATTATATCTGCAGAAATGGTGCAAAGCATGTGTGTTACTAGATGGGTTGAATCGAGGCCTTCCAAAACTTGGAATCAGTCGAATGAGGGACGTAGTGGCTTAAAACTTGAACCTTCGGTGACTGCAGAAGCAGAAATACAACAAAATGAGCTGCCTAAGGGAAAACCTTGTGGCTCCCTTGATTTTTGATGCTTGTTTTTCCAAAATAAAGAAGTGTATTTTATGATATCAAGAAATTGTGATGGTACGGGAAAAATAAGGCTTTTGAATTTTGTTCTATTGTATGCACAATATTTTTTGTACAGTCTGTGTACTTGGTAAAATTGATATTTCAATTTGTGGGGGTACATAGATTTCCGTAGTATATATAAGGAAATTAATCTCCTTAAGTGGCTCTCTTCCGGGGTAAAAGATTATAAGTTCACACTAGGCTAGCTGAAAAACAATTTCTAGCAAGTTTAAAAGGCATTTGTAACCTCCAATGGGTGCTTGGTGGCAGTCAAAAGTCAAGTTGCAATCAGTTATGATTAGTGTGTCATAATGCTTGACGAACAAATATAATTGTTCATGACATGATAGAGGAAACTTTCCCATCATAACATGTGTTTTAATTTCTTCTTTGTGAAAATATTAGGCCTAAAATATTTATACATTTGAGATCGTTCTAAATTCCCTTTGTTTTGGTTAGGAAGTTCCCTTTGAAAATCAGAAAGGGGACAATAGACTCGTTATGCAGCAACATTTACAACAATTAGAAACCACACCCACCCTTAGTTTGAATCTGCAACCATCTTGGTTGTTGATTTTAACAAAACTTAAAAGAACTGATAAAATATGCATGATAACACAAGATAAACAATATACGGCAATCCAACTTGTTCTTTTCCATTCATGTACAAGGGTATATAATACATTAGTTTACAAACCTTTCGAAACTTAAAAGAAAACACAAAA
Organism: Taxus wallichiana var. yunnanensis; assembly: GCA_018340775.1. NCBI lineage: Eukaryota > Viridiplantae > Streptophyta > Pinopsida > Cupressales > Taxaceae > Taxus > Taxus wallichiana. The sequence goes on from CM031241.1 coordinate 673,763,271, forward strand.
GTTAAATGTGATCTTTCACCTTCATTCAAGTGTATTTCTAAATTATATTTGTTACCTTTCATTCCTTTGATTGCATTTACATCGTTCTTATATTTTTCTTTGGATCAATTCACAACATACACCCTTGTGATCCAAAAGTCCACTTATCTCATTCTCTGCACAACTGAAATGATTCAAGAATCATATTTCAAACTATGTACGACATAATCCTCTCAATATATCGGTATAAAATGTTTGCATATAAATTAATCTTCATGATTGGCTCTCTTTGGGAAAAAAATTGAACATTACACTCGCTCTCGGTTAGCTGAAAATATATTTTAAGCAAGTTAAGAAGACATTTGTGACTTCCAATAAATGTGGTAGCAGTCTAGAAATCAAGTTGGAATTAGTTAGGATTAATGTGTCATCATGCCCGATGAACACATATAATTGTTCATAAAACGATACTTACGAAACTTTCCCATTATAACACACATTTTAATTTCTTTTTTATTACAATCAATTATCAGGCCTAAAATATTTATACATATGACATCATTCAAAATTCCTTTTTATTTGGTTAGGAAGCTCCCCTAAACATCATGAAGTGAACCATCTAATTGTTTAACAACATTTACAACAATCGAAACCACAACTGCCTATGGTTTGAAACTGGGGCTATCTTGATTGTTGATTGTAAATATATTATCAGGCCTAAAATATTTATACCTTTGATATCATTCAAACTTCCTTTTTATTTGGTTAGGAAGCTCCCTTAAACATCATGAAGTGAACCATATAATTGTTTAACAACATTTACAACAATTTGAAACCAAAACTGCCTATGGTTTGAACACGGGGCTATGTTGATTGTAAATATATAACCAATATGTGCAATCGAACTTGGTCTTTTGCATTCATGTATAAAGGTACAAAATACATTAGTTTACAACCTTATCAAATCTTAAGCAAGAAATGGAAGCTTAAGTGTGATCTTTCACCATCCAATAAGAGTGTATTTCCAATATTTATTTATTACCTTCCATTCTTTTGAATGTATTTTCATCATTCTTATATTTTTCTTTGCATAAATTTTCAACACACCCCCACATAATCCAAAGTCCATTCAACTTGTTCTTTGAAATTGAAAAGATGCAAGAATCATATCTCAAACTCTATAAGTCATAATCGTCCGAATATATTGATACTATCTTGTTTGGTCATATGTGTAATGATCCAAAAATTTAGGCTCCAAAAGCGAACAATAAATAACATATTCCCTTTATAAGAAGCTCATGCAATTTCCTATTGTTTGTGCCATGAGTATATAAATCCTTGCAAGCCCAACTTCCTATATGCGCTTTAAGAGCACTCTCAAATGTTCGACTTCTCATCATGTCAAGTTGATGAAGGACCATTCCCATAAGGGTCTCTAGAGTAAGTGGCTTATATATCTAGTAAATAACATTGACACAAAAATTGCACATGCCAAGAAAAAGTATGCCAACTATCATCTCTTAGTTGATGTATAACTATTTCTCCTAAGCTAGAATCTCAACTATAAAATATCCACCCTGAAAAAAAAGTCTCTAGATTTCATCAATTGAGACAACTCAAAACTTAGTAGAAAACTTTGGAATACCAAGATATTTCATGCCGCATGCAACATCTAGAATAGCCACAACAAATTGTACAAAAACCGTTAAATCATCAATTGTATTATGATATTATGAAATGTCTCATCTTGAAATCTGAATCCTCATGTTACGCCACTTAAATGACTGTGTAACTTCCATGGAAGGGCAAGTGACTTTAGAATACAAATGCCATATCAACTCGAATGGATTGTGTATTTAAAATATTTAATGCACTCTAATCGTTGACTACCTCAATCTCTCTGTCAAGTTGTAATCGTGAACCACCTTGTCCACAAAGCTACAATAAACTACGATGATGTAGTGCACAATATGTTGCATTCAAAGATGATCAATCCTTGGTCAATTGTAGTCTTTAGGTAACACATCCTGGGACAACCCTTCACAAATTTGTAATCATTCAAACACAATAGATTATGTCAAAATATGCATAGGTGCATCCAATCACAACGACAATCATCGAATCTTGAGCAAAAGATGTGCAAGTGCTCTAATCCTTGACAAATAGGTACTCTAGCTATAAGTAGACTAATTGATAACTAGCAATTTAACCAATAATTATGAGTCACACACAAAAGCATCTACAATGAATAAAACAGTTCCCACAAGGAACACAAGTATCCACAAGTTAATATATCTAGATACATCTCTTGAATATTGCCGCAATCCCTATTGACTCATTATCATTAAAATGTTTATAATCTCAAGATCCATAACATCAAGCCACTCAATGAAAAGAATCTATAAACCTCCCTTCCAATGTTTCAACTTAGAATGTAAGTGAAAAAATGCGGGCCTCCTAATTCTCCCTACAAATCAACAAGAAGAGGGGACCAAATCCAATCTCCATAGCCTCAAATCACAAAATAAGACTACATGATAGATATCACACTATATTACATGTTCAATTGAGACACATCTCAAACCAACACATATTAGTGAAGCATATTGCTTTTGCAAGTCTTGCAAATTCATCAATTCTAATCTATCACAAGAAGGCCTTGTTTTTTTGGAATAGGTAGATACACAATCAATGGTGTGTACTACAATTCGACACATAATCATCATTTGTGTGAATATGGTCCAACTCTACAATTTTCACAACAATTAGTGCTGCTCATCAAATATACATTGGGGCATTTCAAGAACGTCATCATCAAACCTAGAAGAAGCAATAATGTATGGACTAGTATGATCATGATGAACAAGATCTACAATGATAAGCTCATCAACATCATGAGAAACAAAGACTCGACATCAATGTTGCATGGAAACCGATTTCCTTATCTTCACACAAGGATATGATCGAATGCCTATGCATAATGTGTGATACATACAAGTATTGCAAAGCATTAATGCTTGTGTACACAAGTCATTTGCCAAGCCTACAACTTAGAACTCTCCAAACCCTACTTAGCTCCTAAACTTAGTCCTCCTTGCCCATGTTCAAAGATCCACTTTTAAAACATACAACATCTAAAGATGTCTCAAATGAGAGCCCATAGAGGGTGTTTATAATATTTTGTGGACCACTTGGCCTTGCCATTTGGTGCATGAATATTCCAAGATCACTTCTTAGTTACCCCGGAGGATGTTTGGTTGGGGTTGAGTTTTCATGCACTATAGGTATTTAGAAGCTTCCTCTATGAACATCTGTCTTTTTTATCTTGTGCCATCTGCAACAATTCATTGGTTGATGATATCTATCTCTTGTACACCATTGATTCACATGACCATGTCCTTTGGAATATCCTTTCAAGATCCCTTTAAATCATTATTTGTGTTAGGCTTGTTTTACCCATGCATGACCTTTTTAATTTCCCTCTCGCTCATGGCCATGTTGACGGATCTTGCATGTCTCACCTATGTGGCCAATGTTCTTAGACCTATGTGTGAAAGTTTGTAATATGCCCTTCTTTGAAATCATCTGGAAAAGAACTTTAGCCTACTTTTTATTTCCCATAGGCATTTTAAGGGTGTGTTAAGGTTAATCATCCCTATGAAATCTAAGCCCCATTGCATGAAAGGTTGCTCAACCTGTATGGGTTGGAGAGGGAGGGCTGCTAGTTTTTCTTACCTATAAAGAAAGCACACTTCTTACACTTCTTAACCCATGCATAGGCATCCTTAAACAAGTCAGGCCAATAGTAGCTTGCCCTCATTATCTTCAAAGTGGTAGTTCTTAGAGAAAAATGTCCACCTGATAGCCCCTCATGGAACTCTTCTAAAATACTATCAATCTGATTTGTCTCAATACATCTTAATAGAACACCATTGATATCTTTTCTAAACAATATGTCATCCACCAAAACATAAGGAATAGATTGTAGTCTAAAATACCTCCTTTTAGCTCTGTCCAAACCTTGAGGGCACTCACATGTTGAAGGAAATGGACCATGTCATGAGTCCAACTAATAGGCAACGAAGTTACAACTGATTGTTGGCCATCCTGAAGCACTAAGACAATATCCTTCTCATCATGCAAATATGAAGCTAGTTGCTCACATAAACCTCTGCCTCTAATCAGCTTTGTGACCTTAATGTCCACATCATACTCCATTACTTTTGTGATCCAACCTGCCCTTTTCTCATTTAAGTCCTTGCTCAAGAGGAATTCTTTTACACTTGGGTGTGAAACCATCAAATGAACTTTATTGTTAGAAATCAAGTGCCTGAACTTCTTGAGACTCCTTATAATAGAGAGGACTTGTTTCTCTACAAAGGAGTATCTTACCTCATAACCCTCCAAGCTTTGACTAAAGAATGTTATTGGTTGCTCCATACCTTCTTTATTCTACTGCACTAACATGGCTAAAATAGTATCAATGCCTCCAAAGTGCCTCCGAAGGCATATAAGGTGAAGTCTTTGGTAAAATCAGGGTTTATGAGGGTACGAACATGTGACATAGCTTTCTTAATTGCTTCAAAACCATTCTTTCCCTCTTTAGTCCAACTTGAAAACCATATTCTTCTTCAACATAGAGGTCAGTGGCTTCACAAAGTTGGCAAAGTCAGGAATAAATCTCCTAACAAAATTGATTCTTCCAAGGAAACTTTACAATGCTCTTTTGTGATTGGGAAGGACAATGCAAGAATAACACTTACTCTTTTAAGATCAATAACAAACCCCTTTTTGGAGACAATATGGCCTAAATGTTTGCCTTCATGAACTGAAAATATGCATTTATTGGGATTGAGTGAGACTCCATATTGTCTACACCTTTCAAACACTTTCCTAAGATGAGACAAATGATCATCAACTTGCTTAGAAAATATTGTAATATCATCAAGATAGACAAGTATTATATCATTGATTAGCCTCGAAATGCCATATACATGGCTCTATGAAAAGTAGCTCCTGCATTAGACAAACCAAAAGGCATTTTCCTGTATGCATAGGTTCCCCATTTTGTAGTGAAGGTCTTAAACTGATCCTCTTCTTGTACCAATATCTTATTGTAGCTGAATAGCCATCAAGAAGTGAAAAAATGCTCTGGACCTGTTACCATTTGTTCCATGGAAGGTAATGGGTAGTGGTCCTTCAATGAAGCTCTATTTAGATCTCTAAAGTCAACACATAACCTTATCTCTCCATTCTTTTTCCTCACAAGGACCAAATTTGCAACCCAAGATGAGTGTTTGATAGGAAATATTATGTTAGCCTCTATTAACTTATTCAACTCTTGCTTCATGAGAGGCTCTATCTTTGGGTTTATAGGCCTTTGTTTTTTCCTAATATACTTGGAATTTGGATCCAAATCTATAGTGTGTTGTGATAATTCTGGATTAAAACCTTTAAGATCACCATATCCCCATGCAAAAACATCATCAAACTCTTGACAAAGTTGGACAAATGCATGTTTTTCTTCTAGAGTACATACCTTGCCAAGCTTGAGGAACTTATCCTCGCCAATGATAGTTTGTTCATAGTCTTCATGCTTAATCATCATGTTTAATTTCTCTCCTCTGATCTGATCATCAATATTGAAGATGGACTCAAGAGTGACCAAACCTTGAGGTAGCTTGTTTGACCTTAACTGGATGATTTGCTCCTCATATTGTTGTTGTAGTTTGTCCTAATTTTTAGTTGAGAACTCAACTTCTTCTTGTAGAAAATTGATTATTTGTTGGTCATTTTCAAATAATTTCCATTTTTTAAATTATTAGGTATAGCTGGCCTTATAACCATCTTAACATGTTGTACTTTGTCCTTTGTTATGTCTTTGAGAATGTCAATTTGTGCACCTATGGTAGCTAGTCTATCAACATGTTTGTTCTTTTCCCTAGGAATAGGCGCAAGTTGAAAGTGTGCTCATATAGAAAATTTCCATGCTAAAACAAAGCTAACACCTAGTAGCTTCTAAGCAATCAATCAAACCTTATAGAACCATCAAGATAAGAGCTTATGAGAAACAACTTCTTCAATGCATGAACAATCTCAAATCAAATGCTAAGCTATTTCTTACTCTCTAGATTGCTAATCTAACAAATGAACCTATTTAGATCACTTTTAGCAATCAAAAGGGAGTGGTTTCCTCAAGATTTGAAGATGGAATCTCACCAAAACATGGCTACAAGGCCATTTTTGGATCTTCCCATGCTCTTCAATTTGAGAGAATGGATGCAAGATGGAGAAGCTATTTCCTTCAATGGAGAATGGCTCAAGATCAAAATGCCTATAGTTTATCCTAGGGAAAATAAGGTGTAAGAAGAAAGGTAAGGGGGAGGGTTTATTATATAGCTTGCTTGAAGAGGCAAGGCTAGCAAATTGATGAATGTGGGATAAACCCCAAAGAGGAAATACAAAGGCCATGTATGTTTAATAAAGTATGTGCACTTTGTGGGAGTTGAAAGGGGGTTTAATTAATCAAAGGTGATTAATTAATAGAAGGGGGATGCCTATAGAGGCTTTAGAAGAACGTTAGTATGATTTGTGGGATTTTAAGAGAGGAAATGGTTCAATAAATGACAATTTATTGATTTAGACTAGCGGTCGTAATTAATTAAGAATAATAAATTGACCTAGTTAGAAGTGGACGTTAATTAATGAAATGTTGTTAATTGACATCCTGAGCGATAAGAGGGCTAATTAATTAGCGAAATATAATCAATTAACAATAATAGATCGATCATCGGTGGGTTATCGATTGAAGTGTCGTCAAATTACGGAAAAGTAGATAGTGCAATTTAGGTATTAAAATTGCTTGATCAAATTCCAGGTGTCTACATTTGCCCCTCTTTGGGGTGGCGTAAGCAATGCCACTTCAAAGATAGTAGATAAGTGCAAACAAATGATTTTTTTGAAGGGATAGAAGAAAAATTAGTAGAGTGAAGGATGCCCCCTCGAGTGTCGATGGGGTGATGAAAGAGATCGATCGACAATCAAAAAGATGAAGAGAAAAGAGAAGCGAGGAAAATCCCATCAGAAGGGGAGACATACGATGATATACTGATAATCGATAAAGAGTAGAGATGCCGGCATCGATCCGCACATAATACCAGCACGAACTCTTTTATTGAAAAGTTCATGGGGGTATCGTTGTGAAGCGCAAGATACGATTTTCTTAACAGATCTTTGGAAATGATTTATAGCAGGTGATCCATATTGCCCCAAGTGAGTTGGAAGAATAGCGTCGATAGAAGAGAATAATATTGAAGAAAAATGAAGATGAAGGGGATGGAAATAACTTGCATCCAACTAATGGAAAAACCACATTATGCCATCATATTGCAAGTAATCTACGTCATCGGTCCTTATTAAAATATACGTATACAACAAAAGTGGATCATGACATGAAAAAACATAACACAAACGTTAGTTCATTGCTAAAAATGTTTAACTCCATGCAACATACATAACGCAATGCAATATGAGAAAGTAAACAAGCTAACATGACAGGGAAACAAGTACAAACACACATACTCAAACAAACAACGTTTAAGATAGTTGCACTAATGTTTTTGTTATCAAGCTTCATTCCCAAATGTTTGATTTAATGAAAAGGGTTAAAAATGGTGCCCCAAGCAAGGATACATGCGAGGGGAATATACGGAGGACACAAGGGTCCTATGAAAAAGCAATCATGCACTATGAAACAATACTAAGCAACTCGTTTGTGCAAGGGAGTACAAACATAGTAAGCAAACCAACTTTGTTTAATGGAGATAGATCTAGATGATCCGCGAGTCATTTGTGAGAACAAGTGAGGACCAAAGAAAGATGTTTTGTAGGACAAATTTCAATGTTTGAGGATGACACGTCTAATAAATGCTTCAGTTGTGTGCATGTTTTTTACCAATTTTTGAAATTTTGAATTTTTAACCAATTTTTTTGGATTTTGTGATGATTTTACCAATTTTTTTGGAATTTTAAATGTTTTACCAATGTTTTGGTTTTTTGAATGTTTTACCAATGTTTTGGATTTTTTAGGATTTTGTGAATTTTTAGGTTTTTAAAAAAGTTTTCCGAAGTTGTGTACATGAAAATGGAGATGCAAAGATGCCTCCAACGAGAGGTGAGAATGTACAAGGGCAAATCTTGCACGTATATACAAGAAGAAGATAAGTCGTATCAAGGACAAGATGGATATGTTCAACATTATAGTGAACTCAAACTAATGAAGTGCTAGGAAGGAGCGATCATGCCCAAAGGCAAGTGTTTGCAAGCTAGCCAAAAAAACATATGATAGAAAAGAAGTAGAAGATTCTTTTATTAAAAGGGGACAAAGGTTCCCTTAAACATGGTAAAAGGCAATTTTATATACATGGATATTCTGAACAAAGTAGAAGAACAATGTGAATGCTATGAAAGGATATGGAAAATCTAGCTAGAGGATTGGTGATGAAAAGGTGATTAGCTTAAGGCACAAATTTTGTGACAAGATATGGACCAAAGAAAGAGTCTCGAAAAAGGTAAAAAAAAAGACACTCGGTAACATACTAATCTTGTTTTCTCATAGAGATCCAAAGTGTGTGCATGTGGAAATTAATTACCTCTTGAAGTGAAGATTTGATAGGCAATAAGTGAAGACAAACTAGCCAATGTGTAGGAATGATTTATTTTGGAAAGTTGATTTGTGAATGGAGGGTGGAAGGAGAGCCGTATGTTTCTCCGCTGCCAACCAGACATCCATAGCCCCGACAGAGATGCATTTGATTCCTGTCGCAACATTTCTCTACTACCATCCAGCATTCTTAGCCTTGATAGAGATATTGGAAATACCCCAAGAGAGAGTTATATATTGATTTTCTTTTGATTTTTAATTTTTGATTGATTTTTTGCTTTCGAAAAGTATTTCAGCTCTCTCAATTATTTTGATGAGGGGTTAAGAACCACTGATGGCTTGATGGAAGGATGTGGAAGTGATTGTGATGACGACATTGGCTAGTGTCAACAAATATGCCCAAAAGTTCTTCGTAACAAGTTTATTAAATGTAGATAATGATAGGATCTCTAAGAGGTCATGTTCTTTAATTTACCAAGGTGATGAAAGACCAAGGTCAAACAAATACAATAGAGATCAATGTCACACAAGGAGCGCAAATAGACTAACCAAAAGATCATCAAAGGGAATGAACATGGTAGATGACTTGTAAAGGAATGGAAAGAAATAGAAGAAAGAACATCCATGTGTATGCAATACCTGATTGCAATGTTTGATCTTTGTACCTTTGATTTTTTTGTAATGTTTTAATGTTTTCTTTTTTTTTTTTGTATTTTTGAATTGTTTTTAATTATTTTTTAGAGATTTTGATTTTTGGGAAGTTGGGACCAACAATGTCACTCTGCGTGATAAGATCCAACAACAATGTTTGTGATTTCTTTTATAAGGGAGACTAGGAGTTTTTGATTATCAAGAGTGATATTATCTCTAATCTTGATGACCGTGGTGAGATCATATTTGATAAGTGACTGTGACTTATCTTTCAACATGGATTTTGTATGCGAGAGTTTGAGTTCCCTATCCATATCTTTATGCACTTTGTGCCATAATTGATGGTTGCGTTGGTGTGCATTCTTTAATCGCGTTTGATTTTTAACTTTATGGTTGTTTGACTTGTTGGGAGCTTTGGAGCTCTTCAGAGTTTTGATCTTAGCTTGATGAAGAAACTGTTTGGGTTTCATATAAGCTAATGTGTGATTTGTCTGATCCCGAGAAGTGGGAGAAGAAAGTGGATGTTTAGGATTGATGAGAGGAACATTAGGGATGATGGTGGGCTTGCCACAATTTTTGATAGAAGGATGATATGATGGATGAAGAGGATATGGTCCAAGGATTGAAAATGATGGGCTATCGAGAGGTGAACCACAAAAGAATGTAATAACCCAATTTTAAGGTAATTTTTTTTTAAAGAGCTAAATAAGACTAATTCTTCGCTTAACCATTTCACATTAAAAATAGTAAATTTGGTTGACTGAAGGCTAATATACTACATTGTAATATAGTTGAAATACAAAATTTTATCCCCTGCTAAGAAAAGAGGTTATACTAATCAAGTTTAGAAGTTACTTTAATTAAAGGAGAATACATGAAAACATAAACCCGTGATATGAAAGACATAATCCTAGGTTATATTAGCACCATCGCTAGTCTCCAGAAGAGTAACAAGTTTCAAACAAGAAGGACCATATGATTTATAAAGGACAAAACTATTTGTTTATTTATACTACTTATCTTTTCAAAAATTCTCTAATGCAACCTAAAGATCAAGCTTTCTACTTAATTTCCCATAATTCTCAAGTAGACTTAATAAAAAAACTTTCCACTTATCTTTTTTTTTTAAAACAAAATTTCTCCTTTTCCTAAATGGAGAAATTGAGAGATAAGTTCTATCTCATATCTTATTTAAAAGCTACATGAATCTAAAAGTCTCACCCTAAGTATAATATGAGCCATAAGATAAGTTCTTTTTCCTACTCCTTGGATTTGGGGATAACCCTAAAATTTCTTCCCCCTTTTTTTTTTAAAGAGTTTCTTTTCAAAGAATTTTCTTTGTAACTTAGGGCCAAAGAGCAATAACCCTAAAATCTCTCTCTCTCTTTTGTTTCATCCTTCTTTGGCGGCAGGTTGAAGGAGGCGGCGCCCATGGGAGAGGGAGTAAATGGGACTGCGTGGGGGAGGGGCGCGTCAAGAGTGGAGCAGTGGAGAGAGGGCGGTGGTGAGGAGCGACTGTGGAGTCGCGTGTGCAGGGTGGAGAATGGCAGGGAAGGAGTTGGGGCGCGCAGAGCGTTTGGAGAGGGACAGTAGGGCGCACCTGGCGTGGCAAATGGCGTATGGAAGCCGTGGTGTTGTGGGGGCAGCGCGCCCACACCGGGGAGCGATCGGGCAGGGGGGAGGGGGCCGACCCTCCCCCATTTCAAAGTTTATTTATTATTTTTTATATATTTCTTTTTATATAAGCATGCGAGTTTAAAATGAACCCCCAAACATTTTTTTTTGTGCTTAATTTTATTTCATTTTATTTGTCTATTATTACTTGTTTATATATATATTTTAACAGTTCCATACTAATATATATATATATGTGTGTAACTGCACTAGTTCTATAAAAGGAGGGTTATCTATAATCCAATACATTTACATTATTTTATATTATATATACTAATTTCATCTAGACTGAAATCTACAGGTTATAATACATTTAGGATGAAAACACAATTGAAAACAAGTAACTGCTTTGTAATAATGAACAGAACAACATGTTTATATTCTAATTTTGTCATGGTCAGATTTATATAAGCCAACTCTGTTTTATAATTTTATTTTATTTATATTTTATTAATCTAGATGTAAATGGTTCACATACATGATAACAAAAACTACCATAAGTTGTATACACTTAAGATAAGAATAGGCATTGATACATGGTATGAAAACACCAACTTCCTTCCAATGTATACATTTATTTGCAGAACAACCTAGATGTATTTTATCCACTAAATTGCAAAATATATAAGGAGTGAGGTATTTCAAAATGGTACTTTTACTTTTAAATAAAATAAATTTACAATTTGAACAAGAAGGAGATCAACAATATTCTTGATTTATCCACTTTCCTACAAGGAAATTACAACAAGTTCATAATATATAAAGGGAACATTTATTTGAAGGAAAACCTTTCATTACATCAAGAGTTACACCAAGTTTTACAAAGACATTCAACTTTCAACCGTATTCAAGAGTGGAATAAATACAACTTGAGAACACACATGCTTCCACGAACTATACATATATTCCACATGGAAGACTTGTAAAAGGGCTCATTGCAATATTTTACAAGGAACATAAGTTTATCAAGAGCTACAAGTTTCTAAACAAGAGAGGGTCATAAAGGGCCATGCCACCAAAGATACTCCAGCACACCTCCAGGATAAGGCTCCAACTTCGAATGCTATATAAGGATTCAACTTCAAGAGAACAAGGCTTGTTTAACCTCCCAACCTTTAGGCATCATTACATGCCTTTCCAAGGGTTGGAAGACATGCTAGCCTCCCCCAAGCCCATGGGAGAGAGAGCTAGCTTCCACAACATGAGCACAAGATCTTTAGGGAGACAAACACCACAATACACTCACAATCAAGACCAAACCATGCACGAAGGAAAAACACAACATTGAGCAATAAAAGAAAAGAGGAGAAACCATATTCATCCTCTAAATTTGGGGAAGAGTAGATGAGATACCCGAAAAGTGACATAAGGTGTGATCTACAAAAGAATGCACACATCAAACTTCCTTCTCCACCTTATTTCTCCAAAGTCAACAAGATCCTCCTTATTACTCCTTCCATTCACCAAAATCCTTCTTGGGAGGATTTTCAAACCCTTTGGGTTTCCTCTCCAAGAATGGGAAAGGGGTTCAAACCAAATGAACCCCTTACCCACCTCAAACCATATGAGGGGAGTAAAGAAACCGACATGGCTTGCCCATCAAGCCATGGGGTTTGAGAGGGAAAATCCCTCTCTCTTCCCCCAAATAACTCAAACATCCATCAATCCATATGATGGATGGAGTAAAACAATGCACAAATATAATCAAGCAACAAACCATACAAGCAACTAAACAAATAAATCAACTATGAGCAAGCTAAGATTTAATAAAGGAACATACCACATAAATGAGCTCAAGGGGTTACCTCTAATAGCTCTCCAAAACAAGATTTTGCAACTTTCTTCCTCAAGCAATCCTCAAGCTCCAAACTTCTCAAGCACCAAGCCAAAAACTCCAAGAAAAGAAGAACCAACCAAAAAGAAGAAGTCCCTCACCATTCCCATGGATGGGAATTTGAAGAGGAGAAAGCAAGTATCCTCACAAATGAGGGGGTGACATGTGTCACCCCTCTCCCTCAACAAGGTCAAAGATGCCAAAACAAAAGAGAGAAAGGGTGAAATTATCTTTTTGCCCTCTTCTCCCAAATTCCCTAAAATGTTAGCAAGACAAAATAAGAGCAACTTTTGATAAACACTCCAATCCACATCCCTTACATGGATGTGACCAAACAAGGGGTAAAAAGGGAGGGAAAACTCCCTCAAGCCTTGAAAATAAGCCCCCCTACCCATTAGGTAGGGTCCAAGGGCTCATTTTTGTGTTGGGGGAACTCCCAAGCTACAAAGGGGTCCCCAAAAATGCCCAAAATACCCTAATTTCGGGTTTTGCATTTTTGGCACAAGGGTAGAGGGTGTGGGGACCACCCAAGGGTCTCACATGTGACCCTAAACCCTTGTGATTAAGTGACACATTAAACATAATCAACAATTTAAAAGAAAGAGGAGTTATTAACTCCCAAAACATGTTTACATCATAACCAACTACCCTAACCAAAATTAATAATTCAAAGCACAATACATTACATACATTGGGGTCACTCATAGTGCCCAAAATAATAATCACCTATACTAAGGCTTCACACAAAGAACATGGCTAGGACTCAGCCCGTGGGCTGCTTGTGCAAGATTGTGTAGCTAGTCTGAATCCCACGTTCTCCTATGACCTGTCACCTGCACACTCATTGCACACATTAACCGCATCTGTCCAATACAAGAGTAAACTAGCTGCTTACTAAGCGAATAGATTCAAACATGTAAATTAATGATATCACCATCATCAATGTGGAATGCACAATCTCACACAATTCGTCGTATGTTAGGTATTACAATACATATCATGTCATATCACCATGTCATCATGTATCCTCATCAGCAAAACAAATACGTTACAAAATCATGGTATGTGACTAACTAATTATCCAACATGTATCAATTTGACCTAAATCACATAGCAAAGTGTTAGTGTCCACAATATCAAATAAAAGGTGTCAACCTACTAATTTAGTTAAATTAGCGCTACGCGCTCCAAATCACCATACGTGTTCATAAAGGCAAACCAACATATCCAAAATCCATAACTGTGGTTTAAGAATTCAGCAGATCATAGAGGTTAGAAAAAGTGGGCACTACATTAAGATGAAGGGCTACTAGGATGTGGCCCTAGGATGGAAGAAAATGGGCTACCAAGAGGTGTCCCATAGATGGAAGACGAAGGACTACTAGGCGTGACCCAAGTATAGAAGACGATGGACTACTGTGAGGTGTCCCATAGATGGAAGATGAAGGGATACTAGGATATGGCCCAAGTATAGAAGATGATGGACTACCCAGAGATGACCCACAAATAATGGATGAAGGGCTACTAGGAGGTGGCTTGCCTAAAGAAGAAGAAGATGGGCTACCAAGAGGTAACCCAAGGCGAGATTGTGATTGAGGAATTGTGATATGTAAAGAATGTTGGGGTGACGAGAAGATTGACCAATGATCAATGATTGACCCATGAATTTCATCACATAATGAAGAATGTGAAGACAAAAGAACAAGAGGAGGGCCAAGTTTGACATTCTTACGATCTTCCTCGATTTTCTAACAAAAGAATCAATCTCTTCCCCACAATACATGAATGCATCAAGGTCAAAAGAGAATCCTTGCTCATGATCCTCTAGAGAGATGTCATTGTGTAACCCCATAAATTCTTTGATCGCTTCTTCATTCAGAAAGATTTCGATTGGTATGGGTTGATTGGAAGAAAGGGGTCCAACAGTGTGAAATATTTAGAAGATATGTGATGATGCAGACGAGAGGAAGGTTTGACCTTATGTCTCCCACAAAGGTATTGGATAGTGCTTCGGATAGATGTCTCAAGACATTATTTCTTGTTAATTGTTCTTCGTGAACGCAAACATTGGTTTGTAGAAGAGCGAAAAAGGTATGGTAAGATATGGTTTAAAGGGCTCAAGGGCTAAAGAGGGGTTGGATTTTGATTAATCGGAGAAGATGATGCACGAGACAAAGTAGATTTGGATTTAGATGTCTCACGAGATGAAGAAGATGTAGATTTGGAATTGATTGGTATAGGTTTTCCTAGAAGATGACATAGTGCTGGTAGACAAAGAGGATTGCGTATGAAATTAGTAGATTACAACATAGAAGTCGACTTAGATGATGGATTAGAAGAATTTTGACTCTCGCGGATCCTTAAAGGAGGAAGACGCCATTGAGGTGATTAATAAAAGGGTGCCTACAAAGAAAGGGAGGACCATGACTTAGGAGTTGAATTAGAGGAATATGAATAATAGTTTGGATCAACATCATCGGAAGATCGAGAAGAATTAGAAGAATAGTTTGGATTAGAATCAGAAGAAGAGCAGGGGGAACCCAAATAATAATTTGGATCGAAGCGCCCAAACCATACCACCGACTATGAGATGAAGGTGGGGAAGGGGTAGCCGAACGGGTTCTCTAGCGCGAAGAACTAATTGAGGTTTAGTCGTAATGGGCATATTTCAATGTGAATGCCTAAACCTAGGTTCCTTATTGTCGTAAGTGTGAGGAACCATGTGATAGTTATTCATTGTTGGCATTGTTGGGTCCAAATGCCTAGAACTAGATTGTATGATTGAACTCCTTCAAATGCAAGGAAGTTCCATGTCGATTCGGGAAACATAACGATAACCAACTAGACATTTTGTAAGTATGCTCATGTGATTTTCCAAAGGGGATCTAAGGAAAACAAACATATTGATGAAAATTTGACAATCCAACAAGGTTTGGACAACAAGTTGCAAGTGTAAATGTCAAGATGAAGAACCAAGGGATCAAAGGATCAAATAACCAAAAGGATTGTCCTTAGAAAAACAAGTTTACAAGATGAACGATCACAAGGAACAATCATGCAAGTTCGGAAAACAAGTCCAATTAACTAAGGAACTACTCCTTATGCAAATGTTTTTTTCAATGGTAGTTCGACGTAATATGATCAACACAATGTCAACACTTAAGTCAAGTTTAAGATAAACAAGGCATAAGTATTAACAAGGGGTTGATGTGACTTCCAATCAAAGTATATTATAACTCATTTAGATACAAACAAGGCCTAAATCCCAAAAAGTGGAAGTTACAAGTGCGAGCAATGCAACAATACCACTTGGATATGTTAACCAAGATTTTCGGAAAAACAAGATATTAGTATCGAAATAGTATTGATACAATGCTAACAAAGTAACAACAACACCTTTCAAGGTTTGAGGTAATGTTTGAAAAGAAACAAGGCCAAAGTATACCAAGGAATTGTTAAGATGCGAGCAATGTAATGGTACAATCTAGACACTTAAATCAAGTTTATGAGAAACAAGACGTAAGTATCAAAATTATATCAAGGCAATGTGAGCAACATAACACTTCAAAGGAAGGTCAATGATGAATCAAGCCTAACTATGATGAAGATCTTAAGGTGGGTATCAAGATCAAATGGCTATCAAGATGAGAAGATGTACCAACACACTTTCAACGTTTACCATCTAGTCTCAAGCAAGGACGAATGTAAACGGGTGCAAAAGTGGTGGACACAATCAATCAATAGCACATGTATGTTGTTCTTCTTTTGATCCAAAATATCAACAAGAAAGCAAAGGAGTAGATCAAATGGGGTTGAAAAATACTTGGCTTCACTTGACAAAGTTTCGCCTCGTGCCTTATGGTGAGTGAAAAACTAAGACAAAGTAATGCTTCACAAATTTCGTGATGAATGACGCTTGGCTCAAACTTTAATGGACTCTCCCCTTGTTCGACTAACAAGGTTTTGACTCTAAAAACATTTTTCTTCACGAAAGCTCTTTGAAACACGATTGGTTTTGAGTCGGTCAAGTTAGCTCCAAGACGAAATGGCTTCCTAATTGGTTCTCTCAACTAGGTGTCACAAATTACCTCTACGAGCATAGTTTCCAAGGAATTTACACTTGACTAAACCTTGGAGTATCCTAGAATTTACTTTACCCCCTTCGATATAATGAGAAATAAATGTATTTAGTTGTATTTTCACTAGGGTTGCATGAAGATAATTTTGACTCTAAATCTCACAAGTGTATACTAGACAAGTAGGTAAGCGGAGTGCTTCCCATTTCATCCACAAGGTTCCCTCTTATGTGGACTACTTTGGGGTTCTGGGATCATCCTTCTTGTTGTCTTAAGGCTTATGCCAAAGGGCACTTCTCCCAGTTCAAAGCGGATGATCCGTAGCTCTTAACCGAAACTTGCATATACAATGTTTTGAATGTGGTTTTTTTCTTATCTTTGAACTTAATGTGGTTTGGTTGTACATTGTTTGGCAAACCTGCATCAAACTATATTAGTATTGGGTTTAGATCTTGATTCTTTGACTTGCAAATTAGGTCCTGCGTGAAAGATTAGTAGTTCTCCACAAGATCAAAATATCATGAAAGAGGATTTAAGTGTTGTTTTTATTCCCAAGATCACCTAAAAGGTGCGAGGGAAGAGCATACACAACAAAAAAACCAAATATAATGAAAATGGAAAATACTTGCGAAATCAAAGTGCAAGGCCATTCATTTTAACCAAATTATTGTTCATTCCCTTAAAATAAATTTTAATGAAGTGTTTAAAAGCGTGAAAAATGCCTAGAGTTGTTTCTGATTCCCAAGATCACCTAGAGGTGTGAGGGAAGAGCATACACAACCCTATCCTAGAAAATGAAAGCAAGACATTCATTAAACTCATTTAAGCAAGTTAGAAAAATAAACATGAATCAATATATCCCGATCACAAGAGTTAGGTTCATAAACTTGCAAGATGTTAGCAATAACATAGATCAAATTTTGCAAAGCTTGAAAAGAGCACCCAAACCCCTGTAAATCACACTGTGCGTACCTTATGACATTTGCGCGCCTCTACAAAGATATGCACATACTATACAACGTATACACGGCTATGATAATGAAACAAAGACAACGAGAACATACACATGACTAGAGAGATGAGGACATGGACTTGGAGGTGTATACATAGGTCGATAAGAAATGGACCGAGAAAGACTAAGAATGACACATGCGCGGTATGAGAAGCACCCGCACGGACCTTGGAGCGTATGCAAAGCTATGAAAGAGAAACACAAAGGGTAAAATAACACATGCAACATATGCGCGCACATAGAGAAGCACCTAAACACGCAACATGTCCCTCTCAACGAAGATAAGACATAATGTACGTGCCCAACCTAACACATGTGCGTGTACCCTGGAATGACGTAAAAAAATATGGAATTTTGACGCAAGAAACTTCAAAAAGGTCAATTTTTCCTAATTTAGCTCAAAATTAATGACAACCCATCACAATTAAACCTGCAAAAGAGACTCAACGCATGTAAAGTTAGCAAAATACCCTAAGGAATTCAACTTATTTCACATGTGCATAATAAGGGTTAGCAAAAACTTGAGATAAACTAAGAAAACTTGATATTAAATGCTAAGGGACTAAGGATTCGTCCCATTGGGCGTGCCAAATGTGCTCATATAGAAATTTTCCATGCTAAAACAAAGCTAACACCTAGTAGCTTCTAAGAAATCAATCAAACCCTATAGAACCATCAAGATAAGAGCTTATGAGAAACAACTTCTTCAATGCATGAACAATCTCAAATCAAATGCTAAGCTATTTCTTACTCTCTAGATTGCTAATCTAACAAATGAACCTATTTATATCACTTTTAGCAATCAAAAGGGAGTGGTTTCCTCAAGATTTGAAGATGAAATCTCACCAAAACATGGCTACAAGGCCATTTTTGGATCTTCCCATGCTCTTCAATTTGAGAGAATGGATGCAAGATGATAAACTATTTCCTTCAATGGAGAATGGCTCAAGATTAAAATGTCTATAGTTTATCCTAGGGCAAATAAGGTGTAAGAAGAAAGGTAAGGGGGAGGGTTTATTATATAGCTTGCCTAAAGAGACAAGGCTAGCAAATTGATGAATGTGGGATAAACCCCAAAGAGGAAATACAAAGGCCATGTATGTTTAATAAAGTATGTGCACTTTATGGGAGTTGAAAGGGGGTTTAATTAATCAAAGGTGATTAATTAATAGAAGGGTGGATGCCTATAGAGGCTTTAGAAGAACGTTAGTATGATTTATGAGATTTAAGAGAGGAAATGGTTCAATAAATGACGATTTATTGATTTAGACTAGCGGTCGTAATTAATTAAGAATAATTAATTGACCTAGGTAGAAGTGGACATTAATTAACAAAAGGTTGTTAATCAACATCCTGAGCGATAGGAGGGCTAATTAATTAGTGAAATGTAATTAATTAACGATAGTAGAGGGATAATGGTGGGTTATTGACGAAGTGTCGTCAATTTACGGAAAAGAGGATAGTTAGTGTAATTTAGGTATTAAAATTGCTTGACCAAATTTTAGTGACATTCGCCTCTTACCTGATTTACAACCAATTCATTATCACCAAAGACCGTAATTATTTTATTCCTTTCCTTCTAGCCCATTGGAGACCATGTATAAGGGATTCATACTCAGCTGAATTATTTGTACAATTGAACTGAAACCTAAGGGTAGAATAGTATTTTTCTTTCATTGGAGACACCAACATAATACCTCATCCTTCCCCATTTTTATTCATGGACCCATCAAAGTACATTTTCCAAACACCATCATCTTGCTCATTTGTCTTTACAAGATTGGGAATGAAAGAGTCCTCATGCAAACAATAAGTACCAAGACCAACCTCTTCAATGTTCTTATAAGGATCAAACTCATGAATTTCAGTCCCCCATTCATTAAGCAATAAATTAGGTATACCTTCAAGAAGAGTATTTGACTTTTTATCAACTAGTTTATCTTCTTCATCCATGATTATGCAATTGGCATTGATGTCACTTGGCACATGAGGTTCTATATGATTATTTTCAATAGGTTCAAACCTTATGGTAAATTTAGTGCCATACCTGGTTCTAAATAACATGTGAGACCAATCTGATGACAAGTATCCCCAATCTTGGTTGTGGAATCCCTAGATAGGCATACAAAAAGTATGGAGGGAGGTCAATTATAAAAATTTCTTAGGGAATCAAGAAATTAGGACATGAATATAAAGTGAGAGTCAATCCTCTGATGAAACTGCAGTCTCTATGACTATCCCATTCAGTTATACAACTCCTTTAGAAAGAGGCTCATACTCTATACCAAGCTTGTCAACTATCTGTTTAGGCATGACTGAACTACTAGCTCTTGAATCTATCATGCAGTTGTGGACTAAATGGTTTCCAATGATCAATGACACATAGAAAGGAGGGGGTTTTACACTTTTACTTGATTGGTCTTCCTTTGGATGAGGTGTATTGGTAAGTACAACTTTTGATTGCTCCTTGGATGACTCATTTGAAAGGCTAAGGTTAGATAAGGCAACTTGTAAGAGATCCTTTTGCCTAGGGATAGACAAAGAATCCCACATTGAAATATTCATGTTGGTTTTCTTCATATGATCAAGAATATTAAATGGGGAAGTACTAACCTTTTGTTGTACTTTACCTACAACAGTACCTTCTTGTGTTGATGTTGATAAAGTAGGAGCTTTGGGTTGTTCTTGAGCTCTTATAGTTTGATTCTTCTGAATTTCTTGTATCTTATGAGTTGTAACAAGACCAAAAACACCTTGAGATATTTGAAAATATTGAATAGGACCTTTATTGGTTGATGATTCCACTTCTATAGCTCTCTTCTTTGACCTTGATCTTGGATGCCACAAAGGTAGAACCTTGATTTTGACTTTGCAACTGATTTACTCCACAAAACTCCTCCCCTTTCCAATTGAGAAGTGTAGCATCACTTTGTACTGGTACTTGAGAATCCTCTTGTTGTGATGGTGTTTCAACTGATGTGCTTTGGGAAATTGAGGCATTTTGTACCATTAGTGCTTGATTGAGGACACCATTTGGACAAGAGGTTTGGTTGTGGGGTTGGTTACAAAGGAAGCACCACTCATAGTCTTGTATCAAGTTGTTTTGGATAGGAACTATTGCCTTAGAGGTGCTAGCAACATTGGGGTTGTACAATTGAATATGCTTAGTATTAGTGACTTGGCCTTGGCCTGGAAAACTAGGTTGAAATGATGGCTTTTAGGTTGGTATGAAGGATATTAAGATCTGTAATTCTAATTTTGTTGCCTCTTAAGAGCAACTATTTCATTCCCAAAGGTATGCAAAAGGATTTTTACTTCATGTAAGTCATTAGATTGGTTTAGGGCAATATTGATTTGGTTTACATGTTGACTAATTGGTATTGGAATAGTTATTATTGTAGGTATTTGAAGTGGCATATAGGGTTGTACTTATGGAAAAATATGTATAATGGGCCTTGGTGCAATCTTTCCAACTTGTATAATACTATTCTTAGCCCTAACGGTTGCTTTATATGCATCAGATAGTATTCTTCCACGCATAGATTGAATCATCACCGAAATGTTACTATCCAATGCTCTTAGATAATACATAAAAGTATATTCAGGAGTAGGCCTTACAAATTGAGGGATCTTGTCCCATGTTCTCTGGAATTTGAAATTGAAATCAGACATATACTCATGTGGTGCTCTTTTGATAGAGGTCAATTGCTCCACCAAGGACAAGTGATCTGATTTGTCTTCAAACTGTCTACACAATGCTTCTCCAAGTTGATCCCAAGTGCTAATGGAGTTCACCCTTAATCCCATGTACCACTGCAAGGATTTTCCCTTAAAAGAGGTTGTCAACAATTAGACTCCAATATTTTATTGAGTGACATGATGGATAGAACATATGTTGGCCACATCCTTAATGTGCTTTATAGGGGTAGTTTTATTCTCTCCAGTGAAATATGGAATACTCTTAAGGGCAAGACACATGGATGTCATCATGTTGGGAAAGATGCAGTGGGATGCCACCATTGAAGGGAACAAAACCAGGTTTCTAGGGATGGCCATATTGGGATTTAGACTTGATATGGGGAATTTTAGAGGTAAGCTCTGATTGCTTGAGATAGAGGGATTTTTAGTGTATGGCTTAGAACTCAAAAATCTCTTTCTCTTTGTTGAATTCAAAGGTAATTCAATAAAATCAAATGGAATACCTCTTGTAGTTGATTTGGTTGTAACTTTTGGCATGAAAATTTGCAGCGATTTACTACCAGGATGTTTGTATACTTGTGGAGTTGCCATATGCTAGATATATGTGTCTAAACATTGAAACTTGCTAAGAACAACATCAAATCTTTAGCAAATCCTCTTGTTTGTCCCATTGGGTGTGCCAGAAATTGTTGTCACAAAGGAATGCACCCTTTGGGGAGTGGTGTGATGACTCCCCTTCCAACTAACAAAATTGAAACACTCCTAGGTTGTGGGTGACCTAAATTTGGAGTGAGTCTCAGAGAGGGTTGGTTCCCCTAGTGTAACACCTAAAACTAGTTTCCACTCTATCGCGTGAATTGGGAAAAGGGGAAGGGAAGATTGCAAACAACAAAAAGGGGGTGATACACCAAAAAGTTTGATGATCTCAATCTTGTTTGAATAAAACAGATATATCAAAGGAACTAACACACCTTGCACAACTCACAAATTGACAAACTAATGCATAAGTGTTTTAGAGAAAGGTTTGGAAGTTATAACAACATAGAGAAGGGGAAACAAATAGCTCTGGAAGGGAAATTTGGTAGACTTTGGAACTAAATCCTACAAAAATTTAGTCAAGCACAACCTATGACCTCCAAATTAACATGTTACTGTAATAAGGCATGTAATTTAGATTGTAAAATCAAGGATAAATAATATCACAAGATCAAAAATAATCCTACAAACACAAACTTGCACAAATTATAGGTAATGAGAAGGAAAAAATAACTCCTTTATTGATCCAAGAGGTTAAACAAGTACAAAAATAATATGGCTCAACCACAACTAACCAAAGATCTCTGAGGTCTCCTTTACAATGAATAATGTCCAACATATATAGGAGAAATGAACTATAGAGAGGAAAGAGCATGTAAGAGTTCACAAATGCCAACACTATGACATCAAGTAGTTCACAAACTGAAACTAATTGTGGAGTCAATGTTCTCCAATAGGCCCATGTTGCATGTTCTCTTAACATAAGATTCAACTCTCCTTCATCTTTCCCTTACATGTTTGACTTCCTCTTCACTCTAACTTGATCTTGTACTCTGAATTTGACCAAAATGATAAAAATGATGTTTTACTCCAAGTCTAGACCTATAAGGGTAAATTCAAGTAGTTGTTCAACACAATTTTCTAGGCCTTTTTCCACTTGTAAACTCACCACTTGCTTTAAAGAAGAGAATCAGGGAACTAGAGGAACTCAAGAACACTTCCTCGTGTTCCTCCAAAGGCCAAATTAGCTTCGCTTGTTCCCTTTGTTCCCTTAGGAGCCAACATAATCGTTTGTTCCATTTGTTTCGTGAAATACTGACTTAACCACCCATTCCTCCGTTCTTATAATCGATCGAATCGGTTAAGTGGGGAACTCAAGGAACAATGGAATTGTTCCGTTTGGGTAATAAAAATCCGACTTACCATTCTCTTTGTCTTTTGTGTCTTGGGCGATGTTTAGGAGAACGATGAAAATGTTCCTCCGGTGTTGTTCGGGCTCGATTTTAAAAATTGAAATACTTAGATCGGCTATGGCGAGAATGCGGGAACACAAGGAAATCTAGAACAATTCCACTTGTTCCTAAAAACACTGATTTTTCTAACTTTGAATTGCCCAAACTTATCCAAATCGAAAAAACCAGATATGCGGAGAATCGAGGAACAAAGGAACAGTTCCTTTTTTTCCTCCAAAGTTTGAGTTTTCCTACTTTCAAATGCAATGTAGAAAAGTGCGGGGATGTAGGGAACAACCAAAACACATGAACAATTCCTCTTGGGCCTTCAATCACCAACTTAATTATTCAATCGGCCATGGTAGGGATGCAGGGAACTAAAGGAACCGAGGAATAATTAATCTTGTTCTTCTAAAGGTCAATTTTCCTAATTTTTCCCAGTTTTGACCCAAATTTGCAAATTTGACTAACTCTTTTCAGGGAAGCTTAGAAAAAGAGGGAGGAATGACCAAGACATAGAAAATTTTCCCATGACCTGTGACATTTCAAGATTTTACAAGTTAGGTGACAATAATGTGTTAAGTATTTCCAAGATCCTCTGTTGTGAGTATTATGATTGTACTTGGTGAAAAATTCCATGGTGATTGAAAAAGCAAAAGTGACATTTTAATAAAGCAAATTCAAACATCAAAATAGAAGTGGGACATCCCATTTGGGGTCCTTTCCTCATGAAATGTACCATAAAAAGTTGTAAAAGTACACGAGGGGTCATTTGGAGCTCACTTTTGACTAAATCTCTCTTTCAGTTTGATGAGTTTAAGCTTTATGCTTCAACACGCATCGAGGATGGAAACCCTCCTTTACAATCTACATCTGAGGACAAAAATCCTCCGATGTATTCATATTTGAGGATGAAAACCCTCTAATCTTCAAGGGTGACTCCATATAGGAGTTGCATTTGGGCATCTCGTTAAGAGTTTTGTATTCCCTGCATTTGATTCAATAGCTAGGCATCAACAAGGCCACATTTTAGATTAGTTTCCAGGATTTTATAGCTAAGGCATCACATTCTAGGTCAGATTTCATGATTATACAACTAGGGCATCAAAGACACCAATTGGGACAACGAGTTTTGGGGTTTTTACCCTTATTTTGGGCAGATTTTAGGGTTGGACGACTCCCTTCTAGGGTTGTTACAAATGTGATTTGAAATGGGTTAGCTCTAGGATTTGCACATGACTAGATTCTGCCCCAACTCACCATTTTCAATCAGCTAGAGCCATTCATTTATAAGATTTTTCCAATAATAGTCAATTGTATTTTTATTTATTTCTAGTCTAAAAATAAAAAGAAAAAAATCAGTTTTGATGTAAATATGATCTTTTCAATCAAATCCATATTTTTGGAGGTGTTATCAATGTTTTCCAATATCTAGGTAATTTTATTTTGAGGGTTTGCGTTAATAAATCAAAGAAATCAGATTGTTGTCTTTTTATTACAAGGGTTTACTGAAGAAAATCAGATTGTTGTTATTTTGTCATAAGGGTTTTTAGGAAATCCAAATTTCATTAATTTATGCCCTTAAGGGACATTATAGTGGTATCAGAGCTTAGATCTTGCCAGCTTACAGGGTTAGATCTAAATTTTAATGCAACATAATGGGAAAAGATGTGGAAGATAAGCTTTACAGAGTAGGGAAAAACTAGAGCATCTGCCTCAGCCAAGGGATGACCTACTCAACATTTTGGAAGAAGTGGAAAATTGTTTGTCC
Organism: Taxus wallichiana var. yunnanensis; assembly: GCA_018340775.1. Lineage (NCBI taxonomy): Eukaryota > Viridiplantae > Streptophyta > Pinopsida > Cupressales > Taxaceae > Taxus > Taxus wallichiana. Next base: position 673,788,617 of record CM031241.1, read on the forward strand.
AAGGTAAAACAATCACAATATATGACTATGAAATGGGTAGTGAAACCCTCAATGATTTCTTTGGTTAAGCCCAAGCTTTTGAGACACCTAGACAAAGAGGTAAGGCTTGTAGTTATCACTTGTATTAGTGAAATTACAAGAATAACAACTCCTAAAGTTCCATACAACAACAAAACCATGAGGGAGATATTTCAGTTGATTGTGGAAAGTTTTCAGGGTCTAGAGGACATCAAAAGTCCTTTTGCTAGGAGGGTCACAATTCTAGAAACTATGGAAAAAATCAGGTCATGTGTTGTGATGTTGGATCTTGAATGTGATGATCTTATTATTGAAATGTTTCAACATTTCCTTGCAATTGTTAGTAAAAATCATACAGAAAATGTAGTAGCTTCAATGTAGACACTTATGACTCTGATTCTAAATAAGAATGATTATATTTCCTTGTAATTACTATCTCGTATTATTGGTTGATTTTGAACATGAAGCTTCACTAGTTGCACATACACTAGCTAAAAATGTTGTTGAACAATGTGCAGAGAAGTTAAAGCCATATTTGATAATTGAGGGACTTACTTCTAGTGATCAACAAGAGAAGAATTATTCCATTATGAGAAGGAAAGAGGAAGAAATCGGGAAGCAAGAAGAACAAACCGAGAAAGAACGAGAAGGAACCAACATTTGGGTGAAGCTAATACAAGATGGGTTCTAGCCACTTGTTATCAGCTAATTTTGACTTCACAAAATTAATAAACATGAGAATTTTGAAAAATTTCAAAAGTGTTATTTTGTGTGATTTAATGCCCTCGTCGTGATCATCTCATTTTTGTGATCATTCGGTCTTCGTTTCGTCCATTTCAGGTGAGAACTCCTCCCGCCAAGTTATAAACTGCATTAATAATTAATTAATTAATATTTAATTAATTTATTATCCTTTATTTGATAAAATCAATTTTTATTAATTTTTGGGTTTTTAATTAAATAAATATTAATTAAAATTCATTCGACAAGATTTATTTTAATTGTCGGGGAAAGTAAGCTTCCGCTTCCAATTGTCGGGGATGCCAAATTGGCTTCTTGTACTCGGATTTCCCCTTTTCTGACAAATTCATTTTATTTCCCGCTTGTGGGATTTCTTCCACTGATTTCCAATTCAACTGATTGGCAAACAGAAAAAATCTCCTGATTTCCCACATGGGGAAATAAAATGGGGATTGTCACCACTTGCCATTTCCGTTGGCAAATGGTTGTTTATTTCCCACTTTCCCGACAATTAATGCCACTACCGAGAAAGATGGAATTGGTTATTCCAATGGAAATAAGAAATGGTTACAGAAGCTTCTTTAATCCTCATAACCATTTCTCTATCAAACTCATTGGAAAAAGTCATGTAAAGAAGCTTTGAAGCTTTCAATATTTCTAACTTCTTATTTCCTTTGTAGAAGCATTTCCGAGGAAATAGTTGGAAGAAGTTTTGTTCCGTTTAATTAATTTGTTCCTTCGCATTACAGATTTCATCGTGAACACCATTGTGAGTGAGGAATATGCGTTGCAAAATAAAATCAATTCATGCTCGTAACAAGGAAGAAGATCCACGCACTAGGAGGTATTAATACGTTGCCTTAGTAGGGAAATCCACGCAGCTGCAAAAGAAGACAAAGAAAATCAGTCAATACACAACCAAAGGGAATAAGAGCACATTGCAAAAGTGAAAGCAAAGAAGTAAGAACAATCTTCCACGCAACCTGTAGGAGGGAAACAACAAGTTGAATAAGATTAAAGAAAACAAGCTCCATGCATTGGGAAATACAGTACAAGGGTGCCACACAAGGAGGGAAGAAATATCCAGAGATCCATTTCCACGCACAACCCACGCATTTCCCAAACCTGTCCAAGAAAATAATAGTCCCACATTGTCAGTGAGAAGACTATGCATCAAAGAAGATCTACACAACAATAAAACATTGCCCACGCAGCAGGGAGAAGAGAGCAGCAAATTCCCACGCCCAAGGAGAATATTTCAACGCATAGGCAAAGTTAATTCAATTTTTCCCACACCAAATCCAAGGCCTCAAAAAGAATCTCCACGTAGCCAAAATAGAATAAAGACACATGCATAAAACAACAAAAAAGAAGAAAATAAGTCGATGCCCAACCAAAAGTAAGAATTAAAAAAAAGGAATTACAGTCCAAAAAAAGAGATTTATTTCCATGCACAAGAAATTGCATCCAAACACCTTCACTTGGAGATAGACTACGCAACCATGAAGGAATATAGATCCACGCTTGCATAATTCAAGCAAAAACTAGTCCAAGGAATTCCACGCATTCACAAAAGAAGGAAGTATAAAAAATAAATCATTTTCAACGCATCCAGAGAAAGAATACAACATAAGAGTGAATTCATGCAAAAATAAAGAAGTTTCAAGTATTCACGCAGGAGCTCTCCAGGCAATTCAGGCTATTAAATAATATTCCGTGTTCAAATGCCAATGCAAGAAAATTCCAAGTTCAAAGTATTGCGGAAAATCAAAGTAATTCTTCACACTGAAGCAACCGGGATCAGGCAAGGTGGAAATAGTGAATTTTAAAAAAAAAATTAAGTTGATCCTACGTGGAGCCATTGCGACCGGATAATTTAAAAAATATTATTATTATTGTTGTTGTGGTTTGTATCTGTTAAAGTAATCAACTTTGGAGCTTGATATCTCGAAGTCGATGATCGTCGGGAAGAAAGGTTTGGTTCGTTGAATTCTCCCCAACTTCATGTACTCCTTTGCCAAATTTCAAATGCACAACACCTCATTTGATATTTTTCACGGAGCCAAATAAAACGTAATTTGTTTGATTTCGCCGTGCGTGCAATTTTCAGCCTGTCAAGGTGACTCACTTTGAGAGTTGATATTTTGAACTCAGATGATCTTCAAGAGAAAAAATATTTAATTCAATTTTACCCACCTTCATATGCTCCCTTGCCAAGTTGTAGATGCCCAAGGTGATGTTTGGTATTTTTCCAGGCTAAAACTAAACGAGATTTTCACAGTTTTACATTTGTATTTTCCTAGCAGTTTTAGAAGAGTCAACTTTGACCTTTAATATTTGACTGAAGAATTTTATTGGAAAAAACCCTCTGACACGCAAACTTGTGGTACCTTAATATACTCCCTCATCCAGTGAGAGTTTCTTAGAACAAGATTTGCTATTTTTCCTAGGCGCTTTTAGAAGCAATTTATGCGGTTTTGAAGTAAGGAAGTAATAGCCTGAAATTACGCTTCTATCACAATCATGTCATATTTAAACAAAGCGATGTTACGGTATGGGTTTGAGGGAATTCTTACCCACCTCGATGCTCCATTCAAAGTATGAGAACATCGTCGATACCAACTTGGGACACGTCGACGTAAGTCGATTCTGCGATCTCATATCAACCGAAGGTGAGTCACAATTTTCATGATACTTGTTATGAATTGGTCATCACTTGCATAGATGTACCACAACACCTGCACAGTGTGGTGATTCAACTCCAACAAACTTGAACCGAAAGAATCTCTCGACTTCCTTATTATGTGGTGTAAGTAAGTAGTTTATTGGCATAGGTCTCTTCAAAGTCAAAAGCCATTGTTATTAAGGCAAAGATCGATAATGGGAGAAGCTTTTCTACATCAATTGTCTTCACTTGATTATTGTACAAATCTATTCATTAAAAACCAAGACCAATGATAAGTACAATTATGTGGATCATCAAGCAAGGCCACATCATTTAAGCGTGTCCATGTCAGCTCTCAGTTAGTAGCGGCAGACACAATACTTCATCGGCCAATCTTAAAGTTGGAGCGTTCTTGAATTGGATGATCGTGAGCGGATCAAAATGGCAACACTTCAGGATGGTGACAAAGACAAAAGACATAACTCTAGGAAGTGAATTGCAATTTTGGCTCTTGGAAGATCTTCTCAATGGTGAAAGATCAAGAGTTGGATTTTGACAAGCCAAGGTGGCGTAACGACTACAATCTTGCAACAAATGAATAATTCACCATGGAAGGCTATTCAGAGCATGTGGAGAATTGTGTGGAATTGTGAATGTGAATATGAATGAAGATAAACTTGCTCACACCAGGATGTTGCTCAAATGGAGAGGTGGATGAATTACTCAAGTTTCAAGTTTGACTCTCACACCGGAGTGGAGGATTGCGGAGCACGGTCAACGAGTTCATTCCGTACATTTACGGGATAGGTAGACTCTTGGCCCAATGGATAAGGCATTGATCCTAGGTGTCTTGATCTAGGTGGCGCATTGTTGACTAAGATGTTTATGTGTGTGTCCAAGTCATTTAAGTGGGGTCCACATGTACCCATTGCTTTTTGTTATAAAGTGATGTTATTAAACTCACTTTTGGCAAATTTTTGATAACTTAAGTGGTTTCTATTTTTAGTCACTTTTTAAAAGTTGGTTGAAAAAGTCAAAGTCACTTAAGTGCCCTATTTAATGTTCATGTAAACCCTAACTACTTTGTAAGCAATTTTTGGTTATAAAAGGAAGTCGGGGCTCATTTGTAAGGGACTTTGAGAGAGGAGAAGAAAATACTTTTGTATGTAAGTTTTACTTCAAAGAAAAAAACTATGTTGGTGTCCCCAGATTTCATCTTGAAATCTGTGACTACCCTATTAAAAAAAAATCGTACTTTTAAAATAATGGGTCGTTTTGTGTTTTTATTGCCAGAAAGTTCTTGTATTGCGTCAAGATATTCCCAAAGAGCCATATTAGTCATTTTCACCAAATACCCAGATGCCCAAAATTGTTATATTCTATCGTTGGGATTTGTCTGCGGGAAATTTGTATTTAATTATTTTGAGCCCCATTTGAGGCAATTTGCGCTCCGATTTAACTCTGTTGTGATCGTACATATCATTATTCCTATATACCAGTAGGGTTTTAACCAGGAATGAGTTCTGCACTTTATTTGTGACTTTTGGCAACGTTTTGTGTTTTTGTGTTTTCTGTTTCGTTTTCTGTGAAATTTCTCTGGATCAATTCCTTTTCCGGTTTGGCTTGATTCTTGGCTTGGAGTAGTGGAGATCATATACGCACGTTATGCCAGAAGGAAGTTGCCATCGGAGGTCTGGTTCACTGGGAAAAGACGAAGTCGTGCACCAAAAAGCCTCTTCTGGGCTGGCCGCATTTTTGGAAAAAGAAGAATTGAAGTGGATCATGGGAAAATTAGAAGCAGCAGGCAGGTGGGAATTTTGTACCTGCCTAGCAGGGTACTTTTTCCCATGAAAGCAACGCCACTTAAGTGACAATGGGAAAATTAGAGGCAGCAGGCAGGCGGGAATTTATTACCTGCCTTGCAGGGTAAAAATTCCCATTGTGGAATAAAAGAAAGATCACTTAAGTGAATCATGGGATTTTATTGCCTGCCTTGCAGGTAAATAATCCCATTATGAAAGTCAAGTGACTTAAGTGAATCATGGGATTTTCAGGGCTGCCTTGCAGGGTAAAAATCCCATTGTCATGTGTTTCTTAAAAATAGAATTCTTTATGTCAAAAAGTGCGCCCCCTTTGGAGAAGTAAAGGCAACCTTTAAATTGATTAATTTAATTAATTATTCACCCAAAATAGGTGCCCAGGCTTGTGGAAAAGTCAACGAAGTTAAAGGACAAAAGGTGGTTGAAAATAGATTGTTCTAAAATTAAATAAATTATTTATTTAATGGCAGCCCCTTTATGTCAAAAAGTGTGCCCCTTTTGGGAGAGAAATAATACTTTTTAAAGTATTAAATGATTAAATTAATTCCTATTTTCAGTGGCTAAGGTCAAAGCATACTGTGAGGCTTGAGTTAAGTGGAAGCAAAAGTCTAAAATTAAATAAATTTATTTTATTTAATGGCAGCCATAAGCATGCACAAAATAGGCGCCCCATTTGAAGAGTGAAGCTCATTAATTAATTAATTAATTGCCAGTAATAGCAAAGGCATTAATTAATTATAGAATCACAAGGGTTATATAAGTAGGGGCTGCCATAAGGATGAATTAATTAATTCACAGGTAAAGAAGTGCAGCCCAGAGGAAAAGTGCGCCCCATTTGAAGAGGATTTTTGCTCAAAAGAAGGTGAAATCAATGCTAAAAGCTTCCAATTTTGGTGCACAGGTTGAAGGAAGTTGATTTGTGTCTGGATAATTGTTTGCATAAGTGATACAGGTGCTCAGGTGAAGTTGGTAAAATTCATGCTCACTTTGCATGCAAATAAAACATCAATTTTTGGGGCAGCAGGCTTGAATTATGCAGATTTTTATGATTAAAATTCATTGTTCATGTTCGGTTGCCATCTTTATGCGAATTAATTGCAGAATTCATTACAAGTGCTTTCTGAAAAGAAAATGAGCTTTAATCAATGTCAATACATTGAATATATCCTCGAATCTCGAAGAATTATCAGATCTGCACTTTTGATTTTGAAGAATTCCGGCCGAATAAGAAGAAAAAGAATTATTCAGACAAAGATAGACAAAGCCATGGCAAAGAGGGATGAAAAAGAAAGTGCAACGGAGTCATGCATCACTTCCAAATTTGCAGACATAGGAGACATAGATCTAGGTCGGAACCTCTTTCCGAATTGATTGATAGATCTAGAGCAGGAAAGACTTCACTCATGCGTGCGAGTTAAAAGTAGTGGAATTATTTGAGCTGCAACCTTTCCATACATAGCCCAATTGCCAGAGTTCGTTATGGAGTGTGCTAGGTCTTACCATCCTTCATCCAGATCAGTGCGAGATGCTACGGGGAAAACAATAATTTGGTTGGACGCAGAGTTCATCAATTATTGTTTGAAGATTCGGCTCGAAAGGTGGTGACTTCCATTAGCATTCAGGATGCGGCAGCGAGGTGGGAGAAGCATAGAGTTGACTGCGTGAACATAATGAACAACCAGATACATGAAGAAGCCCAGATCTCCTTCTAAGTTCCCAAGAACTCTTTCTGCGGTCCAATGCAGTGCGGGAGGTAGATGATATTGCCAAATTGTTATGCAGGATAAATGGTGAGGTGAACGCTCACACTTTCCGTACATGGATGTATGCTTTCATCAGGACCATTGAAGTCAACAAGGTTGATTCCATAATCAATTGGTCAGAAATCATTAGCAACAACATTGGTGAGCAACTCCGGAACGTGAAGCGTACTTTCAGCTTCAAAATGACTTCTTATTTGGTATATGCAGCAGCTTCACAAGGCATCTTCTCCAAGTTGGATAGATGTGGCGTTCTTTCTAAGGACCCCATTTTTGAGTGCTACCCATAGCTTACTGTACCTGCGTGCAAGAAAGATTTCAAAGTGGTCAATGATGGATTCTTCTACGAATTCATTTGTAGGCTAGACAGGGACCTAAAGGCCAACAAGGTGAGCAAGGAAGCGTGGGAAGCTGTATCCAAAATTGGCAGTCTATTCATTCAGTTTGTAGATTTCACATACCTCAGGGTTACTGGCTTTTCTGGAGAACCGGTTAAGCTGCCCAGATATCCGAATGATAGATTGATCACCATGGAGCTGAGCAGACAACTTGTGGAGATACACACGACCTTCATCGAAAATGGCACAAGTCTACGGGCTTCTTCCCGATCACTGTGGGACATTATAGCTGCGGAGCATTCATAAGCCCGAGGATTGGAAGCAAAATGTTATCGAGTATGAGCAAGAGTTCTTTCCAGCATGGTGAACTTTGATCCATTTGGAGTAGCAGGAAGATGATCTCCCAGGAGTACGCACATGTGCCTTCATTAGAGGATTTCTGGATGAAGTGCAAAAGTGAGTACGAGGTTAGAAAGAAGGATTTCAGCAGGCTATCAGCACGGCAAGTGTTCGACTTTGGACTAGCATGGATACCTGCGGATCTTAAAGATGATGGGAATGTGTTACTTGACACTTACCATCAAATGGGAGGAGATAGAGCCGTACTTCAGGATAACGTAGGGGCTGCCATACGATTGAAGAAAGGTCTGCGTTGTTTTGGTGAATACTTCAAACTAGTTGCTGATGAAGGGATATTGCCTTGATGAAGCATTGATGAATCAAATCACGGGAAACTTCGGCGCAGGAGATTCCCTCAAGAGGAAGCACGGAGGAGAAAGCAGCAGAAGGTCCGAGAAGATGAAAGTGCACAGAAGATCTCAATCAAAGGAGAAGATCACTTCCACGGCTATGACTTTAGTTTCGGCTTCTCCAGCATCCAGTACTTCACCGACTGTTGCACCTCAGCAGGACACTTCCATGCCTCCACTGAATCCGGTGACATTCATCTTCTCTCCTCAGCCACTCCATTCAAAGCTTTATTCGAGAAGAGCGTTGAAGCTGTAGATGGTAGAGTTCGAAAGAGCTTTGTCCTTGGATGATTCAGAAGATGGCAGCCATAACATTGTAGCACTTTCTGATGGAGAGGAAACAGCGGGAGATAGTAGTGCACTCAATAACTTCTCATTCTCGAGAAGTAACTTCTCAGAATGGTTGGCTTCGTCAGTTGGTTCCAGAAGCTAGAGTGGAAATGAACTTGGAGGAACACGACTTGCAGCTACTCTGGAGTCTAGGCGGAAAAGACAGAAGACCTAAAGTTGCTAAGGTAACTTCAAGGTTGATCATCGAGGAGTCGGGGTAGAAGTTTGCTGAGATGTCAGTTCGGCGGAAGGAAAGAAGGAGGATGAGCTCACGGTAGAAGATGTAGATGTAATGTAACCGAGTACCCCTCGGTCAAGCCACCACAGAAGGATTGAAGCGAGGATACCTGAGACATTGATAGATGCTCTATTCCTTAGGCTTGAGCAGAGAAAAGGCGGAGAAAGGCAAGCTTCGAAGCGAGTATCTCAGTTGTGCGAGATCATAGCCAAGGTTGCTAAACCTTCCACTCAGCCCATTTCAGAGTAGGTGAGTGATCATCTTATGCAGGAGATGGAGGATGCAAGCAATAGGTGAAAGCTATTGACGAATGGAAGAATCTGATTATTCGTCAAGCTTTACTGTCAACTTGGAGAGGTGTCAGACCCCACTGAAGGTTATGAATGATGCAGCAAATCAGTTGAAAATTGGTGGTGATGAGCATAGTAGATATGAACACGATTCTTGAGAGTAACTTTGAGTACTTTGGCGAAATCAACAAGCTCGAGGAGAAGTATTGGTTTGAGAGTAGATTGTCTTGGATGGATCAGTTGAAGAAGGAAGCATTTGGAGTTTGCAGTATCTTTCCGTTTGGAGATCTATAGAGTTTTTTTGAAGAGGATGCAAGCACTTGAGAGTAAGACATCGTCCTTGCAGACAATATCATTTCTTTCATTGAGGAGGAAGTGGTGGAAATGTTACTTCATACGTACGGATCATTCCTAGCGAGTGCCTAATTCCTGGAAGGGTCTCTTCGATGGTACAAAAAGAATTGATGGAGCTATTAAACCTTTCACGATGAATTCCATTAGCAGACTGGTGGTGCTGCAGGCGGATATTGCGAGGTTCGGGCCGAGCTTGGAGGATGTGGAAGCGTGTATCAAGGTGTTGAATGAAGGATTGCTGCGATTCGGGGAAAAGAAGCGGTGGCTAAAAGCAGATGGGAAGATCTTTGAATTACATGTTCGACAAGTATATCCAATATCAGAACAAAAAGAAGACATAAATGTTACAGTTGGCTTGACTTCTTCTATTCTTTCTTCTTCTATTTTCCACGTTCGGATGAAATTGTAAAACTTTAAAGTTATTGGTTTTGAAACCATTACTTAAAGTTATGTGGAACAATTCTATTAGTTAAGTGATACATGTGTCACTTAAGGAGAAGTTAGTGGAGGATGATTGCCAAATGTCATCTTTACTTGTTGTTTATGTTTCAGTTCAGTTGAGTTTCCCATTTGTACTTTCCCTTCTACATTCTATAAGTAGAAGAAGAACCTCGGGTTAATGATCAGAATTTGTAAGCAGCATCCTTGTGTTCTAGACTTTGTGTTGAAACCCTTGAGAGCCACTTGAAGCAAAGGAATATACAGGAGCAGATTTCGGAGAACTTTGTGTCACGGTGTATTGTGTTTCTAGCTTTTATATCTTAGATCTTTTAATAAACTTTGTGTTATTTTAGATCTAGATCTAGAGCTACCTTTGCTTATAATTTTGTGTTTATATCTATTGGTTTCTTCTATGTGCATGCAATCAACTCTGCTATCTATTGATTGGGATGCACATCTTCCCCATTTCTTCTCTGTGTTTATATAATTTCCTTCTTCTATAAATATTTCCTTTCTTAAACAATTGCTTACTACTTTGAAGTACTATACTGACTATGGTTCATGATTTGAACAGTTAAAGTAAAACCCCATATAGATACTAGCATATTTTAATTGACAAATCTGACACGGGAGCCTCACCGGTAAATGAGGAGATTTATCTCATGATTTGCCTAGGTTTTATCTATGTGAGAAAATCTAGCCAATGATTTTTAGCGACTCATTTGGGAAAACTATCTTTGCAGATCAAAGCTTATCTCTTGAAGATTGGAGTGTTTTCCATACAAATCTCAACCTGGCTGAACGTCCATTCACCCGATCCGTGAAGGCGCAAGGAAGGACTGATCATTTCTTCAGATTGCAGGAGCAATTCAATTTCAATCATCCTCCTCAAGTTAGAAGCCGCAGATCTAGTCTCTCACCAGGAAGGAGAGTGCACACCCATCAGATCGGATCGTCTTGACATAATCCGGTTTGGAATTATTCACCAAGTCTACACAAGGAGAAGACGTGCTCCGTTCGTCATGGAAAATCAGAACCAGATTGTACCTGTCCCATGGGAGATGACTTTTGGGCCATTGAACTTGGCTCCACCTATGCATGATCTGCCAAAAGGATCCAGAAAGAATTTTCCAAAATTCTTTGGAGATGGAAAGCAAAACCCGGATGATCATTTGGTGGCCTTCTTCATATCTTGTGGTGTGCTTGCAGTAGAGCATGAAGATGTCTCGGTCAGACTCTTCATTGAGACTCTACATGACTTGGCTGGCGAATGGTTCTATCGGCTAGCTCCTGGCACCATAACCAACTGGGCGACTATGCGTGAGCAATTTTTGAAAAGATTCAAGCCTGTAGAGATGCTAGCACGTTGATCACTCAGCTGACGTAGTTGAAGAAAGAGCCAAGTGAGAACATGCGGGACTTTATTGCAAGGTTCTAAAGGATTTTATATAAAATCCCCACTTCTACCGCATTGAGCGATGAAAATCAAAAGACATTTTTATAAATGCTCTATTGCCGAAGTTGGATATCAGCTAAGAAGGGCAAGACCTGTGAATCTACTTGAAGCACAAAATGCTGCCGTGGAAGTTGAAGATGACTTGATCATGGCTGGAAAACTCAAACAACCATCTCACAAAGGTGATGGAGCTTCTTCAAGTACTTTAGATCCTTTGTTACAAAGATTGGCTAATGACATGCTGCAAATCAAGAAGCAGATCTCTCAAGCAGGGAATGCGACCCCTTCAAGATTAGCTCCTACTCGGACCTTTAATGGTCAAAATCAAAATCAAAATCGAAACAGACTTGCTGCTGCACCACAGCGGTTGGCAATTGAAGTTGCTCCAAGGAATAACTTGGAAACTAATGAAGAAGATCTCGGCATTGATGAATCATTCGATGATGAAGACTTTGTAGATCCCGCTGGCGACTCCAATATTGGTTACTTGGACTACGAATCTGACGATGGCTATTATGAATCTTTTGAAGATTCTGATGGTCACACATTTGCGGTGTTCTGAGGTCTCGAGACACACCAAAATGCGAAGCATCCACAAGCGGCCAAAGAAGAGAAAGAGAAGATCTGGGCGGATGTTACTATCTTGAAAAGAGGTAGCCCTCTTCCTTCTTCATTAGCGCCCAAGGATAAATATTCAAATTCTTTCAATTCGCAGCAAAGGGCCAACACACATCCGCTGAAGCAAGTCAAGCTTTTGACATCATTGACCACATCAAGAAGACCAAGGTCAAATGTCAGAAGTTGAGTATTTGAGAGCATTTCCTGATCAGCTAAATAGATTGGTCAAGTATGTGCAAAGTAATGGTCCCAACCCAACAAATAATACTTCACGGGGTATCTTGTCAAGTCCAAAGATTACTCCTCCTTCAAATAATGCGGCTGCAAGTTCTTCTCCTTCTACTTCTTCTCCTGCTACATCGAGAAAGGATCGAGCCATTTTATGTATCTTTGCTTATCAATGGATATAAATTGAGCAATTGCATTTTGGACTCTGGAGCTTCTGACAACGTCATGCCTACCAAAGTTGTTGATGCCTTGGGTCTCACATTGACAAAAACCATCGGAAGATGTTATTCAATGGAAAGGCAAGTTCCTCTTGTGGGGAAAATCAAAGATGCGTGAGATACTTGCTTCTTTTCCAGACAAAAGATTGAAAATGACTATCCTTGTAGCAGACATCCCAGTCTCTTATGGCATGTTGTTGAGTAGAAATTTTTGTAAAGAGCTGGGTGGAGAAGTCAAGATGGATTGGTCTTGTGCGCACATACCAATCAAAGGAGTTAATCAAGAAGTTAGAACCTGAGAAGAAATCCAAGTACACAGTATCAAAGTCTGAGGATCCTAGATCTCAGATCTTGTTTCAGGAATCTGATCACGGAGTCTATTATCTAGAAATGGATAAAGAAGAAGTTCAACCTGTGATTCAAGAACCACATCAACTTGACAACAAGGTTTGGTCTCTACGGAATTTGATGGTAGTTCTTTGTTCATGGATCCGGTGTGCGAGGCGTTGTTCTTATCTCTCCTGAAGGGAAGGTGCATGCACATTCCTTCAAATTGATGTTCGAAAATACTAACACACAATAGAGTATGAAGCGTTGTTGTTAGGCATGGAGCAAGCAAGAACAATGGGAATCAAGCTCTTACACATAAAGGGAGATGTTGAGCTGATTGTTAAGCTAGATAAGAGGTCTCTATCAAGTAAAAAGGACAAACTTCGGCATTATAGAGATCGAGTCTACTCTGCTATTATCCTGGATTTTCAGCTTTCTCGGTATCTTACATTCGAGAGAACAAAATTCAAGAGCTGATTCACTTGCGGTGCTTGCTGACTTTGTTAAATCGAGATCAGCCTCCCACATTTTTTTGAGGCAGGGGGATTACAAAGTTGAGATGGTCTTCCACCCGAAAAGTTTCGACAACGTCCATGATGGCAAGTTTTAACGATGACAAGCAGATTGCTGCCTTTCTCCAACAAAAGGACAACTTTGAAGAGATCTACTATGAGGGAAGCAGCAATTCACCTCAGAGACAAACTCTTTGTGGGAGAAATGGATGCGAACGTCTCGGGAAGTAGGAGATTATCGGCTAAAGGAAATAAAATTCCCAAAGGCTTGGTATCTCTTGAGGAAATGTTTGACAAGCATGATCAGATGCTTAAGAAGAATGAAGAAAGTGGGGAAGGTTCTTCCTCCGATACACAGTTACTAAATTTGGGAGCAGCAATGATCCCAAATTAGTAAATCTAGGTAAGTGTTGTTCAGAGGCAGAAAGAGAAGCTTTCTTGAGCTTCTTAAGAAATACATGGATGTTTTTGCCTGGTCTTACCAGGATCTAAAAACATATCAGCCTGCAGAAGTTCAACACTACATCCCATTAAAACCAGAACAAAAGCCTTTCAAGCAGAAGCTGTGGCGGCATAACCCTACCATTTCGGAACTATCTTTGCAGAGATCCAGAAGTTGTTAGATGCAAAGATTATTTATCCCATACATCATTCTGAATGGTTAGCCAACATAGTTCCTGTGAGAAAGAAGAGTGGCGAGATTAGGTTGTGCGTGGATTTTTGTAACCTCAATCAAGCTTCATTAAAAGATAACTACCCCATCCCCATCATGGATCACACTCTGCAGGTGGTCACTGGATCTGAGATGCTTTCCATGCTTGATGGTTTCTCAGGCTATAATCAAGTCAAGGTGGCTGAAGAAGATCAATACAAAACGACATTCATTACACCTTGGGGAACCTTTGCTTACCAGAAAATGCCGTTTGGTTTGATCAATGTTGGAGCTACATTTCAAAGAGCTATGGATTTAGCTTTTGCTCATCTCAAGGATATAAGCATAGTGGTGTACCTTGATGATCTGACAGTCTTTTCCAAAGATAGAAGCACACACATTTCAAATCTGGAAGAGGTTTTCATCTGATACCATGCAAACATGGTATTTCTTTGAACCCTAAGAAATCTATCTTTGTTGTAAAGAAGGAAAACTACTAGGGCACATTGTCTCCAAGGAAGGAACCAAGATAGATCCGGAGCGTGTCAAATCCATTCAGACATTGCCATTGCCAACATCAAAAAAAGGAGTTCACTCTTTCTTTGGAAAAGTTAATTTTCTCAGGAGATTCATTCATGACTTTCGTTGAGCTAACCCGTCATATCTCGAATATGATGAAGAAGACACAAGATTTCAAATGGAGCAGCGAAGGGAAGGAAGCTTTTGAGAAGATTAAGGAGGCCCTGTCAAAAGCCCAGTCTTGGTTTCACCTGACTTCAGTAAAGAATTTATTCTTTATTGTTATTCCTCGAACACACCATGTCAGCAATATTGATGCAGAAAAATCAAGAGGACGTAGAAGCTCGATTGCTTTCATGAGCACGCCCCTTAAAGCTTATGAGTTGAAATATACTCCCATGGAAAAGCACGCATATGCAGTGGTGAAGGCGTGTAAAGCATTCAGGTATTATATTCTTTCCTCACACACTGTGGTCTTGGTTCCAGATCTTAGTGAAATCTATCCTCACTCAACAAGAGTTAGGATTGTTAAGAGGCACATGGGTGACAAAGGTTCAAGAATATGACCTGGATATTAAACCTACAAAGCTGGTTCGAGGAAGAGTTCATGCGAACTAATGATGAGAGATGAAAGCAACAGTGCCAGAAGCAGATCAAGAAGAGATAGATGAAGATTTGCCTATGGTACTTTTTATAGATCTGGTGGAGGAGTGGTACAGTAACATTGCCTACTTTACGATGCGTATGGAGAATGCCGGATCAACTTTAGAAAAAAGAAGCGAACTATTAAACTAAATCCAAAGATTTTGTTCTTTGGGATAATGGTTTATACAAAAGAGGAATTGATGGCGTATTTCTCTAGATGCGTGGATAAAGCTCAACAGGATCAGCTATTACAACAGTTTCATGACATGGCTTGCGGTGGTCATTTCTCAGCCCGAGTCATTGCACACAAGATCCTCAGAGCAAGGTATTACTTGGCCCACACTTTTCAAGATCTTTGCATGAGTGGGTAGCTAAGTGCAAGCATGCCAACATTTTGTTGGGCGTGTGAAATTACTGCATTACCTTTAAAACCCATTGTAATTGAAGAACCTTTCAAGCGATGGGAATGGATTTTATTGGTATGCTTAACCCGGCTTCC
Organism: Taxus wallichiana var. yunnanensis; assembly: GCA_018340775.1. Classification (NCBI taxonomy): domain Eukaryota; kingdom Viridiplantae; phylum Streptophyta; class Pinopsida; order Cupressales; family Taxaceae; genus Taxus; species Taxus wallichiana. The sequence continues at coordinate 673,804,038 of CM031241.1, forward strand.
AGTGTGGCCATCACTACATTCTAACAACTACTGATTATTTCAGTAAGTGGGTAGAAGCCATTCCTGTGAAGAACGCCACTTCCGCCAGAGGTGTGCAGTTTTATAAAAGAAAATATTGTTGTCAGGTTTGGCGTGCCCAGTAAAATAGTAGTGAAACAACGCTCGAATCTTTCTTCTGAGGAGCTGGTTGATTCTGCTACACTCATGGGATTCAGCTGGTACATTCCTCAAACTACTATCCACAAGGGAATGGCCAAGCTGAATCAAGTAACAAAAACTTGGTAACTATCGTGCGCAAGCTAGTAACGGAAAATCAAAGGACTTGGCATAAAAAGTTGTTTGATGCATGCATTAGGGCGATAGAATTACACCAAAAAGGGCTATAGGCATGTCCCCATTTCAGCTATTATATGGTAGAGACACGGAGAGTTGCCTCTTACCTTGGGCTACTGCCCTCTGACTTTAGAGCCTGGAGGATTCTACATTCACGGATCTTATTGATAAAAGAATTATGTACTGAATTGAATTGGGAGTAGTCTGAACTCAAGTTGAGATAGGTTGTGAGCATCAAAGGAAGGTGAAAAGTCATCTTGAAAAAAAGCCGAGGAAAGAAAGTTTGAAGTCGATGATTGGGTCCTTTTATGGGACAAAAGAAGAGAAGCAAAAAGGCATGCATGGAAAATTTGATTCACTATGGAAAGGGCCTTTTGTGATTAAGAAGATCACCGGGAGCGAGATAGCTTCATTCTTGCTCATCGGGATGGAGTTGAATTGCCATTGCCTTTGATAGGCAACACTTGAAGTTATTAGGACATGAGAAGCAGGGTAAAAAACTGTATGTACATAAATAAAACTTTGTTTGTTTTTTTTTTTGTTTTTTTTTTTTGTTGTGTTTGTTTTTCCTACGACCCCGTGCCAAAAAAAGACAAGATACGAAACCGAGAGATGTTGGGATCTCATCTTTTCCCTTGTCATTTGACGAGAGAAAAAGATGTCCACGAGACGGAGCATTGGTGTCCCAGATTTCATCTGAAATGCATGACTACCTATCTAAAAAAATTCGTACTTTTAAAATAATGGGTTGTTTTGTGTTTTTATTGCCAGAAAGTTCTTGTATTGCGTCAAGATATTCCCAAAGAGCCATATTAGCCATTTTCGCCAAATACCCAGATGCCCAAAATTGTTATATTCTGTCGTCGGGATTTGTCTGCGGGAAATTTGTATTTAATTATTTTGAGCCCGTTTGAGGCAATTTGCGCTCCGATTTAACTCTGTTGTGATCGTACATATCATTATTCCTATATACTAGTAGGGTTTTAACTAGGAATGAGTTCTGGACTTTATTTGTGACTTTTGGCAACGTTTTGTGTTTTTGTGTTTTCCGTTTCGTTTTCTGTGAAATTTCTCTGGATCAATTCCTTTGCCGGTTTGGCTTGATTCTTGGCTTGGAGTAGCTGGAGATCATATACGCACGTTATGCCAGAAGGAAGTCGCCATCGGAGAGTCAGTTCTTTGGGAAAAAAATGAAGTCGTGCACCAAAAAAAGCCTCTTTTAGGCTGGCCGCATTTTTGGAAAAAGAAGAATTGAAGTGGATCATGGGAAAATTAGAAAGCAGCGGGCGGTGGGAATTTTGTACTACTAGTGAGGGTACTTTTTCCCATGAAAGCAACGCCACTTAAGTGATGATGGGAAAATTAGAGGCGCGGCGAGGCGGGGAATTTCTTACTGCCTTATAGGGTAAAAATTCCCATTGTGGAATAAAAAAAATCACTTAAGTGAATCATGGGATTTTATTGCTTGCCCAGGGTAAATAATCCCATTATGAAAGTCAAATGACTTAAGTGAATCATGGGATTTTCAGGGCTGCCTTGCAGGGTAAATAATCCCATTGTCATGTGTTTCTTAAAAATAGAATTCTTTATGTCAAAAAGTGCGCCCCCTTTGGAGAAGTAAAGGCAGCCTTTAAATTGATTAATTTAATTAATTATTCACCCAAAATAGGCGCCCAGGCTTGTGGAAAAGTCAACTAAAGTTAAAGGACAAAAGGTGGTTGAAAATAGATTGTTCTAAAATTAAATAAATTTATTTATTTAATGGCAGCCCCTTTATGTCAAAAAGTGCGCCCCTTTTGGGAGAGAAATAATACTTTTTAAAGTATTAAATGATTAAATTAATTCCTATTTTCAGTGGCTAAGGTCAAAGCATATTGTGAGGCTTGAGTTAAGTGGAAGCAGAAGTCTAAAATTAAATAAATTTAATTTATTTAATGGCAGCCATAAGCATGCACAAAATAGGCGCCCCATTTGAAGAGTGAAGCTTATTAATTAATTAATTAATTGTCAGTAATAGCAAAGACATTAATTAATTATAGAATCACAAGGGTTATATAAGCAGGGGCTGCCATAAGGATGAATTAATTAATTCACAGGTAAAGAAGTGCAGCCCAGAGGAAAAGTGCCCCATTTGAAGAGGATTTTTGCTCAAAAGAAGGTGAAATCAATGCTAAAAGCTTCCAATTTTGGCGCACAGGTTGAAGGAAGTTGATTTGTGTCTGGATAATTGTTTGCATAAGTGATACAGGTGCTCAGGTGAAGTTGGAAAAATTCATGCTCACTTTGCATGCAAATAAAACATCAATTTTTGGGGCAGCAGGCTTGAATTATGCAGATTTTTATGATTAAAATTCATTGTTCATGTTCGGTTGCCATCTTTGTCTGAATTAATTGCAGGAATTCGTTACAGGTGCTTTACAAAAGAAAAGGAGCTTTAATCAATGTCCAATACATTGAATATATCCTCCGAATCTGAAGAATTATCAGATCTTTTGATTTTGAAGAATTCGGCCGAATAAGAAGAAAAAGAATTATTGAGACAAAGATAGACAAAGCCATGGCAAAGAGGATGAAAAGAAAGCACAACGGAGTCATGCATCACTTCAAATTTGTAGACATAGGAGACACAGATCTAGGTCGGAACCTCTTTCGAATTGATTGATAGATCAGAGCGGGAAAGACTTCACTCATGCGTGCGATTAAAAGCGGTGGAATTATTCGAGCTGAGTACTGCAGCCTTTCCATACATGCCCGATTGCGAGTTCGTTATGGAGTGTGCTAGGTCTTACCATCCTTCATCCAGATCAGTGCGAGATGCTACGGGGAAAACAATAATTCGGTTGGGGCGAGTTCATCAATTATTGTTTGAAGATTCTGGCTCGAAAGGTGGTGACTTCCATTAGCATTCAGGATGCCGGCAGCAGGTGGGAGAAGCATAGAGTTGATTGCGTGAACATAATGAACAACGAGATACATGAAGAAGCCCGAGATCTCCTTCTAAGTTCCCAAGAACTCTTCCAGCGGTCAATCAGTGCGGGAGGTAGATGATATTGCCAAATTGTTATGCGGGATAAATGGCGAAGCGACGCTCACACTTTCCGTACATGGATGTATGCTTTCATCAGGACCATTGAAGTCAACAAGGTTGATTCCATAATCAATTGGTCGGAAATCATTAGCGGACAACATTGGTGAGCAACTCGGAGCGTGAAGCGTACTTTCGGACTTCAAAATGACTTCTTATTTGGTATATGCGCTGACTTCACAAGGCATCTTCTCAAATTTGGATAGATGTGGCGTTCTTTCTAAGGACCCCATTTTGAGTGCTACCCATGACTTCTTTGTACTACTGTGTGAGAAAGATTTCAAAGTGGTCGATGATGGATTCTTCTACGAATTCATTTAGGTAAACGAGGGACCTAAAGGCCAACGGGGTGGTGAAAGAAGCGTGGGAAGCTGTATCCAAAATTGGCAGTCTATTCATTCAGTTTGTAGATTTCACATACCTCAGGGTTACTGGCTTTTCTGGAGAACCGGTTAAGTTGCCCAGATATCGAATGATAGATTGATCACCATGGAGCTAAGCAGACAACTTGTGGAGATACACGACCTTCAGTCGAAATGGCACAAGTCTACGGGCTTCTTCCCGATCACTGTGGGACATTATAGCTGCCAGAGCATTCATAAGAGCCCGAGGATTGGAAGCGGAAATGTTATCCGAGTATGAGCAAGAGTTCTTTCGGCACGGCTGAACTTCGATCCATTTGGAGTAGCCGGGAAGACGATCTCCCAGGAGTACGCACATGTGCCTTCATTAGAGGATTTTTGGATGAAGTGCAAAAGTGAGTACGAGGTTAGAAAGAAGGATTTCAGCAGGCTATCAGCATGGCAAGTGTTCGACTTTGGACTAGCGCGGATACCTGCGGATCTTAAAGATGATGGGAATGTGTTACTTGACACTTACCATCAAATGGGAGGAGATAGAGCCGTACTTCAGGATAACGTAGGGGGTTGCCATACGATTGAAGAAAGGTCTAGCGTTGTTTTGGTGAATACTTCAAACTAGTTGCTGATGAAGGGATATTGCCTTGATGAAGCATTGATGAATCAAATCACGGAAACTTCGGCGCAGGAGATTCCCTCAAGAGGAAGCACGGAGGAGAAAGTAGCAGAAGGTCGAGAAGATGAAAGTGCATCAGAAGATCTCAATCAAAGGAGAAGATCACTTCCACGGCTATGACTTTAGTTCGGCTTCTCGGCATCGATACTTCACCATTGTTGCACCTCGGTGAGGACACTTCCATGCCTCCCTTGAATCGTGAAACATTCATCTTCTCTCCTCAGCCACTCCATTCGGCTTTGTTCGAGAAGAGCGTTGAAGCTGTTTGTAGATGGTAGAGTTTGAAAGAGCTTTGTCCTTGGATGATTCAGAAGATGGCAGCCATAAACTTATAGCAGTTTCTGATGGAGAGGAAAGCAGAAGCGGGAGATAGTAGTGCACTCAGTGACTTCTCATTCTCAGAAGTAACTTCTCAGAATGGTTGGCTTCGCATTGGTTCCAGAAGCTAGAGTGGAAATGAACTTGGAGGAACACGACTTGCAGCTACTCCAGAGTCTAGGCGGAAAAGACAGAAGACCTAAAGTTGCTAAGGTAACTTCGAGGTTGATCATCGAGGAGTCGGGGCGAAGTTTCTTTGAGATGTCAGTTCCGGCGGAAGGAAAAGGAGGATGAGCTCACGGCGAGAAGATATAATGATGGCGAGTACCCATCGGTCAAGCCACCACAGAAGGATTGAAGCAGGATACACAGACATTGATAGATGCTCTATTCCTTAGGCTTGAGCGAGAGAAAAGGCGGAGAAAGGCGAGCTTGAAGCGAGGTATCTCAGTTGTGCGAGATCATAGCCAAGGTTGCTAAATCTTCCACTCGGCCCATTTCGGAGCGGTGAGTGATCATCTTATGCGGGAGATGGAGGATGCAAGCAATAGGTGAAAGCTATTGTGAATGGAAGAATCGATTATTCGTCAAGCTACACTATCTGACTTGGAGAGGTGCCGTGCCCCCACTGAAGGTTATGAATGATGCAAATCAAATCATTTGAAAGCAGTGGTGATGAGCATAGTAGATATGAACACGATTCTTGAGAGTAACTTTGAGTACTTTGGCGAAATCAACAAAGCTTCGGGAGAAGTATTGGTTGCGAGAGCATTATGTACTGCGGATGGATCGGTTGAGAAGGGAAGCATTTGGAGTTTGCAGTATCTTTCCGTTTGGAGATCTGCAGAGTTTTGTTGAAGAGGATGCAGGCACTTGAGAGTAAGACATCGTCCTTACCAGACAATATCATTTCTTTCACTGAGGAGGAAGTGGTCGGAAATGTTACTTCATACGTGCGGATCATTCCTAGCAGAGTGCCTAATTCCCTGGAAGGGTCTCTTGATGGTACAAAGAGAATTGATGGAGCTCTTAAACCTTTCACGATGAATTCCATTAGCGGTGGTGGCTTTGAGGCGGATATTGCGAGGTTCGGGCCGAGCTTGGAGGATGTGGAAGAGTGTATCAAGGTGTTGAACGAAGGATTGCTGCAGTTCAGGACAGAAAAGGAAGCGGTGGCTAAAACAGATGGGAAGATGTTGAATTACATGTTCGACAAGTATATCCAGTATCAAAACAAAAAGAAGACATAAATGTTACAGTTGGCTTGACTTCTTCTATTTTCCACGTTCCCGGATGAAATTGTAAAACTTTAAAGTTATTGGTTTTGAAACCATTACTTAAAGTTATGTGGAACAATTCTATTAGTTAAGTGATACATGTGTCACTTAAGGAGAAGTTAGTGGAGGATGATTGCCAAATGTCATCTTTACTTGTTGTTTATGTTTCAGTTCAGTTGAGTTTCCCATTTGTACTTTCCCTTCTACATTCTATAAGTAGAAGAAGAACCTCGGGTTAATGATCGAGAATTTGTAAGCAGCATCCTTGTGTTCCAGACTTTGTGCTGAAACCCTTGAGAGCCACTTGAAGCAAAGGAATATACAAGAGCAGATTTCCGGAGAACTTTTTGTGTCGGTGTATTGTGTTTCTAGCTTTTATATCTTAGATCTTTTAAATAAACTTTGTGTTATTTAGATCTAGATCTAGAGCTACCTTTGCTTATAATTATGTGTTTATATCTATTGGTTTCTTCTATGTGCATGCAATCAACTCTGCTATCTATTGATTGGGATGCACATCTTCCCCATTTCTTCTTTGTGTTTATATAATTCCCTGTGTTCCCTTTTACTCTTTCTCGTTTAGGATGATGCAAACTCTATTTTATTTGTGTTAGTTATTTATTGTTCTTCTTCATGCGATAATAGACTCTGTTTTTACTTAAATATTTCATGTTCCTTCCTTCCATTCCTTTCCTTCATTCCATTCCATCTCCCTCATTCACTTTTCTTTCCATTGATGTTCCAAACACATCCCACATACAATTTTGAATGTACATATGTAAATACGATTTTGGTTTTCAATAAAGGCAACCTCACCTTCATTGAGGAGGGACTTCATTCCCACACAGTTTCATGTCATTTGCATGCATGAAAATCCACATGCTAACACACTACAATTCCAAATTTGAGAAAGAAAGTGCAATGATCATCTATGATTGGGACAACATGGAAGGAACTGTGGAGTCCAAGGTAATCATTGTTATCCATTTTTTCCCCTTAGAAAAAATGGACAAAAGTGGTTAATTACACCATGGAATCAGAAAAATTCCTTCATTGAGAGTTTGGGATTATTAGGCACAATTTCAAACTTTGAGAGTGTTTGGTGTTCCAAAGTAAGGTTTGGGATCATGTTGAACTACTCTCCTTTTAAGGTCTTCGAGGCTCAAGGTTCACTTAGAGTGGAAAAATTGGCCTTGGTGGGTCCATCTCCGAGTCAACATGGGCCTAAAATGTTTAAAATCAATAAATTATGTTTAAAGGAGTTATATTGTGTTTCCATCACCCACCGATTTCAAGAAAGAACCCCGGGAGATCAAATAATGGGGAAAGATCATTTTGGGGGATAAATTAGATTGAGCAAAAATAGTTAGGTGAGTTGGCATGCATCCACGAGAGCGAGAGCTCCAAGTAAATTAGTTTTATCATGATCACCATAACAAGTTTCCTAAGGTTGTGGAAGGCTAGCTCGTTGAGCTAGGTTAGATTGGAAAATCGTGAATTTCACAAACGAGCATTGAATGGATCGAGCAATGGAACAACTCGGAACATGAAATATGGCTCATTCAAGCTTGGCATAGGAAAGCAGAGTTGAGTCAACACATGACTCGCAACATGACCGGGGCAGTTAATGGCTCGGCGTGTGGGATATTGCATAGCTGAAATTTGGATGACCAAAAGCGAGGTAACTTGTTGAGTGGCTCAATGCATTAGAGAGGTTGCATGGATGATAAGTAAGTGCTCGCGGTTCAAAGATCATCTTAAGAAATGTAAGGAGAATATCCACTCAAGAGAGGAGCTCACTTTATGCGGCATGTGGCAAATGAAGAAACTTAGGATGGTACTTGTGGCTCGTCAAGTTGGCATATGGGGTGAAGCGGTTACATATATGAATGTGCGATCAAAAAGAAGTTGAGTGGGCTACTCGGTGAGCGAAACAAATAGGATAATGTTCAAGTTCGATGAACAAAGGTGAATGAGAAAGCTCACAATTCGGGAGCTCGAAGATCGGTTCGACGGGGCGGAGATGGCATCAACTCTCGAGCTCAAAACGTAAGACTCGGTGGAAAGCCGACTTAGCGGGGCCAAGATACTAGCGACGAGCGGGAAGGAGAGTTGTGTTGTCATAGGGAAGCCAATGGCTCAATATTGGGCTTGAAGGCATGGGCAAGTTGATTGCTAACACTAGGATGACACATCCAGGAGCTCGGGTTTGAGAGTGCACGAAGGCAAGCTCGAAAGAATGGCTTGACATCGAGGCCGAGGCGAGAGAAGAGTGGAAAAGCCGATAACTCAATGAGTTCTCAGGACGAGCTTGTGGTCGGTTTGGCAATGGAGCTAAGATGAAAATCTTAGGATTCGAGGCCATGCCATAGAATTGGAACATAATGCATGATTTGGGTGAATTTCTCACACATTGGTGACAGTCGAGATAATCCCAAGCTTGAAGACCAACTCGTAAGGGGCTTGGTGAATACAAATTTGAGAAGGACTTCATAGGTGTTTGATTTCAGGTTTTGAGCATGTATGAGATTGGAAATCGGAATGTTCCCTGAGTGAGTTGATGAAATGCGAGCTCAACTTCCAAACTCCGAAGTCCAAAATTCAGATTTCGGAGTCAGATCGTTTTGGGTTTTGGGAGCTCACGAGCTTGATTTAGAAGCATAATAATTTTGGATGTCGGAGATGATAACGTGTGCGAGGCTCAACATGCTTTGAGGGTCTTCGTATTCGAGAATATGATTTGCTCCTCAACATAGGATCATCGTGGAGTCGATGAACGAGTTTAGGGTGAGGTGTTCTCAAGGTGTCGAGGTAAATGCTTTGAGTTGGCGGGGTGATGTTGGTAATGTGGAGGCATATTTTTAGAGGGTTGGACCGAGTCATCGACAAGTTATTAGATGACTTGGTGGCATGGGGTCTTATTCGGATGACGTGAGTCACATGGCGAGGCACTCGATAATCTCGTTGATCAATACAAATGTGAGGCGCCCAATAAAAATCAAAGAGCTCGGTGGGAAAAGAAGATAACTCATGGTGTTAGGTGGAGGTCACGGGGATAATGAAGGAACCCGGTCAATGAAATGAGGGTGCGTGGAGGATTAAAGTGGTGACCGGTAATAACAAAAGTGGTGGCTATTAAAAGTGAAGAGTTCACTTGAGAGATAACGCAAGCGAGCTCACCGGCCCGGCTCACGAGCTATTTTGGTGAGCCATATTCCAAGCCAGCACACTAAGACCCCCCTTAAACATAATTTCAACTCCGTGGATCCCACAAATAGACCAAAGGTGACCTTTGAGGATTGTTAAAATGTTATTTTTTTAAATGGATAAAATTTAAATTTTTGAATTTATGGAGGCATGGTGGGGGGAAGTTTTCTCGGGTAAAATTGGTGATGCAATCGGGCATATAGTGTTGCAAGCATCACGAGAAATTATCAAAGGCCATACCCTACTACAATTTTTCCTAGTTTTTAGGAGTTCTTCCTTATTTCTCTCACACACTCAAGCAACACTATAAATTGTAAGGGGTGCATTATTTCAAGAGGTTAGAAAATATTTTCAAGCTTCACGTCTCTTCACAAGATGAGTTGTGAATTTGGAGGCTTTAAGCCTTCCTTCCAAAAATTGTAATGGCAACCTCTGCCTCATCCTAGTTGTAATGATGCACTATGCAAGTGCTTGGAATAATCAAATTATGTTTTGTGGCTAATTGTTTGTCCTTGCATCATTTTGGTTGCTTTCATTTTGCCTCTCTCATGTTTGCATGTATAATGTGTAACTTTTATTTCCATTGTAGGTTTTGGGAGTTGTGCTTATCAGGGAATGGTGTATTGTATGTTTTGTGGTTTGTGATACTTGTCTCTCCTCTCTGCTGCAACCATCCTTCTCCATTGGAAAGTTGGAAATTTTTCTAGCAAAACCCCTTTCTTGGTGCATCACCACTTCTAGTATAGGTTTTATTTCATGCAATCTCTCTCCCTAATCCCTAGAAATGTTAGTATAGGTCTAGTTAGTTATTTTCCTTACATTAGGAGTAGTGTAGTGCTTAGTTTAGGAAGAGGAAGTTGGCCTTCTCCGGAGGTTCACCTCAAGCCCGCAAGTCCCATAGCTTGAGAGGTGATCCCATGTTACCCAATCACATTGAATGTCCCATTCGGACATGGGCCATTTAGGGGGTGCAATGATTTGGTGATGAAATAATTTGGCATGCCGGTGGGACAATAAAATTCATATTTTTCACATGTGTGTATGTTTGTATTCACTGCATTTTATTGAGTTGTTGTGCTCTCAATGAAATTCCAACCTTAAGAGGTATACTCAAGCACAACTAACAACTCCATTGGTCTAAGTAACCCACTCTCTGAGTTGCAGAATTTCATTTTTCACCCATTTCCATCCATTTTTATCCCACATCTTTCCATTTTCTTTCAGTCCATGAAGTTGTGCAATCATGACTTCATTCCCAATGTGGAATTCCCACTTGCAGCAACAACAATGCTTTCCATCTTCAGGATATTATAATCCACCTCCAGACCAATTTTATGATGAATATCAGTTTGAGTATGCATGTCTACATGAGAAAAATGCAGATTAGTTTGGTCATCCACCAAACTTTGGAGCTATTGAAGAACAATGGTATGCAAATTTTGGAGGCTATCCTACACCTGAAGAAGACCACTTGCAAAGAAAGGTTCAAGAGTTGGAGTATAGCATGGTGCAAATAAGGATTAAGTGACAAAGGCAACTCATATTTTATTCAAGATTATGTACCCTGGATTGGATCTATACCAGGTGAGTTTAATCCTAAGCAAAATCTCCATTGGATAACTACAACATTGCTTGAGATTGGAAAATGGATTAAGAAGAGAGAAGCTTATGAATGTAATGTTAGTCAATCCTGTCAATGGGAGGTCCCTGCATTATCACCTTACAACCCTCTTCCCATGTCTCCATCCATGCAATTTCAACTTGAGCCCCATAGTCCTAACCTTCTAGTTGTTACCCCTATGGTGGAATTCACTTCTCTATCTCCTATTCTTCCATCCCACACTTAAATTTTCCACGCTTTTCTCTTCTAAATTTCCTTCCCTTCCACAAAAGCAAGAAGTTGTACCTTATCCACCATATCAAACAATGAAGGAAGATTTTGAATCCCAACCCACCCCTCCTCTTGTATTCCCAAACCCATTTTGGGAGGACCAAACTTATAATATTAGTGAAGAGAAGGAGAATATGGTTAATGAGATTAGCAAAGAAGATCTTGCAAATAATCTGAAGGAGTGGGTTGTAAGACTTAACATCAAGAAAATCCCTCTCCTAATTAAGCTTCCATTCAAGGTTGAATCTCAAAAGTAGGTGGTGAAGACTGAATGTACACAAGAATAAGCACAAGTGAACAATGAACAACAATGCACTGTTTGGAATGTAGCATACATGTTGGCACTATGTTCATAGAAGTTATTGATTTACTTTTGGTTGCAAAGTCCATTTTAGAAGAGCAAGAGCTAGCTCCAAGTTCACGAGAAGAGGAGCTGAGTAAGAAAAAGAAGAAAATCTCCCAAATGTGTAGAATGTCTCAAGTGAGTGCAGTGATCTTGATTTCCTTGCATGTCAAGAACTTGCAACATTTCTGAACATTGCAACAATTTGCAAAGAGTTTCATCAGATGTTGAAATCAACCACAAAGGGCTTCATGTTGTGGAGGAAAGCAATGGAGACTCAATGGCTTTGAATTCAGAGTAGATCATTCAGGAGGTCTCAAATTCTTCTTCCTCTTCATCTATTAAAAAATATGATTTCTTAGATGAATTCAAGCTTTCTAATTTCATGCTTGAGGATGAAGAATATCAGGGTGAACAAAATGCCAATCTAGAAGACACCATGATGGAATTTGAACTCTCAACATAGCTAAGAAATGGAGAGGTTGACTATTTTCATATTTGGATGAGCATTTTGATGAACAGGAGCCTATGGAACTTGACCTTTTCATGTTTTCATCACATCTTTTCCAACACAAAAGTCTTATTGCTTTGGAGGGAGACTTAGGAGAGAAACATGTTTCCCAGAACAATCTTCTTGATCCAAGATTGGAGGAATTGAATATTCCATATGACTCATTGAACAAAGAGGAAAAGGAACACACGGGAGAAGCTAATTCAAATTCGAAACACTGAATGGAGATGTCATTATTGAGATTTTTTTACTCTCAATTGTGAAACTTGATGAATCTTCCATGGAGAAAAGACAAGGAAACTTGTTGCCCTTAATAGAACTATAGAGAAATAGATGGAATATTTTTACCTTGCAAGTTTCATGTTTGATAAGGAGATTAAAAATGAAGGTCAAATTTGTCCATCGAGAAGAGGAGGAAATCGTAGGCGAGCAACATACTTCAAGCACTTGCAGTGATTCCAACAATCACTCCATTAGAGACCACAAGCAATCCCAAAGAGAGCTACATGTTATGGAGGAACTCCTTGTTGTCAAGGAAGACAAAGGAAATTAAGAGAGCATCACTTTAGCACCATTCATCCAAGAATGTTTGTAGGATGAATTCCTTATTAAAATTGAAGCTCGAGTAGCGGGTATAGTCAAAGGGTTAGACTGTGTCCCATTAGGTATTTGGCTTATTTAGAGCCAAAAGAAGAGCCAAAACCATTCACATTCACTTTAGAATGTGAGGATGAGTATCAAGAACCCCAAGGATCAGTTGCAGTGCCTCTACAAAAAAATGCAGAGAAACTAAAAGAGGCATGCTTTCTCTTTCAGTTGATGCCTTGGTGAACCAAGTGGAGAATTGGGCTTGTTTCATTTTTCACTCTCAGTCTTAGCCATGTCCATTGTAAAATCATCTACATGGCTGCCCATTGTGAGGAAAGGAAGCTATTTTACACAACTAGTTGTAGGGTTTGTTTATCTCACTTGTGCCTCTAGTTAGTGTAGAGTAGGAATAGGTTTTCTTTCAACAAAATAAGTGTCTGACACACTCTACACATTTCATTTGAAGCATGTATGGTTTTAGTTGTTGTGTGTGTTGTGTTTCGTTGTTGCTCTTGCATAATGTGTCAAAGGTGAAGTTTTCGAAGAAGGAAAAAATCAATTTTTAATAGAGTTCCATGATGTCCAAAACCAATAGGTGTTTTATTCCAAACTCCACAATGTGCTATTTGTGCTTGGAAATCATTAGATTCAACGTGATTTATACTTTGACAATATTAGATTTCGGGACAAGTTTAAGCATTCTACTTGAGAATAGGAATCTCATTGTTCAAGATTAGTTTTGAGATATCAATAGTGACTCCATGCCTAATGGATACATAAGGCTTCTAGACTAGTGCTTAACAGGAAAGCATCCCTGAGAGGTTCACCAAAAATGTTATCCATTTTTCCCCCTTGGGAAAAAATGGACAATGATGGCTAATTGCACCCCTGGAACTAGAAAAATTCCTTCATAGAGAGTCTACGGTTATCAGGCACAATTTTAAACTTTGAGAGCATTTACGGTGTTCCGGTAAGGTTCGGGATCATGTTCAACTACTCTCCCTTTTCTAGGTCTTGGAGGCTCAAGGTTCATTTAGAGTGGAAAAATCGGCCTCGGTGGGTCCATCTCCAGTCGACACGGGTAGAAAATGTTCAAAATCGATAAATTATGTTTAAAGGAGTTATATTGTGTTTCCATCACCCACCGATTTTGAGAAAGAACCCTAGGAGATCAAATAATTAGGGTAGGATCATTTTGGGGGCTAAATTGCATTGATTAAAAATAGCTCGTTGAGCATTTCAGTGAGTTGTTGGGCGAGTGACATGCATCCACGAGAATGAGAGCTCTAAGTAACTTGGTTTGATCATGATCACCATAGCAATTTTTGAAGGTTGTGAAAGGTTAGCTTGTTGAGCTAGGTCAAATTGGAAAATCATGAATTTCATAGGTGAACATTGAATGGCTCGAGCAATGGACCAACTCGAGAATTCAAGCTTGGTGTGGGAAATTAGAGCCGAGTCAACACATGACTTACAACATAACCAGAGTGAGATCAATGGCTTGGCGTGTGGGAGATTGCATAGCTCGGGTTGGATGGCCAAAACCGAGGTAAGTCATTGAGTGGCTCAATGCATTGGAGAGGTTATGTAGGAGACGATAGGTAAGTGCTTGCGGTTCAAAGATCAACTTAAGAAATGTAAGGATAATATAAACTCAAGAGAGGAGCTCATTTTATGTAGTGTGTGGAAAATGAAGAAACACGGGATGACATTGTGGCTTGTCGAGTTGGCGTATGGGGTGAAGCGGTTAGCACAGGTATGAATGTGAGGCTGATAGAGAAGTGGGTAGGATACTCGGGTGAAGAAAATAAAGAGGATAGCGTTCATGTTCGGTGAACATAGGTGAATGACAAAAATTGCAGCTCGGGAGCTCAAATATTGGTTCGACATGGTGGAGATGACATCAATTTACAAGCTTGGAACGTAAGACTCGGTAGAAAATTGGCTAGGCGAGGACCAAAATACTAGTTGAAAAGTGGGAAGGAGAGTTTGTATTATCACATGGGAAGCCAATGGCTAGACATTAGGCTTAAAGGCATGGGTGATTTGATTACCAATAGTGGGACGACACAGCTAGGAGCTCGGGGTTGAGAGTGCACAAAGGCGAGCTCAAAAAGAATGGTTTGACATCGAGGCCGAGGCAAAGAAGAGTGAAAAGTCAATAACTCGGTGAGTTCTCAAGGATGAGCTTGTGGTCATTTTGGCGATGGAGCTAAGTTAGAAATCATAGGAGCTAGGTCATGCCATAGAATTGGCACACACGGCATGATTTAGGCAAATTGCTCAAACATTGGTGATAAGTCAAGATAAGCTGAGCTCGAAGAACAACTTGCGAAGGGCTCGGTGAGTGTAGATTTGAGAAGGACTTTAGAGGTGTTCAATTTTGGGTTTTGGGCGTGTATGAGTTCGGAAATCAGAATGTTCCCTAAGAAAGTTGATGAAATGCGAACTCAACTTCGAACTCCGAAGTCCAAAATTTGTACTTTGGATTTTGGATTCAGCTCATTTGGGTTTCGGGACTTCACGAGCTTTGGATTGAAGCATAGTGATTTGAGTTTGAAGATGATAATGTGTGGGGCTCAACACGTTGAGGGTCTTTGGACTTTGAGAATTTGATTTTCTTCTTCAACGCAAGATCATCGTGGAGTTAATGGTTGAGTCGAGGGTGAGGTGTTCCCGAGGTCCAAGGTAAATGTTGAGTTTGCAAGGTGATGTTGGTAATGTGGCGACATTTTTTTAGAGGGTTTACTACGTCATCAACCGAGTTGTTAGATGATTGGGTGGTGTGGGGTCATGTTTGGATGACATGAGTCACATGGCGAGGCGCTCGATAATACTCATTGATCAATAAAAATGTGAGGTGCCTAATAAAAATCAAAGAGCTCTCCTTGAAAATTAGATAGTTCATGGTGTTAGGTGGAGGTCACGAGGATAATGAAGGAACCTAACCAATGAAATGAGGGTGCGTGGAGGATTAAAGCGGTGACCAATAATTACAAAAGTGTCGGTTGTTAAAAGTGAAGAGTTCGCCGAGAGATAAAGGGGAACTTTCCGGCCAGCTTAGGTGAGCTATTTGGTGAGCCATTTTCCAAGCCATCACACTAAGAACCCCCTCGAACATAATTTCAACTCCGTGGATTCCACAAATAGATCAAAGGTGACCTCCGAGGATTGTTAAAATATATATTTTTTAAATGGAGAAAATTCAAATTTTTGAATTTATGGAGGCATGGTGGGGGAGGTTTTCTGGTACGATTGATGATGCAATCAATCATATAGTGCTTGCAAGCATCATGGGCAATTATCACGAGGCCATACCTGCTACAATTTTACCTAGTTTTTAGGAGTTCTTCCTTCTTTCTCTCACACTCTCAACATCGTTATAAATTGTAAGTGGTGTATTATTTCAAGAGGTTAGACAATCTTTTCCAAGCTTCCCCTCTCTTCACAAGCTGAGTCGTTGTGAATTTGGAGGCTTTCAAGCCTTCCTTCTAAAAATTGTAATGGAAACCTCTGCCTCATCTTGTTGTAATGATGTGTTGTGCAAGTACTTGGAATAATCAAATTATGTTTTGTGGTTAATTTTCTATCCTTGCATCATTTTGGTTGCTTTCATTTTGCCTCTCTCATGTTTGCAAGTATATTGTGTAACTTTAATTTCCATTGTAGGTTTTGGGAGTTGTTGTGCTTATCATAGAATGGTGTATTGTAAGTTTTACGGTTTGTGACACTTGTCTTTCCTCTCTGCAACCATTCTTCTCCATTGGAAAGTTGGAAATTTATCTAGCAAAACCCCTTTCTTGGTGCATCACCACTTCTAGTATAGTTTTTATTTTATGCAATATCTTTCCCTAATCCCCTGGAAATGTTAGTATAGGTCTAGTTAGTTATTTTCCTTGCATTAGGAGTAGTGTAGTGCTTAGTGTAGGAAGAGGAAGCCGGCCTTCTCTGGATATTCACCTCAAGCCTCAAGTCCTATAGCTTGAGAGGTGATCCCATGTTACCCAATCACACCGAATGCCCCATTCAAACACAGGCCATATGCGAGGTGAAATGATTTGGTGATAACATTGATCATAACAACAATATAGAATAGGGAGCATAGTTTTTTGCATGCATTTGCTATATTTATTTGAGAGGCTCATTACTAAGAAGGGGTTCAAGGTGAAGGGGGTTGTGTGTTAAGGCAACTATCTTATTAGGGCATTCATGGGCATCACATGGATACTTCAAGGAGAAGTTTACATCAAAATCAGAATGGTGCAATAGACACATGGTGAGGTAACACCAAACTTGGAAGGTGGTGCAAAGATTCACCCACATGGAAAGAGGAGAGCAATGGTTGATGATCTCCTACCACCCAAGGAAGGAGGGAACATACTTGGGACAACCATGTACCAAATTTCCAGCCTTAGTGATGTTGTCATAACCCTCGTACCACTTCAATACAATTGGTTTTGCAGGGACTCCCAATCATGAGAAGGAAGGGGTTACAGTTTATGATTGTTGATAAAGCATTTTCAGTTCCTACATTGTACACACCTTTGATTTTTGCAAAGGAATATCAATTTAGTTGTTTATATCATCGCTAGGATCCTAGAACAACTGTTATTAGTCATGCATAGCTACAAGTTTGCACATTTTAAGGGGGTTTTATCATTGGATGATGTGGGTAGAAGGTTTCTGTCGAAGGGAACAAACATTTCAGACACCATAGTTTTGATTCGGGTGAAATTCCATGTGGGTGGTGGCTGTTGTAACTTGTTTCTAGTCTATACACATTCGATTCACACCATATTGTGGGAGGAACAATTGGCCATAGCATTGAACTATCTATCTTAACAATTATAATACTCTTTCTAGATCCCAATTGATTCATGACTCAACTATTCTGGATGCACTCGTTGAGATTGTTGAAGGAGCTTCACTTGGTGCAAAATATTCTACTCATGTCAGAGGGGTGCAACAAAATTCAATTTCTTCACACAACAAAGCGGTGGTTAGTAATTTCCAATCTCAAAGATTGATTTGGGATCCTGGGATTTGCAGAAAGGTTCAGTCCAAAGGAGTTGAAGAGTTGAGCTTGCAATTGCTTGAGGGAAAGCAATTTTGGGAGGGGAGGATTATAATGTACCATTCTCAAAATCAGTTTTGAGAAGACCTTTATCTTAGTTTTTATTTCCTATACATGTAAAGGGTGCGTAAGGAAATAATTTAATAGTTTAACTTAAGTTGTCAAAAAAGTAACTTTATGTTATATTCATAAAGTGACTTAAGTTGAAAAATTAACTTTAAATTATAGTTATAAAAAGACAACTTATGTTTTATTGTTAAAAGGTGACTTTTTAATAAAGCAAAGTCAAACATCAAAATAGAAGTGGGACATCCCATTTGGGGACCTTTCCTTGTGAAATGTACCATGAAAAGTTATAAAAGAACATGAGGGGTCATTTGGAGCTCACTTTTGACTACATCTCTCTTTCATTTTGATGAGTTTGAGCTTTGTGCTTCAACTTCTGCATTTGAGGATGAAAACCCTCCTTTGCAATCTACATTTGAGGATGAAAACCCTTCGATGTATTTAAATTTGAGAATGAAAATCCTCTAATATTCAAGGCTGACTCCATATAGGAGTTGCATTTGGGCATCCATTCAAAGTTCTACAATTCAAAATATGATTCAAGAACTAGGGCATCATTTAGGGCACATTTCTTATCAATTTCTAGGATTTTGTAGCTAAGGCATCACATTCTAGGTCATATTTCATGATTATACAACTAGGGCATTAAAAATGCCAATTGGGACAATGCATTTTGGGGTTTTACCCTTATTCAAGGCATATTTTAGTGCTAGAAGACCCCCTTCTAGGACTATTGCAACTATGATTCAAAGTGGGTTGGGTGCTAGGGTTTGCACACAACCATATTCTGCCCTAGAGCACCATTTTCAGTCAGTTGGAGCCATTCATTTGCAATATTTTTCCAATAATGGTCAGTTGTACTTTTTATTTATTTCCAGTCTGAAAATAAAAATAAAAAATTAAGTTTTGATGTAAATATGATCTTTTCAATCAAATCCATATTTTTGGAGGTGTTATCAATGTTTTATGATATTTGGGTATTTAATTTTGAGGGTTTGCATTAATAAATTAAAGAAACCGGATTGGTGTCTCTTTATTACAAGGGTTTATTGAAGAAAATTATATCATTGTAATTTTTTCATAAGGGTTTTCTAGAAAATCCAAATTTCATTAATTTATGCCCTTAAGGGACATTACTGAGGTTTGCTTTAGAGTCTTTTCTGGAGTTAATACATCAACACTAGCATTATCATTAGAAAAATCATCATCATCAACAATAAACTAAAATTTCTTATGTGTTTTCGACATACACATTTCATGTCATCTAAAATGTTCAATCCAACTAAAATACTTATGCTTCATGAACTTAGTAGGAAAATATTGCATATAATAGTGATTGAAAAAATGAGTGTTTTTGGCTACATGATATGCATGTATGTAGATTAAAATAACCACTCGACATATGACCTTGACATTCATTATGAGAACAAGTATGATCACCTCTAGGAGTAGACGATGAATCATAAAAAAGGAGTACAACTCGACTATCACATAGATAACCCCATAAACAAAGTGAATTGGTTTGGAACATGAAAACCGATAGGACCAATATACCTTAACCAACACGATACTTATTGGCTAGGAATTCCTACCATAGACAATAGGTGAAAAATCAACAATAAGAATTTGAACAAGTGTATGATCCACATGGGCTTGGAGTGCTTTTGAACACCCTCGGGCTTAGAAACAGAAAAATCAACATTTGTTTTGAAACTATTCACAACAATATTTTTAGTACTAACATACAATACAACATGATTGGTTGGTTTTACAGCTAGCTTGACAACATTTGCATGATGGATGTAAGGTCGTGTTCTTGATAGTTGATTTGATCATGTGAGTGATCTATTTCATATCATACAAAGTATATTGATTACAAAACAACATAAATTTAGGCTAAAATTGCTTCCAACACTTTGCTATCATATTTTCCTCGTGATTAGTTTTCACTTGAGTATGGAATGTCATGATGCCTTTAGTATAGAGATCAAAATCCATGATGGAAATGCAACAAAAAAATAGGCTCAACACAATCTAATTCAAGATTAGTCGATAATTCTTGGAGAATAAAATATTTTGTTTGTCTTTGCACTTGGATCTCATTTAGACAATCTTGCTCATGAAACAAAACATTTTTTTGGTGGGTCTTTGCACTTGGAGGTTATTCAAAAAATTCTATTTATAAGTGTCACACCCTTATTTCTTAAGAAGATCACAATACATTTTTTTTTCTTTCCATTATTCAATCAATTGAATAAGATGCACAATGATAATAGTTAAAATATTACAACATAAAAACACCTTCACAATTTCATTCAAAAATTCATTTTTGTGAGCGACAAGTGACTATAATGCTCATTTAGACACCAAATACTAATGAAATGACAATTTGAAGATGTTTAGTTAATTTATAAAACATCTACCAAATCTCCTATGTGAACGCACGAATTTCTAGTAGTGCAAGTGTTACACAATCCATTTTTTCAACTCCATGGTGCATCCACTTGAGTTTTATAATAGAAAACTTTAATATATTTGTCAATGAAAATATGGGAACTGAAAGGTCATCCCACATGAAGATATATATTCACATCAAAAGTGGAAATGAATAAAATATCTAAATTTTAGCTATTGATTATTAATTTGGTCTTAGATTCCACTAAAAAAACATAATTAAAACATAATTGTATACATCAAAACAATAATAATATTCTTCTACTTGATTCCATTGTTTATTCATGAATAGAAGTTGCAATATATAGAGAGGGATATTCCTATTCTCAAGGAATTTCACACTATCAATAATCTCAACCTATTCTCCCTCATATCTCTCTCATCCCTATTCTTTCTCTACCACAATTCTCTCACAAGTATATATACCCGATTTGTTCTCACAACTCACACAATATAAACTAACTATTATAACCCACATAATTATTATAACTCATCACATTATATTATCATAGAGAATATAATTCACATACACACATATTTAATATAATGAGAGCACTAACATCTAGGATATTCCTAACATTTCCTCTAGTGCAAACATGAAGTGAAACATAATCACACTTCTTATGTAGCGTGCCACCTTTTATTGCTCATAATCTTGGTCCACAACTTGAATTGAAGGTAGAGCAAGAACATGTCAAGCCTCTCATCAACCATGTACTACTAGGATCTCATCAACCAGAAATGAGAACTTATCAATCACCATGGGAACTCATCTAACCATCTCTAGGAACATCAACCAAAACAATGTGGGAACCATGAACAAGAGCCATCTACATATCGATCATGCCTTTGTTTGGAACACATTGACCAAATCGGTGGGAACTACTAACATGGATCATCTGTTCAACCTTCACAAAAGGTTTTCACAGGATGACCACTAACCTAGGTATGTATAGGGACACAAACATTTGTTCTTTCTCTTCAAGTATCATGATGTTGCATTTCATTAGGCTTTCAATTTTTGACTATCTTATCTTTACATCAGAGGATTACATAGGAATCAATCACCCACATGTGAACACAAATGTTCTTCTGTTTTTATTTTACAATACCACACAAAACAAAAAGAAAACATACTAAAATAGAAATGTCACCAAAACACTATGTGGCCCTATCATTAGTGGTTGATGAGAAGTTGTTGTTTGACCTCTTTCCTCTGTCGCCTCCATCCTTTAGTTGGTCTATTTATTATTCATCAAGATGGAATTTGAAGCTCAAATTTACACTCTTCTTGTCGACGTGGCTTCTCCATCAATTTTCACTTTGGTTTTGAAATTACAAAGTGGGGGTCAGGGGGTGGTAGCCCTAACAAAGATAAGGGGAGAACCCTTGTAGGTCTTGGGAAATGCCTAGATGCACTCCCTCTCATAATATAAGTTAGGGTTGAGGAAATCCCCCAAATCTAGGCACGTTTTTGTCTTTACATTCATCAAAAAAATCATAAGAATACAATATTTTTCATTTAATACCCCACAAAAGTGACACTTTTTACGTTGATTCCCAAAGACTTTGATTATTTAACTTTTACAACACAAAAGGAATATTTTAACAATGACAAGATGCCACATAATTTATTGACTATAACTAGCTAACTCCATGGAAGATATGAATTGTGCGTGATATGAAACTAGCACATATGGTGAACCATGTGCAAAAAGTGGTATTACGGTAGGTATAAAATGTGTTGTTCAACTTAACAGTTAGAAAGTGGTATTACAAAGAGGTTGAAAGTGTATTTTTCTGATTTCCTTATTGGGATTTGATCTATATTATGATGCCTTGGATTTGTAGGGACAAGATAAAACAAGATACCTATCAATCCCATATGAATGCAAAGAGAGAAGATTTTCAATGAGATACAACCACCAATATGTCAAAGTTAACATATTAATAATATATAAATTTCCTAAAAACAAAATTATCTCATCAATAGGAGCACAATATAGTGTCTTTGCCTCTTCACACATCAAAACACCATTTTAGCAATGTATAGGCAAAACCCAATATAGTGTCTCTACCCCTTCATACACCGAACACCATTTTATCAATGTATAAGCATAACCAAGTATGATACCAAGTTTTAATTTGGTCTTAGATTACACAAAATAATAATAAAATTATAACACAAAAGTATACATCAACCTATTCTCCCTCACATCTCTCATCTCTATTCTTTCTTCACCACAATTCTCTCACAAATATATTTAAGTGATTTGTTCTCACAAATCACTTACGTAATATAAATTAGCTATTACAACTCACATAATATGAGTTGCTATTACAACTCATCACATTATATTATCCACACACACACACACACGTTTAATATAATGAGAGTAGTAACATCTAGGATATTCTTAACATTGATGTTACTATTTTAGTCGTGTTACTTATCTGGGTCATATATCCTAGCTCATTGATTAGAATTTGGAACTACATTATGCGCTACGAATATCATCAATTGAACTAGTTTAGGTGAACTCCATATATGTGTTGTCATTCTAAATGCTTAACATACATAATTGAAAATTTTAGCGATAACAACCAAGCCTCGACGTGAAAAATTTCTCTCTCGGTCAATGTAATCCCTTCCTCTATCCAATCTGTTCATAGTGTCATCTCATTATGGCTAAGAGGAACAAGATAACATGATTTTCAAGTGTGTTTCATGTTCAGGGATGTATGCCTAAGGTGATTGACGAAGTTACTAAGATCCAAATCGAATATCTTTCCTCGAGGCCTAAAAAGGGCCATTTTTGGGCATTTTGCAACTGGTGAATACCCCCAAAAGGTGATTATAAGGTCACAAACCATCTAGAATTTGTGAAAAGGTTTTTTTAATACATTTAAGGTACTTTGGTGGAATTCTACGGAGCCAGGTGATGTCGGGAATCAAACAAGCAAGATAGGGTCACCTTTGCAGATGTAGGGAATGCCATACTCCACCGAGATAAAGTTGACTTATCGAATGATTCTGGGAGTTCCAGGAGGATTTGGGAGCTAAAAAAATAGTCAATGGAAATATCTTGGAATCCTCCACATGATGGACACATCAATTTTGTTCCAAGACTTCAAAATATTCCATGATAATCCAAGACAACTATAGCTTCCCCTTCGAGCCAAAAGTGGAACATGCCCTAAAATTAATATGAAGGAAGAATTTGATCTTGAAAGTTGTTAGGATGATCTCAAAATGTTATTTGGATTCAAAATCATATAAGGTTTGACCCTAAAACACCATTCCATGCTCCCGGGGTAGAAAAATCACTCTTGGTGTTCTAAAACGGAGTTAATGGGATGACATCAACAAATGAAAAAAACATGAGAGAAATTTTGAATCTGTGTGTTCCTTACACTTTTTCCCAATGTTCAAATGGACATGTGAGACAAAGAAGTGTGCTTCCCCATTCATTCAGGTAGTTTCGTCACTTAAACAACAACTTGGAGTGTTATAAGGTACATGTGAGTGTTTCACCTTTTGAGGTCCCATTCTCATGAGCTGAGACCATTGGCACATTTTGGAGGATGGTGTATCCCATTGCACTTTTCCCCTAATATCACATAGTAAAGACATGGTTCCTAAAGATCATGTGAGTTAGCAAATGTTAATATGGTCAATGTCCTGCAAAAGGCTCTTCCCGATAAATAACACACTAATAGTATATAACTTGCCTAAAAACAAAATTATTTCATTAGTAGGGGCACAATATAGTGTCTCTACCCCTTTACACATCAAAAAACCATTTTAGCAATGTATAGGAATAACCAAATCTGATACCAAGTATTAATTTGGTCTTAGATTCCACAAAATAATAACAATTTTAAAACACGATAATATACATCAACCTATTTTCCCTCATATCTCTCATCTCTATTCTTTCTCCACCACAATTCTCTCACAAATATGTTTATGTGATTTTATTCTCACAAATCACTTACATAATATAAATTAACTATTACAACTCACATAATATGAGTTGCTATTATAACTCATCACATTATATTATCCACATACCCACACATTTAATATAATGAGAGTACTAACATCTAGGATGTTCTTAAAATTGATGTTACTATTTTAGTATTGCTACTTATCCGGATCATATATCCTAGCTCATTGATTATAATTTAGAAATAAATTATGCACTACAAATCTCATCAAGTGAATTAGTTTAGGTGACCTCCATATACGTGTTGTCATGTTAAATGTATTGCATGCAAAATTGAAAATTTTGGCCATGATAACCAAGCCCCCACTTGAAAACTTCCTCTCTTGGTCACTATAAACCCTTCCTCTAGCCAGCATGTTCACATAATGTCATCCTCATTCTGGCTAAGAGGAACATGCTAACATGATTTTTAAGTGTGTTTCATGTGCAAGGATGTATGCCTAAGGTGATTGAAGAAGTTATTGAGATCAAAGTGAACAACTATCCACGAGAGGCCTAGAAAGGGCCATTTTTGGCCATTTGCAACTGGTGAATACCCTTTGGAAGGTGATTGCAAGGGCACAACCCATCTGAAATTTGTGTAGAGGATTTTGATGCATTCAAGGTAGTTTGGTGGAATTTTATGGTGCTAGCTAATGTTGGGAATCAAACAAGCAAGATAGGGTCATTGCGGGTGTAAGGAATGCCATACTCCAATGGAGAAAGTTGACTTGTCCAAATGATTATGGGAGTTCCGAGAGGAGTTGGGAGCTAAAAAAATAGTCAATTTAAATCTCTTGGAATCCTCCACATGATGGACACATCAATTTTGTTCCAAGACTTCAAAATCTTCTGTGATAATCCAAGACATTGCAGCTTCCCCTTCAAGCCAAAAGTGGAACATACCTAGAAAATAAATTTAAAGGAATAATTGACTCTCAAAATATGTTGGGATAATCTCAACATGTGATTTGGACTCAAAATTATATAGGGTTTGACCCCAAAACACCATTCCATGCTCTGGGGCAGAAAATGCACTCCCAGTGTTCTAAAACTAAGTGGGCGGGATCACATCAACAAATGAAAAAAGAATGAGATTTTTTTTAAGCTTGTGTGTCCCTTGAAATTTTTCCCAAGGTGTACAGGGACATGAGGGACAAATAATTGTGCTCCCGCACCCATTCAGGTACTTTTGTCACTTTAACAACAACTTGGAGTGTTAGAAGGTACATGTGAGTGTTTGAAGTTCTCGGGTCCCCTTCTTGTGAGTTGTAGACCCTTGGCACATTTTGGAGGATGGTTTTCCCCTTTCACTTTTCCTCAAGGTGCAAAGTGACATGGGATACAAATTTTTTTGATGCCCCATGTATTGATATAGTTGCATCACTTAAGTGACAACTTGAGGTGATATAAACATGGTAAACTTGCTCCCACTCAAACTTGGCCCCTCTCTCATGTTCCTAGGACCCATGGAACACTTTGGGAGGTTACGTGCACCCTTGAACTTGTCCCCAAGCTCCAAAGGGGCATGGGGGATACAAAATTGTGCTCTCCCATGAGGTCTATCTCCCTACTATTTGCAAATCACCACTTTCACCCCTAGGAAGCTACAAACTTACATCTTTCTCAAACCACTTCCCCTCTCCTCATGTTGCCATGAACCATGGCATATTTTGTAGCTGATTATGTCCCCTCACATTGTCTCAAAAAAAAAGGGACATGCGGGACATGAAAGTTCGCTCCTCCCCCTCCCATTCATCCCTTAGACATGTGAAAGACCAGATTGCATCCCCCGGAAGCCATTTTCAACACCTTACATTTCCTTCACACAACACCACAACATGTCACTTGTCAAAATTATGTGAAAAACACACTTCTTTTCCCCTCTTTTCCCTTTATACCTCTTATCTACTAATTTTTAGGGTGCAACCACACTCAAACTCTCCTTTCATGTCAGGTCAACCTGTTGAGTCAAATCTGAGTTAAAATTTACACAATTGAATGAAATAAATCCAAAGCTAAAATAATTAAACATTTTTACATTTCAAGATTTGTGATTTTTTCCCCAAAAACTCTATTTTTCCTAGTGATGCTGCTAAATTTTTCTAGAATCCTCAAGCTCTAAAATTTTTGCTCATATATCACAATCTGTACACTCGATCTTCACAAAAATACACCACTACACTCCTCTCAAAAACACCTTTAGATTGACTATAAAAGTAAAACCATTGAAGCTTTGTATAATTTGTAGCCTTTGGACTTTCATTTTCAAATCTACCGAGTTATAGTAAATAAAATTTGTTGGCTGGAGATGAAAGTCTTGAGACAAAATTTAATCTTCGAGACTAGTTTCGTCCCATTCTAACACCAGGAAGACCTTTGTCTAAAAATAGTAATTTGTGTCAGGTCCCCATGTCTAAATATAGTAAGTTTCCAAAACAGTAAACCTTTAGTGTCCATGTTACTCCCTGCAAGTAAAAATCATCAAAAAATGACAATTATGAAAACTTACTAAAAATAGCCATCCCATATAGGACTTGCTAAAAATAGAAAGTCTTGTAAATGGGCTCAAGTCACTTATATCTATTCACATTCCACCTATCTCATTACTTTTTTCCATCATGAAGGTCAAGTATTTAGGTCTAGAACCAATCTCAACACTAATCACTAAATACCCCAATGTGGGGGACAATGATGTCACCCACATTGACTTGGAAGACCTAAAAGACAAAATGTTGAGTAAACCACAAGAACTAGTGGAGGAAAAGATATTCTCGAGTGGACTATTTAGGGTAGGATGCCACCGGTTATCTATTCGAGCACCAAAATTGTCTTAGCACATGCAAAGCATTATGATCCACACACTAGAACAACCATGATGATAACTCAATCCTCATAGTCCTCACACCAAAAGGAATTTCTCAATGCCTACAGATTCCCACTAGTAACAACATGGTCATCATAACTAAGGATTTTTCTTCACAGGAGTGGGCAAGGAATAACTCATATTTGCAAGGCCTAGCACTTGGTTCATGGCTCAAACAAGGAATAAATCCCTCTCGTATCCCCAAGAACTGTCATGGAGTGAGTTTCACGAGGCATATTCGATGTCATTGTCCTATTGAGAAGAGTAATGGGGAAGAGAAAATGAAATATTTCCAAGATTGGATGTCTTAGTTCATCCTGGTGGCCATAAAAGGAAACCAAATGGTATCGGAGGCAAATCATCAGATAATAACCTTCATAAAAAATTGTCGCAGATTACCCACCTTTAAGAAGTTCACAATGAATTCTTATCTGGTGTATGACCTCACTTTCACAAGACCATTTTGAGGCCTACCCACTACTCCTAGTGTACCGTGAAAGTCACCTACTTATGAGAAGTATCCACAACTCACTCACAGGGAGAAAAACTCTCACTATGCTAGGGTGAATGATGCATTCACCATGTTCATCATAAGGTTGCTTGAAGGTAATCCAAAATGGAGGATCTCATCCCAGGTTGTTGCATTGATTGAGAAGTACGGGATCCACTTCATCCAATTCCCCACCTTCACCTACATCAGGGTCGGAGGCTTTGATATTTTCCCTCATAGGCTACCTGTGCACTGAGTGATAAGATCATCATGTTTGAACTATGTTGATAGTTATCTCATGTTCATACCAAGTGCAAGAATGCAAAAAAGAAATGTGTGTCATTTCCCATCTCCATGGGAATATACTCATGCAAAAATGTCATAGATGCAACAAAAATTGAAATTTATTTAGTTGATCTTAGTTTGTATTCCTACATATCTCGATTTGACTTTGATATTAGGAAGAATCCAAAAAAATTTCATCTTTTCATGATTGCATCATGTGACAAAAATTAAAGAATACTGGGTTAATTGCATAGAAAAATTGAGGACTCATTGGGTTAACTACACAGATGAATTTGAGGTCGAAAATGGGATTACATGCGGATGATAGTGGACCAAATGAGAGACTTCAAGTTTGATTGGTTTGTGGATGGAATAAAAGATGATGAATCAAATTTGTTTGATCTTGAATACCAAGCGACACAATATTCCCCTCTTCCTCTCACTCCATGGAACATCAAGGAGTTAGGTGATATCAAAGAGAGGACCATGTCAGTGATTCAAAGATCAAAAGAATGGTTCAAGCGGACGAAATATTTCTTTATTAAGGCTAGTGGTATTTTTTCTCCGTGTAGACAATTTTCTCACACTTCCTACCTCAAGGCATATGAGAAAGCAACAATCTCTACTCATTCATAGGAATCCTCTAAGAGGAAAATTATGGAGCTTGAGTGCATTAAAGCTTCTCTTCTTAGGAGGATTCAAAAGAAGGCAAAGATAATTGAAAATCCCATTGAACTCCTTGAGTTAGGTGAAATTGACCCATTGTAATCTCTTATTCATCACCGACATCCAAAAGGGTCCTTAGTGACGGATCAATCTCATGTCTACTTTGGATGAAAGATTCCCATTGGTGTAATATTTTCTTGGAAGTGAGTAAATAACGGTGCAGTAAGACACCACACCTAATGTTGAGGCAATCTCAAAATACATCAAGACCAAGTGAACCAAGAAAGCACATATAACTTCTTGTTTCTTCACTAGAGCTTCTAGATCTCAATATGTGGAAGTTGCATAACCAAAATTTGTAAAACCCATGGGAGAAATGACACAAGATGACTATGAGATGACTAGGTTTTCTTTAGGACAAGCTACACATGAGGGAGATGTGCACCTATTCAAATATGTTGTAACTCGCTTGCTTTCCTTAAAGCGAAGAGAACAGAATGTGGAGAAATTGGAAGAGCATGTGAGAACCCTCACCACCTATGTACAATCCTTCTTGGAACCCAATGTGACACCACTTCCCCCAATAGAGGCAATCTCTCCCATAAGCAGTTTTGACCCTCAAGTGATCAAGAGAGCTTAAGGGTACATCATGCAAGGGAGAGCTAATGAAAAATGGGTAGAGAAGATTCTGGAAAAAGGAAAGGTACTGCTACTCAAGGTTCTCTCATTATTTAAATTTTCCCTTACCACTATTTCCAAGGTGAAAATGACCAAGGAAGAGATTGAGAAAGAAAAGGCCCACTGGGATAGTGTGTTCCCATTGGTGTCCGAGATGAGTTGTCTTGATTCTCACTCCTTAGTGAGAAAAAATGTATTCACCTATATCTCTGAAAACTTGTCTCCCATATGGTCTTGCACAATGAGTGCTAGATATGATATGATAAATGATGTTATCTCGGAACTTGAGTTTTGTAGAGAGCATGCATATGAGATCTTGGAAAGTGTTAGCAACATTGTATAGAAGCTCGGGTCACCTCTTCTCAATGAACATTCATCCTTGGAAGAGATCCTTAAGTCTTTCCAAGATTTGGTCAAGAAAGAGGCAAGAGATCCCTTCTCTTTC
Source organism: Taxus wallichiana var. yunnanensis (assembly GCA_018340775.1). Taxonomy (NCBI): domain Eukaryota; kingdom Viridiplantae; phylum Streptophyta; class Pinopsida; order Cupressales; family Taxaceae; genus Taxus; species Taxus wallichiana. Next base: position 673,833,639 of record CM031241.1, read on the forward strand.
AATGAAGATACTTTAAATCCCTCGCATAAATTAGAGTCTCAATCTCTAATAATGCAAGAGATCATCAAGGCTAGTTTAACTAATGCAAGACCCTTGGCGGTGACCTCGATACTTGTATAAGTGCTTTGGGTTGTGTTTGTATCCCATAGGTGATACAAAGATCAAATCGAGAGGAAGATTTTCCTAAATCTCCCAGGATCATTACAATATGGTATATAGCTTCAATATCTTTCTAGAGCCTATTGGAACGTGCAAAATGGATACCATATGCTCGAGATGTAGTCGGCGCATGAAAAAGTGTTCCCGGGATAGAGCGGGGCATAGTGACGTAGAGGTTGGGCACGTTGTAGAAAATAGACACGTGTCATCATGGTGTCAAAAGTGATGTGGAGTAAAATTTTTGCAAACCTCCAGTCTTTGATAGGTGTAACAAAAGGTTTGCAACAATGGGGTTCACTCTTGTTTCGGAGGGGGACCCTACTATCATAGTATTCCAATTATCTTGTCAAGTTGCTTTCAATGATCTAGTGACCGAGCTAAGACAAAGCTAATGGCAAGTTGGTACCAAAATCATTGACGAGATACATCGGCGATCTAAGGGAAAGTTAGACCCGAGCTACATGGTCAAGCTCATGGCAAGCTACATCGGCAAGTTGAGAAACAAGCTACTTGAGCTCGGATTGAGTCATCTAACCTGCCACACATTACTTGGTGAGCCAAATGACAACAACACATAAGCTGTCGCTAAAGCCACGAGCATATAAGGTGGGCTCAGGCTATATTAAGCTTACTTAACTCTCTCCCACAAAAATGTGGGATAATTCCACACCCCGTAATACACAACTCGAAGAATCGGTGAAGGGATCGGTGACAACTCAATGTGAAGGCAATGTGGTGGGGAGAAACTCGATGGATGCATCGTGATATGTACAGATGGGAGAAGATGTGGCAAGTGACTTAGGTACACGATAAAATAGGTGATTTGGCACAACAACATGGCAAGATTTCTTTGCAAATGGGCATGAAGACAAATGCAGCTCAATGTAAGTGCGAAGGGCTCGGTGGGTAAAACAACTTGGCGGTTTGAACCGCTAACCTCCCGCCCATGATGGAAGCAACCTAACCAAGCCCTCGGCTCAGCTCAACAAGTTGGTTACGAGTTGGGCAATAAGGCCCTTATGAAAATATCTTGGGGGATAGGTGAGTATATAACCCCCTACCCCCGCCCTCTATCATAACACAAGAACTTCTCAACCCAAATTACAAAGTGGGAAAAATATAGAGGAGCCTTAGAAAATAATAAGGCAATTTTGAAGGATTAAAAGACCTATTTTTATAGGCATGAAGAATGAAATACCTTTTTTAAGGCAATTGTAATTATTGAGTTAATTATTATTTAACTCAAATATTATTGTAAAGGCCATTTGATGTCTTAGCCTTCTCTTGCAAGCCCGAAGTCTGATCATGGAGCCAGAGGGACATGATATAACATTACATTATGGAGCTCGATTCGCATATGTTGGACGTATCACCAAGTTGGGATTGATTAAAGGCCACGAGAGGATATTCATATTGTTGAGCTCATCAATGAAACTAAGATCTGGCTTAGCTTTGTGTAAAGGCTAGAGGTCATGCAATAGAGGAGAATTCAATAGGAGGGTGGAACTCGTCTACACTAGGCACTATCGACTTAGCTGTGTAGAGGCCAAAAGGCTGTGTAACAGAGGAGAAGTCAACATGAGGGTGGAACTCATTGACACTAGGCACTATTCAACTTAGCTCTATGTGGAGGCTAGAGGCCGTACATGAGGAGAATTCTATAGAAGGTGTAAAGCTAGAAAGCAATTTGAGAACACTAAGAAGATTTCTAAGACCGGTTTGGGTTTTGGAAGATTGATTAGCACCAGAATTCGGGTTGAGCCAAAACATTTATTATAGAATTGTAAGTTTATTTGTACTTATAATCGGAGCTTTATAATGAATCCTTGCAAGAGCTCCTTAATTCTTTCCGAGATTTAGTCAAGAAAGAGGCAACAGATCCCTTTTTTCGATGAAGATACTTTGGAATCCCTCACATAAATTAGAGGCTCAATCTCTAATACTGCAAGAGATCATCAAGTATGGTTCAACTAATGCAAGACCCTTTTTGACATCCCCGAGACTTGGATCAGTGATTTGGGTTGTGTTTGTATCCCATAGGTGGAGATGGCACTAACATCAGCTCATTTCAGTAAGGAATTGAAGGGAGAGGAGCTCATTCCAAGAGCATTTTCCTAGAGTTCTCCAGGAGTTGGATCTTCATCATCAGAGGCTTCTTCATCTTTATATTGATCAATCTCTTCTTCTTTCTTTTCTTCCCTCTCTCTCTATGTTTTAATTCTTCATTGGGAATGTACTTTTGGATTTTTTGTCTTATTCACTTAAGTGACCTTTTAATTTGACATTGTAAAAGTTATCTTTCATTAATAAGAAAGGGACTTATTTTTATTCCTATATGAATATGAAAGGTCACAAGTGATGGGAATGTGAAAAGTCATGTGGGGGAGAGGAAGACATTTTGTAAAGCTATATATTGGGGTGGCTTCTCCATTCCAAAGGGTTGATAACTATTGTTCTCTCACTACAAGCAAGAAGCTATTTCTTCTATTTTTCTTTTCTATGTTCCTCTACTTCCTATTTTCAATTTTTTAAGCATTGTAATCTTGTATAACCAAGAAAGAACTTTGTGTCTTTGATTAATGAATCTATAGAACTTTGTGTCTATGATTTATTAGTCTTGTTATTGCTTGCATGGATGTGGACCTACTCTAGTTTATGTCAATGAAATTTTCAAGTGCATGTTCATTACATTAATCCTCCCTTGTTACATTCTTATCTCCCCTTCACCTCTCTTTAATAATTTTTTTGCCTTATATCCTATACAAACAATTTTCCACGGGTCTAGTAGAGTATTCCTATGTGATCTCCGGCCTAATGACCACCAAAAACTTTACATTTCTTGCATCCAATAAATGGGAGCCTCCTCATTCCCAAGAGAAGGGACCTAACCCATAGTGTTGGTGAAAAATAACTAATTTTCCCTTGCGAAAAATTATTTTTTCAACAACATGCATTCAAATTACAATGTAGGGCACCCCACAAAAAGTTAGGGCTAAAATTCCTCACCAAAAAAACCTCGAAAATTTAAAATATTAAAAGCATCAAAATCCAAAAAAATAGATCCTTAGAATTTTGTAGAACTATGCTCTATTTGACCATTTGGATCATGTCCTCCAGGTTGATACTATTTTTTTGTGTGATACTTGAGTGTTATAGTGTTTTCCATTCATGTTATGGCTATGAATTAATTGCATTAGTGATGAAAGGAATTCATGGTTCACAAGAACATTGTATGGATGCAATTGTTTCTCTTTAACAACATACTTGAGTTTTGTAATTTCATTTGAATAATTGTTATTTTCAAAAATAAACATTTATGTAGAACTTGTATTTTGTCATGAAAAGGTGTGTACAAACATTGCTTCAAATTTATCAAACTTCGCAGATTATGTAGGCTATGCAAGACTTGATGTTCTTAGTGACATCATGAGGAAGTTTCTGCAAGTACAAATATTTTTGAAAAACTTACATTGTTTTCTCCACCCGAAATTAACTTGCAAGTTTGTTGTAATGAGCCTCACAAATTATCTTTTAATGCTCCCCTATAAGAATACATAGGTTAATAATCCACTTGTGAAAATGATAGTTAAGAATATGTCTACCAACTCTAAGAACTCAATATATTTAATACAATCTGCGGTCGTTATGACGTCTCATGCCTGCTTGAGTCAAGAATCGTGGCCAAAGGTGCGGTGTAAAGTCGACTCATACAATCAACAACTAGGTTTGCACTTCTTTTCTTATGTTGATTGTTCGGTGAAATTCCTGGAAATAGGTAGATCATCCGTGTGTTGGTGCAATACTTTATTTACACTAATATGAAGCTAACTTAGGTTAGCTTAATCATATTTTGAGCATTTTGTACACATCTATAGGCTTATAATAGGATATGTGTGTAATTAATGACACAATCATTAATTGTCACCTTCATTAATATATTCCACCTTTGTATGGGTCATTCACATGTGCCTATTACATGGCCAATAAAGACACTTGATATTTCTCTTTACAAGATATTTATACCCCTCGTCTCCTTATATATCCTAGAGATTGTACTAGACAATATGTTATCACATTATGGTGTAATATAATTATTATTCTTTTCTCATACCCTTACAAAGTGATTTTATATTCATCGAGTTTCTACTTGAGGTTTTGCTTCTTAGGAATTCCCTATTTACTACATGGTTATTAGAGTCATTTACCACGTGGTACAAGAGCTTGCCTCGTAATGCAGTGGTATCCACATTTTCACACTACTTGTCCAACCCCTAGCATGTTTTGAGCTGACCCCCATTTTGAGTTTTCAAAAATACCGGTTGGATATTGTTTGAGCCAAAATTGTAGTTTCTGAGTGTTTGTTTATTTTTAGAAAATCAAGATTTTTAGGTCATATCTATTATTTTTCCCAAATTTAAATTTTAGAATAATTGGGATTTCCTCGGTTGTATGGTTTTTTTGGTGATTTTATGAAGTTTTACGGTTTAAGGAAGAGTTAGAAGCAAGAAATTGATTAATATTTTTTTGCAATTTTTGTGCAAAACAAAGACTCACATTATACATCATTGGTTTTGGAGTTTTCCAAGAAATCATCTTTAGGAAATTTTGGCCAAATGATACTCGAGCATTACAAACATTTCAAGTTGCAATTGCATGGTGAAGTGTTCAAATTAGACTACACTTTGACTTAACTAGTCTTCTTTTGTGTTAGTTTACACAAGATAACTCTAAGCTCCATTTTAGGGAGATTTATTAGTTTGAGAGATGTGCATGTATCATTTTTCTAGTGCCTAAAATCTTAACAACCTTGTGTTTTTCAAGCAAACTATTTGTTGTAGTCAAACAAACTTTTCTATCTATAAATTAAGAACTTTATATAGCGTAGGTGTAGCTTGTAATCACATATTTATCCAAATAATAGAATTTCTATATGTTGAGTTAGTATTGGCATAAGGTTTTCTTTCTTGTGGTTTTGTTATCTGGTTTGATCTTATGGATCTATGAAACCCAAAGCATATCTAGTCATGGTATCAAAGTAGTTGAGCTTTTGAAAGCCAATATCCCTTAAGCTTTTGCCTTGCAAATTAACACAGATGAGCCTATCCCTCACACAAGTTCGCATAAAACAAATTGCCCAATCAAAAATATTTTCATTTATATGAATGGGAAATTTTATCCCGACTCCATCTAGAAAATCACATGAGCATGGATAGTCTTAATATGTTAGGCCATTGAGACTTTGACACTCAACATTGCTATGAAAAAACTATAATTCCTCTTTGGCAACAAGAACTTTTTACATCTTTCATTCAAGGGTCAACCAATATAGGGATAAAATATCCCTCCACATTCCATACTTCATCACCCTCTCTCCAAAACAACAACTTGCATTTGATATTGTTCTCCACCACTTCATGCTCAAAGACCAACCACCTCCTTTAAAGGCACCACAAGGACGGGTAAATCATATCTCATTAATGCCATTAGGTTAGCATTCTCACCCGAAACAAGGTGATAAAATCGCCCCTTCTCTTGCTAGCACCAACCTGGAGTGGCAACGTTCAACATTTTTGCATCAACCATACATGCTTCTTTGCGCATACCGATCAAATAAATAAGACCATTAGATGACCATACTTTATCTAGATTTCTGATTCCATGAAGCATATTCAATATATACTCATTGATGAGATGTGATTCATTGGTCCCAAATTGCTTGTTATGGTTGACTATTGCCTCCATGAGGCATTTCCTCATTTCAAAACATCCCAATTTGGTAATAGGTCTATCATTCTTAATGGTGACCTTGGCCAATTTCCTCTTGTCAAAGACATTCCATGTATGCAAGACGATCTTGTGGCGCTAAACTTTATAAAAGTTTTCCGCTTCCATCACACTGCGAACAATTTTTCATCAACAAGGTTCAAATCAAGCCCAAAATCATTTTCGTGATCTCTTGATGCACGTACGAGATGCAACTCCTCCTTCAAGATTGGAAAAGTCTTATGTCATGAACAAATACACAACTTCCAAGACATGAGCTCCTTGGTTTCTAGTCTCGTGCCCCATTTGTTTTCTAGAAATGAGTTAGTTGATTAACACAATCTTCATATGCTAAAATCCTTGAATGTTCCAAAGAGCTTTGTTTAATTGCACAAATTACTAGACAAAGTGAATCAAGAGAAGTTGATGATGATCAATCTGCAACATAAAATACTTCTTTTGCAAACAACCAAAAGTTATGCTTATAAATAAGTTATGGGTTGAGTTTTCCTTGTCAACGGTGCAATTTGAACAATGGTCGACATCGTCTACATCAATTGCACCTCTCTGTCGAACTACCATTGTTCGTTGTCATCAATTTTGAAAAGTACATTGGGCCTTCTTGGGAAATAAATAATCCTTTGCATGTTCTAGTACCTCCAATTACAAGAGGGTAACGTAGGAAACTACCACTTCGTATGGCGTGGGATTTTGCAATCCACAAATCACAAGGCCTTACTTTACATAAAGCAACAATTGACATTGGAACCATAGTAAGACATGCCCTTACATTCACGGCTATAGCTGGGGTTCCCTCCCTTGGGATGTTCAAATCTCTCCTTCTCATTTGATTGCCACTCCAAAATGTTGCTTGGAGCTCACGTCAATAAGAAAGGATGAAGAGACGCAAATCAATGTTATGCCCAATTCTCCTTTTTGTAGATTGCATTTCTTACTAGATCTCAAACATTACGATGTTTATTAACATCTTCCAACACTCTATTATAAAGCGGTTCTTCATCACAATTCATTGGTTTTTATGTTGACTTCTCCATGTGTTTATGTTCAAAGCAAAATGTATAGAATAAAAATTACAACGCACGAAGAACAATATATTATGTTTTATATTTACAATATTACATGATCTCACACACGATGACGTTTATTAACATCTTCTAGCACTCTATTATAAAGTGCATATTCGTTATAGTTAAATTTTGTCACGTTTACTTCTCCTAGTCCTTACGTACAACACCAAATTTAAAGAGAAAAATTACAAGGTTTCGAGAACAATATAATATATTTTAAACTAACCAAATTACATACATATTACCTGGGCGGGGTCGATCGGTGATCAGTCAGGCCGATGGCCTAGGGAGGGCACCTTCATTGCACTAGGAAGGGGGCACTGCCTAGCATCTCCCACTGTGGAGAGTGCACGTCATAATTTGTGGTAGAGGGGGCTCGCGTCCGCGCGGCCTCCACACAATTCAAATGCAAATTCAGTATCTTTGTATTTCAACGGGCTGATTCTAGAATTTGCATCTCGAGCAATGGTCTGCTTCCATTAAGAAGAAATAAACGTGAGGGTCATAATACTACGTTTCAAAAATGGTTGGTCTGTGATGAAATATGAATGTATGCACCAAATTCTGTCACGTATGATATCTCCTAAGATGTTGCACGAGATAACACAATGCATTTCCAAGCTCCACAGAGAAAACAGTTGCACAATCCCGCCAACCTCCTTTTGAAACGATGCAACTCATCCAAACACACCAAAAAAACATGTCGAAGATGATTATTCCTGCATCTTGACAAGGGGACTTGTAATAAAAGTAATTCTAGATTTAAGATCTCATTTATTCATTCAATCTTAAAGAGTCCAGTTATTGGTTTATGAAAGATTCTCGGTATATAATAATTAGAGAGTAACTAATTTAGACTTTATAAGTCAAGTTATTGGTTTATAAAAGATTTCCTTTTAAGAGTATTAGACACAATGGTATATAATAATTAGAGACATAATTAATTTAGATTTCAAAAATATATAGAATTTAGTACATTAATATGATCTAATCATGTACTTATTCTAAAAGGAGTGAAGTGATTAGAATGATCATTTTTTTGGTCTTATAACACGGAAATATGTATCTTGGTCACTTGTACTTCATATTTAATTTGTGGACTGTTCTAGAGATTCTTTTTTAAAAAATTTACAATAATGAGCAAATTTTCGATAATAATCCTAATATTATTCCAAGATATGTTAGGATTATAATGACTTTGAAGAGGTTATTTGTATATATAGGTGGATTTCATATATAATAAGTTGTTTAAAAGGACACAATTTCCCATGCACATGATAGTATTAATAGGATTAAATACTATTAGTGAATGGTACTATATGGTAATCTTGAATTAATGGCTAGGTGACTTAGGTAGTAGCCTAGGTGCCAACATCAAGGGGAATGGCAATTTCTACCTTTTTATATTTGGAAAAAGACCCTTTAATAAAATGTATAATATTGAGAATTACCACTTTTTCGGCATCCTATATTCATGTGAAATATGGAAGCGCCACTTTCAAATACATAGTTATAAATTAATTGTTTGTTCACATTATATAAAAGAGCCAAGGAAGAAACTTTCCTCCGACATTTCTATGTATCAAAGGATTCGAATGTAAGGTAAATGCTATGAAACATCAAATATACAAGGTACATGAATCTTTATAAAAAAGAGAGGGCATTAGCTGCAAGCATTGCATAAAGCACTAGGAAATGTTAATCGACCTCTACTATCGTGGGTCATGAATTTTGTCAAAGGGATTATAAACCAATGATCTTTGAATGGAGAAATTTTTATTTAAGATTAGTAATGTTCTTATATAGACTTGAAATGATCCCAAAAGAATGTAACTAGCATATGGAGGTGATCAAGATGATGCATGGATGATCAAATGGGGGAAGATGTTGAAAAAAATTCAAACACGTGTCAATAGTTTGAGTGTGTCAAAGGTTGCCAAAATTGACATTGTGAAGTGCATTAGACTCATATTAGTTGTCTACAAAATGCCTCCCTTTTAATGTAATGTGTGGATTACACTAAAAATAAAATGTGCATATGTGGTGTGGATATAGGATTTTTGTAACCAAAATGTCATGTCATCTCACAAGCACACATGCCAACAAATGAAAATGCAAGTATACCAATGTATTGGTAAGGATAAGAACTTTTGAAACTTGCAACTTAAAAATATTGAAGCTGAAAAAGCAAAGGGATAAAATTGAATGGAGAAAGAAGACATTGAATAATGTCAAACCATGGAGATACAAGTGAAGGGGTAAACATGCCCCAAATACTATGAATACCAAAACTAGATAATTGTGCCCCCTGCGGCAAAGAGGAAATCAAGGAATATTGTTGGAGCTAAATATTTATGCCCTTGTCTATAAGATGAAAAAAATCATTGAATGCATGGGTATCCAAATAAACCAATTGTAAAGCGAGATGTGATCTCGAATAGTACAAGTCATGGAACTAAAGTGACACATAAATGGGTTATGAAAGTGAACCTCCAATGGGAAAGAGTGGATATTTTGCTACAAATGAGAAATCCAAAGTGTAAGAAGATAATGTATATTTGGATATTAAAAGTGATCTCTCAAAAAGCACGTAGAATGTCTTTGGGCACTAAATGTGATCTCTCAAAGGCATAGTGAATATCAACGGCTAATAGAGACATCTAATAAGCATGAATGTTGTCTCTCATAAGCATATGGAATGCCCTTAAACTCAAGAGTTAAATCCTCAAAAGCATAGGGAACCATCTAATACTACATTTGAACTATCAAAGCCATAATATGCCTATGGGTGGTGTGCTCTAACTAACATGTTATGAATATTTGGGATAAGACAATCGTATGACCCTTTTGAGATGAGGGAATGTGTCTGCATAAAATTCATCTCAAAAGACCGAGTTAAGCACACCATGTATAAAGTGTATATAATGACAAAGAAAGAGCTAAGATAACCATATAAAATATGTATATAAACATAATAGGAATGCTAACATAGAAAATATTTGTTCATTATAACCATGTACATAATATATGATGGGTAAAAGAGAGGTTTCCAATTGGGTTCTCAAATATAGAGATCCAATCTAAGGTAGCCACATAATGCTGATACAAAGGTGCTCATGGAGCACTAAAGTCGTAAATTTAGAGGATAGTAGCCCTAGCCCTAGGATAACTATAGGTTTCCAAGGCCTACAACTAAGATAAAGATATGTATCCTACTAGGATTTTGAAATAGAGAGGGAAATAACCAAGGGGTGGATAAAGACAAGGGGCATAGTAATAATAAGACAATGTAATAAACCAAAGTAAACATACATCTACTCTAGCATATAACAATGAATGACCAACAACAACAAGCTTGTACATACAAAATAAGAAACTAAAGAGGGTTAAAAATACTTACCTGTAGCATGTGTGTTCTTGATGATCCATAATACTATCCAAAGACAACAACATCGAGAGAGAATCACTATGGGTGGAGAAGGGGAAAGCTCAACAAGAAGATCTCTAGTCCTAACTCACTATGGTGACCCAAATGCAAAAGAGGAAATCTCCAAGACTCCAAAGTCAACTAAGAAGTGTGAAATAGTGCAAGTAAGAGAAAATCATGTGCAATTTGTATGTAAGAAAGTAGTTGTGAAGTGGTGTTACTAATTGGAGAAAGGCCAAGCATAAGTACTGATGCCATCGCCACGAGACAATGGCATCGGATATGGAAAAACCAAAATAGGCACCATTGCCCATGGGCGATGGCATTGACCTTGGGGAAAACCCTAAGGTCAAAGGCTGAAAACATGAGTGGAGGCCAAAATATCAATGGGAATATATGATGAAGGTCCACAATGAATGAAAGTTAGGGTAATAGTGTGCAACAACAAGACTAGGTAAACATAGTGGGACAAGTAGACATAATGAGTGCAATGTGTGAACAAAGGGGAGAAATGAGGCATGTATAGGGTGACTAAGGCTAATAACGAAATCTCTCAAATGTTATGGTATAGCCTAATCACACCCCAATCTTGAGAGGCCACTTAAGGTGCACGCTCAGGAGGATAATACATCAACAAGCCCTAAATAGAAAAAATGGTTAACAAGCGTAAAAAATATGGTGTATACATATACCCGAAACGAAGATCATCACATGTCACAATAGTAAAAAAAGAGATGATCTTGGGGAAAATATCTATGCAACACAAAATCGAAAGGAAATGATGAAATTAAAGAGCTAAAATGGAGTAATGAAATATACCGACCTCATACTTATCTGTTAGTGTCATTTATATTTATTGTGTGAGGCACAATGGCTATTTGGAACCCTAAATAAGTAAGACTAAAAAGAAAAACTAGAAGATAATTAGTAAAATAAGACATAAATCACCTAGCTAGGAGGGTCATGGGAGGGATGATATCTAATATTGAAATGATGGAAAAATGGGGTTTTCGGTGAAAGGGTGGTATAGAGAAGTGTAATATGTCAAAATGAGTGGCTTGTTGCCATGAGCATGACACAATTTTATAATGTTATTAGATTTTGTAGTGCAAAAGATATGAAGGTTTGAATATCGATGAAATCACAACTAAAATCAATTATAAAAATTACTATAAATATTAAAAGGGAATAATTCAATTGTCACTTTACTAATTGGAGATTAAGATAAATTAAGCTCTGAGGTAATCCAAATTGAGTGATTTTCAAGATGATGGCTAGAGTACGAGGTGGTTGAGATGGGGAACGTGGCAGAGTGAATCCCATGGTAGGTATTGTTTTTGAATTGGGAATGGGTAACTAGGGGTAAAACGGAAAATGCATGTGGCGAAAAATTTAGCTATTGAAAATTTTCCCAAAGATAGTTGAAATCTAGATCGGGTCAAGGTCTAGGTGGGTTTGTGAGCATTTTGAATTTTGAGGTCAGTAGGATAGGTTTTTGTAATTAATGCAAAAGTTTTTGCAAGACCCTAAAATGGATGGGATCAACCATGCTAGGATAACCTATCACATTTGGGCCAATAACATCTCCGGTTGAGGTGGAATTTTGTCATGGCGATAGTGTATTGTTAGTAGGGTTGATGGTGTAGGGAATTTTGGAATATTGCTTAAGGGTCGATAACAATATTCCAAGGACCGATGTAGTAGGAAACTTTGAAATTTTGTTTGTTTTGGATGCATTTTAATTACTTGGATGATGGGTTGGTATTGAGATTTGATGGGTACTTGTTGTTTGATGGTTTGTAAGTGCCACACAAGATCCAACTATGGAGATCAATGGATGTGGCATGACTACTAGAGGTATTGAGGAGGTTTTTTTCCCAAGACATTGCATAGTCACAAAATCTCAAATTTGAAGGAATTATGCATATAGTGCGGGTCCCATTCGATACAAACTTGATTCAAGTGTTCATGATGTAGTGAAATTTTAGGTTCAACACATTTAGGTGGAGGGTCAGTTGAAAAATTATAGAGGATGCATTCAACTACAAAATGTCCATGGCATTTTGGACTACTAATTTAGGAGTCTGCATGTTTTTGATGTGCCGATGGATATAGGAGAGAGAAGAGCACTTACACAATGGGCCATAGGTAGCGATGATCATCACTTGAGATCTTTGATGATTAGATCAAGTGTCATCTAAGTTGCATATATTTTATACACCTAGAAGTATGTCATTGGTATGGTTGTGGCACAAGTCTTGTGCTTTATAAGGCATATGGAACAATACCACTATTTGTGCTAGTGGAATGTAGGGATGTTTTAGAGGCTGAGATTCAGTTCAGTTAGGGTGCATCTAGTGCAAAATTTTTATAGGATTTAAGTGATGCAGGAGAGGGTTGTGAGGCCCATCATACTATTGTAATCCTAGATATATATGAGTAGTTCTTGATGTAGAGGCCTACATGTACACCACAACATGTAGCAAGGGACGTCTTAAGGATTTTTATAGTGGGAGATAGTCTCGAAAGTGAGGCTAGTGGTAGGTTTTTGGAGATTACTACATGTTAGAGAGGAATAGGTAGTGTGAGATCCCTATAGAGGGACAATGGACCAGTGGCCCAGTTGGACAAATACAATGGGATATGAGGGCATGTCGATATTATAGGTCATTACATGTGGTGGGTGGAGACACACCCAATAAATAGAGAAACATTCCATTTTGGCGCTTGACTCAAGCAATGAGCCCATCTCTCCCAGATTATCGAAAAATACATGTTAGGGGGATAGGAAGGAGAGCATGACTGGTGGTAGAAATACCACCAATGAAACCACGTCGAGTGAGGCATGTCCCATATCCCGTGGTGGTAGGAACTAATGACATAGAGGAGACAAAGGTGTAGAGGGACCTCTGTAATGGAGGTAGAGGAAAACTAGAGAGACATGTTACCAGAGAGGAGGAGAGAGTAGAGAGATCATGGGGTGACACCATGAGTGATGACTAGAGAGACATGGAGAGGTATATTTATCGGTTACATGGCCCTAGATAAAGACATATTTAATGTGATGACTAGGGAAAATGGAAGAGACTTCAAGGACATCACCCATAATATTAGTTCCTTGAGATAGGTGAGAATTATTGGCAAGATACCTTCTTACGAAGTATGAGGAGACATGGGTAGTTTTACAGGATGAATAGATGAAGCAACCATAAGATATCAACCCATGTATCCGGGTAAGCCTTTAGAGTTGGATGTATAAGATATGTGACATTCGCGATTAAATAGATGTTTAATGTGTGGATTGTTTATTTATTAGGGTGGAATGTTGATGATTGGAAAAAGATGATTGAGGATACATATTGATAGATCTTAGATAGTGTCATGGAGGTGAGAAATTTGGTGTGATGTTGAATCTAGTTTCATTAGAATATCAATTGAATAGTAGCCTTTATACTTATGAGAGAGGTAACTCACAAACTACAAATTTATATACACACTATAGAAACTGTGAGTGTAGGATAAATGTCATCTTTTTTATGATTAAACACTTTTGACCAGAGCTATGAACCAGAGGGCAAGGCCCCAACCATACAAAGAGAAGAAAAGAGAAGAAGAAGAAACGGAGAAGGGTGGGCTGAAAACAACCAACCGGAAGAAGGGAGGAGGAAGGAGAAAGAAGAAACAATGTCAGCAAGAACCAACATCAGGGAATAACATGAGAGAAGGGAAGAGACCAAAGAATGCCGAATAAAAATGCAACCGGAGGAAAAACCAAAAGATCAATGGTACTGAGTACCCGCACGAAGATTTTCTTCCCGAAGAAGAAGAATGAATACGTCGCCAACACGATCTTTGAGCTCATTTCGCTTGTTTCTATTACGTTCTACCTTTTCCACCTATTTAGGAACAACGATGTTGGACCCTAGACACGTGGAGGGCCTACGCTCGTTTGGGGACTGCCTTTGGATTTTATCCTTGAAGTTGCACCGATGAGGTACATGGAGGCTTCCATTGGCTCTTCCCATGCTTAGAATTTTCAACGGTTGGTACAAATTTCTTGGGCTCTGACCACGTGGAGAGCCTACGCTCATTTGGGAATCTTTTTCCACTTTTTTATTGTGTTATGCCTTATCTCGCCTATTTTGGAGCAACTTTGTTGGATCCTAGACAGGCCTGCGCTCATTTGGGGACATGCCTTTGGATTTTACCTTTGAAGTTGTGCCGATGAGGCACGTGGAGGCTTCCATTGGCTCTTTCCATGCTTAGAATTTTCAACGACCGGTGCAACTTTCTCGAGATCTAACCACATGGAGATCCTACGCTCATTTGGGAATATTTCTTTTAAGCATCATACCAAAAGTGCACCAAAGAGACACGTGGAGGCTTCCACTGGCCTTTTTATACTTAGTTGATTCGGGCCTCGAGTGAACAAATAAGCGCTTCAACTTCGAGGAGGGACGAGTATCAGAAGACTTCAGAGAGATGGTGGCGATCAATTTCAGCCGTCGTGGCCTCTTCCAGAAACTCACAGCGCAGATAAACAAAGGGGAAGCCCAAAAATGCCATAGTCGGAGGATAAGAGACCATATTGCTGAGTGAAGCCGAAGCTAATGACTAAAAATAAATGCTCACACGGGGAGCTGTGTGTCATTTCTGCAGGGAAGCAAACCGCTCGTGTGAAATGATAGAAGGGAGCCCTCACCACACCTTTGCGTCACTAGAAATTTTAATGGCTGCAGGATAATCAATCACTTGGTTGGCAAGAAGATCTGCGACATTATTAGCTTCTCGAAAAACATGTGTGATGTGCCAACTGCTAAGTTTCCTGAGCCAATAGAGGATGTTGGAAATGAATGGGTTGAGTTTCCAAGAGGGGGCCGACCCTTTAACAATGGCCTGTATGATGATTTGGGAGTCCCCTTCGATGAAAAGTGAGTCACAACCAGAGTGGATGGCTAGTTTAACACCTTCCAGGAGTGCTTGAGCTTTGGCCATATTACACGAACATTCTGAAGGGGGAAAATCCAGTTGAAATAAGGAAACCTTTATCGCCCGAGGATGCATCCTATTGGCTTTGAGAATGGAACATGGGTTGAAACCATAGTCAGGGAAAAACAATCCCTCCTCTTTAATGGGAGAGGCTCCCTTATTGAAAGAAGGAAAACAAATGTACATATATACAACTCTCAATGTTTGGACCTTGATATTCTGGAATGTTTTCATACTTAAAATATTATCAATCAGAAGGAATGGAAGAATAAAGAGATGGGAGAAGGAAGAAAACAACAATGCTTTTGGGAAATATAGATAACAAAGTATCTCCCTACTCGCATTGAACCAAGAAAATATAGAAAAGGATCAATTACTTCACCACCAATGCAAATTTGCAGACACAAAGTTCTAAAGATTACATAGACCAGTAACACAAGATGTGCACGAGATAACACAATGCATTTCCAAGCTCAAATGTAAATGTTACATTTGAATTGAAACTAAAGATGGTGCAAATGAATTGAAACATCTTTAGAGCACAATAGGGCATCCTTCTCTTTGTGCGCCTTAACATTTTTTGTGTACATTATTCTTTCATAATGTTCAAATGTAAAAGCAAGTGTGATGTACAGTTTGTTAGCGAGTGAATTCACAAGATTCTTTGTAAATGTTATCCCTTGGCAATCGACATTGCCGATGTCTCATTGTTGCCTTATCAAGTGTCATTCCTTGAGCCTTATGGATGGTTAGGCCCCATGCCATTTTAAGTGGGATTTTTTTGTAGCTTCCACGGGTAACGAGAGGTATGAGCACATGCGTTGGATGGAGGATGTCCCATGGGCCCACATGATATTTATTGAACTTGACAACAATAAAGCACGACAAGTCTAGGGGTGCAATTTTGGGTTCGCACGTGAACTCAACAACTTTTCGAGAGCCCCATTAACCATTCCAAATTTGAACCCTAAATATGATCTCAATATGACCTCCAATGATTTACGCAGGAGTATTGTAGGCTCTAACTGAGTGTCATCAAGGTTTGCTAACGTCCAGTGTCTACTTTGCTGATAGAAATTCAAAGGTGTAATGATTGGAGCATCCGCTTATTGCGAGAGTTTCTAGTTTATTTTTTGTGTACAAATGTTTTACCCTTGTGAAGTATGCTTATTTTTTGGAGACATGAAAGATTATGTGCGTGACATGAGGATATTCTAATCGATTGTTGGATGTGCATTGCGAGGTTAATTACTAATTGTTTGGACTCCATTACCTTGGTTATCGAATCATCTCTCTCTTCATTCAAATCCTTGTTCAAAAAAAAATATTTCACCCGAATGAGATACCATGAAGTGAATCTTGTTTTTTATGAGTAAAAGCTTTTGACTAGAGCAATGAACCTGGAGGGGTAAGGACCCCTACCCAACAACAAAGTGCGAGAAGAAGAAGATGGGAGAAGGGTGGAAGAAAGCAAGAATACATATGCAAATGAGAGGAGGGAAGGAGGAAGAAGGAATAGAGAGTGATAGAGGGAGAAGAAGTCGAAGGCAAAAACAACGTTAGGAGGATGCCGAGAAACACGGTCGAATGAAAGAAATCAGCCATGGGATGTACCGCGCATACAATGAAAAAACTCGAGCAAGAAAGAGAAGGCAAAGCACCAAGACGATCTTTCGGCTTGTTGAGGTTATCAATAGCGAGTGCAATCTTTGGGAATAAGGCTGCATTGATATCGATTGTAGGAAGGAAACAGTGATCAAGCGAAGGGTGCATGTTTTGCGCAAAAGTAACCAGATCGCGGTATTGGCCACAGAGCCATTGAATACTCGCAACCAGAGCCCAGGGCTAGCTCATCAACCTCCTCGACCCACAACAAAGGATTCGGGAGGGAAAAATCTACCAACTGATCATGTAATCCCACCCTGTGGACTGGATAAATTTCATCCTCTGCAACGAACTCGACAACAACAGGGTTGGGATGAAGGAGGAGGCAGAAAGAGATGAAGGCCGACGCGATGTCCGAATCGTCCCTGGGGACGTCGAAATCGAAGCGGTAGGAATCCCCCAGGATGGTTTCATTTCTTTTGCATCCTTAGATGAAGATTAACGGAAGATGGCAGAGAGCTAGTGACAATCAATATCTGAAGTTTCAGCCAGTTCCCAGAACTATCCACGAAGAGCAACAAACAGAAACCTGACGAAAGCCATGGAAACAAAAACGAGAGAGCTTGGTAGGCCGAGGACAAGCGAGAAAAGAAGAAACACCAAGTGATACTTAAGGAACACTTGGCGTGAAGCACCAGGAGCTACATTTCAGAAGAGATGATTGACATGAGTCCTTCCTAGGCCGAGGCGTCACAAGAGATGGTTACTACATGTGGGAATTCAATCACAAAATTTGCTAATAGATTTGCTACCGAGTTGGACTCACGAAAAATATGACTGATGCTCCAAAATTTTAGTTTTCGAGCCAAAAGAGGACGGACTGAATGAAAGGATTGATGCGCGGGACGGGCGTAGAACCCTTTGAAATGGTGAAGGTAATAATTTGGGAGTCCCCCTCAATTAGAAGAGATTCCCCTCCCATTTTGATGGCCAGTTTGACACCCTCTAAGAGGGCCTGGACTTCCGCCATGTTGCAAGAACAATTCGCATAACGAAAAATATCCCGCCGCAATGAGGATACCAGCTTCATCACGGAGAATGCACCCAGCCCCGAAGAACCTGGATTGCCTCTGGAAGTGCCATCAAAATTTAATTTCCATACACCTTTGGGGGAGGTCTCCTAGATAGCCTATTTCTTGCGAATGAGCTTCTCCACTTGGGATAGGCCGTGCTTGACAATGGAGCCAGGTTTTGGAATTTTGACGAGAGGCCAAGCCTTGGTGATTCAAGCATCCAATGAGGAGAATGAAGGATTATTCAAGCTATTCTTAGACATGATTTCAGAGATGACAACTTCTAATTTGCTCAGGAAGGTGGGAAGAGTGCACAATTGATTACGAAAAAGACGCAGATTTCTCTCCCACCAAATGTGCCACAGGAGAAGAAAAGGGGCCACCTACCAAATAGAACTCAATGAACTATTGGAACCCAAAGAGGGCCAAGAAATAAGGGAGTCTTTGATGTTGTTGCAATGGACCTAGGAAATGAAGTGAATCTTGTTATTAGACACCAAATGTCGATTTTTTCAAACTTCTTATAAGAACCCAAACATGTTTCTTAATAAATGAATATATCACCTCCTAATCTTCTAGACCTTGGCTGAAGAATGTAATTGGTTGTTCGAACTTTCTTCGTTTATCTCGCACCAACATGGTAGATATCATATCCATGCCTCCAAAGGCATACAAGGGGAAATCCTTGGTAAAATCACGGGTGATGAAAGTTGGAGCTTTCACGATTGCTTGTTTGATGGCCTCAAAATTACCCTTCACTTTTGCGGTCCACTTGAAAGGTACGCTCTTTTCAACACGGATGTCAAATGATTAGTATAATTTGTAAATTTTGGGATAAACCACTTGGTAAAGTTAATTATTCCTAGGAAAATTTGTAACACCTTCTTATGACTTGGTAATGGCAATGCAAGTATGAAAATGAATCTTTATGGATCTAAATTGCAAGCCCTTATTTAGAGACAATATGGCCTAGGAATTTTCCTTCATGTGCTAGGAAGATGCATTTCTTGGGATTGAGAGAGACTCCAAATTTTCTACACCTTTTAAATCCTTTCTGAGGTGAAGGAGATGGTCATTTGCATCTTTGGAGAATATTGTGATATCATCCAAATACACAAGAACAATGTTGTTGATTAGTCATTTGAATGTTATATCCATGGCCCTTAAGAAGGTTGCTCTTGCATTAGACAAACCAAAAGACATTTTCTTGTAGGCATAGACTCCCCATTATGTGGTGAACACAGTCTTAAACTAATTTTCTTCCTTCACCATAATTTTATTGTATCTTGGTAGTCATCCAATAGAGAAAACCTCGTAATCTTGCTACCATATGAAGAATTTTCTCCATACAAGGCAATGGATAGTGATCTTTCAAGGATGGCTTGTTCGGGTCTCGAAATCAAAACAATATGATTTCTCCATTTCTTTTCCACATTGGGTCCAAATTGACGACCCACATTGAATGTTTGATGGGGAAGATGATGTTTGATTCAATCAACTTGTTCAGTTCCTTTTTCATGAGTGCCTCAATCTACGGATTGAATGGCCTCTATTTTTTCCTAATAAGTTTATCTACATGATCCAATTCATTAGTGTGTTGTGCTAATACGGATCAAAACCCTAGAGGTTTTGATAATTAAATGCAAGGATGTCAGCAAATTCTTGACAAATTTCGACAAAAGCATGTTTTTCTTTAGGAGTGGATACCTTTCCAAATATTGAGTAGCTTGTCTCTTCCCACTGAAATGGGTTCATTATCCTCATCCTTGACTGTCATGTTTGTATTTTCATTTCTCGCCTAGTCATTAGGGTTAAAAATAGATTCCAAAGTTACTAAGCCTTTGGGAAGCTTGTTTGACCTTAGTTGGACAATTTGGTCTCCATACTGTTGCTTTAACTTGTTCTGGTTTCTTGAAGAGAACTCAACTTCTTCTTGGAGGAAGTTGATGATATATTGATCATTCAAAAAATTACAAGCGGATGGTTTTATCTTATCAAATGGGTCTTACTACCACTTTGACATGTATTTGTTCCTTTCCTCTTTTGACTTCTTCGGAAACATCAAACTTTGCTCCTACCACGACCAACTTATCTCGCATATTTTTTTCCTTCCCTTGGTTCGACTCGAGATATTGAAAGATTGAAATACTCCATGAGGTTTCGTACCCTATGCTTGTAACTTCTAAGTGATGACTCTTAGTTGCATTCGGTTCTCGACACGATTCACAATTAGCTTGCTATTCCCAAAGGTCTACAACTGTTTAATTTTTTTTATTCTTTCCCATTGAAGACTTTGTATGAGAGATTCATACATGGTGATTTATTGGAGCAACTAAACTGAAATATAAAAGGGGAGTAGTATTTCATGCCAGTGGGAGACACAAGCATTACACCTCCTCTAACTCTTTGTCTACTTCTTGAATCATTGAAAAACATTTTCCCTAGGCCCCTGTCTTATTCATCTTCTAGTTTCACAATGACAGAATGGAAAGTTTTCTTCATGGAGATAATAAATGCCAATGACAACTTCTTCAACTTGCTAGTATGGATCAAAACCACAACATTTAACTCCCCATGCATCAAGTAGTGAATCTAGGATACCTTCAATTTGAGTATCTTCCTCTTGAATGCTTGGATGATCTTCTTGATAAAAATGGTACAATTTGCATTGATGGGGTTGGGTGTATAAGGTTTTATATGGTATGCAACAATAGGTTCAAACCTTATAGTGACCTTGGTACCATACCTAGTTCTGAATATCATATGTGACCAATCATGCAAATAGATATCCTCTAATCTTAGTGGTAAAATACCATGAGAGGAACAAAGAAAAAATGGGGGTAAATCAATGATAAACACATCCTATGGGATTGAGAAGTTAGGGCATGCATGTAGTATAAGACTTAGACCTCTTATAACCCCAATAGTCCCCACCACAATTCCATCTAATTGCACCACTCCCTTAGAGAGTGACTCATATTTGAGACCAAGTTGATCTGCTATTTGTTTGGGCATCATTGAACTACTTGCCCTTGAGTCTATCATGCAATTGTGCACTAATAGATCGCCTATAATAAGAGACACATAAAAGGGTGGCAGTTTTAAGAATCTACATAGTTGATCACTCTTTTGTTGAAGTTCATTGGTAAGAAAAACCTTTTCCTTCTCCTTGGGTGTCTCAAGCAAAGCGAGAAGATCAACCATGGTGGATCGTAGGATATCTCCCTATCCAGGAATGGCCAAAGATTCCCACATGGATATTCTTAAATTGGTCTTCTAAATTTGATCTAGGATGTTGAAGGGGGTTCCAGCGGGTTTATGCAATAAAGGCAAGAAATTTCCTGTCTTGTTTGTTTGATCCAAGGGTTTTCTTTGATTGGCGAGTCCACAACATACCACAACATTTCCCCATCTTGTGGATTCACAATGTTATGTGGGTTTGTAGTGTATTGCAAATTTTACGTATTGCACGGTTTTTGTTGAATCCTAAAGTACGCCAAATCCTGCGGGTTTCCTAATTTGATGATGCGAGACTTGGAGAGGTAAAGGGTGGAATGTTTTCTTCCACTGCCTTCTTTATACCGGTGTTAATGAATACACTTGATGAAGGTGTTTGATTTCTCTCTTGCTGATTGGTTGATTCTATAGAATTATTCCATTTTCTAGTTTACAAATGAAGTCTCACTCAATGAAATTTCCTACATAATTTCTGTTGTGGATTTACTTCCATGTGTATATCTTGTGGGAAAGAAGAATTTTGCATTGCTACTACACGGCTTAGAATGCCATTGGTACAATCTGCTTGGTTATGGGGAAGATTGCAAGGAAAGCACCATTCATAATCTTGCACCAAATTATTTTGTATTGGGACCAAAGCCTTAGATGAACTTCCCGAATTTGGATTATAAGATTGAAATGGTTTCACCGGAGTAATTTGATTATGCGGAGCCACTGGAATGTATTCTCAAATTGATTATGGGGCCCTAATTTGTGAAGGGGCATGTTATGCCATTAACATATGTCATTTATAAAAATATTTATGCCAACATATGTCACACTTACCATTTATCTTTTCATTCATTAGTTAGTGATTACTTGAGGCTAACTTAATTTGGACAAAGGAGTGTGTCCCTACTTAATTATGCCTATATATACGAATGTGTAAATATTTTTGATGATCATCAAATTATGAATTCGAAAATATTTACACATCCGTAATTTGAGCTAAGAATGTCTTCTCAAATTTAAACCTAACTGGTAATAGAGATATCGAGTTGAATGTCGTGTATGGCCATGGTCATCATGTCGTGCTTTATTTCCATGCACAGTCAACATTATCTAATGGCGTACCGACAACGAAGATGACTAGTTGACGTAGTATTTTCTTTGGTCAACACAGATGCTCTCCTTTTGGTTGTAATTTGACCAATTGGATAGGTTTTTTCCATTCTTTAAAATGGGATCTATTTTGAAAATATTCCACGTGACCCCTTTGTGTGGGTCCCATGCACGGGATTTGTGGCCTCAATATTTTTTGGGGGTATTTTTTCTTTGTTGAAATGATTCCATTAAATCCCAGTCTAATGATTGTGTAAGCCTTTAATTTCAGTGGTCATGCTTATTTTAATTTTTTTTTTTTTTTTTTGGGGAGGGTGGTGATAATGATATTATTATTTAATCCTTGAATTTTATTTTGTGATTGTGCTAGTTACAAATTTCCTCTCATTCATGTGTATTGATTGCCACTTTGACAAGAATGAAACAAATAAGTCTCAAGTGTTATTCTTTTAAAATAGATTTAAGGGCATTTGAGTTAATGCATTATCTACTAAAAGTTTAGAGCATATAAAGCAATAGTAAATTTAATTTATATATTAATGTTGTGGTCATGGAATTGTGAAAGATACATTGTATACAAGATATTGGGAGCAGAGTACCATACCTTAAAATATAAAAAGAGAATTGAATCTAAAATGATTTAATTTTGTATTTGGTGTGTTGTATATGTTTTCATGGAAAAACTTATATGAATGATGATTTTGAAAGAAATTTTCAAGGATTTTTTTGGTGAAATTTGTTTTATATACTAATGTAATACATCTAATTGCAAACATGACAATTAAAATAATCAAACATAAAACACTAAAATCAAAATTATTTTGTAAATAATGTTCAACATAAGAATAGACAAATTGGTGGTTTACGAAGAATATTTGATGTCGTGTGAATTTAGAAATTTTCCTCAGTAACAATGAACAAAATCATGATTTTTATGGACAATTTAGGAGAATCCATAAAACTTGTGTCGAACAAGGGACTTTGCCAAAATCATCAAGATTCCCTTCCATGATCAAAATTTTACTCTTTCAAGATTGAAAATGTATGGTTCTTATAAATATGGCATGGGGAGATCTTATATTATGTAATGGAATAACTACAATATAAATGGAAAATAACATAATGTTGACTATAAAATAAGGCTACTTCAAGGGCCAACCTCCACAATATTATAATAAGATAAGAAGTCATAATATGATGATCATCGGAAAGATTTACACATTCGTATATATAGCCATAATTAAGTAAGGGCACACCCCTTCGTCCTAATTAAGTTTTCCTCAAGTAATCACTAACTAATGAATGAAAAGATAAATGGTAAGTGTGACATATATCATCATGTATATCTCTATATATGACATAGGTTAAGGGAATACCATGCCCCTTCACAAATTAGGACCATAAAATCAAATTACTCCTACAAAACCCTACTAGTCTTTAAATCCAAATTGAGCTACAATATTCTATGCTTTACAAATTGAGCTAAGAATTTCTTCTCAAATTTAAACCCAACTAGTAATAGAGTTAAGTGTCAAATTAAGAAACCAATCATAAACACTATTTTTCAAAGTAAAAGTAAATAATATGTAAACAACATCTTCATATTAAAAATCCTTAATCTCAAAGAAGGCTTGAAAGCAATTGCATGTTCCTCAAAAATCCTAATACCATCATGCTTGTATGTGGGAAGTATCTATCTCTGTATTTATAGGTAAGTCATGGATGTCTTTAACAAAGTTAAGTGTAATTCCTCATAACCAATATGGTTGATCCATTTATGGTGGTGTAAATGGAGGAAGACAAGTGATTATAGGAATAAATATGGGATAACTTGAGGTGTATGTGACCCTTTAGTCATACCTTTATAATATATGGGTTACATATGAATTAACAAAGGATAAGTAGAACACTAGAATTAGATTTGGACATTATAAGGTAGGGTTACAAATCCATCTTGTGACAATTTATGAATGAATAACCTCTTTTTATGACTAAATTATTATCAAGTGCGACTTTAAACACATAAGAATAAAAAGATAAGTAATAAAATAAAGATAACCAAAATCAAATAAAAATAAACCATTATCTCATTGAGTGTTTTAGGCACACAAAACCAAAATACCCTCCTAGTGCTAGATTTGTGTTGATGTAAGTTTTGACATGGGCTCTAATAGAAGACAAGAAATTAATCTTACTCATTTTAGAATCCCTATTGAAAGTATGATTCAAAGTCCGGAATAATCGGGACATATAACTCAATTGGGAACTATATGACTCTTGTTAACCTACAAAGGAACCGGTGAACTTTGGAAAATTCACCAACAATTTTGAATACCCTATGGATATTCACAATGGTACTAAATCTAAACTAGGTGAATTGGATTTCGTAAAAAAATAAAAGGAGAGAAGAGTATGGTAGAAAATAAATTCAAACCCCTGTCTTTACCTTGAAAAATTTTTGAGAAAAAGAATTCACTTTATCATGATGGAAAACAAAATTAAAAAAACTCAAAGTGTAATACTCAAATTCTCACAAATCATAGACATAATAATGAGGGAATATGAATATTATAATTATATGCATAAGATTAAACCATGAAAACATCCTAAGTTTTTATTTCATAATTTATAAAATAAAAATAATGATTGAAATAACAATTGTTCGATTCAACCATATTCACAAGATTTAACGAGTTAACTCTAAACCATAACATTCAATTTATGAACTATTTCAGATTGTCAAAGAACATCCATAAGTCATACACAAATTGAGATTAAACCATTTTCTTAAACCACACAAATTAACATTTACTCAATTTACATTAATTAATTTAACATAAGCATCTGTGTTTAACTCTTGATTTTATCTAAAACATAAGAAAAATATAAATAACTAAGAAAAGAAAAACATAGCTTAAACAAGTGAACACAAGTAAAGCTCCTTGTTGCTTTACAAAAATGATCTAAATTGAAAAAATGGCTTACACAAGTATTTATAATGAAATCATATGGGAGGCAACCAAATATTTTTCACTATGCAACTAACAATAGAACTCAAAACTAAATTGTAACTAAGAACAACTCCTAAAAATATATTCATAACTATTTCACCCACAAACTATTCTAAACACTTTGATACATTCTTCGTAGGCATAATAATAGTTCCTACACCGCCAACTCCAAATCACAACCGCCTTCATGATACAAAAACGTAATTAACATCACCAATTACGTACAAATACATACCGTAAATACATAATTAAGTCACATGTTACTTTCCATGTTGTTTATCCACTAATGCACTTGTTATCAATAATAGGATGACCTACTTTTGGTAAAATTGAGTTGAAAACTTTGAAATCTCGAGCCAACGATAAATTTAGAAACTCTTTGACGCACTTGGCCCATTCTAATTTTATGAGAAATGTTAATCTGTGAAATTGTGAACAACTTCATTCCCCTATTTCTCCAATGTGGTTATGTTTTTAAGTTAACCATAGTTGTTTTGCAATAAAGGTTGAAATTCCACCAATGAGAACAAATAATTATCTCATCCATACACTACGAGAATTATTATACTAGTGAAAAAGAGATGATACTAGGTTTGAACATGTCCACCTATTCTCTTGAAAAAGTTATTAAATTATATGTCCCCTTTATCCTCTCTGTCTTGCCTTGGATTACAAGTTTAGAATTTTTTTTATCTCCTACAGGGTCATTAATTTCATAGTGGCAAGCGAGTTTTTCTTCATCACATCAAATGATATAGCTAATTGACCTTCCCAATAGATATTTTTGAAAGAACATATTGTGAGTTATTGTAAACAATCCTTCCATTAGCCTTGGAATCCTCAACATTGGTGAGTAGATGGAAAAGGTCTATGAGTACTCGTTGCACCTATACACAAGGATGATTTGAGGTATTAGATACAATTTATTGAACTTTATCAAGCTATCATTGTAATATTTCTATCACATCCTCTATCATACTATTTACTAATCTCACCATTGAGACCACATTTACTTTCACCTCACTACCCTCAATGGAGTCCCTTTTTCATTTTCATGTATCCAAAGAAATAAAATTTTCTTCACTTTGCAAGACGGTAGGGTGCTCACCATGTTGTAATATACTTGTTATCACCCTCCTCAAGATTTTTGATAGTTTATCAAACTTTCAAATAATTTTTGGTGGGGCATATATATATTTTCACCCTTTCAAATTATGTATCAACTTGTCCTTCGCTTGAGCCATTAAAGAAGTATCTTATCAAAAAGCTATATAAATAGGGGTCTATGAAATTCCCATTACAACACTTGGTATCATAGTAACTTGGTTAGTGGAATAACTGATCATGGTAGAAGAGCGGGATGGAGGAAGAAAGTGTGGGGGTGACACTTATAGAAGTGATGGGATTAGAAGAAAAACTAGTTGCTTTGAGGGAAAATAAACTATAGAAAATGGAAGAATATAAACACCCATGGTTAGAGACACATGTGAGGAAATGGGAAGAATGAGAGTTGAATAATGGGAAGGTGAGGGAGAAGAGATATATATATATATATATATATATATATATATATATATATATATATATATATATATATATATATATATAGAAGAAATACCCAAAACTTCCCATAGATTAAACATCAAGTGCATGTGTGGACTAATCCAAAAATATGGTAGGGGTAAAAGTGAATGTAATGGTGAAGTTCTTAGAGGCTAGGGAATTTTATTGAAAAATTTCTCTTGTTGTATAAGATATTCCCCTGATGTATTTAATCTTGTGATTTAATAATTAGAAACCTTATGTATGGCTATACGAGGTGGTGGAGTGGAGAAGATGGAATGTGGAGCAAAGTGGATAAACTGGGAGGTGATGAAAGATGTGATATAGAAATCTTCCCAAACATAGTTGATGGAAACATTGTTTAAGGTGTGGAGTATGAAAGTGAAGTAGGAGTGCTAGGAGAAATGAAGAATCTTACAAAATTTAACAATGTAAAACTTTGATTACACACAAGGGAGAGACTCACATTCTCAATGCTTATAATAGTCGATCTTTGTGGGTACATTTAGGACAATTGATACATAAGATAAACTTGAAATAATGGGAATTGTATAAACAATATGACTAAATAGAAACATTACTAGGAACACTTGAAATAATAGTTAGGGATATTATGACAATAGTATGCATTGGAACACATGATATTGAAGACATCTTTGGGAACACTTGTATCCAAAATTGAAGACAAATGATACATACTAACAACACTTAAGTAATTGGAAATAAAGACACATGGAAAAATAAAGACAAGAGAAACCATATGACCAACACTAAATACAATAAGAGAAAACATGGATATGGTGCTAACATTAGTTAATACACTTGGAGTAACCAACATACTTGAAACCATATGAAAAGTACTAGAAACCAATGGATGAAATTAACAAAATCACATACTTTTCTCATTGCTCCTTGGGAAGATGAAGGATGTGGAATGATAGGAACAAAAATAGGTGGGATTACTCTATGAGTGGTGGTCTTGATTGACGCATCAATTTAATTCTCACCTGATTCTTTTTATATTCTTACACTTCTTCCACATATTCCTCCCTCAATATGCCTCTTCAAATTTTCCTTTTATAAACCTTATCCTACTCTATTGGATTAATATAAATCTCATATTTTGTTACTTGAAAAAGTGGAGGGTAGTTATATTCAATACCAAGATTTGATTTCAAAGTAATAAAGTGAGATTTTTCTCCTCTCTTTCGATCCACATATGTAAATATATATGCGTGGGATGGTAAAATTTGGTATCTTAGATTCCAATTTGGTCACTTCTACGGACAAGTGAAAAAATGAATGTCCACCAAATCAAAAGGTATGTGCAAACAAACCATTTGTTACTTGTTCTTATATATGCTTACTATACCCTATACTAGTTCCCAAGCCACCTCAATGGTTGCAAGACTACTAGGAACATACATTGGGAGTATCATAGGGGAGTTAATAAACCCTAAATTATTATAATAACATAATCATCTTAGCACTAGTAAGATCTTAAATATAATGTATAATTTTTCATATTGATGGAGAGTCTAGGCATGTCTATACCTCGAACTACCTTATATACTATCGGGTAAAAATAAATTCATACATCAAACATAAAGGCATGGTATTTATGGGCATATAAAGTATTGCATAACACAAGTATGGGGTTTATATGTGTCCACAAAAGGAATGTAGGTAATTCAAACCTCAAGTATGGAGAACACGCATCAATAATATATGAATCCATATAGAAGCTATTAGGTGGGGATATTCTAGTATATTCCCATATATCATGTAAATTGAATGCAACTAGGCCACTCCAATAAGGTACTTATACGCACCCAAGAAATACATGGTGCTATATGGAAGAAAAAAAAAAGTCTCCGATGATGAAATAATTATTCTCTAGAGAAATGATGAGATCAGATCATTTCCCTTCACTTTTATCATGTTTGTTATGACATGTTTGTCCATGTTTCCAAGTTTGAAATCTCATTATATCCTTACGAGATATTTTCTACTCTTTTCATGCTTAGTTTTGGTCTTTAGCTATGCAACCGTTGGTATACAAAGACCAATAGTTTTATAATGGTCTGTCTATACCTAGGAAATTCCGTCACCATAATATGAGCCTTAAAAACATGCATTTTTAAACATATGTTTAGATTTGAAAGTGATTTTCTCACTCGTTTCTTAACCATTTCACCTAATTTTGGGCTCATTGGATTCATATTAGAATTATCTTCCTAGTTTACTATGTTTAGAATGTTGACTTCCCCTTATGTTGATGTGTTGTCACTTCTTGTTGGACATGTGTTGGTAGACTCATTCTTTCTCAAATTTTATAAAACCCAGAATTTTACCCGAATGATGGGTTGGAGTTTTCATATTTGATTTGCAAAGTTATGCTGCCAAAATATTGCTAGGAATCACATAGAAAACCTATTCATTGCTCTGTTTTTTCCTGCATTGCATTTTCAACCAGTTTCTTACAACCACCAACCACAACCATTTTCTTGGTTTTCTTTGTTACCAGCCAACACTCGCACACCTTTCAATCAATTGGAAATCATCTCTAGAAGAGAAAAGAAAGTTGAGGAAACAACACACACAACCCCACACCGGAATGTTATCTTATTTCAACAGTAACAAGTTGTGGATGTTTTAAATTCTTCAATATTTGATTAATTGTAGTTGTTAAAATAGAAGAAATACATTGTTTTAAATTAGTAGAATTAAATATTTCTTCATTTCCCATATTGTCTGTGTATTGACTACACAAGGTTTCCATTGATATCTTCTTCTCTTCTTATCCCTGTGGATATGCAAGGGAAATAAGTTTGAGTAAGATTATGTGTTTGTGATCTATTGTTATTTCTTCATTAGAATCACCAGTAGAATTTAATTCCACTTTGCCGGGAAAACATCCGGGTAAAGAAGAAATTACTTCTGAGAAGATTTTCTTTCCTTTCCTAAGAACTTGAGGCAAAAGCTTAGTTAGAAGAAATTTCATTTTTCAAAGTAATAACTTTTGAATACACTTTCTGTTTAAAGTAGATCTTATCTTACAATCTTGCAATAGAGGAGTAACCACATCCGACTATTCCCTATTTTAATTTATTTCATTAGAAGTAGTTAATTTTTATTTTAGATTAGTTTCTTTGTGTTTGTGTCCGCAAGTAGTTTATTTTATTTAATTATTTTAAATCTAGAAAATAAAAAAGAAATCTTAGGAATTTAATTTGCTTTATTCATTTGTTTATTTTAAAAGCTTTGCTAAAAACACAAAAAGAATTAGTTAGCTTGTTATTTTTTTACTTTAATTAAATATTGGAAAATGCAATTTAATTAGATTAAAGGGTGAATTAATAGTCTTTTATTTAATTTGGATTCATTTTCTTTATTTATTTAAAGTAGGAATTAAAGGTAGATTAAAAGTTGGAACAAACACAAATCCCCATTTCCTTAGTGGCCTAGGCTACCCGTACTTAGCCCTTAGCCCTTTTGGTTATCAATCGTCTATTTTCTTCTTCCTTTCTCACGAGTCGATGCCCAGTATGACCATACCGATTCCACTCGAACCCTCGTAGAAGGATATTCGATCCAATCATAAACCCACCCAACATTGACTAATATCGGGAGACATACCTAGGTTTGGGGAACTGGTCTTTAGAGCAACCCCATACCACCAGAGATCATCGACCAACTTGATACCCTTAACAACCAAGTAACCATAGCAGAACAATATTGGGTCAATTTAGACAAAAAGTTAGACCACGAACCCCTTAGCTTGTCATCAAAACATTCTCTCTCGATCTTACATGAACCTCTTTGGAGAAGTACATTTAGAGTCGGAAGAAGGACAATTCCTCGAATCATCAATCATGTCAAGCCACACTCGGTTTCATTGACATAAAATGAGACTTGTGGAAATTAATATTTCTCGAACTGTAGTATCACTCCTATATAGGTTAGGTGGGAATTCATTTCCCTTGATGAGAAAATTCCCAATTTGCAAGTTGAGCATTTGCATTTTCCTTGATCATAGATCCTGGTATTATCATTATTCCCACATATCTCATTTATATCGTATTTATTCATCCCATTCCCATCCCATCTATCTTACTTTAGATGTCTCAACATGAACTCGAAGTACGTTTAAAATAACATGTTGATTTTTAGGTGTACAAATTATGGTGAACTTGACGTGAAAGACTAGTTCCTTTTCATTTCCATTTCCCTTTTTTGTTCTTTCATTCACCTCCCTCCTCTCCCATTATTCTCGCAAGTGTTTATACACCCCTAAATATGTTGGGTCAGGATTATAGAAGGCCTATTATAGGCATTGAATCTTACTACAATAAGGTGAGTGCTCAATAATCACCCTCATTATCTGGGTGGGCTAATAACTATTCCCAAAAATTTCTATCTCCACATACATCTCTTATCTAAGTGCTAAACACTATTTCAATAGTAAGAATCAAGGAGATAGACTAGCCAGAATCAAGGTCCAAAACTAGAGTTCTCAAGATCTAACAATATGACTTTCACAGGAGAATAAGGCCTTTATCCATAGGTTTTATCAAGACCCCAAATCAGTATGAAATCGAGTCCTTTCCATCTTATTTACAACCAAACAATGAAATATTAGTGTGGCTCACCTAAAGCGATGAATTCCTTAATAACTTAGATGGATCCTTGGATAGGATGCGAGGCATAAACTGATGTCCTCCTACAAAACAATGCTTCCCCAACCCCACCCAAAATAGAAAGAACACCTCAAAAGGGGGAAACCAATGATCAATTCATAACAAGGTATCATACACCCTCCCAACTGAATAATGTACAACATACACCTAATCAAGGTCCACATCCTTCACCCGATGATGTTATTTTAACATTAGTAGGAAGGATTAAAGAGTTAAATATTTCCAAGCTTCGTAACCTCTATAATTTGATGGGCAAGGTAACATCCCTATCACATCCGGATGTAAAACTATACTCTTGCTACTAATGTTCATTTAGTGTAACAACCACCACAACATGTTTATTTGGGTGTTCCTAGTCCTATTGATCTCCTTATGGGGTCAGGCATGCTAGGAATGAATCCTCATCCTTCCTATTCATATCCTACACAAGGGCTAGTTGGAAGTACATTCTCAAACATTGTTCCTCCAAACAATGCAATATTCCCTAGTGTTATGCCCACCAATTCATATCCTGGTGTTGTCCCTCCCTATGTCCATATGTATTCAAAATCCCCCAAATGGACATGTATACTCTTCCTGGTCCTTACACACAATATCAAGGGGTTCCTATGCCCCAATCAATACCTATGTTACACCTTATCAAGCTCTTACTCCACCTCCTCTTCATCAAGGGACCTCCATGGTTGAGTCTTACACAATGGGAACTTATGCCGAATATTTGAAGGAAATTCTTGATTTCATGATACAAGGTGTTATGCTTCCATGACCATTTCCATACCTCCCTAAATTCAAAGGAGAGGGATACCCTAATGCCCACATCAAGGCATATGCTACCACAATCAGATAATTAATTCCATGGAACAAAATTGTTGCCAAGATATTTCCTAAAACCCTTAAAGGAATTAATCTAGATTGGTATATAGAATTCTGAAGCATCCATATATTCCTTCAAACAACTTGTGTCTAAGTTCATTAAGGCCTTCGATATGAACAATTTGTTATGAATGGGAATTAGAGAGTTCTTACATATCAAGCAAGAACAAAATGAGTTTGTTGCCCACTTCATTCAGAGGTGGAAAAAGTCCTCTATCTTGCTCCATGAGTGCTCCAAATATGGATCAAACGAAACTTTGTGACCTATTCCTCTACTCACTCAATCGAGAAACCAAGGAGGAAGTGCATAAGTTTCCTCTTCGTAGCTATGAGGAAGTGTTAGAGGGTGTGCTTTGCAATGAAAAAATGACTATTGATAGTGGACATAAGACATATGTTTCAAGTGAGAGGTTGGTCACCTCCAATCAAAAAAATTCAAACTACCAAAATAACTCAAGAAATAACCAAGGACCCAAGGTCCTAAACCGGAACCGTGGTGCCACTATGGATGGTGTGACTAATCAACCCAAAAATCCTAATGTTGTGAACACAGTAATGCAAACAATAACAATGGGAATATGAATAACCAAAGGATTAAAAATTCCACTCCTTTTGTTAATGTAGTTGATTTCAATCATCAACCTCCTTAAGAGGTTCAAGACCAAGGAAAAACCAATATCAAAACCTTGGTCAAGGGGCTATAAACTATAATTATAACAACCAATTCTAAAATAACAAGCTGGGGCTATGACTTTTTGTTGACATGTTGAGTTCTAGGTGTTGTCACCGATGTAAAATCAATTAATGACAAAGAGGATGATGTAGTATATTCAAAGTATTCTCGGTATGATAGTGACATAGAGTATCAAATGGTTTCATGATGGCATGAGGCGATTCAGTGAGATTGGCTTGGTCTGCAGCAAGCCTAGTCGGGTGACCTAGCTATCCCAAGTGATGGATCATTGTGGTTTGAGTTTCTTGATGGATTAAGGAGTATGGTAGAAACATGGAGAACATGTTTGGGGAGTTTTAAGCACTCACATGAGTTTCGGGATACAGTGCGTGTTGAAAACTCAATATCGATTCTCATCTAGACCTAGTCTAGGTACTAGGAGGCATGAGAATGAGTTGCACAGCCATGATATCTCACGAAAGCATGAAAATATGTCATATATGTTGTTACAATTTTATTAGGTCCTTTTTGGATAGGTTTCATGATGAGTTATAGTGTTGGTTCAGTTAACCCTAGCCTAAAACATGTAAAATCCCAAGGGGTAGTCATGTAAATGAGATGGGATGAGTAAATTGAGACCTATTTGAGATATGATGATGATTAGATATGATTAAAAAGGGTGTCATAGAGGTCTGAGAAAATTTAGAGTCGTTCAAAACAATATTTTGCAAGTTATGTTGTTTTGTGTCAAATAGGGTAAAAAAGAAGGTATTTTCCAGCTCAAATTACACCTTCTAATACTCACCATGAATTGTGTTATTTTCATGGGACCTTGTGTCTTTTAGGTATTATTTTATATTTAGATAAGATAATTTCACAAAATAAATTGAGTGGTTTCATCATCAGGTTTTTATGAATGAATGTTAAGAAGGTAAACAACTTTTTGTGTGCTTGAAACCCTAGCTTAAAAGTGGTAGGAGATATATTGATCATAAGTGCCTAGAATTGATTGGTTGTTATAGTATGATGATTTTATGATATAGAGGAATCATCCATGTTTCCATAAAGGTATGATATAACATGTGGTGATGAGTGGACCCCACCTGAAAATGCAAGTTTCTAAAGAAGTCCAGTTTGAGGAAAGGTTGTCCAAAGGAGTTGAAAAATAAATTAATTTTTTTAGTATGGGAGTTTTAATTGATGTCCAAAAGGGTTTCAAATCATTGTGGTTCTTCTAAATAACAAAGTGTGCCCTATTTATGAAGATTGATCATAAGGTAGTTTTGGGGTAGTTTTAAGCAATTTTAGAGATGGACTTAGTTAAAGGCCTTTCACTTGGAGTTGGAAGGAAATGTAATATGTTTTGGAAAGAAGATTCAGAGGTATTTACAATAGTATATTAATTTTATCATGATAATAATATTTTATGGGTCATCTAGCTTGATTTGTAGAGAATAAGGTATCTTATTTCTCATGACAAGATTCCTTTTGCTATAAGATGGAGGTAGAAGATGTATGAGATGAATGAGTTGACATTTAATATTAGTTGGAGAGTGAATAAGGATGATTTGTTTTCCTATTTAATTAATTTTGAGGTCTTGGAAGTGATAACAATGGTGAAAACTAGTTGAGTTTGTAAAACTACTTTGGGTAGCTCAATTTGGAGAAGAGGAAAGTGAGTGTGGTTTTCACACATGGATGTTTAAAGAGATCTAACATGCATGTATGCGATACACTAGTCTAGAGGATTCCAATTAGTGGCTACATGCCATAGTTGAGGTGTTTTGGTGTGTGCTTGCGGTCTAAAGGTGAAGACAGGTCTGAAAAACAAGCTGTTTGGTGAAGGATATGAACCTTCTTGAGTTAGTTATGATAAATTTGATCGATGAAATATAATTTTAGATGATAAAATTAGGTCACACTCCCCTTTTGTCCCTCGACGAATAAGCACCCTTCATCACATTCACCTAGCCATGGCCCCCTTCACCCCACTAATATTAATTTAATTTAATTAATTCATTATCCTCACCATATTTATTATTTAAATATCTTAATTTAAATAATATCCACACATACACCTCACTTAGACACCTCATCAAGCCAACTCACCCTAAGACCTATTCTTAGTAAGTTGTCATAACTAACTAAGACTTACCCAAACCCTAAAAATCAATGCCTACATTCTCTCTAACCACATTCTCGCATGCTTACAAGAAGCTTCTAGTCTAATCCACGGGTTAACGACATGAGATCAAGAAAATCAAGAGGATCTCCCTAGTTTAGTAAACCTAGGAAATCCCACCTTGACCAATGCCGGTTACCCCTAACCATCGCCGGTTAAGCCGGAACCGCCGTCGGTTACCCTTTTAACCCCCAAAACAACCTTATTTTCAAGGTTGGAAAAGATTGGAAAAATTTGGTGAAACATTGAGATCTTCCTGAGAGATATCACATCTTCTGAGATCAAATTCCAACGAGAACACACGTGTAAGGAAAGAGATCAAGCATTTTCTCCTGCACAGCCACCCCAACAATGATATGATCTAACCAAGCAAAGAGGAATGCACATGCAGCCCATGTAGAAGCTCTCCTATAATTTGAGATCACCTGCAGCCTTCAACCTCTCACCAGCACCTCCATCCCTCACTCACAGGCATCCAGGACCAGAATCCAAGTAAGTAAAACATTCTACTTCTCTGGTTCACTTCATTTTGTCACTATATTATCACCTATTGTTTACCTAGCCATTGATGGAGCTCCTTCAATATTCACCCTCTATATATACCCATTAAAACCTCACCAAATCCCTCCCAAATCACCCAATACCTCATCCCGACTAACCAAAATCCTTTGTGCAATCGCAAAGGAGACCCAAAAACCCATTCTTGTGGCATTCCCAGAACTCCACGAAGAACCGGCACCAGCTATATCTAACCGCCGTCGATCACCCTGAACCGGCATCGGTTCGTATTTTGCCCATACAAATTTCAGTAATGTGACCTATCCACCTAATTCCGCCTCATCCCTGAATCACCCGTGACCTACGAGACTTATGTCGGACCTACAGAGACCCAAAACTAACTATTTGACCTTCCGATCTTACTCTATCCTAGCCTATTAGATTAGATCTTTCTTATTGTGTTTTAAGTGCGATACCTAAATCATTTCGAATTACAATAGGATTTACTTTATTATTCGCATTAAATT
The DNA here is from genome assembly GCA_018340775.1 of Taxus wallichiana var. yunnanensis. Classification (NCBI taxonomy): domain Eukaryota; kingdom Viridiplantae; phylum Streptophyta; class Pinopsida; order Cupressales; family Taxaceae; genus Taxus; species Taxus wallichiana. The sequence goes on from CM031241.1 coordinate 673,870,108, forward strand.
GTTTAAAACAATGGATTGATAGCCGTCTAGGAAGTATCACACTTCCTAGATCTAGCACATGCTAGGCAGTTCACTGCACATATTGTTTATCTCTTTCTGGTGGTCTTGCTTTCATTACATGTAGTTCCTCCTAGCCAAAAGGAAGCTCTCACGATCAGCTGTGGATTCAGAAGTCATACACGCACAACAACTCATCAACCAACATTAAAACAGGTATTCCTCCTACGCCGTTACCCTATTTATTTTGTCAATACTTCAAAGAAATGTCTAAGAATCAGGTGAAACATTTTGGCCTTGGTGGGACCCATCTGGGGTTCCTTGCATTATATTCATTCCTAGGAAAATTTGTGTGTTTGTTTCCCTTCTGAAAAGCATACACATTAATTTTCTTCCTTGGTAACCCACCTTTTCTTTCTATTTGCTCTAAAGGAAACCTTTCTTTTGGTGTAATTAAAAAGAACCATTTCTTCGTGTTTTTTGCATTATAGTGAAAGAGCATCCCTCTTCCTCTTCATCTTTTTGTGTCATCCAACTTCACACTTCGATTTGGGCTTAAAAATAAGTGCATTCTATTCTGATTTATCGCATTAGCTCACATTAATTGCGGGAAACCTATACGCTGGAAGTCATGACCAGCTGATGGTTGACAAACAAACCATAGAAAGAACTTTCTTTCTCTTTCTCTCTCTCTAAGTCTTACCAAACCTCACAAAAATTGAAAATACACACATTCTTAAACAACATCTTACCTGGAAGAAGCTATAGGTGATCACACGATCATGACACAGTGGGCACCCAGCTCGCTGCTTTGTCGAGTCATACTTCAGAGCGAGGCCCACCCCCACCATAACATACCTGAAACCTCACCTTTTAGATCTCCTTCTTTATAGGAAGCCATCCTCACCAAAAACTCTATTTCACAATTCATGTGTCAGTCCTTAAATAACATAAGCTAAACAAACATAATAGAAAAGGCACTCCTAGGATCGCATTTTTCTTAGTGTTTATGCTTGTCTTGCATTTTGAGGTGAGAGACCACATTCTTCATCTTTCTTGTTCATTCTTGCACGCTCCTCATCACAACTGGTGTATTTTGGCTTCACTTGAGTGTGCCTGGGCCATATCATCATCATTATTAGAATTCTGGGTTTGATTCTACATCAGATTTTAATTCACAACCACTTTTCTTTCATCACTTGTTTCAATTTCATAGTAACCATTATCGGTTACCCTCTGACCGACATTGGTTATACCCAACCGAAATTGGTTCCAAGTCCTTTTGTTAACCTACCCAAAAGGAAATTTTATTCATTTTCTTCCACTTTTCATAGTCCCCTGTCACGCCATCATTCCCATTGACATTCAAAACACCATCGATTTGGCATACCTGTCAGATTTGAATTTATACCTTGTTTTTCACTCACCGACCATTTTCTACAAAGTGATGGCCGACGGTGGTTACCCGTGACCGGCGTCGGTTTTCCCTAAGCGGCATTAGTTATCTGTTTCACTTTCCAACCTACATTTGGTACCGAATACACTTTTTGCCATCAGATTCACCTGTTCTTACTATTTTTCTGTGTCATTTACAGAGAAACAACCTTACCTGATCAGTATTGGTTCACATGGTGCTGACCTGAAAATAAGAAAGCGCACTCGTATTTCACGCCAGTTGTCAACCACTCCCACCTAGTCCTTCACCACCTTCCATTTTATCACCAGTCATGGATCCCATCTAGCCTATCACTATCACTACCGGAGATGAGGAGTTCGCATGACTCCTTGACCAAAACCCTACTACTTTGTAGTTTTACCTTTCCCACTCGTCCACTCGAGATGCCTCGGGTCAGTTGATATACGGCATGCCCGTATCTATCCCCTCGACTCTCACTCCCACTCCCGCATCGGCTCCATTTGGCTCTGTGCTACCCGCATCTACCTTACCCCAGCCGGTCGTTTTGCAACTAGGTCCTATATCCTCTATGACTGCCACATTTTCCACCTCCGTGGCACCCACCACATCCACCATACCCTCGATAACTACCCAAAACACAACCTCATCCGCCCCTAATGTCTCACACATACCCGTAGCTACATTACCACCTCCGGTGTTGGTGACCCCTACCCCATTTCAGAACGTGGTCCTTTCCATTCCACAATCATTAGCCCCCATTGCCACTAGGGTCACCACAACCCTTCCACCTCCATATACATACTATCAGCATCCTCCGTTTCATTTATTATTTACTATGGGTACATACTTCCTGTTTCACTTCCTTCTTCTCAATCAACCAACAAGGCAGCACCATACACTGGAGTTCCACCCCTGTTATATGCCCAAAACCAACCCTCTCATGCTATATGAGGCACCCAATCATCACAACCTACCAAAGATCTAATCAAATTGATGTTGGAAAAGATGCGAGAAATTAGAGGTTTTGGTTTCCGGCTCCCGCAACACTCTCACCTACGATGAGATTTGCAACGAGCCCATCCACCCATCTATTCCTATTCGCCCATATCCCGTGCATTGCGAAATTCCTAAATTCAATTGTTTTAATAACAAAGAAGACCCACATCAACATTTTTGGTCGTTCAAACATGGGTGTTATCTCGATCACTCACGACGATGCTTTGCTCTTAAGAACCTTTCCCATGTCTCTTTGGACTCGCATTAGATTGGTATAGTGTGTTACCTAGACCTTTATGTACATTCTCATTCAATCGGGTAGCCCAAGCCTTCTTGGATCATTTCTCTATCAATATTGTCAAGAAGGTTACCATGACTGACCTATACTCCACGCGTCAGTATGAGGATGAATCTATCACATATTTTGTCTCTTGCTAGCATAGCTTGATCAACCAACTCACCTTCAACCTGCCGCAAATAGAACTCATTGAGCTTTTCACATAGGCTTCGCTAGACATATCTCACTAACCTTGCAGGTCCAAACCTTCGAACATTCGATGAAGCATTCACTATGGCACGAAAGTTAGAGATTCGGGCCATCGAAGAGAAGAAAATCCAATTACGTAATAAGAATTCAACATTCAAGTCGAATGATACCTCTTCTTCTTCCAAACCAAAAACCAATTATTCAAAAGCTAAGGGCACCACTAATGCAGTGGTACTCAAGGCCGGCCCAACTCATCCGTCAAATCAAGCTACCCTCATCTAATCTCTCACCCATCTAGACTTTTAAATTCAAACGAGAACAACATAAATACACCCCAATTGGGGAACCTTAATCTTATGTCTTAGAAAAGCTTATCAAAGCCGAAGCCATCACTCTTCCACCCATAAAACCACACACTAGTTTTGACCCTACTCACCCCATGCCTGCATGGTATAAGGAATCGTTATCCAAAATGTGCCCCTTGCTCATTTTGTGGCTAAATCCTCCCTCTCTTATGCCTCGGTCACAAAATTTTTGCTTTCAGGCACTCAAAACCTTCTCGGAAGTGGCACCATTGGATAGAGCTCTTTCTCGGCTTTCCGGAAGGGTAAAGTTTTCCTCCTAACTCCATGTATTTTTCAAGTTATGGCTCGCGGAGTTTTTGGAAATTTTTTCCCTGAAAGGCCCACGACCAATGAGATGCCGCCATGTGGCACCTAGAGTGGCGGAGCAAGGGGAAATTTTGGAAAATTTTCCAAATGACCAAAAAGGTGCAAAAATTCAAATTTTTGCCCACTAACCCGATTTGGCCCTGTTTTGCCCTAAAACTTCAAATGACCATATATTTCGATCTAGAGCTCGGTTTTGCGTTCTTTATATCAATGGAAAGATGGTGAAATTCTCTAAAAGATTCAGGGTCATTTTTGCATTTTTTGGAGTTTGGAGAGAGAAAATAAAAAGGCCTGCTCGCACGTGGTCATGGACAGAAATGACGTTTCAACCACCGTTTTTAATGAAGAATGGCTCGCATTCTCTCCCAGCATGGCTAAAAATGTCAGGGGATGGGTCTGTAAGGATGCCCATGTTGTTTTTAAGGAATTTTGGTCAATGGTTGAACCCTTTCACTTTTTCCCGTGTTTCTCTCTCCTGGGTCGTGGTTTGCACCTTGTAAAAGCCATAATGGGTTCATTTTGCAAGGGGAGACACTTTTTCAGCTCTGCACTTCCTTTTTCTTCCTCCTTGGCGAGAATTTGTGAAGAAATTTTACCTTTCCATGTAATGCAACACCTTTTCTTGCCTCTAGATCTTTGTAATGTATGTATTGAATCGAAATGTTGATATATGTTACGTGATTAAAATCCTTCAATCCTTTCATATATCTATCATTTCTTTCTTGATCTTTCATTACATTTTGAGCATTTGTGCATGTTTTTGTCTTTGTGTTTCCTTGTGGATTGTGTATTTCATGCAGCATTAGGTGTTTACAACTCCTTGGTGCTTCACCTATTAGCATTAGTTCTTTCTTTTTGCATTTTCTATCCTTGTCCCTTTGGAATTTAGAGTAGATTTAGGAGTTTAAACCTCTGCAAATTGTGCAAGTAAAATAGCTGATCAGAGGAGTTGAGGAACCAACCTCTAATATAGAGATTCCTTTCTCATTTTGTAAGTCCCACACTTGGGGAAAGGATTCAATGTTGTGTAATCACACTGGATGCTAGTATGATCAAAATAGAAATCGATCGGCATCCGGGGGTGCTTTGCTGATTTGCCACAACAGTTTTGGCACGCCTAGTGGGACCTTAGAGGTCTTCCACTTTATCTTTGACAGTTGGTGTGTTCTGTTAAAGATTCAACCTTTTGGAGGCACTTTCAAAAGCACATCTGGTGACTCCATCGGTAAACAACTCATTCTCTAAGTTCTGCACTGTTTTCCATTCATTTCCATTCATCCTTCTTTCCATCATTTACATTCTTTTCCATTCCATGAAGTTGTGCAATCATGACTTCATTTCCATCATAGAATTCACATTTACAACAATGATATCACACCTCCAACATGTTTTACAAATCCTCCAAATCAGCATTGTGATCAAATTCAAAATCAGCATATCTACCCATATGAGCAAAAGAGTGCAAAGTCGGTTTGGTTGTGAAGCACATCAAGAACAAGGGTACGCATGCAATGAAGACAATAAAATGGAAGATGCAGATTTTGTGGAAAAATCCAAAATATGGAGGCAAGGATGGTGCAATCAAGAGCAGCAGCTCAAATGAAGGCTTTTAGAATTAGTTGCAGGACTCCTTGTCCATGGGGAGGCCCTTTTCCAAGACACTTCAGCCCTCAGGAGAAGCTGGACTTTATGATGAAGATGCTACCCCAACTTGCACAATGGACAACAGAAATAGAGGCCTATACACTTGGTGTTGAACAACCTTGTCAATGGGTAAGTTCTACACCATCATCTAGTTTTTCTCTTCCCATTACTCAAGCAGCATCATCTCATTTGGAATTTCAAATTCTAAATCTAGTCAATGCTGCCCCAAGAGTTGAATCCATTTCTCCATTCCCTATTCTTCCACCCCATCTCAATTATTCTGTCCTTTTCCCTTCCAAACAACCATTCCCTCCAAAGAAACAAGATTTCCTACCTCCTCCACCACCACAAAAAATTGCAAAATCAATTGAGTTACAATCCAATTCTCCTCTTGCATTCCCAAATCCATGTTGGGAGGATAAAAATCAGAATGCCAATCAAGGAAAACAACAGAAAAAGAGAAGCCAAAGAAAGATGAAGAAATTCAAAGTCTGAAGAGTTGGGCTCTTAAATTTGGGAGGAAAAAGATCCCCTTGATGGTTAAGCCTTCATAAGAGGTTGGAGTTGGAGAACAAGTAGTGGTTAGGACTGATTTTGTGACAACTGACGAAGAGCAAAAAGAAGAAGTAGACCAGCAGAGAAAGTAGTGTCCATGTTGGCACTCTATTTGAAGGGAATGCCGATTCAATTCAAGTTGCACAATCAGCCATGGAGGAAGAAAGCTCAGAAGAAGATCTTGCAGTCCCAACTTGTCCTCTAGAGCAGCAGATTGAAGAGTTTGACTTGACAAACTTCATGCTAGAAGAAGAGTTCTATCAAGAGCAAGATTGCCTTCAAGTAGTAGAGGAGGGAGAAGCCACTCCAAATGCGAAAGAAGAGGAGCACATTCTAGCTGTGAAGAAGAAAAGTGCAGATCCAAGGGCTTTGAACACAAGGTAGGCTACAGGAGAACCTTCAGTTCTTCTTTCTACTTCATCCCTCTCGTGTTCTAGTGCTGAAGAAGAGTTTGATCTCTCAAACTCAATGTTGGAGGATGAAAGAAACCATGATGATCAAGTTATAGATCAAGAGGACACTATGGAGGAAGTTGAGCATTTGCATCAGGACAACAATGAGGTAGTGTATCATCGTCGATTTGGAGGACTGTTTTGATGAAGAAGAACCGGTTGAGTTTCCACCATTCTCTCTTTCATCTTCCACGTCCCAAATACTTGAGCCTGCTGTCATGAAGGAGAGCATTCATTTGCAGCAGCCTGCATCTTATAACAGCTCTTTGGAACTAAGATTGGAAGATTTTAATCTTTCATGTTCTTCATTGGAAGAAGAGAAAGGGCAGAAAGGTTCTACCATTGCTTCCACATCATCCATTCATGAGGGTCTACAAGAGAACTCCATTCTTGGAGTTGAAAATCAGGGCAATGGGCATACTCAAAGGACCATACCTTGCCTAATCAGGCATTTGGCTTTATTGGAGCCAAAGGAGAAGTCACAACCAGTCATGCTTGCTTCTAAGCATGAGGATGAGATACAAGGAACCAAGGATCAGCTGTCATACCTCTCCAATCCAAATGCAAAACAACTAAAAGAGGTATTGAATTTGCCTTCAGCTGATACCTTGATGATTTGGGTGGAAGACTAGCTTCTTGTTGATTTTCCATTCATCCAATCAGCCATGTTCAATGCCAAATTAGTTGCATGGTTGCCAATTTTGAAGAAAGGAAGCTATTTTGCACAACCAGTTGCAGGGTTTGTTTAGCTCACCTTTGTTTCCATTAGGGTAGAGTAGGTAGGTTTGCTTTCAGTAAAATAAGTGCTTGTGCACACTCTGCATGTTCCATTTGGAGCATGTATGATTTTCATTTTTGTACATAGTTTTGGTGCTGCTGGTTTTGCTCTTGCACAGTTCATTTAAGTGGCATTTTTGTGAGAACAACTCTAAGTTCAATGGATTCCAAGTGGCTCAGAGGGAGGTTTTCAAAGTTCAGATTAGTTTGTAGGCTACAACTCATGACTCCATGCCCAATGGATGCTTTAGGAAACTGGTAACTTCATCCAGCAGGCAGATGACCCCTCTGAGTCACCAAAATTGTTATCCAAAATGTGCCCCTTGCTCATTTTGTGGCTAACTCCTCCCATTCTTCCCTCTCTTGTGCCTCAGTCACAAAATTTTTTCTTTTAGGCACTCAAAACCTTCTGGAAGTGGCACCATTGGATAGAGCTCTTTCTCAGCTTTCCAGAAAGGTAAAGTTTTCCTCCTAACTCCATGTATTTTTCAAGTTATGGCTCGGAGATTTTTTGGAAAAAAATTTCCCTGAAAGGCCCGCGGCCAATGAGATGCCGCCACGTGGCACCTAGAGTGGCGGAGCGTGGGGAAATTTTGGAAAATTTTCTAAATGACCAAAAAAGTGCAAAAATTCGAATTTTTGCCCACTGACCTGATTTGTACTGTTTTGCCCTAAAACTCCAAATGGCCATATCTTTCGATCCAGAGCTCGGTTTTCATGTTCTTTATATCAATAGAAATCTGGTGAAATTCTCTACAAGATTCTGGGATCATTTTTGCATTTTTATGGAGTTTGGAGAGATAAAATAAAAAAATACCTCGGCACGTGGTCATGGACGAAATGACGTTTCAACCACCGTTTTGATGAAGAATGGCTTGCATTCTCTCCCAACATGGCTAAAAATGTCGGGGATGGGTTTATAAGGATGCCCATGTTGTTTTGAAGGCATTTTGGTCAATGGTTGAATCCCTTGCACTTTTTCCCACGTTTCTCTCTCATGGGGTCGTGGTTTGCACTGTAAAAGCCATAATGAGTTCATTTTGCAAGGGGAGACACTTTTTCAGCTCTGCAACTTCCTTTTCTTCCTCCTTGGTAGAATTTGTGAAGAAATTTTACCTTTCCATGTAATGCAACACTTTTTCTTGCCTCTAGATCACTGTAATGTACTGTATTGGATCTGAAATGTTGATATACGTTCTGTGATTAAAATCCCTCAATCCTTTCATATATCTATCATTGCTTTGTTGATCTTTCATTACATTTTGAGCATTTGTGCATGTTTTGTGCTGTTTTTCCTTGTGGATTTGTGTATGTCATGAAGCATCAGTGTCTACAACTCCTTGGTGCATCACCTATTAACATTAGTTCTTTCTTTTTTCATTTTCTATCCTTGTCACTTTGGAATTTAGAGTAGTTATAGAAGTTTAAACCTCTGCAAATTGTGCAAGTAAAATAGCTGATCGGAGGAGTTGAGGAACCAACCTCTAATCTAGAGATTCCTTTCTCATTTTGCAAGTCCCAAACTTTGGGAAAGGATTCAATGTTGTGCAATCACACTAGATGCTAGTATGATCAAACTAGAAATCGATCAAGCATCCAGGGGTGTTGCTGATTTTCCACAACAGAAACACGACTTACAGAACTATCATCGAGTAAAGGGTCATAGTGATGGAAAGCGCATCACTTTAAAAATATTGTCCAAGAAATGCTTGAGAAAGGTGAGTTAAGCGTGGATAATCCTAATGCACTGCCAGAAAAACCTACACATCTTCAAGAAAACATTTCCCAATCCTTCATCTCGATCAAATTGGTGAGACCTCAACTCATGATACCCATACCTGTGAGGTTCACATTATTTTTAATGACACACATGTTGCCTCCTAAATACCCCATATTCCTTCCATAGAGGAGATCCTCTCCAGGAAACCCTCCTTCCAAGTTGGAATCCACCGCTTTACTACTCCTCCACCCGTAGAGGAACACCTTTCATCTCCTTCATCACCTACGGAGGAGTCCCCAACTAACATCAATACCATTTCACCTTTGGCTTCTCCACTTAGAGAACCGGTACCCATAGTACCTCCTCCACTCACAGAGAAGCACCCATTACCTCCTCCGCCCACAAAGGAGAACCCATCATCTCCTCCACCTATAGAGGAGCTCCCATCATCTCTCTACCTATCATAAACCCGGTTGAGATACCTTTGCCTCTTGGTGAGAATTCTCCATCAACTACCCGAGAATCTGCCGACCTACTTTTTGCTCTCTTACCCACGGAAGTGAGAAGCTAGCCAATTCCCGTCTCTAAGACACGTTTTACGGGAATTGCCATTAGGTCTTCATCAACTCCACCTACAAATGTGCCATTCTCACGTTTGGCCGATCACTTAGATTATGTGGATTGAGCCTTATTATGGGGGCGTCTTCTACTTCTGGTCTCAACACATATGCAGATGTCACTTACTGATACTTCCACTATCTACCCAAAATTATTCCGACCAATCGAATTGAATACAACCACCTCTATCTATCACAACCCCTTCCACAACACCCATCATAACTTCACATACACCCTTACCCATAACCCAAACTACATCTAAACCCAAACCCACACCTATAGCATTTGCCTCAACTAAACCTATTACCACCTTAGGGGTCACCCCAACCACCAGCCTTACTCATCCACCTATCAAAATGGATTTATCTACATCCTCCAAAGTCAACACCACACCTACTCCAACACCCAAGCAAAAGCACCAAACCCATAGAACTCATACCCCGGGTTGCACAAATCACACCTTCACCGATCCCTTCTGTCTTAAGATCTCAGCTTCCCAACATGGTCAAGCAACCTCCACCCATCAATAAACCAAAAGGACAACAACCCATTCCTCCCTCACAAACCTCTAATCTCCCCAGATGCCTAACATGACTTACACTAGCACCTGCAGTATCTTTACCACCCATACCTCTAATACCCTCAGCGATTGCTTCACTACCCACTACACTTGATCGCTATCTCTCAAACCCCAGCATGACCTGCGTCATCTACCTTCACAACACCTCTGTTATCCCCGTGGGTAACTTGCCCTCTTCCCCCATCTGATTTTCCTTCTAGACCTCGTACACCCATATCACCTTTACCCAAGAAGGTGCGACCCAAAAACAAAACTCCACTACCCCACAATAAGGTAGTCAAAACAACCACACACCCTCCTACCCATCCATCTACTATACCCCTACCTAAACAAACACGACCGACACCAAAACCACACCGACACCCAAAACCATAGCTTGATCCGCTCCTCATATTCCAAAGGCCATTCCTCAACAATCAACCACACCTACACCCAAACCCACGTTCACTTCCCATTGCGATCCACTAGCAGGGTCTTATGCCAAAATTTTAACCAACCTCCTTGAGACTTCTGTCATCACATTACCACCACTCAGGCCTTATAACCCCTCAAACCCAAGACAAAATGGTTTGATGATACTCAAATTTTCACCTACCATTGTGTTCCAGGGCACAATGTGGAGAACTGCAAGGCATTGAAAACCATCCTAATCAAGCCGATTCGTCCTCCAGGAAGCCAACTTTAATGACGACAACCGTCTCGATGAGGACTGCTTCACCGACACCCACTCCCCACACTTTGTCCACTCAACAACCACAAACTCCACCCTCACAGCTCCTAGAGCCACCCCCAATATTTGAAATTAACATGGTTCCTATCAGAGAACTTGCCACGCCACCACCCAAATGTCATTGCGCCTACCTCACCTCACAAATCTTTTTTCCTCCGGTAGGTTTTTTCCTGTCATGTCATTACACCACTCATCCCACACCTTCTCTGTTTGCCAACTCCCCTCGGATCAACATGATACAGTCACTACACGTGCTTAGAAGGATAAGGGTAAAGAAAAGGCAACTGACCCACCAACTAATCCTATACCCAACATACCATCTACACCCATACCTTAAATCACTATCCATGACCCTACGTACCCCATTTCTAACGACGTCACACATTGCACCATGCTCAAACAATTACACCAATCTCCCCTCAAAAATTTCTTATATGACCTCATCTAAACCTCATAATCCCATCGTCAATCTCTCATGGGGGTTCTTTAATCTATTGAGGTTTTACCCAATGACCCTACACTTGTAGCCTCCATTATCACACCCCATCATTTAGCCTCTCTCGCCAAATTACCACCTTCATCTTTGCCCCACCCTATTCACCAAGTATCCTCCTTAGCTTCTCAAAGGAAGAGATCACGCCACACCAAAACGATGACCTAGACCCAGCCCTCTTCATCTCGTCCACATTGATGACATACGGTGTACGCCATGTGATGATTGATGGGGAACTAGCATTAACATCATCTCATCCCATGCATTCGCTCAAATACGCATACCTGAAAATTGCATGCATTAACATCCTATCATGTTGCATTCATTCAATGATGCTATCACCTCTACACTAGACACCGTCATCCTCCATGTTCGCATGGGCCCCCACACTGTTCCAGAATTATTTTACATTTTGGAGGGGTAATTTCAATACAACATGTTGCTTAGCAGACCCTGGATTTGTGTCATGGGTTGCGTTCCTTCCACTTTGCATCATTGTGTAAAGTTTGAACATGAAGGACACACCTATACCATTCCAGCTGACCCATCACCTTTTAAAACATACAACATGCTTTACCGACCCAATGATGTGCTCATACCTATTAAGTCGTCTACCTCCATAACCGTTACTTCTTCACCTACACCTCCACTTACCAGTACAACCGCTGCTTCAACCACACATACCTCCTCCATTCCTACCGCTGCCCCAACCTCCACGGTGAATCATTAGCTTCCGAATTTTTAACTCTACCTCCGCATCGACCTTCGACACATCATCCATTCCAGCTACCTACATACCAACCACCGATCCCTTAGAAGGTGTTTTTCAATGCCTCACTCTGGGGGAGTACCGCCTATATAGTGTCAACACATTCCTTACTCCACAAGAGTACAGAAGCCTTCACCAACACCCTCATTATGATCACCGTATAGGAGAACGTCTCTGTATGGTCCCCCTCACCTTCGTACTAGTCTCACTTATGGGGGACTTGATACTACCACTTACACACCTGAACCACCGTCACAAACTTGCCCATTTTTCGCCAACTTCTAATCACTTACCAATCAATCTTGTTTTTCCCACACCTTCTTGCACCGATGTGTGTGGAAGGGTTTTGGTTTTGGATTTTATGAGAAAGGCCGCCATACCGTTATCCCATGTACCACCCACAAATATAATGACCATAGTGGTATCGGCTTTCTGAACCACCTACTAAACAGCTCGCATTTAACTCATCACGGACATTATCCCTTCTCCACCGCTTCACTCAATCCGCTTTCATCACCACCATCACCGACGGAGTTGATGATCTGAATCTATCCCTCCTAACTTTTTTTTTTCATAAACACCATTTCGTTGGGGCCTCGACTTATCAACACGAGGTGAGGCCTCTTCCACTCTTCCCTTCCTGTATCCTGAAATGATCAATGACGATACACCCTCAATTAACGTCGTTCAATGTCAGGATGATGAATGCATACTCACATACCTTGGTGTAGAAGACTCATATATTTATTGATCGTTACCTTCTGAGACACAAACCATGTTGAATGAATCGACTATCGAGATAAACATTCATACTCAGGATGACCCACACATCCTAAAGATCGGTCAATCTTTAGATGTTGTTGAATAGGAAGCCATCACTTCTTTTCTCAGAGATCATAACCACACTTTCACTTGGTCTTACACAGACATGCCTGGTATTGATCCCACCATAGTGGTCCACAATATCGTAACCGTTCTTGATGCCAAACCCATTAAAAAAAAGCTGAGGAAAATGCACTCTCGCATTGCCCTTCTCATCAAAGAGGAACTTCAACACTTTCTTTCCATTTTCTTCATCTTACCCATTGATTATCCTCATTGGATTTCTAACATTGTCCCTATCACTAAGGCAACAGGGGGATTCCGTATTTGCACGGACTTAGTGACCTCAACCGAGAATTTCTAAAAGATGACTTTCCCTTACTCGGTATTAAACAAGTAGTTGACCTTACCGCTAGCCATGAGATGCTATCACTCATGGATGGCTTCTTGGGTTATAACCAAATCTTGCTTGCTCCAGAGGATCAACACAAAACCTCATTCATCACCCCTTGGGGACCTTTTGCTATCGAGTCATGCCTTTCGGCCTTAAAAACACGGGTGCCACATATAGCGCAAGGCTATGAATTACATCTTCCATGACATAATACATCGCATATTGGAAGATTACGTGGATGATATCTTGGCCAAATCTAAAACCTCTCGAGTACCTTGCCATCCTCAAAACCATTTTTGACTGCCTCATTAAATATTGCGTTCACCTTCAGTCAAATAAGTGCATCTTCGCAGTCCTCTCAGGAAAGCTCCTGGGATTTATCATTTCCCTACGTGGTATAGAAGTTGATCTGCTAAAGTCAAGGCCATTCTAGAAATGCCTCCACCCACCAACCTTAGACAAGCCTGCAAGGTAAATTGCAATCTATTCGTCATTTCATTTCACAATTGTCGATTGATGTCAACTATTTCATCATCTACTCAAGAAGGATGTCTCATTTAAATGGGATGATGACTGTCACAAAGATTTTGAGGCCCTAAAACAATACCTTCTCCAACCACCCCTACTCATTCCACCTAAAGACAATTAACCTTTTACCTTTACATATCCGCTACCAATCACTCCTTGGGAGCCATGCTCACTCATCACAATGAAAACTTAGGGAGCGGGTGATTTATTACATAAGCCATACTCTTTTGGACTATGAAACACGATACAACCACTTAGAAAAAAATTGCTTAGCCTTAGTGTTCGTTGCCACTAAACTCCGTCATTACCTACTCAACCACAAAACCTATGTTGTGACCAACACCGACCCCTTACACTTCATGTATGCCAAACCTTATCAAAATTAGTGTGCCGCACGATGGCTTATACTTTTAGCTGATCTTGACCTTGAATTCATTCATCAAAAGTCCATCAAGGGCCAACCTATCACTGACCAATTGGCCGACACACCTATTTCCGGGATCAACCCTCTAATTTTGAATTTTTAGATGATTCGATTCTACCCTTTCCTGGATGATCCCCTTACCAATTGACACTCTTCTTTGATGGTTCCAAGAGTCAGCATGGGGGTGGGGCTTGTATTATCCTCATTCCCCTTGATGGTGAACCCATGCCTTTGTCTTTCAAACTAGATTTTGAATGCACCAATAATATTGCCGAATACAAAGTGCTTGTACTAGGTCTCCAAGTTGCCTACACCCTAGATGTCAAATCAATCAACATCTTTGGTGATTCTCAATTGGTTGTAAACCAAGTCATTGATATATACCAATGTCGTAATGAGATACTTCAAAAGTATAAACATCATGTAGACATAATTTTGACCACCTTTGATCATTACACCCTTCAAACCATCCCACGTTCAACCAACAAATTTACATATACCATGGCTTGCTTAGCTTCCCAAATACCCACTTCACCCGATCGATTCTCAAATATTTGTCACCGTACAATGACTCCAATCACCTTCTTATTTACCTCACAATGTTTACTTGATCAACCGTCACCTTCGACCTGAGTGACCTTTGGTACAAATAATACTCCGACTATCTTTCTCTCTCCATCTTACCTCCTGATCTCACCCGTAATGGACAACGTGCCTTCCTTAAAAAGGTCTCTCGTTACGTCATCATGGGGTTCCTCCTTTATAATTTTAGATTTGATGATATTCTCTTACGATGCCTCACGAGTTTTGAAATTCCTTATACCATTAAGGAAGTTCATGATGACATATGTGGAGGTCACTTGGTGGCATTGCTATTGCTAAGCGTATCCTTCGCTTGGGCTATTCTTGGTGACCCTTAACCATGATTGTTGTGACAATGTCAAATATTGTGTAAAATGCCAATAACATTCCAATCTTCATCATACACCTGACCACGCCTTTACAGTCACCCATGACCTTTGGAACTTCTCTCAATGGTGTTTGGATCTTGTTGGAGAAATCAATCCCCATTCTTCCGAATGCCATCAATGGATCATCACTGCTACCAAATACTATAAAAATGGGTGGAAGCCATACCACTCATATCCATGAAAGCTGAGAAAATATGTGAGTTTATTAACCACCACATCATTTTTGCTTTGGTGTTCCTCATCGCCTCATCACCGATAATGGAAAACAATTAAAAAAATCATTGCAAAAATTTGCAACGCCTTCGGCATTCAGCTTAGTTTCTCATCACCTTATTACCCACAAACCAACAACCAAGCTGAATCCACTAACAAAACCTCAACAAGATTCTCATAAAAGTGGTTAATGATACTGGGAAGGATTGGCATACGCACATTCCTTTTGCCCTGTGGGCATACTGCACTAGTATTCGCACTTCCACTATGGCCATAAATTTTTCTCTGGTCTACGGTATAGAGGCAGTCCTACCTCTCAAAGTCCAAATTCCCTCACTTCACATTTCTCTCCATGACATGCTTAATGATGATTTTCGTCAGGACCGTTTAGCACAGTTAGAGTTACTAGACGAACGTCATCTTAACGCTCTGGATCACCTTCAAGTTTACCAAAAATGTATCAAACATGCCTACGAAAAACGTGTCCATGAATAGACCTTCCAAGTCGGTGACCTTGTCATGAAAAAAAAATCAACACATAACCAAAGTTGAAAAAAGTAAATGGGGCAAATTTTCTCCTAATTGCTTGGACCATACATCGTGACTCATACCTATGGATCAAGTGCTTATCGTTTATCTTCACTTGATGGTAAACCCGAACCTAAGCCCCTTAACGCCAATGCCTTGCATCTTTGACCATTCTATTGTTGACTTGTCATCCTACCTCACCTTTCCATGCTCGTCCCTTGAGCGCTATTCACTTCATGCACCTCACCAATGATTAAACAAGAATCATGTGAGTATCTTTCACTTATTATCTTATTTTGAATATGCGTACCACGTGCATTGCACATAGCATGATTCTCATGAATACTTTTTGTCTACCTTTAGATGAGATCCCATGGTCGTTCTACCTTTCCTTTTGAACAAGATTCCTATTCTCCACCTGGTCTTTTCCATGACTTCAAAACCTCATATGGGACCAAACTCCTTAACTCAAACTTCTAATAAAAAGATGACTCCCTCAACAAGAAATCTTCTCTCTCGCAATCACTGCTATAAATAGACTACTCCCTCAAAGGATAGCTATGTAAAGCTATTCTAAAAAAATGAGAGCAACCGAAGCTTCCCGCATCGATCGATTCACGAAGACCTCAAGGAGTTCAATTTTCTTCATCCCATATAGACTTCCCACATCGATGAGTCTATTTAAAATACAAGTCAAAACAAAAAACCTTTTAGTCATGGAATTTCCCATTGTGACCTTGGATCTCTTGCCCAAAGCACATGTTACCTCACACCACATAAAAATTAACTAACTTTCACCCTTTATACCATTCCCACTCTCGTTTCTTAAGCGCCTCAAGGGACTTCTTAGAACTTAGACATTTGGTGATCATCGACTACTTTTCACCGTAGAACGATCAATCATGCAATGTCTTTAGTGTCTTACGTTCATCACGTCCTCCATGGTATGATCTACTCGGTATGATCCTACCCAATCGTGGTGGCTTTATTACCCCCTCTTATCTTTTAGCCATCTTTGCTTACGTTTTGATTACCTTATACAGAATTGGTCCTCGACACTTACTTTTGGGGTAATCTTCTTCTTTGCCACAATCGACCCCACATACATCACTTTACCTATAATCCACCCACACCTAACAGACTGAACCCACACCATTCCTAAAACCTACCAACTCATTTTCATTCCTCCTCATATTCTTCCCTAGCTCATTGGAGAACTACATCGGCTTGAGGTCCCCTTTCACCTGGACTATGTAGGCAACACTCTGAGGGCATGGGGCCCTTGGAGGTTAGCTCAGCCATTCTCTACCCTAAAAAATTCATCTTCCATGTTCCTCACACCTCACTTAGTTTCCCTTTTTTATCCCAAATTGGAAATTAAACCAAACAAACAACAAGTTACTTCATATTTTAAATCCTTATCACAACATACATTTATTACGCCTAGCATTTCTTTATCATCACTATGCTTAGATTATACCACATCTCACATATGACCCATATTATCATTCATTGCATAAAATAATGAATCACAACTTCACCTACTTTCTAACTCAACCATGCCTAAAAACCGACCTGACTCGATCCATGCCTAAACCAACCTGACTCAACCATGCCTATAACCTGACTCGATCCATGCCTATAACTTGAATCGATCCATGCCTAAACCAACCTGACTCCATCATGCCTAACTCACCTAATTTCCATCCATATCAAAATAATAAATCAACAAATCAAATAATACCATGTATCTCATCAACACATCAACAAATCAAAAAATACCATGTATCTCATCATATAAATAAATCAATGTGTATCTCAAAAATACATGGCTATCTCATCATGTCCATCATCTCAAAATCATTAACATGCAAGCCGATACACAATACAAAATGTCATTGCACGCAGGCCGGTCTCATATATACAACAAAATAATGAAATAATACAAAATCTCTTTGGTGCGTAGGTCGGTATATGCTCGAAATATACAAAAATCTCTCATACATCCTCACTGTCATCGGCATGCAGGCTAGTATGTGATCAAAACTATAAATATCTCTTGGCACACAGGCTGGTATATATCACACAAAAACTATCATACATCAAAAACCAGGTGCCATATCAAGCATCTCGGTGGATGTCCTCCATCTCGGTATCGCATGTACCCTCGGCCTCCTATATCCCTGTTGGCACCTCAACTAGAGCTGGCCTCCATGTACCTGGTAGCCTTCATCTTCTCAGCCTCAGAGCTCATTGACCCCTATACTCTCCACACCTTTGTGAGTTCAAGATCGCGTCCTCTCACTTAACACCTATTATGCCTGTACTCGGATAGGATATGAAGTCTATCCCAGATACCATCAGCTAGTCTTGATAGTATCTAGCCTCACCTAGGGCATCTCATAACCTGGATACATGCACGGTCTATGGTGGTCCAATAGGTCTCGGCCCTTGTACTGTCCCTGTGGGACCCTTTCCCACTCTTTCTTGTGAATCGGGACTCGATCCGGTGCATGTGATGGTGGTGCCCCTACCCCGTGCTTGTATCTAGGCTTGTAAGACCCCAATCTGTGCCTAGGATGTGGCCAAATGGCCCTATAAACCTGCCACCTATGCCTGTAAGGTGCCACCGACCATCCCCCTCCTCTCCATCTCCATCTCCTCCACTAGCCATCTGGGCCTGCAGACTGGCCACCTATATGCGTAGCTCTGCTACCTCCACCTCCAATCCTCTAGCTATGTCTACAATATACCCAACTGGGTAATGAGAGTAGTCACCTGCCCCTGTAGGGCATCTCTCTGCACCGTGATGGTGGCTAGATCCACTTCCCTGGTCTGGGTGGTATGGCTTGTAAGTGAGCCACCCACCACTATTTGTACCTATCTGTACACCCGACATCATCTATCCACCGGTCCACTAGCTACTCCTCCTACCCTGTGGGCACTGTAGGCTGTGGTAGAGGTAAGGGCCTCTCCATGTCATCTCTCTGGTACTGTGGGAAGGGTGGAGGTATGTCTTGTACTAACCCAAACTCGCTTTGCAGCTCGTCTCTCACCGGGATCATCTCATCCTACCCGACACGACGACCTTGTATCCATCTCTATCTAGAGCTCAGCTAGCTCCTCATGCATATGCCTATATGAGGGGAATCCCACATATGGCCTCCAGATAATGTCCACTTCATACAACCCCTCAAGATAATTGCAGAAATAGGCCACATCATGTGTGGTCCTCTCAGATATTTTCTCTCCAATCACCAGCACCCATCTCTTGTACCCCACCCGCACAAATCTCATTGGGAATGCATCTTCTGGGCATCCCTATAGGCCGCACACAAACTATGTGCTCATACGCCTAACAAAGGCAAGTAAAAATGTACAACACAAGCTAAACTGTGTAACCACCCATATGCCCACAACTCCCTGTATAGCTGCACCAAGAATGTTGGTGCCCAGGAAAAGTGGGTCTCATCCACCATCATGTCATGGAGTACCCCATCAATGATCAGGGAAAGCATCCACCCTCTGCATCTGGCAGTGCATAGCAACACACTACCTCCATCAACAGAACCACTAGCCTCGTCTCCTCCGGATGGGCTAGGTACATCTCTCCATAGCTCAAGCTGGTGCTATGGAATCTCAGATCGGCCATCCCCTCTCCAAAAATAGACATAATCAGCTCCTCTGAGGCCTCAGAGGAGAGGATAAATATGTGCACCCAATATGGGTAGTCAAGAATCCAGAACACATCCTCCAGGGTGATAGTAATCTCACCTGTCAGTAGGTGGAACGTGTTGGTTCCGGAATCCCATCTATCGATGAGCATGACCATCAAACTGGGATTCCAAAAAACATGTCTATAACAAAAAACTCCACTCAACCCCCATGCCTCCACATGTTGGAACTCCTCCGGGTTGCTTTGTGCCATGAACTTTGTCACCGAGTAGAGGTGGAACCCTGTCTCCGCATGTAGGTGTGTGCTCTCTCCCCGCATCCAATACAAGCACGACATTAATTTACATGTATCATTCCATATTCAACAATTATCATTTTCCTACACCCTATTTTCACCCTACCTATTTCAACCACCTAGCCCACATCACTTTTGGACCCTTGTGCCTAATAATCGACCAGTACCAGTTCATCCTAACCGACCCGGTCACCCTTTAACCGGCATCGGTCACCTATTTTGTGACCGATATCGGTTCACCCTTACCGACCCTGGTCATCCCTTAACAGGCATCGGTCACCTGTTTGGTGACCGATACCGGTTCCACCTAACCGACACCAGCCAAACTTGATCGACGTCGGTCATCATTCACACGAAAAAACCCATGATTTCCCAAAACCTCCCTTTTTAAACACCTCCACCCTACCCCTTTTACCCACCTACAATGACTTAAAATACCCTCCACCCACCCCCTATCCCATTTATTACCCTCCCCATTCCTCTTTTTACCCGCTATTCCCCCATTCCCAAATTTAATTTTTAACCACCCACAAAAATGAAAAACCAACAAAACCTACAAACAACAATAAACTAATCCTCTAATCTATCAAATCAACTATACGTAGAGTGCCTTACTCATCCTTGTTGCATTACGTTGTCTCGGTGGCTCGTTTGGCCACTATACCGGTGGCCCACCCGATCCCTCTTCGGCCTCTACCATCACCAAATAGCTACTAGCAACCTCCACCCAATTGAATCCCTCACAATGATCCTGTGGACCCGCTGCTCACCAACCAATCACTCGTTGATCACACCGCCAACTCACTATTCCGTTCCGCCAGACACTTTTCTCTCTTTTCTCTCTTTTTGTCATTTTCTCACTTTGCAAAATAACAAATGAATAACAAAAAATACGGATTTTTTTGGTTTTATAACAAACCCGACCTAACTGACGTTATTTACCTTGATCGGCATCGGTCCAAAGGTGCCTACCTCACCGCCGCTCGTTTGACCTATACCGACATCGGTTATCCGTGACCGCATCGGTCACCCTCACCTGCACATTGCCCTAAATTTTACCCTTTTACCTACCCCTACCTCCTTTTTTACCTCACCCAACCTTCACCCTGATCATTTACCCCACCCCACCTTTACCCTACCCATTTACCTCACCTTTCCTAACCTCATCATTTACTACCTCCCTTTTTCCTTCTTTGGGGACTCATTATTTTACCCCTACCTTGGCCTTACCCATGCCATGACCTAGATATTTGGACCTGGCCCATCGCTAGTGACCTTTGACCTCATGTGTTCGCTATACCTTGCAGCACTGTTACCTATGTTGTTGACCTAATGACCTTACCTAGCCTATTACCGTGACCATTTATCCTGACCCTACCTTTAGTGTACCAGAACATACCTAAATTTTCCTGCACCTAACCTATGTTGTGTTTCCTGACCATATCCTATACCTTGGATACCTGACTCACTTTAACCTTATTTGGATAAACTTATCAACGTTAGACAATGTAGAGTTTACCTGCTCTTCAATCGGGTAGCGTGCTGCAGTTTATATGTGTGTGTGCATTTGAATATTGCTACGTTTGACCCTGATCCATTACCTAGCTTACCTGAGTTGACCTTGCTCCTCTTTCCCCCATTACCCACCTTTCTTTTCATCACATTTACCTTTTATCAAACCACTTACCAATTCTGCCTATTGCCTCGTTCGTTCCTGGTTTGAGGGGGATCACCTTCATCCACACATGGGGCAACCACATCTTATTTTTGTTAGTGTCACTTACCAATACAAGCTACACAAAAAGTGAAAAAATGTAGACGCTAAAATTAGGTCACACTCCCCTTTGGTCCTCGACGAATAAGCACCCTTCATCACATTCACCTAGCCATAGCCTCCTTCACCCCACTAATATTAATTTAATTAAATTAATTCATTATCCTCACCATATTTATTATTTTAAATATCTTAATTTAAATAATATCCACACATACACCTCATCAAGCCAACTCACCCTAAGACCTATTCTTAGTAAGTTTCCATAACTAACTAAGACTTACGTAAACCCTAAAAATCAATGCCTACATCCTGTCTAACCACTTTCCTGCATGCTTACAAGAAGCTTCTAGTCTAATCCACGGGTTAACAACACGAGATCCAAGAAAATCAAGAGGATCTCCCTAGTTTAGTAAACCTAGGAAATCCCACCTTGACCGATGTCGGTTACCCCTAACCGTTGCCGGTTAAGCCGGAAATGTCGTTGGTTACCCTTTTAACCCCAAAACAACCTTATTTTCAAGGTTGGAAAAGATTGGAAAAATTTGGTGAAACATTGAGATCTTCCTGAGAGATATTGCATCTTCTGAGATCGAATTCCAGTGAGAGCACACATGCAAGGAAAGAGATCAAGCATTTTCTCCTACACAGCCACCCCAACAATGATCTGATCTAACCAAGCAAAGAGGAATGCACATGCAGCCCATGTAGAAGCTCTCCTATAATTTGAGATCACCTGCAGCCTTCAACCTCTCACCAGCACCTCCATCCCTCACTCATAGGCATCCAGGACCAAAATCTAATTAATTAAAACATTCTACTTCTTTGGTTCACTTCATTTACTCACTATATTATCACCTATTATTTACCTAGCCATTGATGGACCTCCTTCAACATTCCCCCTCCATATACCCATTAAAACCTCACCAAATCCCTCCCAAATCACCCAATACCTCATCCCGACCAACCAAAATCCTTTGTGTAATCGCAAAGGAGACCCAAAACCCATTTTGTGGCATTCCCAGAACTCCACAATAATCGACACCGGTTATATCTAATTACCGTCGGTCACCTTGAACCAAAGTGGTTATGTATTTTACCCATACAAACTTAGAACATTGCCTTACCCACCTAATTCCACCTCATCCCCTGAATCACCTATGACCTACCTAAGATTTCGCGGACCTACAGAGACCCGAAACCAACTATTTGACCTTCGGATCCTACTCTAGCCTAGCTTGTTAGATTAGATCTTTCTTATTGTGTTTTAAGTGAGATACCTAAATCATTTCAAATTACAATAGGATTTACTTTATTATTCGCATTAAATTGTTTAAAATAGTGGACTAAAAGCCGTCTAGGAAGTATCACACTTCCTAGATCTAGCACACGTTAGGTAGTTCACTGCACATATTGTTTAACTCTTTTTGGTGGTCTTGTTTTCATTACAGGTAGTTCCTCCTAGCCAAAAGGAAGCTCTCACGATCAGTTTGTGGATTCGAAGTCATAAGCGTGCAACAACTCAACAACCAACATTAAACAAGTATTCCTCCTACGCCTTGAAGTTACCTATCTGTTTCATCAATACTTCAAAGAAATGTCTAATAATTAGGTGAAACTATAATGAACTACTTGTGTATGGTGTTTTTATTTTATATTTTACATGTGTGGTGAATTTTGGGGCTTGAATATTCATGGTTATGGTGTTTGTGGTTTTAGCTCATCTAGGTGATGGAGTTTTGAGCTAATTTTGTGCTTGTTTAGTGCATTTGGGCATGGTCGACCTAAATGGGCCCAATATTAATGTTTTTTTTTTATGAATTATTTGGGATGTTATTAAGTTTTATTAGTCAAACTAAAGGTTAAGGACCGATCTCCTTTATGTTTTTGAGTTGGAGTGCATATAAAAGTGAAGTTTGAATTCAAATTTTCACTAGTTGTGAGAGAGGGAAAAAGTGCAACCCATGTGTGTGATTGAAACATGTATGAAGGCATGATATCAATTATAAATAAGGGTGTGAAATGCCGAGGAACTTTTGAGAGTGTGTGTGCAAGATTTTGAAGCCAAGAGAAGTGAAGAAAGTTATAGATATAATGAACTAGGTTAATGAAGGTTTGAACAAGAGTTTGAAGGTTGTGAGCTAAATTAGTGATCTCCATAAGTTGTTTTAGAATCAAGACATCATATATCTTCATCTAAATGTTATCGAGTGGGTGATTGATCATCTTAGGGTGTTGTATCCTCCTTGTGGAGTTGGTGCTTCACTAAACTAGGGTTAGTGCTCCTTATAGGGTTGGTGCTCCTTATGAAGTTAGTGCTTCAATAAATAATTTTTATTTGACTAATATAATCAGAATTTGTAGTGGGTTTTCCACTTATTTATTGTGTTCTTATGTCACTTGCATGGTTATGTTGATTTGATTAAATGCTTTACAGACATTCATGAATGGATGAATGCTTTATGGTTTAAATAAGAACATTTGAATTGATTAAAAAATTTAAGGAATGATTCATCCCCCTCTTAGTCCATTGTGATTACAACAATTGGTATTAGAGAATCTCCTTTTGGAGAAGTTATATCACTTGAAATGATATCCTTGAAGCACAAAAAAGGAGAGTCAGCAGAGTGGCTCTTTTACCAACAAGGAACCATTGTTTGATGGAGTGAACCATTTATTTTGGAGTCTGATGATGAGGACTTAACTCATATCCCTATGGTTTGATATTTTGCATTCCATGGAGAACGGTTATATTGCTCTTGCTACTCCACCAACTAGTAATGCAAACAAGAAGCTATGTAGTTATAATTTAAAGGATATAAATGATATCATGTGTGGACTAGAAGAAGCTAAGCTTATGAAGGTGATACATTGTAAAGAATATAAGGATATATGTGAGAATATTTAATTCTTATATGAAGGTGAATCTAAGGTAAGAATTTCTAGGCTCCAAACATTCAGAAATCGGTTTGAAGGTCTTAACATGAGTGATGATGAGTCCATTACTACATATTTGGTTAGGGTTGACAAGGTTGTCAACACTATGAAAGGGTTAGGAGAAGATGTGAAGGAATAAGTTGTAGTTCAAAAGGTTTTGAGATCTCTAACACCTAGGTTTGATTCCAAAGTATCTGTCATTGAAGAGGCAAAGGATTTGAACCTTTTGAAGATGGATGAGTTGCATGGGAATTTTACTTCCTATGAAATGAGGATTGTTGATTCCAAACCAGCTAAGAAAGAGATTGCTTTCAAATCTGAAATGAAGACCAAATGCAAGAAGGCCAAGGATGATGGTAATGCTCCTGAAATTGATGATGAATAACTCTTTTCAATGGTGGATAGGAGATTGAATGTTGGATCTGGTAAGTACAAAGGTAAAATTCCATTTAAGTGTTTCAATTGTGGTGAAGTAGGTCACTTTGTTGCTAAGTTTCCTCATAGGCATGAAAAGGAAGGTGATGAAGACCATGAAGATGATCATGACAAGAAGAATCATAAGTTTAGTAAAGGTAAGAAGAAATTTAAGAGGTTTGACTATAAGAAGAAGGGAAAAGAATTTTTACACAAAGGAAGAGGCTTGTTTATTTGATGTTAGTAGTGGTGTTTCAGATTTTGAGTCTAAATCTGATCACGAAGATGTTGGAGATGAGGTGTTGTTCATGACTAAAGATGCCATGAGATATACTAGTGGTGGTTCTTCATTATTAGGTGATTTCATATCAGGTTCTTATAGATATTTTGAGGAAGAATAAGATGATGTTGAAGATGATATTGTGTGTATCCAAGAAGAGTTAAGGTATGTTGGAAAGAAGAACAAGAAGATGAGATCTCAAGTCAAATTATTTTAAGATAAGATTCATGATCTAGGAGATAAACAATGGTCTAAAACAAGCAAGCTAAATGAGAAAGTTAGAATGCTAGAAGAAAAGGTAAAGTTTATAGTCAAAATTTTGCAAGACAAAGAGAACATGTGTACCAAATTTGAAGAGGATGTAGAGTTCCTAAGGGAAGAATTGTTATAGGTTGGTAAGAAGACTATATCCTTTTATAAATTTGAGAAAAGTACCAAGGATCTTGATGATCTTATTAGAAAATAGAGATCCAGTAGGTGATAGAGCAAGTTTTGGGTTTACTGATGACCTCAAAGGAAAACAAAAGATTTAAGAAGATAGTGTTATAATAAAGAAATATGGAGAACCAAGCATCAAGTATGGAAAGAAGGAGGTCTCCACCAAAGACAATGTGAAGACAAATGCAATTAGGCAACCTAATGCTTCAAGGTATGAAAGGTCATTTTACTTGTAATGGCTTTGGGCATAGATATAAGGAGTGTATAAGGTTTGATAGAGATAATCACCCATGGAGGGATAGTAGGAGTGAAAAAACTAAGAATGTAGTATGCTATAATTGTCATGAGATAGGTCATGTTTCCAAGTATTTCTTGTATGAATCCTCAAGTCACATATGAGAGGATGAAGGCTAAAAAGGTAAGAATTCAGTTGCATGTTTCAATTGTAACAAGATTGAACATGTTTCTAGAAATTTTTATAGTCCTACAAGGCAAGAGAGGAGATTTCAAGGTCCAAGAATGCATGATAGAAGGAAAAAAATTCATGGGAGCCTAGAAGGGATAATGGTGTCTCATCAAAATAAAATGTTGATACAAATCAAGGCATGTCTCAGAACTTAGATCAGAATCAAGTGGATGGAAGTGAGGTACATGTATCTAAAAGTTCTTTGGACCTCTTTAGGTCATTCTTCTATATCTATCATGGTGATATATGCATCTACTAGGCTTCTTAGAGGTATAATGATTCATATGAAGCATTGAAGAAAGGGGGATTTGACTAGGTTGATGTATGTCTCCTCCAAGGTGTTAAGGTATGTTTTCATAGTTTCAAAACATGTTTTGAGGTATTTCTTGATTATTCAAATAGTAAAAATGGTATGGTATCTGTAAAAATCTTTGAGTTTATACAATTATATCCTCAAGTTTGTGTGTGTCATGATGTCTGTCTATGAGAATGAATATATAGAATAGAAAATGTTCATGGCTCTATCAGGGGTCTTGAAGTCTATAGGTGGAGCCCTTGATAGATATATCAATTTCTAAGGTGATAGTTTGTGTGAATGCTTGAACTTTAACATGAAAAGATAGTCATGGGTCAATATTGGTCAAGATAAGAAGGTTGACTCAAGATTCCAAAGTTGCAAATTATGTCTATACTCTTTCATGAGGTCCATATGAAATATGAGTCTATAGGAGTCAAGAAATGCAATAATAATCTTGAGTATAATTATGTTGAGTCATGTCATGAAGTATTGTTAAGTGGTAGAAGAGTCTAGGTTTGTATAAGAGTCAAGAAGAGTTGCTCCATTGTCAAGAGTTGGTTAAGGTTTGCATATTGGTTTAAGTATCATTGTGTCATGATTACAATGGATAAAATAATGTTCATGCTTCATAAAGGAGAAATGAGTAATCAAATATGATGACTTGACCATACCATCATCTCAAGGAAGTTTGTGGCATAGTTTATGAAGACTAGTTGAGGAAAACCCACAAAGGATACAAGTAATTCTTGTGGTTTCTTTGCTTTATAACCAAGGTATGGATATTCGGGACCTCGAAGGGATTTATATAGTGATGTTGTAAAAAAATGAAGTCTTGAAATCAAAAATTTTGCTCTTTGAGTTGGTTCTACCTTAACTGGGATCTAGGAAACTATAAAAAGTGGTGTGAAGAAAAGATTGTGTTTGAGGGACTAAATGGTGGAGTTGAAGACCAAAATTTGGAGAAAAATTTGAAGATTCAAGTGGTTTAATCCCAAGAGGAAGTCATAATTTATAGGAAACTATGACAATTCTCAGATCTTGTTGCGGAGTGTACTAAGAGACGTAATTGATAGGGGTAACTTGCAAAATGGAAAGAACTATTTTAAAGACATGCTACTACAAGGTTGACGGAGAAGATAAAATGGCCAAATGAGTGTTCAAAAAATGTAAGTTTTCCTTTTGAAAGTGAATAGATCAAAAACTAAGTGTGAATTTCTCTTGAACAAGGCTGGTAGCCTGTGAAGGTAGAATAGAGAAGAGAAAGTGAGCTAGATGCTCTTAACTTGAAATTTTTTCATTAAAAGTAATCCGAGTCATGAAAAAAAGCTTGATGAAGTTTAAAATTAGGGTTAAAGAATGAATTTTCTCATGGTTTTCAATGAAGGTATATAACAAAGAATAACATTGAAGATTTCTCATAAGTCTATAGAGAGGTATAATGAATGTTTCAAAGCTTATTTTATTCTTTGAAAAGGTCTTAGGGATATAGGACTAGAAGTGAAAGTATTGGGTGCATTGGTAGTTGGTCTCAAATCATCCTTTGAGGTGTCAAAGAATGGATGGGAATCATAAAGGTTTCTTGAAAGACTGTACGATTAGCATATAGGACCGAAATGAAGGGCTACATGTTTTATCATGAGATGTGTAGATTTACAAATGATTTTTGATTCTTGAATGATAGTTAAGAAGCATCAAAGGGTTTTTATTCTTTGGAAAGGTGATTTGAGAAGGTCAGTTGTTATATCTAGTTTATTAAGGAGAGATAATGTTTTAATCAAGTGACAAAGTTGTCTACAGTTCGAGTTGATATTAGACCACAAAAAGAAGTACTGAGGAGGATAAAATGGTGTTCTAGGTGTAAGTACGAAGGATGATTATGCAATCCATGTTTGAGATGGAAGAATAATACCTTGAAATAGCTAAAAATTCTCTATAGAGTTTATATTGAGCCATATATTGAGGTATTAAAGGTTGGATGGAAAATAATGGTATGAGAAAGTCACTTTGTGTCTGTATGAACATACTGAGACAAGGGGAGTCCTTGTTGATCTTTGACCATAATATAATGTCTTTTTCAAGGGTTTTAGTTACCATGAAGATGTATAAACAAGTATAATAGTGAAAAAGTGAAAAATACATTGATAGGTCTAATGCAAGGACAAGAGTTGAATAAGGTACACAGGTTGTGGAAGATGATGGTGATGATCTATAGGTGCATATGAAGGGAAGTTAATATGGTGTGCAATGATTTGTTGGCCTTGTATACATGTTAGAATCATTATAAGAACACTTGAGCATCATGGAATTAGTGTAAAGGAATAATGTCACAAGAAATGGATGTCAAATGTGTACTTTTCGCATAATAGAGTACTATACGAGTTTGATAAGACATTTATATAGGGGAGACATATTTGTCTCTCAAAAAAAGCTGAATAGGTGTCATGAGTGCTTAAAGAAGCTTGTGTGGGAGAATAGAATGTGTTAGCAAGAACATTGGCTTGTGGATCAAGGTTATTTATTTAAGGACAATGAAATAGTATGAAGAAAGACTCAAACAGAGATTTATGGAAGAGGCAAGGTGGTGGAGTCATCCTCATGACAAGTGAGCAAGGTAAGAAGCCAATATTTTGTGTTTTCTATTTGTGAAGGGTGTCATAAGTCTAGAGGGAGCTGAGAAGCCATGTCATATTGTGAGTAAGTTTCTAGTTCTTGCCAAATATTTTTCAAATTACACTGAAGGTATGGTTTAGGGAACTTAGTCCAAAAGTTGTACGGACAAGACATGGAAGATTTGAAGACTAATATGAACCTTGTCAAGATGAGATAGACCAAGAAAGAGGTAAATTTGAAATTATTATCCTGAAGTCATGACTCTTGTCACATGAATGGGGTATGCACATCCTCCAAGGACTGCTACAGTGCTCTCATAGGTTGAAAAAGGTCAAAAATAAGGTATAAGGTGAAGAAAACAAGCTTGTGAGCCTAAATGGTGAATGTGTGTGATTATTATCACTCAAGACTAAGGTAAGTAGATGATTTTAGTCCTTTTTATCATTTTTGGCATGTGTAAGTTCATGTATGCTTCTACTTAGGGGGAGTTTAGTGGTTTCTAGTTGAGAAAAGAGGTCAAAATCAGAATTTAGTGAAGAAATGACAAGTTTGTGAGCTAGTGTGAAGAATTTTGTTGATGTTTCCAACCAAGAGGTGACCTTATGAAGCTGAGAAAGATGAATAACATGAAGGTATATGTAATATTTTTCATTAATGTAAAAAGAGGGAGAAGTTTAAGATGTTTTCCATTAATGAAAATGGGGAGATTATTAGCATGTTGAGTTCTAGGTGTTTTCATTGATGTAAAAGTCCATTAATGACAAAGAGGATGATGGATTAGAGTTAGATGATGCTCAATATGATGGTGACATGGAGTATCATATGGTTTCATGATGGCATGAGGTGATTCAAAGTGAGATTGGTTTGGTCTAGCAAGCCTAATCAGGTGACCTAGCTAGCCTAGGTGATGGAGCATGGTGGTTTGAGTTTTTGGTGGCTTAAGGAGCATGGTAGAAGCATGGAGATCATGTTTGAGGATTTTTAGGAACTCACATGAGTTTCAGGGTGTATGTACAGGTTGAAGACCTAGTTTCAGGTGTTCATCTAGACCAATTCTAGGTGCTTGGAGGCATGAGGATGAGTTTTAGAGCCATGTGAGCTCATAGAAGCATGCAGGGATGTCATATATGTTGTTCTAGGTATGTTAGGGAATTTTGGAGAGGTTTTATGATGAGTTATAATGTTGGTTCAGTTGACCTAGCCTAAACCATGTAAAACCCCAAGGGCTAGTCATGTAAATGAGATGGGATGAGAATATGGAGACCTATTTGAGATATGATGATGATTGGATATGATGCATAGGGGTGTCCTAGAGGTGTGATAAAAATTTGGAGTCATTCTAAAGAATATTTTGCAAGTTATGTTGTTTTGTGTGAAATAGGGTCAAGAAGGTGTTTTCTAGCTCGAATTGCACCTTCTAATGCTCACCATGAATTATGTTATTTTCATGGGACCTTGTGGATTTCAGAGATGATTTTCCATTGAGCTAAGAGAATTTCAAAAAAATAATTGAGTAGTTTCATTGTCAGGTTTTTATGAATGAATGTTAAGAAGGTAAACAACTTTTTGTGTGCTTGAAACCATGGCTTAAAAGAGATAGGAGAGACATTGATCATAAGTGTACATAATTGATTGGCTGTGATAATATGATGATTTTATGATATAGAGGACTCCTCTAGGTTTCTAGAAAGGTATGATATAACATGTGGTGATGAGTGGACCCCACCTAAAAATGTAAGTTTATGAAGAAGTCTAGTTTGAGGAAAGGTTGTCCAAAGGAGTTGAAAAATAAATTGACATTATTTTTAGTATGGGACTTGTAATTTATTTCCATGATGGTTTTAGATCATGGTGGTGATCCTAAATGGAAAAGTGTGCCCTATTTATGAAGACGATCATAAGGTAGTTTTGGGACAATTTTAAACAATTTTCAGAGATGGACTTGGTTGAAGGCCTTCCACTTAGAGTTGGAAGGAAATGTAAGATGTTATGGAAATAGGATTCAGATGTATTTCTAGTGGTATATTATTTTCTCATGATGATGAGATTTGATGGGTCATCCAAATTGATTTGTAGAGAATAAGGTTTCTTATTTCTCAGACAAGATTTATTTTGCTAGAAGATGGAGGTAGAAGATGCATGAGATGAATGATTTGATGCTTGATATCAGTTGGATATTGAATAGGGATGAATTTTTTTCCTTGTGAAGGAATTTTTAGGTCTTGGAAGTGACAAAAAGGGTGTAAACTAGTTGAGTTTGCAAAAATACTTTCTGGGAAGCTTAATTTGGTGAAGAAGAAAGCGAGTGTGGTTTGCA
This sequence comes from Taxus wallichiana var. yunnanensis, assembly GCA_018340775.1. Taxonomy (NCBI): domain Eukaryota; kingdom Viridiplantae; phylum Streptophyta; class Pinopsida; order Cupressales; family Taxaceae; genus Taxus; species Taxus wallichiana. Next base: position 673,901,398 of record CM031241.1, read on the forward strand.
CACATGGATGATTCATGCTATATATAGCATGCATGAATGTGATATAAAGGTTCAAAATATTTCAATTAATGATTACATGCCATAGTTGAGGTGTTTTTTTGTGTGCTTGAGGTCTAAAGTTGAAGCTATGGTCCTAGAAATAACTGTTTGGTGAAGGATATGAGCCTTCTTGAGTTAGTTATGATAAATTTAATTAGTGAAAGATAATTAATGATTATGGATGGTGTTTTAATGTCATATTAGACATTTGTGGTGAATTTTGGGGCTTGAATAATCATGGTTATGGTGTTTTTGGTTTTAGCTCCTCCAGATGATGGGGTTTTGAGTAAATTTTGTGCTTATTTGGTGCATTTGGGAATGGAAGACCTACATGGGCCCGATATGAATGTTTTTATGAATTATTTGGTATGTTATTAAGTTACATTGGTAAAAATAAAGGTTAATGACTGACTTAATTTATGTTTTTGAGTTAGAGTGCATATAAAATTTATTTTTGAATTCAAATTTGCACTAGTTGTGAGAGAGGGAAAAATGTGACCCATGTGTGTGATTGAAACAGGTATGAATTCATGATATCAGAGATAAATAATTTTTTGAAAGGATGAGGAATGTTTGAGTATGTGTGTGTAATATTTTGAAGCCAAGAGAAGTGAAGAAAGTGAGAGATATACCGAGCTAGGTGAATGAGGGTTTGAACAAGAGTTTGGAGGTTGTGAGCTAAAGTAGTGATCTCCATCAGTTGTTGCAGCAACAAGACATCAAATATCTTCATCCAAATGTGGTTGAGTGGGTGCTTGATCATCTTAGGGGTTGTATCCTCCTTGTGGAGTTGGTACTTCACTAAACTAGGGTTGGTGCTCCTTGTAGGGTTGGTGCTCTACTAAACTAGGGGTTGACAATCCTAGTGAAGTTTGTGATTCAATAAATACTTTTTATTTTAGTAATATAATCAAAATTTGTAGTGGGGTTTATTCCCCTTGATGGTTTCTCACTTATATCTTGTGTTCTTGTGTCACTTGCATGGTTGTGTTGATTTGATTGGATGCTTTTATCACATTAATGAATGGATGAATGGTTTATGGTTTAAATAAGAAAATATTAATTTGATTAAAGTTTTTAAGGAATGATTCACCCCACCTCTCAGTCCATTGTGCTTCCACCATGACCAACACCAAAGTCAAAATCAGAGACCACATGATTATGACTACAATTTATACTATGGGTTTCATAGAGTAATTGGTCATGATGCTCATCTTGTAGGGATTGTAATAAGTTCATTCAATGACTCCAGAAGACCAATGAAAAATTTTCATTGACATGTTTTTAGCAAACTCTAGAGGAACCTCTCATAACACTCATATGGGAATTTTCACACCTGAAAACACCAACCTAGGAATTTATATAGATCCTTTCCCAAGAGACCTGAAAATGAGAAACCTAACCCTCAGAATGTTAACAAAGGGATTCTTGTGGCGAATCATGATCATGAAGCTTCTACATCCAATGATCCTCGAGTTTCTCCCAACTTGGACCAAAGAAATAAAATGAAAATTGTAGGTTTGGTTGAATTAGAGACAGATCCGGAGGTTAATGAGACTACTCATACTAGAGAGTACAAATCACACCCTCTTCCAATTTATCCTTTAGTCCAAGATGACTTTGCAATAGTTCCTAAACCCGTAGGATCCTAGGAGTTAGTCACAGATCTCAACAATTTCTCACATTTCCTTTTTGTATTTGTTGAAGAACTCCCGGCTCATCGCTCTACCTTATTGGAAGCATTGGGCATCAACCATATAGGTGAAATCACAAAGACCCCCCAAATGAGTTATGGATCAGCTTTTATAAGGTAGGGTCATTTGGTGTGATTGCATAACATTGAGATTTTCCTAAGGTGTGGGACCTTGAAAAAATGGAAAACATCTCTAGATTAAAGGCTGGTTCCTTATCCCTCTATTTAGGTGCATACGTAAGGATTTGCAGAGGATCTATACCTAATATAAGACTTGCCAAGGAGATAGGGATAAAAGAGTATAAGAAATAAGAAATAACTAAACTACCAGGTGATGCACCAAAGGAATGATGAACACTTATTTTGCCAATAGACACAAACCAACAAAATGCATACAATAAACAAGCATAGATAGCCAGATTTGTAATGGAAGACCAAATGGAAGCAAAAGAGACAAGAAAGGATCTAAGATCGATCACAGACATGTTTTATTGCTCTGTGGATTGATACAGTTCATTACAAAGTAGCCAAAAGGAAGAAACATATTACAATTTTAATGGAAGGCCTAAACCCCACAAATCCCTTTGCTAGAAGGAGAAGGGAGCCTGCAAAACAAAGAATGTCCAACCCTTTACAATGAATCCTGCCCCCGTATTTATAGATTCGATCAGAGAGAAGAAGAGAGAGAGAGAGAAGTGGGAAAAGTAGGCTAAAACTCAACCACTATTGTTAATGCTTTTGATAAAATTTTCCCCCAAATCTATCTTTACTGCATGAATCCTTGATTCGGCACCTTGAAAGAAGAGGAAACAGTGGAAACAGATCGAATCCGATCTGGTTGTTGAGATAGATGGATCCTAATTGAAGGCCCAAAGACATTTCCTCCATTTTCCTTTACCTAACCTCCTCAAAATTAAAGTTTCAGACCTCCATGGCATAGGTGAGGTTGAGATCTTTCCAATGGTGTCAGATTCACAATATTTTGAGCCATAAGTCAAAAGATATGCCCCTTCGAAGTTTGTATGAATCCATACAAATGGGGGAAAACAATTTGAAAAATGGGTCCCCTTTTGGTTTGGGACATGTGGTAGCCTGGATTAGAAAAAAATTGGGCTTGCAGGTCCGTAATTTATCTTTTTCCCTTTGAACGAAAGGAAAATTTTCACCTTTCCCTCCGACTCCCCGCCTTGGCTTTGACTCGGGTTCTAACGCTGAATTTTTCCCTAGGCGGAGTTACGGGCCATTTTGCAACTTTTACCCCTTTTATGATAACAAGGGGCAAAGAATCAAATTTTCCCCCAATGCCCCACTTTCCTCTAGGACACGCATCAGTCTAGCACTCACTTGGGCTCTCCCTTTTGGATTCACCTTTGGAGAAGCGTCGTTAGGACACATGGTCTCTTCCGCTGCCTCCTCCATACTTAGTCATTTTTTGAACCTTTTCTGAACCATTTTGAGCTTGAGGACTTCGGATCTTCACCATTTCTTCCCCTTCTCCTCTCTGGTCTTTCTATGGCATTGCCCTTCTTTTCTAACCCTACTATCCCATAGTTGAGTCAACATGTAGCTTGAAGAACGGATTTAAGACGTGGAAATGGCCCGACAAAGTCATGTTTCTTTTACACATGGTCCTTTAGTCTCTCTTGGCCTCCGCCACTCCATGGTTGAGTCCTTCTATGACCAATTTTAGGATTTGAATGATTTTTCTCAGGTTCCTCTTATGTGGGTCGTGGCTGATCCAATATTTGGCGTGGGGTGAAATATGGATAACAATTTGGTGACTCATAGGGGTATCTTGCCTGCTAGATGAAAAGACCAATTTCCTTGTCATATCCGTTGGGCATGGAGTCAAGAAAGATGGTCTGATACTAATTCTTCCTTGATTCATGAGCCTAGATTGCTTGAACTCTCAATTTTCATAAGAAATATTGAAATGAAGGTTTCTGAGAGTAGAAAATTGTTTTAACTTAGGGCTTCATCTGTCTCTCTGAATGGACTGCATAAGAGCCACAAAACAACACCACACTATATACAAAATTTGAAATCATACATGCTCCAAATGGAACATGTAGAGTGTGCAAATCACTTAGGAGAAAAGTAATCTACACTACAACAAGACAATGTGCAGAAGCACTTAGAGGAAAGAGAAACTAAACTAATATGTACAGGTGAGACTTCCCTTTTAGTAGTAGTGCTTAAGATAGATCCCATTCACTGGAATCAACTCTTCACCCTCCAATGTGGACAATTGGAAAGCATTGCTACTTTTGCACCTTGTGATCATATAGGGGCCACTCCAGATAGCATCAAACTTGGAATGCCTTCCTGGTTTTTCTTGATCTGCATCCCATTTCAAAACTAGGTCTCCTTCCTGGAAGGTCCTTGCTTTTTCCTTCTTGTCAAAACATCTCTTGATTAAGGCCTGATTCTTTTCCATTGCTTGGAGAGTGTGTCTCTGGTTTCTTCTAACTCTATCAGCTCGCATACCTGGCCTCCATTGGCTCAAATTCAGACATCTCTAATTGCTTTATGAGCTCCAATGCTAGAAACTCAAGTGATATAGGCAACACTGCCTCTTTCCCATAAATGAGCTTGAATGGAGAGTTTCCTATGGATCTTTTGGGTGTTATTCTATCAGCCCATAAGGCCATTTTGAGATTTGTGTGCTAGGTCCTCTGATTCTCATCAAGAGTTCTTCTGATGATCTTTAGTAGGTTCTTGTTTGTGGACTCATCCTGGCCATTACCCTGAGGGTAATAGTTTGATGAAGTACTCAAATAAGTCCCATTCTTAACAACCCATCATGTGATCTTGGAACCTATGAATGCTAATGCATTATCTGATATGATGGTGGCTGGCACTCCAAATCTGGTCACTATCCCCTCATAGAAATCTAGGATACTAGACTCATTGGCTTCCTTGAGTACCACTGCCTCGGTCCACTTGGTGAAATAATTTGTCGCTATTAGAATCCATTTATGGTCTTGGCTTGAATTTGGGTTGATGAATCTAATGAAGTCCAATCCCCATTGCATGAAAGGTTGGTTGACTGAGATTGGGTGCAATGGAAGTGCTGCTAGCCTCTCTTTTCCTTTGAAGAATGCACAATTCTTGCACCTTTTGATCCATGTGTAACAGTCACTAAACACTCTAGGCCAGTAATAACCTACCTTCATGATTTTGAGTGCTGTCACTCTTGGAGAAAAATGGCCTCCAGCTGCTTTAACATGGAATTCTTGTAGCACTCTCTCTACCTGATCTGTCCCAATGCATCTCAAAAAATGCCATTGATGTCTCTTTTGAATAGACACCATCAATAAGAGCATATGGGATGGCCTATAACCTGAAATGTCTCCTTTTTTCTTTACTCATCCCATGAGGGCACATGCCTGTTTGAAGGAAGTGCACCATGTCTTGGGTCCAACAAGGAGCAGGTACAACATTTCTCCTTTCTACTTGATCATCTTGTAGAACAAGAACAACCTCCTTCCCACTGTTTGTTTCATCTTGTTGACTTGAGGCTAGTTGTTCACACAACCCTTTCCCATGGACCAGCTTGGTGACCTTGATATCAATGTCATATTCCATGACACGAGTGATCCATCCTACACATTTTTCATTCAGGTCCTTGCTGAGAAGGAATTCTTTAACTCCCGCATGGGAGACCAATAGTTGGATTTTGTTATTTGAAACCAAATGCTTAAACTTCTTCAATCCTCTTATCACCGCTAGGACTGCTTCTCAATGAAGGAGTACTTCACCTCATAATCTTCCAAACTCTAGCTAAAGAAAGCAATTGTTGTTATTCGCACTTTCTTTGTTCTGTTGAACCAAGATTGCAGAAATTGTGTCGCTGCCACCAAAGGCATACAATATGAAGTCTTTGGAAAATATGGATTCACAAGAGTTGGGGCTTGTGATATGGCTTCTTTGATAGCCTCAAAACTTTCTTTCCTTTAGCTGTCCACTTGAATGCTAAGCTCTTCTTCAACATCAACGTTATTGGCTTAACAAGGGCAACAAAGTTTGGAACAAACCTATGGACAAAATTGATTTTTCCCAAGAAGCTTTGAAGATCCTTCTTGTGACTTGGAAATGGCAATGCTCTTATTGCTTGAACTCTCTCCGGGTCAATTTCCAATCCTTCCTTTGATACAATATGGCCTAGAAGCTTGCCTTCATGGGCCAAGAATATGCATTTTTGGGGTTCAATGACACCCCAAAACTCCTACATCTTTGGAATACCTGCCTTAGATGGAAAAGATGATCTGCTGCATTTTTGGAAAACACTGTAATGTCATCCAGATAGATCAACACTATTTTGTTGATCAGTCCCTTAAATGCCATATCCATTTCCCTTTGAAAAAGTGGCCCAACGTTGGATAATCCAAATGGAATTTTCCTGTAGGCATATGTGCCCCATTTGGTGGTGAAAGTTATTTTGAATTGATCATCTTCTTTCACCATGATCTAGTTGTACCCCGAGTAGCCATCTAGGAGGGAGAACCTTTTTGACCCAGACACTACTTGCAAGATCTACTCCATTGAAGGGAGTGGGTAGTGATCTTTGAGGGAGGCTCTATTCAAATCTCTGAAGTCAACACACAACCTGATTTCTCCATTTTTCTTTCTGACTGGGACCAGGTTGCAACCCAACTTGAGTGTTTGATTGGAAATATGATACTCACCTCTATCAACTTGTTCAACTCTTTCTTCATTAGAGGCTCAATATGTGGGTTGATTGGTCTCTGCTTCTTGCCTGATGGGTGAGCAATGGATCTAGTTCGATTGTGTGTTGTGCTAGTTTTGGATTGAACCCTCTTAGGTCTTCATAACTCCAAGCAAACACATTAGGAAATTCTTGGCAAAGTTGTATGAATTCATACCTTTCTTGCTTGGTGGCCACTTTGCCAATTTGAAGTGTTTTGTCTTCTCCAACTGGGATTGACTCTGAATCTTCTCCTTTGATCTGCATGTTAGCCTTTCTCTTTTCTAGAACTAATCATTAGGATTGAAAATGGATTCCAGTGTCACTAAGCCTTTGGGAAGCTTGTTTGTATAGCTATACTATCTGATTCCCATACTATGCTCTAGTCTACTCTGGTTTCTAGCTGAGAATTCAGCTTCTTCTTACAAAAATTTAATGATCTATTGATCATTCTCAAACACCTACTAGCATGTGTTATTATCTGGCACTATTGGCCTCACAACCACATGGATATGTGGTTGTTCTTTGTCTCTTTTGATGTTGTCAACCACATCAAACATTGCCCCGATCTGCAAGTCTATCAACAGCTTCATTCTCCTTCCTAGGTATGGACACAATGTGAAGGCCTCGAAATCCTCCATGAGATCCCATACCCTACTCTTGTAGTTCTTGAGCAGGTCATTTTTGACAACATTTAGTCCTCTGACTTGATTGGCAACCAATTCACTGTCACCAAACACTTGCAAGTTCTTGATTCCTAGCTTCCTTGCCCAATGAAGACCTTGGACTAAAGCCTCATATTCAGCAGTGTTATTTGAGCAAGAAAACTAGAATTTGAAGGCTGAATAATATTTCATACCTTTGGGGGACACAATCATAGCTCCTCCTCTAGCTCCTTGTCTACTCCTTGAGCCATCAAAGAACAATTGCCATACCCCATTGTCATCCTTGTATTCTGGCTTAATTAGGTCGGAAGAGGATGATTCTCTTCATGTAGACAATAGACACCCAGTTCAGATTCTTCCATCTCCTTATAGGGGTCAAAAGCATGATGTCTTTTGTTGGCCCACTCATCTAGGGTCAAGTTTGGGATACATCCCACCTTGGTATCTGTTTCATTAGTGTTTAGGAGGTCTTCTTGATCAAAAGTTGAGTAGTTGGCATTGATTGGGCTAGGCACATAGGATTCAATATGATAATCAACAATAGGTTCAGATCTAATTGTGGTCTTCACCCCATACCTTGTCCTAAAGAGCATATGTGACCAATCAACAGACAGGTAGCCTCCAATTTTGGAAGTTAAGTCTCTAGAAAAACACAAAGAAAAATGTGGTGGCAAATCTATGATTGACATGTTTTTACAAAATAGTCACATTAGGGAAAGTGTGTAGAGTGAGACTCAAATCCTTGATAATTCCCACAATGGTCACTATTGTCCCATCTAATTGGACAACTCCTCTAGAGATGAATTCATATTGGAGACCCAACTGATCAGCTATTTGTTTGGGCATCACAAAACTACTAGCCCCAGAATCAATCATACAATTGTGCACCAATTTGTCTCCAATAATTAATGAGACATAGAAGGGAGGAGGTCTTAGGTTCTTACCTTGTTGTTCTCCTTGGTTCCTTCTAGGTTGAACTGCATTGGTAAGCACTCTCTCTTGTTGGTTAGGGGGTTGATTTGAACTTGACCAATTCTACATGGTAGTCTGCAACAGATCCCTCTGCCCTGGAATGGCCAATGACTCCCATAGTGAAATGTTCACACTTGTCCTTTTCATTTTCTCAATAATATTGAATGAGATATCTTTTTTTGCCCCCTCCCAGACACATTTCTTTCTTGCACATGGGTCGTTACAACCGGTGCCTGACTAGGTTTGGAAGGTGGTCTGGATTGGTTCAATATGTTGGGGGTTGTACTTGGAGCACCAGGACCTTGTGGAGTGATGGAAGGTTGAGGGTCACCTGAGTTAGTGGTTGGCCCTCTCTCAATACTTCTCTTTTTGGACCATGTATTGGCAGCCACACTTTGAGAAGGGGACTGATTCATCCCACAAAAGTCTTCAGCCTGCCAATTGACAAGCATAGTCTCGCTTGGGGTCCACTTTGTTGAGCTCCTTGTTGCTGATCTTCCTCTTGGCTAGGTTCTTGTGGCACCATACTTGGTTTGCACCATCAAGGCCTAATTTAGAGCACCATTAAAGCATGTTGATTGGTTATGTGGTTGATCATGCATGGAAAACACCAATCATATTCTTGTGCCATATTTTCGTGTAGAACCAATGCCCTTGATGTTGAAGTTGTGTTCGGATCATACGACCTGAAAGGTCTAGCAACTTGGGGATGTCCTTGGTTCTGAGCTCTGATTTACTATCTGAGGTGGTGGCCTATTGTGCTTGATACTGGGGTTTGGCTTGATATTGAACCTAGGGTTGAGTTTGAGGTTGATATGGCCTGGAACTCTAAGCTTGTTGTCTTTTGATGGTTACTAGCTCATTTCCCAAGTTCTAAAGTTGTTTCATGACTTCCTGAAGCTCTATAGAGGTGTTAGATGATGAAGTGGAAGCTTCAGCTGAGATTTGACTCTGGGGTGGGTATGGGAGCTAATGTAGGCATTTGGCTAGCATCTGGGCTTCCTAACTTAGGGTATAGAGGCATGGATGGCCTAGGAGTGATTTTTCTAGCTTGAATCAGATGGTTCTCAGCCCCTATGGAAAGGCTATAAGTTGTAGGTAATGTAGTGCCCCCCATTGAATGAATCATCAGGGAAATGTAAAAATTTAAAGCCCTAAGAAAGTATAAGAAGGCACCTTCATTAGTGGGCTTTATTGTTGTTGGAATTCTATCCCAGGTCCGCTAGAATCTGAGGTTGAAGTCTATCAGCTGCTCATTTGGGGCTCTCTTGATCATTGTTAGTTGTTCCAATAAAGACAAGTTATCACCTTTCTCTCCAAACTGGTTATGAAGAGACATGCACAGCTGGTTCTAGTTTTGGATAGAGCCTGCTTCAAGACTCTTGAACCATTGTGAAGCTTTCCCTTTGAGTGAAGAGGTGAGAAGCTTGACTGCAATGTCCATCTCATGGATCTCGTGGATTGTACAGACATTTGCAATATCTTGGACATGGTCACCAGGAGAAGTTTGATTTTCCCTAGTGAAATATGGGATGCTCTTTAATGCTGCAATTGGGACTAGGTTTTGTGCATTCAAGGTGAGTGGACTACTGCTGGTGAAGTTGACATATGGATTTGGTTGTGCCATTCTGATTGGCCTAAGAACCCTTGCAGACTGAAAGAAAGGCCTTGCAGGTGGAGGTGTTGACAAGGTTCTACTTGGTGGAGATGGAGACCTCTAAACTCTTCTTCCTCTCCTTTCTCTTGCCTGGGGATAGATGCAAGTATTCAAATATACCTTCTTTCCTTGCTCTAGACCATGGTTTTTCTCATGAATCTCCCAAGCTTGGGGTATTGAAACTAGTAGATTTGTTTCTTTTGGAGTCACCAGATGTACAATTTTAAGGCTTCTTAAAAGCCAGAATCACAACAAGTGTACATCAATTCCTACTGTAATAAGATGGAGACTTCTTAGTCCCACGGGCATGCCAAAACTATTAGTATAAAATCACAACACCCCCAAATGAGTTATGGATCTGCTTTTCTAAGGCAAGGTCATTTGGTGTGATTGCATAACATTGAGCTTTTCCTAAGGTGTGGGACCTTGCAAAAATGGAAAAGCTCTCCAAATTAAAGGTTGGTTCCTTATCCCTCTGTTTAGGTGCATACGTAAGGATTTGCAGAGGATCTATTTCTATACCTAATCTAAAACTTTCCAAGGAGACATGGATAAAAGAGTATAAGAAATAAGAAATAACTAAACTACCAGGTGATGCACCAAAGGAATGATGAACACTTATTTTTCCAATAGACACAAACCAACAAAATGCATACAATAAACAAGCACAGATAGCTAGATCTGTAATGGAAGACCAAATGGAAGAAAAAGAGACAAGAAAGGATCTAAGATTGATCACAGACATGTTTTATTGCTCTGTGGATTGATACAATTCATTACAAAGTAGCCAAAAGGTAGAAACGTATTGCAATTTTAATGGAAGGCCTAAACCCCACAAATCCCTTTACTAGAAGGAGAAGGGAGCCTGCAAAACAAAGAATGTCCAACCCTTTACAATGAATCTTGCCCCATATTTATAGATTCGATCAAAGAGAAGAAAGAAAGAGAGAGAAGGGAAAAGTAGGTCGAAACTCAACCATTGCTATTAATGCTTATGATAAAATATGCCCCCAAATCCATCTTTACTGCATGAATCCTTGATTCGACGCCTTGAAAGAAGAGGAAATAGTGGAAACAGATCAAATCTGATCTAGTTGTTGAGACAGATGGATCCTGCATTGAAAGGCCGAAGACGTTTCCTCCATTTTCCTTTACCTAACCTCCTCAAAATTAAAGTTTCATACCTCCATGGCGTAGGTGAGGCTGAGATCTTTCCAATGGTGTTAGATTCACAATATTTTGAGCCCTGAGTCGAAAGATATGCCCCTTCAAATTTTTTATAGTGAATCCGTATAAATGGGCAGGAAAAACAATTTGAAAAATGGGTCCCCCTTTTGGTTTGGGACACGTGGCAGTCAGATTAGAACAAAAATTAGGCTTGTGGGTCCACAATTTATCTTTTTCCCTTTGAACAAAAGGAAAATTTTCACCTTTCCCTCTAACTCCCTACCTTAACTTTGACTTGGGTTCTAACGCCGACTTTTCCTTGGGTGAGTTACGGGCTATTCTATAACTTTTAGCCCTTTTGTAACAAGGGGCAAAGAATCAACTTTTCCCCGATGCCCCACTTTCCTTTGGGACACATGTCAATCTGGCGCTCACTTGGGATCTCTTTTGGATTCACCTTTGGAGAAGCGCCATTAGGACATGTGGTCTCTTCCGCTGCCTCCTCCATACTTAGTCATTTTTGGACCTTTTCCTAAACCATTTTGAGCTTGAGGACTTTAGATATTCATCGTTTCTTCCCCTTCTCCTCTCTGGTCTTTCTGCGGAATTGCCCCTTCTTATCTAACCCTGCTATCGCATAGTTGAGTCAACTGTAGCTTGAAGAATAGATTTAAGATGTGGAAACGGCCCAACAAAGTCGTTTCTTTTGCACAGGGTCCTTTAGTATCTCTTGGCCTCTGCCACTCCATGGTTGAGTCCTTCTACAACCATTTTGTAGGATTTGGATGATTTTTCTTAGGTTCCTCTTATGCGGGGTCGTGGTGATCCAATATTTGGCACTTTGGGAGAAATATGGATAGTAGTTATGATAACTTGAAATTCATGTCGATTGGAACTATAGTTCTCTGGTTACCTTTGGTCCCAAGGTTATCTTAACTGAGTTTTATATTATATATAGGGAAACCAACTACAATATGATTCTTGGTAGACCATGGATCCATAGAATGAAGGCCATTTCATCCACACTATTTCAAGATGTAAGATTCCTTCACTAAGGAAAGGTCTTCGTAGCTCAGGGTGACCCTAAATATTTTTACATTCACTAGGAAAATATCAAGAAGAAACTAGGGTTCATTTTGAGTTTGAACTCCCATCCAACCAACTAAATAAACCACCTCCTTCCAAAGATCTAATTTCCACTATAAGATGAGTTCAAATGGACAAAGTCGATAAACCTAAGGAAATCAAAGGAGTAAACCAGAGTGAAGTTAGGAATTTTGTGGTAGAAATCGTATCTACCAAGATGACATTAGAAATATTAAAGCTCTTGGAAAATGACTTGTGATCACTCTCCCATTTGACTCTCAAGGTATTGGAAATGTTCTTGGAATAGCCTCTCTCCCAACAAATAGTTTCATAGAGATATGTATGGTCAAGGTATCTAAAGTCAAAGAAGAAATTCCTAAGGACAATGAAGATTAAATATTTCCTATCAACTATTGGATACTCCATTATGTTGGAGAAAAGTTTCGATATAGTGTGGGGTGGGATGATTTTGACTTCTTCGGAAGGTAGGATCATGCCTTTCACTTTCAAGCTAAATTTTGAATGTACCAACAATGGAGCGGAGTATGAGGCCTTACTTCTCGGCTTCATTGTAGCCAAGAAAATGAGAGTAAAGAATGTTAGAGTACTAGGGGAGTCACAAATTATAAAAAACCAAGTCTCAAAGGTATATGAGACTAGAGAGAAGCATCTCCAACTCTATAAATCATTGTGTGTGAAATGTGTAAAGACTTTGAATTTATCTCTATTGAAGTGATCCCAGAGAACAAAACCAACTTGTTGATTCTATGGAATATTCTTCTTCCCATTTCTTCCCGAATGAAGGTTTAAAGGAAAAAAATTTCACATTCTCTATCCGAGTTGAACCCTTATTTTGAAGGATGCCAAACAATGCGATATTAGCATATGTAGAGAACAAGAATGAACCCGTCATGTTATAATTTCTTTGAGAATGATGAGGAAATCCTAGGGTTTCTACATGCTTATACTGATCTCCCTTCCATACACCACAAGAAAGGTTTCTCTCTTATTCCCCACCCTTCTTCATACTTTGGGGATAAAATAATGTATCTTTCCTCATCACAAAATTTATAGATCTATGAAGATGAGGAAGAATCTCTAGAACTACCTCCGATCCCCCTGAATTTGAAGAAGGAAATACTTCCTTGATAGAAGGTACGATCAATATTTATACCATAACAGAGGGAAGAGCCCAATATTTTGAAGCTTGGTTCTTCATTATCGAAGAGATAGAAGAACACACTAAAGTTCTCAAGGAGAATTCTCAAGATTTTGTGTTTAGTTATAAAGACATGACAGGAGTTTCTCCTGACGTAGTAGTCCACAATTTGGTTACCAAACTTGATGTTAAACCCATGAAATCAAATCGAGGCCTATGAAGCCCAAAGTTTCTTTTATGTTTAAATAATTAACGAAGCTTAAGTAGGGTTCATAAAACCAGTAGACTACTCCATGTGGCTGTCCAATATCATCCCAATCCTTAAGAAGAACAGGAAGATAAGGATATGCATTGATTTCATAGATATAAAAAAATCTTTCCCTAAGGATGATTTCCCACTACCATCCATTGATATCATTGTGGATGTAATGATGGTTACGAGTTGTTATCCCTCATGGGAAATTTTTCTAGATATAACCAGATAAGAATCTATGATGAGGATCAAACCAAAACCACCTTCACCACTCCCTAGGGAACCTTTTTCTACATGGTCATGCCTTTTGGCTTGAAGAACGTTGACGCCACATATCAATGAGCCATGACCTATATATTTCATGATCTTATTCATAAGATTTTTGAAACATATGTTGATGATCTCTTAACAACAGCCAAGAAGAGAGGTGACCATCCAGAGGTTTCAAATCATCATTTCATGTTTAATCGAGTATGGTGTGACCTTAAACCTAGAAAAGTGTGTCTTTGGAGTTACAAGAGGTAAGATATTAGGTTACATCATTTCCTCTCGAGGGATTGATGTAGACCTAGCAAAAATTTGGGAAATCCTTGAAATGACTCCGCAAATGGATGAGTCTAGTATCATATATTTCTAGAAAATCTTGGGCAAACTGTAGGTATTGTTAAAGAATACCCATTGTTAAAGATATGGATAGAAGAGTGTCACAACGCTTTTGAGTCAGTCAAGCGGTTTCTTCTTTCTTTGCCAACTCTTATGCCAAAAATTTGATCATCCTCTAATATTGTATTCTAGAGCCATGAATGTTTCAATTACGTGCATGTTAGCATAGGAAGATGATGATGGTCATGAGTGAGCCATCTATTTTATTATCCATATACTCCTTGACTATGAAACTCGGTACTCACAAGTAGAAAAGGAATGTTTGGCTATTGTTTTTGCAACTAAAATATTGAGACATTATATTCTCAATCAAGAAATGAGAGTCATTATTAAATTTGATCAGCTGCAAACATTCCTAACCCAAGCAACTTTTCCCACAAAAGTTGGTAGGTTCATCACATTTATGAATGAGTTTGAAATTACCTATGTGAATCAAAAGTCTGTCAAAGGAAAAATTATCGTTGATTGGTTAGTTGATAATCCTATAGAATTTAATGAGTTAGTTGATTTGAGTTTCCCGATAAATGCATCTGCTACATAGAGAAACCTACCATTACTTCATGTCCATGGTATTTAGATATAATAAATAATATTGTAGATCAAACATATCATGAAGGTGCTAATTATAAAAAAGGTGATAAATTTATGTCATAACCACCAAATACATGATTGTAGAACACGTTATATATTGGAAATCCTTTGATTTTATGTTACGTAGATGCGTTGATGAAGAAGAAGCGAATAAAATCCTGTTCAAATCCCACGGTGGATTTTATGGTGGTCACTTTAGGGGGCATTTATCTACTTTTAAGCTACATCAGATGGGTTACTTTTGGCCCACGTTAGAGCATGAAATTGTGGAGTATGTGTGGAAATGCAAAAAATGCCAAGAATTCTCACATGCCATACACATCCCAACTCAAGCTTTACAACCTATAGAGACACCCTGGCCGTTCTCCTACTTAGGGTTTGGATATGACAAGGAAATTCTCTCCCGCATCAATAAATGGACACAATTTCATAATCATAGACAAAAAGTATTTTATGAAATGGGTTAAGGCCATGCCTTTAGCCACAGTACTTGGATCCATCATAGCCAAGTTTATCTTGAATTAGATTATTTGTAGGTATGGTGTTCCACAAGTCATTATTTCAGATAATGGAACTCCTTTCAAGAATGATGAGGTGCATGAGTTATGTACTAAGTTCAAAATATCTCATCATATGACCTCTTTATACTATCCTCAGGTAAATGGACATGCTTTGAGGCAACTAATAAAACCTTGAAGTCCATTCTCCTTAAAACAATTAAGGAGAATAAAATATATTGGTATCTAAAGTTATTCCCCACCTTATGGGAATACATGAATTTGGTTTGAACACCATCGAGGAAACCCCATATTCCTTATTTTTCGGTTTGAAGTGGTCTTACCACTTAAAGTAGAACTACCTATTCTTAGTGTGTCCTTACAAGGCATTCTAGATAAATATGAGTACCAAAATGCACGTTTAAAAGACTTAGAAATCATGGATGAGAAAAGTCTTAGATCTGAACAACACCATCGGGTTTATGTGAACAAAATGTGTTGCCAATATAATAAAATATCTACGGACGTAAAATTTAGGTAGGATACCTTGTCTTGAGATTCGATAGCCGAATAAATAAGAAATTCAGAAAAGATAGGAAGTTCAGTCCAAAATGGTTTTGCCCCTACCAAGTAACATATGATTTTAACAATGGTGCATATCATTTGTGTACTCTGGAAGGTGAGAATTTTGGTGAATCTATCAAATCGCTTCACCTCAAACGTTTTTGCATCTAGTCATTACATCTCCATGCTGTAATTTTTAATTCTCATCATCTTTGTCATCTACATTGTCAATTTGTTAAAATTTTACTATGGAAAATTATCTTTCTAGTGATTCTTAAACTTTCAAACATTGGAAAATCTCTCAATCATGACTCTTCTACAATTTCTTCACACTCTCAAATTATTTAATTTTTGTCATTATTTCCATTCATGAGACAATTTTTGACATTGGTATTATAAGGACTTGTATGCTTCATCATTTTCATGGTTTCTTCCAATTTAGGTGTTTCTCACCTATAGTTTTCTCTAGAAGCTTCCTAATGATAAATATTTCCCTAAAAATCTCTCTCCATAACAAAAACATTATAAGAATTTCACCTGGAACTTTTGTTTTCCCATTTTAGTATTCGTGATGAGCCCTCGCATCTTACTAGTTGCATGAGGTTGAGATTTGGGGGAAAATGTTCCCTCATAAAAGGCACAATTCTAAACAAGGAAAAATAAAACAAAAAAAGTATATAAATAATAAATACATATATTCTTACTACAAATAACTACATTTTCCATCCCTCCCAATCTTTGGTGATGAGCCCATGCTTCTTACTGGTAGCATGAGGTTGGGAAAGGAGGAAGGTGCCCTTACTCGCCTATTTTTTTCCTTGGTGATGAGCCCATTCTTCTTACTAGTAGCATGAGGCAAGATGTAGGGGGTCATGTAAAAATAAAAATATCAAATAAACAAAGGAAGAAAAGTGCTTGAAAATTTAAAATTTCAAAGAAAATGATTTAAATGCAAATGTTAGGAGAGATAATCATTCCTTAACCGGATCCTATCAATCAGTAGGCCATTTATAGATCTAATTATAGTTAGAGATTATAAGAAAAAATCATCTTGAATTTTTTTATTTAATCTTGATTGGGGTTGAGTTGTGGGTTTCTGAATACATCTTTGTCAAAATTCTTGTCTCTTGATCATTATTTTCTCATAGATTCTTCAATTATACATCTTGCGTCCTTCTTGGATCTTGGTGATGAGACCTTGCATCTTATTGGTTGGGTGGGGTCAAAAATAGAGTGAGATCATCCTATCATCATATTGTATTCAACATATTTTTCCAATGGAATATAAATTTTAAACATTGTTTGAAAAATAAAGTTTCCTAAGTACAATTTGTTATCATGTGTGTAGCCATATACATCATTCTATTTATCACAATACATTATGATACATAGCATACGTTCAAAATCATAAAAATATCAGAAATTTGTAACCATTCAAGAGTGCACAAATGAAATGAATCACAATGATTTTTTTTGCAAAGGAATGACGAGCCAAAAAGATAGTGTCTATATATCCGTATGTAAAATGTCTCAAGTACAATGCCATCACACCAAAGGAAAAGAATGGTCAAAACACTCAATCATGAGATGAAAATATAAAAAATTGATATATACACAAAAATGAATCCAAAGCAATAAAGTCCCCTAGCCTATCCCTCTCTTTGAGATCCCTGTGAAGGAGCAGGGTGGGGACTCTTACTTTGGATCCTACAATGAGACTCCGCATGCATCGATCATTGAGATTTCCTATGAGAATGTCCAAAGTGTCATCAGCCCCATTGTATGAAGAACAATTCCACTTCTCCCTATCTTATAAGTCCTTTACTTGTTATGCCAAAAATACGTTTTTCAGTTTTCCATTGAGAAATATCTCCTTCCACGTGCCATGATGGTGCAAAAAAATTGATGTGGTGGATGACTTGTGTTAGAGCTCCTAGGCAGCTCGGCCAGGTCCTTCAAGGCATCCTAGTAGTAATCATGCATAAATACAAGTTTTTATCCCGATAATATCCCGCCATCCATCAATTGTGGCTACAAAAGGCATACACACAATGATGAGTTAGAAAATGTAAAAACAAAACAAAAATAAAAGGATTTCACTATCATCTAATCTAGGAAGTACAATGAAAGAGAAGAGTACAATTACTCAATTGGATCTACGAAAACCCAACTTAGGTAGTATCTGCCGCTATGCCTCCTACAGGAGTCACCACGACGTCCTCTTCCTCAGCCTCCTCCTCCTCCTTTGTCTCCCGGGTGGACAGAATCCTCCTCTACCTCCTCCTCGATCTTGCAGCCATTGATGCCTCTCCCGTACTTTGACAAAGATGGATCCGACTCCTCCTTTGAACCCAAGTTTTTCTTATCCTCCCCTCCTAACTCCTTACTGAGACCCTCATATATCTTCAAAACTTGACGTGACCTAACTACAACAATAAATATTGGGTTAGGTGTAGCTCCTCGTGTCCCGATTAGAACATTAGGAACTATGATTGTCCATCAAAGTCAGCCATAAAGGCAATCTCTCACCTCTTGAATGCCTCTATACATGGTGCTAACTATAGGAAGGAAATCTAAGAAGTGTAACTCGAACTGTTGGGGCACCCAAACCATTGGATGGATCTCAACCTAACTACTATGGTTAACTAATTGAGAAATAGTGCTACACATAGTCAAAGCAACTATCTCCTCACTCCACTAACATATCATAACCAAATATGGATGAGCCACCATATCTATTGTATTCAAAGTGTCGGTGTCACTACTAGCTATGGTGTAGCCCCGATTGGAGCCATGTCATCCCATCTAGCAAACCTAACCTCTCTGGGATATGCTATCCCAATACCCCTCTGGTAGGGGATAACCCACTCATATATCCATGACATACCTAATGTAGGGTGACTGAGTGAAGTAGGCCCACATCTAACAATCATGTATAGGTCATGATAGGTGGTTCCTAGTTTTTCCATCCCCCAAGAAAGTACCCTCCCATAGAGCTCAATGCTCTCCACAATAGGTTTCCAACAAAATAAAAAACTTGTCCCCATCCTTATCCCTAATCAAACATGAGGCTAAGATACCAACAATAGCCTTGCATAGAGTGGGAATAGGGGAAAAATCAATATTCACCAGTCTAACACCTTGCTTAGAACTCATGTCAAGTGCCTATGCGTCACCCAAGTAGGTTTCCCATCTACGAGACTCATCTAATGAACTGGTGCTCTTTAGCGCCAACTTCCTTCCTGTGACAGATACCCCGAGTATCATGTAAACATTCTCCAAAGTAATGGTCAAATATCCTTGAACACTTAGTAAATCACAAAGTGTTTTTATTTTCATCCCAATAAGTCAAGAATTAGTAGAGTATGTAACTCATTTGGGAAAATGGAAGTGTCTGTGCTAACTTCCATATACATGCTCTCTCTAACACGTCTGTCTCGGATGGTGTCAATAATAGTAGTACCTGGATAACCAATCTTGCTCCTGGGCTCTACTCCATCTAACGTAGGCCCCTTGCATCCAAAAATAAGAAAAATGAGCATATCGTAGTCCGATAAACACATGATAAGCTTGTAAAAATAGTATGTATATCCACAAGAACAATTAAATTTTCATAGTTGTCCTTTATGTTGCAAAATTATGTGATGGTTACAAAACCATCACTCTTAGTAGAGTAGTAGTTGAGAAACTATTATGGTGGTTATGCAACCTCCATTCTACACATGTGGTTATGGTTTTGTAATTGTCGCAATAATTTCATAACCCTTTGTGGTGATTGTGCAACTGCCGCTCTTTGTGTAACTCGTGAAGATGGTGGTTGCACAACTGCCAAAACGGTCATGTCACTCAAAAATAGGGTTGTGCCCTCAAAATAAAAATGTAAATAAATACTAAAAACAACCAAAATAGTTAAAATAAATTACAAAACCTATAAGGCGTCCCCCTATGAACATTTCTAATGTAAATTTTCCAAAATTTCCCATCTTAGAGCTCGTTTCAATAAAAACGAAAAATTAGGGCAAAAATGAATAAATGCCTGTGACTTACCTATTTCGACCCTCTACTGCTCATGTTGGGTTAGCCACCATCACGATGAAATTCTCTTCATTTTGACTATATTTACAAGTGAAATGGTTGCTGAAAAACTAGAGCTCCAAATTTAGCTAAGTGGGTAAGTGCAAATGATTTCTAAAAATAGAAATTGAGACATATATATAGCTTGTATTTGGTTTTATAACATGTTTTTGAGTGAATGTATACAAAGTGTTGACATGCATGAGCATGTATATTTCTCATCCCCGCAAACATGGTAAGTAATTTTGTCTTTTCATTTGAAATATTTGGCTTTTTTGTTTTATAGCAACACTTAATTCACATTTCTCTCTTCCAGGGTAGCGGGATGGATCAGCTAGTATCTAATCGAGAGTGGTCAAACAAGGTAATTTTCTAACCCTCCCATGTGGGAGCACCATACTCGAAACCACATTTTAGTAGTTCATGACAGGGGGAACCATGCACACACCCAAAAATTACATCGTGCTACATGGAAGAGCACGATAAGTCTCTCGATGATAAAATAATTATTCTCCAGAGTAATGATGAGATCCAGATCCTTTCCCTTCGCTTTCAACATGTTTTCCCATGTTTCCAAGTTTGAAAGTTCATTATATCCTTGCAAGCTATTTTTTTATCTTTTCATGCTTTTATTTGGTATTTAGCTACAACCGCTGGTATACATAGATTAGCGGTTGTGTAATTTCTGGTCCTGTCTATACTGGCGGTTTTGTCACCATAATTTGAGACTTAAAAACACATGTTTTTCAACGCTTGTTTAGATTTAGGGAGTGATTTTCTCACTCATTATTTACCCGTTTCACCTAATTTTAGGCTCATTGGATTCATTTTAGAATTATCTTCCTAGTTTACTATGTTTAGAATTTTGACTACCCCTTATGTTGATGTGTTGTCACTTCTTGTTGTACATTTTTTGGTAGACTCATTCTTTCTCAAATTTTATAAAATCCAAAATTTTACCCAAATGATGGGTTGGATTTTTTATATTTGATTTGCAAAGTTATGCTACCAAAATCTTGCTAGGAATCACATAAACAACCTGTTCATTGCTCTATTCTTTTGCATTGCATTTTCAACCAGTTTCTTGCAACTAACCAACCACAACCATTTTCTTGGTTTTCCTTGTTACCAACCAACACTTTACACACCTTGGATCAATTGGAAATCATCTCTAGAAGAGAAAAGAAAGCCGAGGAGACAAAAAACACAACACCACACCTGGAATGCTATCTTAGTTCAATAGTAACATGTTAGGGATGTTTTGAATCCTTCAAGATGTGATTAATTGTAGTTGTTAAAATAGAAGAAATACATTGTTTTAAATTGGTAGAATTAAATATTTTCTCATTTCCCATATTGTCTGTGCATTCAATACAAATTTTTTCCATTGATATATGTTTCTCTACTTATCCATGTGGATCTGCAAGGGAAATAAGTTGGAGGAATATTCTATGTCTGTGATCTATTGTTATTTATTCATTATAATCATCAGTATAATTCAATTCCACTATCTTTGGGAAAGCCTCGGGTGAAGAAGAAATTGCTTCGAGAATTTTTATTTTCTTTCTTGAGAACTTGAGGTAGAAGCTTAATTAGAAGATATTTCATTGTTCAAAGTAATAAATTTTAAATACACTTTCCATTTAAAGTAGATTTTATCTTACAATCTCTGCAACAATGAGGTGTAGCCATATCCACTATTCCCTGTTTTATTTTATTTTCATTAGAAGTATTTTATTTTGTTTAATTTTACATTAGTTTTTTTGTGTTTGTGTCTACAAGAAGTTTATTTTATTTAATTCTTTTAAATCTAGAAAATACAAAAAGAAGGATTAGGAATTTAATTTGTTTTATTCATTTGTTTATTTTAAAATCTTTGTTAAAAACACAAAAAAATTAGTTAGTTTGTTATTGTTTTACTTTAATTGAATATTGGAAAATGTAATTTAATTAGATTAAAGGGTAAATTAATTGTATTTTATTTAATTTGGATTTATCTTATTTATTTATTTAAAGTAGGAATTAAAGGTAGATTAAAAGTTGCTACAAACATAAATCCCTATTTCCTTAGTGGCATAGGCTACTCGCCCCAGCCCTTAGCCATTTTGGTTATCAATCATCTATTTCCAACCTCCTTTCTCACAAGTCGATGCTGTATGGCCATCCTGGGTCCATCCGAACCTTGTATAAGGCTATTCGATCCAATCATAAATCCACCCAACATCAACCGATATCATGGAGATATGGACATAGGTTTGCGGGCATTAGTCTTTAGAGCAACCCCCATACCACCAGAGATCATTGGCCAACTTGACGCCCTTAACGACCAAGTAACCACAATAGAAAAATATTGGGATGAAGTAGACAACAAAGTTAGACCAAAAAACCCTTAGATTGTCCTCAAAACATTCTCTCTTGATCTTACATGACCCTCTTTGGAGAGGTACATTTAGAGGCAGAAGGAAAATTCCCTTGAATCCATCAATCGGGTTGAACCACACTCGATTCACCGACATAGATCGAGACTTGTGGAAAAAATCATTCTCAACCACAGTATCACCCTATACGTGGTAAACGGGCATTCATTTCCCTTGACGAGAAAATTCCCAATTTGCAAGTTGAGTATATGGGTTTTCCTTGATCATCGATACAGGTATTACCATTATTCCCACCTATCCCATTCATATCATATTTATTAATCTTATTACTATCCCATGTATTTTACTTCATCTATCTTAGAACGACCTCAAGAAGTCAAGTACACATGAAATCACGTGTTGGGTTTGTTATCCGAAAAATTGTCAAGGGCAATTTGCAGATAACCATACCCAAAAAAAAAAATTTTACAGCCCCAAGGAAGTTTGACAACGTTCGAAAGAAGCCCAAAATTATCTTCCGAAAATCAAGTTTTAAGGACTTAGCCATTTTTCAGTCTTTTCAGAAAAGGCGCTGATAAGTTCCTGTTGACATGCTGAAGAGTGCGCCAAAGGGCGCTGATAAGTTCCTGTTGACATGCTGAAGAATGCGCCAAAGCGCAAGGAAGTTCATGTTGACACGACAAATGGTGCGCCAAGGCGCAAGGAAGTTCATGTTGACATGACAAATGGTGTGCCAAAGGCGCAAGGAATTTCTGTTGACATGCTGAAAAGTGCACCAAAGGGCGCTGATAAGTTCCTGTCGACATGCTGATAAGTGCGCCCATTTCCAAAGGCGCTGACAATGTGATGTCGACATGCTGAAATGTGCGCCAAGGCGCTGAGAAGTCGCTGTCGACATGCTGAAAAGTGCGCCATTTTACACAAGAGTGGTTTCTTCTTGGGATCCATTGATCATTTTTGTAAGATATTTAAAAAGCATGTTGGCATACACGATGACTTCATCCATGTTGCACCATGGGATGTTGCCATCCAAAAACTTGCCCAAGTCAATTGTTGACTTTTTAAATATCTTTGTAAATATTTGTTGGCTCCTTTTTGCCTTCTTTCCTTCTCCTCTCTTCTATAAATATTGGAATACTTGTTGTATTCAGTGGTGAACATTTTTTAGATGAAAATAGAAGTGAGGAGAGAAAGACTTTGAGCTTTCTTGAATGTAAGAAAACAAGAATACAAATATTAAGACTTTGTGCTCAATAGTCAGTGTTATGCATTAGATCTTCCTTACGTTAGATCTCGTATGTGTTTAATCTGTTGGATTCATATCTACTTTTCTCGTCATTTGCTCATCAAGTATTGCTTTGTTTATTTATGTAAGTAGGTTTTGCTCATTTTTACTACCAACCCAAAAACATAAATCTTCTGACCTTTCTGCTTTGGAATTCATTTCTTTTCTTCCTTCGGATCTGTTCTTTCTCTTTCCCCTCTTTCATTCCTTTCTTTTCGCAGCCTGAAACACTCTACTGGGATGAGATCCCAAACCCCGAAGGCAGAATCTGTGAGACTTGCATAGATTCCTGCTGGTAGAATAGCAATAAACCGGCCGCTGCTTTGACTCAAAGAGGGGCTAAGCCCTGCACACTGTTGGCTCGTCTATCCATAGATCTGTCCAGGCGATAGATTTTGGACCAACAGTTTTTGGCGACTCCGCTGGGGAACAAATAGATCTGTCAGATCTATGAGAGTAGTAAGATATAAAAATCGAAAAAAATCAAAAGATTGTCTGCTGTTTGCAAATCAACTTTTGTTAAAAATCCAAAAATTTGCAAAAGTGCTCAAACTGAAAAATTTTCTTCTGAGAGTCATAGATCTGGTCCAGTTAAAGATCTTTAGTTCGTTGAGTTTTTGAAAAAATTAGTATTTTGCCGTAGATCTGAGTTTTTGACTGTTTGCAAAAAGTTTGAAACCCTCGAAAAAGTCAAAACCAGATCTGAAAATCAGCTTACTAATCTTCCCTGCCATCTTATCCTCGTTATTACTTGTCATTAACCGCAATCGGTTTTCTGAAGAGGATAGTTTTAAATATTTAGAAAAGTGCATGTTGCTGGTTTTTGACAGAAAAACCAGAAAATCAGCAAGTACAACCAAAAAGAAAGTCTGAATCTACGCCATAACATTCCAGATCTGGAAGGTACGCTGGCAGGTGAGCCATTTACGCGTGGCAGGCGAGCTCGTGGAGAAGTCGATCCTACTTTCGATCGGCTTCAAAGGCACAATTTCAGTGTAGCACCGACGCGCTTTTTATCACTAAGTTCAGCTGACCGGTCATCCAGAAGCGCCTCACCCCCACGGAAGAGCCGGTTTTCACAGGGGGCATCCACGTCCCTTTGTAGTGCTTTGCTTCTCAGCGGGACCACCCTCCCAGCTCGTGTTCTCTTTCCAGCCTTTCAAATGGCGGTACCATGGGGGAATGCTATGGGTCCTCTTGCACTACCACATCCAGTTCACGCGCTCCCTCACGGAAATCGAAAGAATTTTCCCAAATTCGACGGGAGTGGAAATCAAAGCACGGATTCCCACATATCTGCATTCATCATGTCATGCAGTATTTTGGATGTGACCCACGAAGATGTGTCGGTTCACCTTTTTCTGGAAACCCTACAAGGACCTGCAGCTGAATGGTTTCAGCATTTGCCGGCCGGATCTATCACCAGTTGGGCCACCTTACGGGATGCTTTTGAAGATAGGTACAAGCCTTCAGAGGATGCATTTGCATTATTATCACGAATCACTCACCTGAAGAAGGAGGCGAATGAGACCATGCGCGATTTTGTCGCCCGGTTCAATGCACTAATCAACCGTGTCCCTGTTGCCATGCTTCCAACGCCGGAAAATCAAAAGTGTTTCTTCGTAAACGCTATGAGCTCGAAAGTTAGTTTCTTGCTCCTTCAGGAACGAGTTGCCACCTTGGTTCTCGCCCAAGCCGCTGCCATTCGCATAGAGGATAATCTGATAATATCCGGCGAATTAAAAAAGGAATCAGCCAAGCCTAAATCTTTGGGCCCTTCGCCCACCACTTCGTCTGATCCAGCATTCCAAAAGATGGCGAACGATTTGCTCGCATTAAAGAAGCAGTTGGCCCAGGCCTCTCCCAGTTCCTCATACCGGGATATTCCGCGGAGGAATTTCGTTCCTAACAATGTCTCACAAAGGCCGCGTCTACTTGCAACTGCTCCACGGTTGGCACTTGAGGCCCCTCCGATCAATGCTCTGGCCGAGATTGAAGAAGAAGAGCAGTATTATGAAGAACCTTCGTCTCAAGGCGAAGACGATCAAGATGTCGGTGAACCGACTGGCAACTCTACTATCGGGTACATGGAATTTGATGAGGAAGAATCTAATGAAGAAGAGGGTACCCAGGGGTACGCAAGCGGGCAGTCATATGCTGTTTTTACTCACTCGCAAGGAAAAGAAGCGGAAGTTGCTGCCCATGTCCAGCAGGAGAAGGCCGTGTCAAACGTGCCTCCGATCATTGCTAAAAGAGGTAATCCTCTTCCTACTCAACTCCCTGGCAAATCTTTTACAAAGAAATCTTTTCCCCCTATCTCTCCTCCAAATCAGTCCTCTCACATTCCTACTAAGACCACCAATCCTATTCCATCATCGCGAGGTGAGGGACTCATTCCTTTACCAACGCAACCCTTGGCCGCATTTGATATTATAGATCATGCAAAAAAGACCAAGATCCAAATGTCTGAAGCTGAGTATCTTCAGTCAAACCCCGAACAGCTTGTAAGATTAACTAAGTATATCCAAAGTCAAGCTGTTATATCTAATCAGGTTTCCCCAAAAGGAATCCTTTCCACTCCCCCTGAATCCCATATAAATGTTGCTTCAACATCTGCGTCAGGCAAGATAGAGCCTTTCTATCTCTCTCTTCTGATCAATGGACATGTTTCGAGTAATCGCATAATTGATTCTGGGGCTTCTGATAATGTCATGCCGGCAAAATTCGCCCATGCTTTGGGCCTCACTCTTACCAAGCCTTTCGGTAGATGTTACTCTTTGGAAACTAAGCAAGTTCCGTTGGTTGGCCAAATCAAAGACGCGCAATTTGCATTTGCGGCTTTCCCGGATAAAAGAGTAAAAATGACAGTCCTCGTTGCTGACATTCCGGCAGCATATGGAATATTGCTGGGAAGAAGTTTTTGCAGTGAAGTTGGTGGAGAAATTCATATGGACTGGTCCAAAGCTAGAATTCCAGTCAAAGGCGTAATGCAGACTTTGGAGCCAGAATCACAAAAGAAATACTTGGTTACCAACTCTGAAGACCCCAAAGCTCAAATCCTTTTTGAATCATCAGGGATGGGGAATTACTTCTTATCTACTGAGACAGATAAAACAGGGGCTGTTTCTATTCGGAAGGAGATCTTAATAAGATCTGGACATTGCAATTCGATGGGAGCTGTGCAACTAGTGGATGTGGCGCTGGGGTCGTGTTGATATCTCCTGAGGAAGAAGTCATTCCTCTCTCTTTCAAATTGCAGTTTTTCAACACCAACAATACTGCTGAGTATGAATCTCTCTTACTCAGTATGCAAGCCGCAAAAGAAAGAGGAATTAAAAATTTAAAAGTACAAGGCGATGCTGAGCTAGTTGTAAATCAGGTCAAAAGGATTTACCAAGTAAAGAATGAAAGGCTCAGACATTACCGTAATGCGGTATGGGACAGCATCGAAGAATTTGATGCTTTTTCAATAGAGGCGATTCCAAGAGCCCAAAATGACATGGCTGATTCATTGGCTGTTTCAGCATCTCTCATGCTCCCACATCCAGGTTTGAAAATGAACAAGTACACCATTGAGGTGGTTTTCCGCCCGAGCGTACCAGACAATTCTCAGCATTGGCAGGTGTTCAATGATGATAATCAACTCATTGCCTTTCTGGAGAAGACAGAAAATTTTAAAGAATTATATTTCGAAGGATCCACCTCTACATGCTGTGAATCAATCGACGGTCAAAACCAAAAATCAAAGGAGAACGATGACGTATGTCAGCTCAAGGGAAATAAAATTTCAAAGGGCCTAGTTTCTTGGGAACGCTGTTGCGTTCGGCTGTGCATGACCGTTTTGTAAGAAAGAAGAGGCGGGATGATCCTGGCTCGTCCCCAGAAACCGAACCGGTCAATTTAGGTTCGGAGGCACATCCGCAATTTGTGAACATCGGGAAATGTTGCACGCCAGAAGAAAAGCAAAAATTTGTCAAGTTGCTGAAAAAATATATGGATGTATTGGCATGGTCTTATGCCGATTTAAAGTCCTTCAAGCCGAAGGACGTTCAGCATGATATTCCGTTGAAAGACGATGCCAAAGCCTTCCACCGTAAGCGAGAGGCATTATAATCCCAAGATTTTGGGTACCATCCAGCCGAAATTCAAGATACTAGACGTAAGAATCATCTTCCCTATCCATCACAGTACTTGGGTAGCAAATATTGTGCCAGTGCGCAAGAAAAATGGTGAAATACGCATCTGCGTAGACTTTCGAAATTTGAATCAAGCTTCGCTGAAAGACAACTACCCTCTTCCGATAATGGATCAAGTTCTGCAAGCAGTAACTGGATCAGAGATGCTGTCCATGCTTGATGGTTTTTCAGGTTACAATCAGATTGAGGTTTCACCTGAAGATCAATTCAAAACAACATTCACTACTCCCTGGGGTACATTTGCCTACAGCAGGATGCCTTTCGGCCTAACTAATGCTGGTGCCACTTTTCAGCGGGCCATGGACTTTGCATTCAAAGGTATGATGGGAAAAGTCATCGTGGTTTACCTAGATGACTTAACCGTGTTCTCTAAACAGTGAAATGATCATTGTGATCATTTGGAGCAAGTGTTGGCCAGGTGCCGAGAACATGGGATTTCCCTAAACCCAAAAAAGTCTGTTTTTGGAGTCACGGAAGGGAAGTTGCTAGGCCATGTGGTCAGCAAAGAAGGAACAAAGATAGATACTGAAAGAGTTAAGGCTATTCAAAGCCTTACTCTGCCTACAAGCAAGACTGGTGTTCATTCTTTCTTTGGAAAGGTGAACTTTCTCAGGCGTTTTGTTCCTGACTTTGCCGAGAAGACCCGTCACATATTGAACATGATGAAGGGGTCACCAACTTTCAGATGGAGTGAAGAGGGGAAAAGGTCATTTGAAGAAATAAAAGCTTCCGTTGCCCATGCACCAGTCCTGGTATGTCCAGATTTCTCCAAGGACTTCATCATGTATAGTTATGCATCTGAGCATACTGTGTCTGCAATCTTAATGCAAAAGAATTCAGAAGACATTGAGTCCCCGATTGCATTCATGAGTTCTCCCCTCAAGCTTCACGAACTAAAGATGACTCAGCTGGAAAAGCATGCCTTTGCCGTTGTCAAAGCAGTGAAGAATTTCAGGTATTACATTCTAAACTCGCATACGGTGGTGCTGGTCCCTGACACGGCGGTGAAATCAATTCTAACTCAGCAGGAGTTAGGAAGTTTGCGGGGAAATTGGATCGCAAAGGTCTAGGAGTATGACCTGGATATTAAACCAACCAAGCTAGTAAGGGGCAAGGGCCTGTGTCAGCTAATGGCTGAAAACAAAGATTCAGAAAATCCTGATGAGAGGGGTGACTACATTGAAGAAGCGCAGGACCGGCAAGAAGGGCCTGATTCTCTGCCTCTGGTTCTATTTGTTGCAACTAGTGATGAGTGGTACTCCGACATCGCTTTCTTCCTTACCTACGGCAAATGCCCGATGTACCTAACTGTAAAGGAGAAACGCACTATAAAGCTCAGGGCGGCTAAATATGTCATCTGGGATGACGGCTTATATAAGCGCGGGATAGATGGCATCTTCCTGCGATGTGTCGACAAGCCCCAGCAAGTAAAACTACTGGAAAGTTTTCACAATTCAGCTTGTGGAGGGCATTTCTCTTCATCCGTAACTGCACACAAGATCATTCGAGCCAGGTATTATTGGCCGACGCTCTTTCAAGATACAGCCACCTGGGTGGCGAAATGTGAACCCTGCCAAGAATTCGTCGGCAAGCCCAAGTTGGCTGCCTTTCCCCTAAGGCCGGTCATTATCAATGAACCATTCAGGCAATGGGGAATTGATTTTATTGGCGCACTCAATCCCCAATCGAGTGCCGACATATAGCTATGTCCTTACAAAGAATGGATTACTTCACCAAGTGGGTGGAAGCCATACCGGTCAAGCATGCTACTTCAAGTGGGTTCGCAATTTCATTAAAGAAAATATCATTGTCGTTCGGCGTTCTAAACAAAATCGTTTTGATAATGCTTCTAACTTCTCCTCATGAGAAGTTATTAGTTTTTGCTATGAATATGGGATAACCTTGGCTCACGCATCCGACTATTATCCTCAGGGAAATGGTCAAGCGGAATCCAGCAACAAGAACTTGGTGGCCATCATACGAAAATTGGTGGAATCAAATCAGCGGATGTGGCACAAGTCTTTGTACGACACTTTGTGGGCGGACTGCATTACTCCCAAGAGATCTCTCGGCATGTCACCTTTTCAAGTGTTATATGGCACTGATGCCGAACTTCCCATTTCCGCGGAACTTCCTGCTCTGCGCTTGGCACGAGCGATTGAAGATGAAACTTTCCAGAATTCTCTAGAAAAGAGAATCATGTATCTGGCAGAACTTGAAGAAAAGAGAGTGAAGGTGGTCGATAGGATCACTGAACATCAGAATCAAGTTAAGAGGCTTTTCGATAAGAAAGCCAAGCAAAGGGATTTTCAAGTGGGAGATCTCGTCCTTTTGTGGGACAAGCGAAGAGAGCCAAAGGGCATGCACGGAAAGTTTGATTCCCTATGGAGAGGGCCCTTCAAAATCAAGCAACTCAATGGAGAGAATAGTTTCTATCTCTCGTATCTAGATGGAATCGAGCTCCCGCTTCCCTATAGCGGGCAGCATCTGAAGATCTTCAGAAGTAGAGCTTGCTCTCTTCTTTGTAAAATTTGCTTTAAGTTGTGTGTTTTCTTTCGTCGTGTGTTTGCTTTCGGTTTGTCGTGTGTTCCCTTTTGTTCGCCCTCCGGTCACCCTTGTTTTTGACTCTCCAACCCAATGGATAGGCACATGAAAATCTGGGATTCTCTACCCTTAAGTTTCACTCAAAGATAGTCCCCAGAAAGAGCCAGCTGTTATCTTGCAAAATTGTCAAGGGCAATTTGCAGATAACCATACCAAAAAAAAATTTTTGGCCCCAAGGAAGTTTGACAACGTTCGAAAGAAGCCCAAAATTATCTTCCGAAAATCAAGTTTTAAGGACTTAGCCATTTTTCAGTCTTTTTAAAAGACGCTGATAAGTTCCTGTTGACATGCTGAAGAGTGCGCCAAAGGGCGCTGATAAGTTCCTGTCGACATGCTGAAGAATGTGCCAAAGCGCAAGGAAGTTCATGTTGACACGACAAATGGTGCGCAAGGCGCAAGGAAGTTCATGTTGACACGACAAATGGTGCGCCAAAGGCGCAAGGAATTTCCTGTTGACATGCTGAAAAGTGTGCCAAAGGGTGCTGATAAGTTCCTGTTGACATGCTGATAAGTGCGCCCATTTCCAAAGGCGCTGACAATGTGATGTCGACATGCTGAAATGTGCGCCAAGGTGCTGAGAAGTCGCTGTCGACATGCTGAAAAGTGCGCCATTTTACACAAGAGTGGTTTCTTCTTGGGATCCATTGATCATTTTTGTAAGATATTTAAAAAGCATGTTGGCATACACGATGACTTCATCCATGTTGCACCATGGGATGTTGCCATCCAAAAACTTGCCCAAGTCAATTGTTGACTTTTAAATATCTTTGTAAATATTTGTTGGCTCCTTTTTGCCTTCTTTCCTTCTCCTCTCTTCTATAAATATTGGAATACTTGTTGTATTCAGGGTGAACATTTTTTAGATGAAAATAGAAGTGAGGAGAGAAAGACTTTGAGCTTTCTTGTAACAGAAGAAAACAGTAATACAAATATTAAGACTTTGTGCTCAATAGCTGTGTTATGCATTAGATCTTCCTTAC
Organism: Taxus wallichiana var. yunnanensis; assembly: GCA_018340775.1. Taxonomy (NCBI): domain Eukaryota; kingdom Viridiplantae; phylum Streptophyta; class Pinopsida; order Cupressales; family Taxaceae; genus Taxus; species Taxus wallichiana. The sequence continues at coordinate 673,932,629 of CM031241.1, forward strand.
ATTAGATCTGTATGTGTTTAATCTGTTGGATTCATATCTACTTTTCTGTCATTTTCTCATCAGTATTGCTTTGTTTATTTATGTAAGTAGGTTTGGCTCTGTTTACTACCAACCCAAAAACATAAATCTTCTGACCTTTCTGCTTTGGAATTCATTTCTTTTCTTCCTTCGGATCTGTTCTTTCTCTTTTCCCTCTTTCATTCCTTTCTTTTCGCAGCCTGAAACACTCTACTGGGATGAGATCCCAAACCCCGAAGGCAGAATCTGTGAGACTTGCATAGATTCCTGCTGGTAGAATAGCAATAAACCAGTTTCACTTTGCTGACTCAAAGAGGGGCTAAGCCCTACACACTGTTGGCTCGTCTATCCATAGATCTGTCCAAAGCATGATTTTCGGACCAACAGGGTTTCATGTGTATAGTACCCATTCCTTCAAAATGATACTAACTAAAAATGGAACCGAAGTATGATTAAAATGAATTATGGTTCTATCTCCCACACACTATTCAAAAAATCCATGGCTATACCAAACCCTAGACTAATAAAAGAAATAAAAAGCTTCAAATTGGTGATCTTTTTCAAACATGAAGTTTTTTATGTAATTCCTTTATTCTCGTCTATCCATACATTGCACATTTTCATAAGGATTGAACAATTTCCTAATTGTAAACTACCTTTCACTTTAGTATTTTATAAAAGTCTATGAAAACATACTCCCTACCAATTCCATTATGTTTGTAGGGAAATCAAAATACCATTTTTCAATGTGCAACAAGCCAAAGAATCCTTCAATAAATCCTTACATAGAAACATGTCTTCCTTAGAAACCACATTATGAAGCCCAGAAGCCCTAATGCTTCTTAAATCTATAATATAATCCATACTTGGGCATTGTTACTTTCTTTTTGTCGAGTCATCCATATTTTCCACCTAATAATACAAATCATTATAATTTCTAAAAAAAATTATCATAGAAGTTACCAACAATGCATCTGTGAATTCGAGTTCTACTAGAGTTAAAGGATAAGTAATTTCACTTGAGGAATAATTGTAAACACTAAACCTGTTCTCTCTTGTTATGAGCATGAATGTGATAATTGAGTATTCTTTGTATCTAAATCCCCAACATCTTCTCGTGAAAATTTAGTGAAAGAATCCTCCTTTACCATCACACTTTAAAGATCACGAGATAAATATTTATTGTGGTAACATGTAGATGAAATAAATTCTCTAAGAATTAATGGCCAATTTCAAATTTTAGCGAGTTCACATAGTGTTATTCATAGTTTAAGTGGCATTGATGGTGAGTCTCGTGTACTAAGAGTTCAAAATTGCTTTATGACTCAACCTTTATTTATTCATCATCATCAAACATGTCTACATCCTTAGGGGTTGTGCCATTGAATATTTGATTATATTATTTCCCTATTTTGGTTCATGTCCCATTTGAAGACCATAATTGGTTCATGTATTTAGATCCATGAGAGTCATGCCCTTGAAGTTCATGTTCCTTTTATTCCTTATGCTTTTTTACCTACGAATTTGAAGGATCCCGATTGGATCAATATGGAACCATATCATGTCATATGGACTCATGGGGTTTCTAGGATCTTAAATTGATATCTCCATTTTGTGGCTCACATGTTAGGAGAACAATGGTTGGCTCACATGTCTCAATCTTTTTCCTTCTAAACTTTTAGCTCCTTGATTTTTCTAACTAATCTCCCTTTTTTGGTGAAAATAAGATCTCTATGCTTTTGAAAAGTGTCCAAATCCTTGGTACTCTCATCATTGAGGTTTTAAACTTTATTTAAAACCCCTTATTCTAGTCAATGAAGCGGGTCTTACATTTATTGTTGGATGCCCTCTTCCTTAATCTAGTTGTAAATCACTTATTAAACAAATTGTGAAAGCACTTTTAAACATAAGTACAAATGGGCAGGGGTCAAACTTGATGGCCACTTATGCCTATCAAAAAAAATTTAAGTGACGATAAATTTTAAATTTTGCCCTTCAAACATACAAAATAGTGTTATTTTTATAATGTTAATAAAATATATATATATAATTTTTTTTTATAGTTAAACACTTTTGACAGGAGCTATGAACTAGGGGGTTCTTGGGACCCCTCCCTTAACAACATCCTTAGACTAGATATTACAATTAATCTATCACAAGCTGTGACCACTGAGCTCGCACCAATGATGTAATTTTACGCCACCGCCATTTTTAGAGCCACACCACCATAACCACTTTGGTGATGCAATGCCTACCACCACTAGTAAACCACCCCGAAGGGATCACACCTAGTGGGATTTGAACCTAGATGGATCCGGAAACAACCATCCATTTTAACCGATCCACCCAAACCCCATTGGAAATATATATATAATATTATTCTATATATAGTTATCTATTTTACATATAAATTTATATAAAAGGTTACGGTCATCTTTAAAATTTTAAGTCGCATGTGATGGGTTTTCAAATATTTACAAGTATTTTATAGCAAAATCATGAAAACGCCTAAACAACCATCAAATTTAACCCCGCAAATGGGAAATAAAGTGCAAAGAAAGCCCAAAAGTTGACAAGTATTTCCCATTATGGGCTCTAAAGCTCACGAGAGTTTCACCAAGTCAACGTAGAGGACACCAAGACACATGAATGGTGGAGATGGTGATTTATAAATTCTATAAGGGGCTTTTCAAGCTCATTATAAATTCTATTTTATGGAATTTTAAAAAATTTGTGTTGAGACCAATTTAATATGAAAGAGGTATAATTTTCACAAGTGTTTGAAGCTAATATTCTCGGGTATCCCTTATGAACATGATCAATAAAAACATTTCATAAATGTGAAAATAATTTAACGAGCGTGTGTGAACTATGAATAATAAATTTAATTTTGAGGTTTTAATTTATATTTTGTTGTCCTTTTATTTTTCTTATTATGTCCTCCATTTCATTTGGTTTGGCATCCATTTCTACACAAATAAAGCTTTTTAAATTCTCAATAAGGTACCCAATTTTTATGAAGGAAGTACGAGCGTGTTGTGCACAACAATATTGAGATAAAGACTTCTAATAAAAACATTTATATTATCAGTAAGTGTTATTTTTATTTTACTATTTGAAAATGGAGGTAAAAACATTTTTTTGGTAAAATAAATTTAAAATTGGGTTGAAATAACTATTTCAATATTTAAATAATTTAATTTATTGACTTTGGAAATTAAAATGGTTGGATTTCAAATATATTTTAAATAGTTTTCTAAGCAATTTTTATAGCTTTAAAATGTCACTCAAAATTATAGGAAAATTTAAAGCGTACTTGCATTTTGTTTTCTAATTATTTAAGTGCATTTTTACTATATTTGTTGGTTAGATTTTATGCACAACTAAAAACCTAGGCAATCATGAGATAAATCTCCCTCATTTACCGGTGAGGCTCCCATGTAAGATGTTTATCAATCTAGTAAGTATGAATCCTAATAACTATTTGAAGGGGTTTTACTTTAATTACAAAGCTCATGAACCATAGCTTAGCAATTCTATAGCAAGTAAACAATTGTTTATGAAGTATTTGCAGAAGGGGGAAATAATGAAATTTGGGAAAGAAGAAAGGAAGATATGTAATTCAACCAATAGTTTACAGAGTTGGTCTCATACACAGATTAAATAAACAAGTAGATCTTACAATATTCAAAAGTAAAGGAAAGGAAAGGCTTCTAATATAAATCTCATATAACATAAAGTTTATCTAAAGATCGACATAGAAGTAAATAGGAAATGCACCGTGGACACAAAGTTCTCCAGAAATCCTCCTTTATTCAATTCCTCCTCTTTCACAGAAATGACATCAAGGGCTATAACACAAAGTCTGGAACTCAAGAATGTTGATTAAAAAATTCTCCTCCTAACCCGCATGCCCTTCCTCTATTTATAATGTATGAGGGTAACTACAAATAGGAAAACAATAACTAAACTCACACATGCGAAACTAAAAGGAAACAACCGGAAATCCTTCCTATAGAATTCCTCTCTACGTGACATACATTTGAAGACTAAATCCAAGTTGTGCATGTTTTCCACCTATTCTTAACTAAAGGACATGTTCAAATAACTTAAAGCAATGGACTTCAACCAATTACATTAGTTTTACAAATTTTTCCGAGAAAATAAAAAAGAAGAGAGGAAAAATAAGGAGAAAGAAAATATGCTAGTTCTTTACACTTCATGATTCCCTTTGTTCTAATACTTTGAATGTTCCTATCAAACATGTGATTCAGTATCTTCCCATCCACTTCAGCAACAAATTCTTTCTCACTCTTGAACCACAACAATCCCCGGATATAGTAAAAATTCTCACCTTCACTTTCTCCAAACTAGACCCAAATTCTTTGATATTTATATGAAGTCTCACTAGTTTTCCAATTGAATGCAATGTGAAAGGCATGAAAAATTTGCCAATCTTCTTCTAGAAAATCAGAAAAATTCCTTAAGAGAAGCACACAACTTATTTGGAATACATCTCGTATAGTAACAAATACCACCAACTTCCTCTTCTCGTAGTGAAAGAAACTATGTTCCCTGGTACTTCTCTCATCTTGTTTTCGGAAATTGCATTCTTGTTAGCATAATCTTGAGAATATCCATGCGGAAAGACACTGTTATCTCTAACCACATTCCCTTTTCTATCAATCCATCAGGTACAATATGCTCTGTAATTAACACATTCTTCAAAGCAATGCATTTATCTCAGCCAAGGTATTCAAGTGGCTCTCAACAACTATATTCTCATCTTCTATACTTATCATTAGTTACTTCAGTTGATATAATGCCTTGTACATATCCTCCATGCAAACTGGTACTTCCTCAAACTAATCAAAAGCTTGGTCGATGATTTGGTCTTTCCATTTAGCAATAACTTTAACTCGATTTCCCGTATATTCAATCTCTTCAATCAAATGGGTGCTCACCGATCTTGTAATAACACTAGATGAGAGGAAGGTCTCGGCCACCTTAGTGATGATCTCACATAACCGAGAGACCTGTATTTGAATTTTGGCTTTCTCTGCCTTCTTCTTGTCAAGTTTGAGGAATAAAGCATCTATCGTGTCTCTGTGTATCCTGTTTCAATCCTTTCGTGGTGATTTTCCCCAATGGCAGTTTGGTCACCGATATGTCTGCAATTGTTAGCCCTCCCTTCTCGCTTCCTTCCACTATAACTAATAAATCAGTGAACTTCTACCATGATTCTTTAATAAGCCACCTTGAAGTTACTTTAGCAATTTTAGGTCATCTATCTTTTCCGCATAAACTCATGAGTAGTTGCAAATTATGTTCTTCCAAGTTGATCTCTTCTCTAGCTTTGGGGAATATTTGTAAAGCCAACCAGGATGAGAAATTACTCTTTGGGGAATAAGAAGCCATTGTATGTACCACCATATCATGCTCAGCTCTGTTGCATCTAAATTAACCACCATATTATGGCTTCCTTCTCTTGCGTCATCCAAGGATAATTCCCTCTCAAACTCCGTCATCTATGATTTCAAATTTTCTGTAGGGAGAGGTGAAGAACTGGGTGGCTGAGGAATAACTACAAAAAATGTTGGAGTCAATGGTGAGATGACTATGTCTTCTTGAGGCACTGGAACCACTGAAGTGTCATGAGTTGATGCGGGGAGAAGCTTTGTCTGAAAGGATCACTAGTATAACGGATGTAGACTTGCCATTTTCCAATGCTTGAGACTTTTTGTGTACCTTGAGCTTTTTCGGTCTTCTTTTTCTCTCACTCTCATGTTTTCTTTTGTTAGAATCCCCTGTACTGATATTCTATGTGATTTGGTTCATCAAAGCCTCATCTAAACAATATCCTTTTGTTAACAACCAATTTGAGGTGTTAACCAGGACTACGGAAGACCTCTCCTCAATTGTCTGACCACCACCCACACTAGCTTGAAGAGCAGCTCTATCTCCTCCCATTTTATGATATGTGTCAAGTACCACATGCCCATCATGTGAAATATTTGTAGGTATCCTTGCCAAACCAAATTCAGAAACCTGTTGAGCTGATAATTTGCTGAAATCTCTCTTTCTGACTTCGTATTCGCTCCTGCACTTCATCCAGAAATCCTCCAATGAAGGGACATGTGAGTATTCTTGGGAGACTATCTTCTTCACTATCCCATATGGATCAAAGTTCATCTAAGCTAGGAAGAACTCGTGCTCATAGCAAGAAAACATTTATGCTTCGACTCCTCTGGCTTTGTGGATGCTCTGGCAACTATAATGGCCCACTGTGACTAGGAAGCTAATTGTAGATCTATGTCATTTTGATTGTAAGTCTTGCAACTCTACGAGCTACCTGCATAACTCCATGATAATCCACTTATCATTTGGGTACTTTGGCAACTTGACTGGTTCTCTTGAGAAACCACTAACCCTGAGATATGTGAAGTCAACGAACTGGATGAAGATACAACCATGTTGGGAGATAGCTTCCCAAGCTTCCTTGCTCACTCTATTGGCCCTCAGATCATCGTTTATCTTGTAAATGAATCCATAGAAGAAGCCATCGTTCACTGCTTTGTAATCCTTGTAGCATTCAGGAATCATCAACTGTGGGAAGCACTCATAAATAGGATCCTTTGAAAGTATGCCCCGTCTATCCAATTTGGAGAATATCCCCTATGAGGCCCACGACATACACAAGGTATGAAGTCATTTTGAAATTGAATGTCTACCTCACACTTCTAGGATGATCACCGATGATGTCTTCCCAATTAATTATTGAATTATCTATGTTGATTTTGATTGTTCTGACAAAGGCATACATCCATGAGCGGAAGTTATTGGCATTAGCTTCCCCATTTATCCTGCAAAGCAACCGGGTGATATCATCAACTTCTTGCACAAGATTTGACCGTGAAAGAATCCTTGGGAATTTCAATGGTGCTTTAGGCTTATTCATATATCTACTGTTCATTATACCCACGTAGTATGCTATATTATTTTCCCATCTATCACAAGATTTCGCATGTCAATCGCAATTACCACGAGCTGTGCCGGAATATTGAGACAATAATTAATGAATTGTACATCCAATATGATCACTGTCTTTCCTGTTACATCCCATATTTTCCTAGAAAGAGGATGATATAACCTCTCACATTCTAGAACAAACTCGGGCAACTAGGCTGTAGCCGGAAATGCTACAGCTTGGATAATTCCACTTCTCATCACTATTCACATAAGAGATGGCCTACGATGGATTTGGATCTGTCATTTAAATTAGTGATAGATTCAGGCCCTTTGTCTGTATCATTGATCTCAACAAGCCTGGAAACTATGCATGATTTAGTTGAACCCTCTCTTTCATCACGCTTCATCATGCTTGAAACAACCTTTTTCTGAGATCTTTTTCTTTTATTTTTGACAGAAGACCTTGTAATTGGATCAATTCATGCAAAACCTGCAATTCCTCCTGATTCTGAAGATATATTCAATGTATCTGACATTGAATTTGCCTTATTTTCACCAATATGAGCACCAATGAAGTATACCTATAAATGATTCAGAAACATGGAATCCATGGCATGAATTCCCAATTTCTTCACCAAAATATGATTATAAAGCATGTTGCCCTAAATTTTTAGACTTTGCTTGCATGCCAAACAAGCTAAAAATATTATTATATTCACCTGTGCACTCACATCAACATGCAGATAGCCAAAATAATAAAATAAAGCACTTGCAACCTTACGCGCCAAAACTGGATGCTTCCCGACAATTACAAATATTTTTTAATGCTCACAACTTCAACCTTGGGCACCAAAATCCTCTAGCGAAGCATGCTCCACATAAAAGAATTAATTTCTCTTTACTCATGACATCCACTTTTTATAGGCAATCGCATGCTATTTTTACCAACTTGCTTCCTCTTAGTTTTAGAAATTTCTTATAATCAACTATGCTTTTTCTCCTTATTTGGGCACCCAAGTTTTCCTAAATTAGCTTACTTTTACTTGCAATTATTTCCTTTATTTTTAACAATATTTCTTGTCCTATTTTTACCTTGCTTGTTTGCTTTGAATTTTTCCTATCTTTAGCGCCAATCTTTGCTAGAAATAATTAAAATAAATACCTTTTAAAGCATGCAACTATGCCAGAGTGGGTCGCACTTTTTGGCTAGGAATTGTGGAAAAAACATAAGGGCAAGGAAGTGTGAATTTTCAACCTTCTAGGAAGCCCCAAAATTCCCACTTTTCACTTAAGTAGTTTGTGTTAATTTCTAACCTTCCAGGAAGCCCCAAAAAGTGTGACTTGCTTTGGAATTGATTTTCTTTTGTGTGAAAAACATGAGGGCAAGGAAGTGTGAATTTTCAGCCTTCCAGGAAGCCCCAAAATTCCCACTTTCCACTTAAATGACTTGTGTTAATTTTCCACCTTCCAAGAAGCTCTAAAATTCCCACTTTTCACTTAAATGACTTGTCTGAATTTCTCACCTTCTAAGCAACCCCAAAAAGTGTGATTTTCACGGGTGAATAAAATATATTTTGTGTGAAAATCATGAGGGAAAGGAAGTGTGAAAATTCACCCTTCCAGGAAGCCCCAAAATTCCCACTTTTCACTTAAGTGATTCGAATTTCATTGTGGGAAAAAATAACCTACCAGGAAGCCTCCAAATTTCCACCTTCCAGGAGTTCTAAAATTCCCACTTTCCACTTAAATGACTTGTGTGAATTTCTAACCTTCCCGACAACTTCAAAAATGTGACTAGCATGAAAAGATCACTCTTCCCAAAAATGCGACTTGCTTCCTTCCTTCTTTGTCAGAAACTGGCACTCCATGATTAACTTTTACCTTTGTCTGAGGCCATGGATGACTTCCAAAAACTCTAGGCAATTGAACTGGTTATGCAGAACAAACAAACATATCAAGGGGAATTACCAGATAGACTGCAGAGAAAAACCAAAAACAAACACAAAAGAAAAAGAAATAAAAATGAAAAACATGCTAGAAGTCATAGACAATTGCTCGAAAATAACTTGCCAATTAACCAGTGTGTAAAAACTCTTCCTCGCGTGAATACTCTTCTCAGATGTGAAAGTAATACTGGTGTGGAAATTCATGACGGGTTTTAACTTCAGCACAAACTATTTCAAAAGAACTTTATTTATTTAATAAATAAATAAATAAAACATTTTTCAGACAAAACTTGGCGAAGGGATAGAGTGAGTTTTAACATGTGGGTATTTGTTGAATTTGGCTTATATGATTCTCTGGGGATACCTTAGAGCAATGTAGATAACTACAGAAACAAAAACACAAAATGACCCACTACTTTGAAAAGAACATAATTTTTTAAAAACGGGTGGTCCTAGATTTCAGGGTGAAATATCGGGGACACCAATCATCTTTGTCTGTGGACATATTTACTTTGCCACTATAAAAGAAGTGAAGATGATATCCCAACATATCTGGTTTCATATCTTCTCCATGGTTTTCGGGGTCAAGCAACAAAAGAAAACACAACACGAAAAAACAAAGGAAAAAGAAAAGAAAACAACCAAAAATTTATTTATATACATACAAGTTTTAATTAAGAAAAAGCTTCAAATGCTTCCACCTTCTTGTTGAAGGAAATGATAGTTCAATTCCATCCTGATGAGCAAGGATGAAGCTATCCATTCTGGCAGTTCTTTTGATTATGAAAGGCCCTTTCCATAATGAATCAAATTTTCCGTGCATGCCCTTTGGTTCGCGTTTATCCCATAAGAGGACCCAGTCACCAATCTCAAACTTTCTTTCTCTGGCATTTTTGTCAAATATCACCTTTACTTTCCTCTGGTGTTCTGATATCCTATTTGCCACTTGAACCTGTACTTCACACAATTCGGTCAGATACATTATTCTCTTATCAACAACATCCGTATATGTAGCATCTTCCAGAGCTTTGGAGAGTTGTAAAGTAGGCAATTCTAATGTAAGAGGAAACTCTGCATCCCTTCCATATAAAACTGGAAAGGAGACATGCCTATAGCTTTCTTTGGTGTGATCATGTCTGCCCATAACGCATCAAACAACTTCTTATGCCAAGTCCTCTGATTTTCTGTTACCAACTTTTGCATGATTGTTACCAAATTCTTATTACTTGATTCAGCTTGGCCATTCCCTTGTGGATAGTAATTGGAAGAATGTACCAACTGAATTCCATGTGTGTAGCAAAATTCAACCAACTCCTCAAAAGATAAATTAGGAGCATTGTCTGCTACTATTTTACTGGGTACGCCAAACCTTATGACAATATTTTCCTTGATAAAATTACACACCTCCGTAGAAGTGGCATTTTTAATGGGAATGGCTTCTACCCACTTACTGAAATAATCAGTTGCCGTCAGAATGTAATGATGGACACTAGAAGCCGGGTTGAGCATACTAATAAAATCCATGCCCCATTGCTGGAAAGGCTCTTCAATTAAAAGCGCCTTTAAAGGGTACAGGTAATTTTACATGTCCAAAAAAATGCTAGCACACTTAGAATTTTAACACCCAATCACCAGTATCTTGAAAAAGTGTGGGCCAGTAATACCTTTCTCAGAGGATCTTGTGTGCAGTGACTCGGGATGAGAAATGACCACCACAAGCCATATCATGAAATTGTTTTAGTAGCTGATCCTGTTGAGCTTTATCTACACATCGGAGAAACACACCATCAATCCCTTTCTTATACAAACCATTATCCCAAAGAAAAATTATTTGCCTTCAATTTAATGGTATGCTTCTCCTTATGAGAAAGATGATCTAGGCATTCCCCATAGGTCATGAAATAGGCAATCTTGCTATACCATTCATCTACTAGATCTACAAAAAGAACCATAGGCAGACTTTTCGCCTTCCTCGACTCAGTTATCTTTGTCTCGGTCATTAACTCACATAAGCCTCTTCCTCGAACCAGCTTTGTAGGCTTAATATCCAAGTCATATTCTTGCACCTTTTTTACCCACGTGCCTCTTAACAACCCTAGTTCTTGTTGTGTTAGAATAAAGTTTACTGTAGTATCTGGAATAAGGACCACAATATGTGAAGAAAGAATATAATATCTGAATGCCTTGCATGATTTCACAACTACGTATGCATGATTTTCCATAGGCGTATATTTAAATTCATAATCCTTCAAAGGCATACTCATGAAAGTAATTGGGGCTTCTATGTAATCTTGATTTATCTGCATTAAGATTTCTAACATTGTGTGTTCAGAGGAATAACAGTAAAGAATAAATTATTTACTAAAATATGGTGATACCATGGTGTCCTCGAGATTTCACCCTAAAATTTGGGACTACCCCTTTTAAATTTTTTTGTTCTTTTCAAAGTAATAGGTCATTTTGTGTTTATTTTGCCTGTAGTTGTTTGCATTGCTCTAGGGTATCCCCAGAGAGTCATAAAATCAAAATTCGACAAATACCCACTACATTGATAAACATCTTACATGGGATCCTCATTGTTAAATGAGGGAGATTTATCTCATGAATACCTAGGTTTTTAGTTGTGCAAAAATCTAGCCAACAATTTTGGTAACTCTCTGGGATCAACACAAATTAGTAGACAGAGCTTTTTCTTTCCAGTTCCCTTTATATTGAAATCTTAACTTGGATGAACGTCCATTCACCTAGTCTAGCAAAGCTCAAGGAAGGATTGATCATTTTTACTAATTGCAGGAGAAATACAATTTTATTCATCCTCCTCAAGTTAGAAGCCCATGATTCGAGTCTTTTACAAGGTAGGAGAGTGCAAACTCCTTCAAATGTGGATCATGTTCAACATAATCTTGCTACTAGGATTATTCACTATTGAGCAGAAAAAGTATGACACTAAGAAGAAGGAACACAAAAGATTCGCGCGGGGTAGTAAGAAAGATTTGAAGGCACAGAAGGATAGGGAAGGAAGCGCACGCCAAAGATAGAATGAATATGGACTTAGCCATTTTCATGGCTATGGGCTATTTTTGGAGATAGCGTGCGGGGCACACAACTAGATGGAAACTTGCATGACATGAAAATGCTATTTTTGGAAGAGCTTATACTAAGTGATTTGCATGAGTTCAATTTGATAATAGGATTACCACTGCCAGTTAGCTAGAAGAGATCTATTATTAGTGCACTTGCATGTGTGTCTATTATTGTAAAGGTGCATGGATATTTTTAGCATGTGGATTTATGCTTGCTAGAATCGATGCGTGCATGAACTTATGGTACTACTTATTGTAAGAAGCTTATGTGTTCATTGTGTTTTAATATAATGGAGTCTATTGGATGAATAATGGTGTCAAACGTGATTGTAACTAGTTATTGCATGGATAATTTCATTTTGTTTATTGTTTGATTCATGATTCTTTAAGATCTAGATCTAGGATATGCTATGTGGAAAGTTTATACTATTTACGGATCTTAATGCATTAACCCTTCATCATGTTTGTATCTTGCACAAGAAAATATAAGGAAGGTCTTGGTACCTTTACGTGCTTCATGTGAGCGCTCAGTATAGGCTGAGTGATGTGCTAGCGCGCCTAGGTTATTCTTGGTAAATTCTAGGCTGCATCATTGGTTCCATTACCGAGACCTCTTTTTCAGTTGTTTTCAGGATGGTTCATAATGAAGACATACCATTGACCCTAGCAAGTGTTGAGGAGTGGATAAAATATCTAGAAGAAGAGTACACATGGAGGTTCAACACTGGAATTGATTTTGATGCACGCGCATGGGTGGAATAGAATCTGTATGAGATCTTCTTCACTATTTTTCTAGTAGAACTATATGAGTGGCTAGTTTCTTATGTGTCTAAAAGGAATTGGAAGTATCGTGCACTTATCTGGATGTAGGAATAATTTTAAGCCCTTTAAGATGTTGATCTGATTCAGACACACACTATGGATACTTGGTTTCATGGTGTTCTGAACAACTATATTATGGAGTACTCAATTTCCACTTATTCTTTCCCAGAGGTAGTGAAATTCCATTTTTATGGTATCCTAGGGAACTTACTTGCAAGGCATTCCACTGACGATTAAAATCTTGATGGTAACCCGAAATTGGAAATCAAACTAATGGCTAACTAAACCCCACCACGTGCGGGGGCAGGAGAAAGTTTGGTGAAAGATGGCGGACCTAGTGGTAGAGAGGCAGAGAGAAGAAATGTGGATTAAGTACAATGAGGCATGTGAGAGGGAGATAGAGAAACAATGTGACATTGCAAAGTAGATGACGTTGAGGAGAGAGATGGCTCGTGAAGGATTTGGAGCTCATGTAGAAGGCGTGGAGCCAGAGCATCAGGAACTCCCCATTTGGGAAAGCATGAAAGGGAACCCTCTTCATCCTCGCACATGAGTGTGCCAACAGAGTTGACCTAGGCCACAGGCATACATCTGAATCTACCTAAAAACCTAGCCCTTGCACTTGGTTTTCCAGTAGTTAGTACATCTAATAGTCAACAAGATAAATTGGGTAGTAGGAAGCATGAGTAAGTCACATAGCAAGTACATTGATGGTAGGGAAAATGTCTTCATTGTTGTTTGGAGGTACCTTTTCAGGTGCATCATCTACACAAAATTTGAGCGCATAGAATTTGGGGCTCACTTTTGGGAGTAGTACCACCACACAAACTGTAGGAGTTTAGTACAATACTATTGTTGGGACACATGGAAGTACATCTTCTAGTCCACTTCGACTATGGGTGGAGGATCAAGGGGTGTAGGTGGTTCTAGTTCTGGTGGATCTGGTGGTTATGGAGGTAGAGGAAACATAGGGGGTTCTGAATCAGGTGGGTAAGGTCCACACCAACCCCAAAATATCTACATGGAGATGTCTCTTCATATTCTAGAGTATAGGAGCATAGAAGATGCTATTGAACACATACACATGTGTGAAATACTGTGGCACACAAAAGGGATCACAACTTTTGAGTGCAAGGCAAGTAAATTTATAACTACATTACAAGGACATGTACATAATTGGTACATGAAGTTTGATCATGATAAAACTTGCGTAGATTATGCAGTGTTCAAAGATGCATTCCTTAAAGAGTTCTATATCCTTGAGTTTGAGCAGAAGAGTATAAGCGCGCTCAAGGATATTAAACAAGGCACTACTGAAAGTGTCTAGGAGTATGATGTCCATTTTAAAACACTTTTATCTAAGCTTTCTTATGATATTCATGTAAGCCAATGTGCACAATGGTTTTTTGGAGGTTTGATCACACCTTTTAGAAGGGATTTGTCACATAAGACATACACTAATCTGTCTGAAGCACTTGAAGTAGCATTACGCACTGAGGAAGTCGGGAGTATAAACACTAGAGTCAGCCCATTCTTGGAGGCAAAGATTACAGCTATGACAAAGTAGTTGGAGAAACTATCAAAAAATTTGGCACATGAGACGAGTATTGGGATTTGGTGTACAAATTATGAAGTGGAAAATCATACCAAGGATAATTGTCCCTGCAGATCAGTATGTTCATTACTACTAGGACCTGTGAGATATGTCACTGAACCATGATGCCAGTCATTACCCATTATTATAACGCATGATAAGGTAGAATGTATCATGTTATCAAGTAAATTTTTTGGTCCACGACTCACGATACAGAGGACTGCAGGTTGATTGGTCAGATCCATGATGCTATAGATATTGGTGTGCGATAAACAGGAGTATCATATAAATCTAAGGGTAAGGGTGAGCATCAGGATTAGAATCAGAATCAAGTGCAATATGATCATAATGAGGGGCACTATGATGGAGGATGTGGCAGAGATTGAGGATATCATGGTGGATTCGGAAGTTGAGGCCATGGTGGTGGATGAGGAGAATTCCCTTATGGAACATGCTTTACATGCAGATCACCTAACCACTACAACCATGAATGTCCTTAGAATATTACATGTTCTTTCTGTGGAAAGAATCATAGCTATAAGGAATCCCTAAACTTATATGGGCATCTTAGTTAGCAACATGGACAAGAAAACAAAGGTGCATGGTTTGTTAAGATACAACGCACTATGGAAAATTAGTGGATGCCCAAGTTGGAACCGAAATTTGAGGTATTGCCTATAAATATCACTACCCATGCTGAAGTTGCACACGCTAGAGAGGTATTACAATAGAAACCTACCATCACTAAAGAGGAGGTTTTACATGCCTGGTACCCAGATCCTACCCATCAAAAGGAGGTTTATCAAGAGACCATGGAGGTCCTTAGAAATCTTCAGGGTGAAATATAATGTTTAAAGGAGCAATCATGGAAGATGGAACTAAAGAAGGAGGCAAAGATGGTCCAATCAGATATTGATGACTTGAAGGAGGTATGCAGAATGTTGCACTAGGAGAATATTATTCCATTACTAGGGAGTTGGATGAAGGGAAACACTCCACACACTAATACTGAGAATGGGTGATAGATCTTGCATGCAAATCTTCCCCCCATAGCTTAGACTACGACAAGGAAATCACTCTAAATGTTGTTGTGGATGGATGGATTTTGAGAAATATATTGATTGATACAAGCACGAAAGTCAATGTGCTTACTTTAGATGCATGGGTACATATGGGGAGACCTACATTGCAGCCATATTCTAATGTATTATTTATGGCTAATTGAACTAAGGCCACTCATATCAGAGTTTTAAAAGATGCATCCATTACTATACATGGGGCCAAGTTCACTCAAGATTTTGAGGTTTTAGCGCTTCATTAAGAAGATAGCTTCACTCTGCTTTGATGCCCTTGGTGTTACGTAAATAATGTTGATCTTAGGTTCAACAAGGGATATATCAATATTGAAAACAAGGAGGAAAGATTTATTATCCCTTTAATGGATGGAAAATATACACCCTATGTTAAGCCTTTGAGTGAGGAAGATCGGATAGGATTTATGTACGCGCCATCCGGGACCCAGAAGTATTCGATCCATCTAAAGAAGGAATCCTTCAGTGGGAAGATGCACATTCTATTAGCAATACTACAAGTATTACTTGAGATAATTGGGCTTGTGATACATATGAGTTGGTAGGGTGCAAAGTAAGGAACACATTTGTGTGGAACAGTAAACCTCATTACATTAGGAGAATAGGTAACCACCTTGAACCTTGGTACACTAGGGAAGGGAAACCTACGATATTACTATGCGCCATGGAGGAAAAATGGATGGACTAGTTGGAGAGAAGAAGTATGCTAGCATATACCCTATGTGGGACAACAACACGCTGGTGGGTGGTTCACAGGGATAATCTTGTAGAATGAAATGAAGTTAGGATTTCTCTTACAACTCGGTTTTCTAGGAGCAATGCACCAACTAAAATCTACACATATAATGGTGATAAACCTATTCAACACCACAATTAGTAGTGTGAGAGGCTATGGACAAAGGGGCATCAAGCTCTATTGCCATCGGTATGGGTGCATAAAATTTAATCTACTTTACAAGGCTGCACATGTGTTTGGTATTCATATGCAAAACTACATAGAGAAACCGGAAATTGGAAGGATTTGATTATAGGTATGGTCCAGGACTTTTGTCTACTTCTCTACTAAACCTATAGTAGAAGAGGCATTAAGGGTTATAAAGTGGTTAACTATGGGGAAAGTGCAAAGGCGAAAGAACTCATTCAACAATTATTTGATGAAAACGACTCAGAGTGCATTTTGCTGCAGGAACAAAGAAAGATGCCACACTACTTAAGGGCACTTTCTTTGAGAAAGAAAAAGGGAAGATGGTATACGTAGTGGATGATGAAGAAGTAGAATAACTGGATATAGACCATTCAATAGGTGTGTGCGAGGTCTTGGAAAATGGAGATAATAACACACGCACCTATCATGAACCTATGAGGACCAAGAAAGTGAATATTGGTACGGATGTTGAACCTAAAGAGGCAATAATTGGAGATTATTGGTCTGAATCTAAAGTAGCAAAAATAGTGGAGTTGCTCCATGATTTTTAGGATTTATTTCCTAGGGGATACCATGAATTGAAAGGAGTGCATGCATCATTAGGATAAATGAAGATAAAGCTTAAGGAAGGTGCACGCCCGGTTAGGAAGAGACCCTATAGGATGAACCCCAACTTGTGCAAAAAGGTCAAAGAAGAAATTGACAAAATGTTGAAGTTTAGAATCATCAAGCCCTTGGATGAGTCAGAATGGGTTATCCCAATAGTTATCAGTATAAATAAATATGGTTAGATTAGGATCTGCATGGAATACATGGAGTTGAATGTTGCGTGTGTGATTGATCCTTTCCCTACGCCATTCATAGAGGAAATATTAGAAGGCGTTGCAAGGCGCAAAGTCTATTCCTTTACAGATGGATTCTCTAGGTATCATCAAGTTAGGATTGCATAGGAGGATCAGGAAAAGACTACTTTTACTACTAAATGGGGAATTTTTGTATATCTTTGTGATGCCCTTTGGTCTGAAAAATGTGCCTGCTGTATTTTTACGAATAGTTGTTCAAGCATTCCAGGATTTTATTCATCTTTTCTTACAAGTTTACTTGGATGATTGGATGGTGTATGGGATTGTTAAGGATCATTGTGACAATTTGCGCTTAATGTTTGAAATATGTAGACAATTAAGCATCTCTTTGAACATCAAAAAGTGTGTGTTTGCTACACCTTTTGGCACTCTGTTAGGGCATATTATCTGCAAGGAAGGTTTATTGGTAGATCCAGCTAAAATTGTAGTCATTATCAACCTAAAAACCTACTAGCTAAAGTGAGGTGCCCGAATTTTTAGGTCATAATGGGTATTATAGAAAATTTCTTAAAGGATATGCTAAGGTTGCTACACCCTTGGAGGAGTTACTAAAAGGAAAAGGGACATTATATTGGGGGAACCGCAGCAACACACATTCGAGACATTGAAGGATAAACTTACTACAACGCCTATTCTGCACTTTCCCTCATGGGACCAACCATTTCATGTACATGTGGATAATTCTAGCATGACCATTGATGCAGTTTTGGCTTAGCCTGGAGAAGGTATTATAGATCATCCTATCTATTTTTCTAGTAGAAATTTGACTCATGTAGATAAAAATTATACAACTATAGATCACGAAGCTTTGTCAATGATCTATGCGCTACATAAATTCATACAATACCTACTAGCAACACCATTTGTATTCTATACCGATCACATGACATTGAAATACTTGGTAAATAAAGAATTTCCATAAATCCATGGGTACAATAATGGAACATTTCACAAAGAATTCAAAGGTCAAGGGTATGGAAATCAAAGGTATATTGAATGTTGATTTATTAAAGTCTCAATCAACAAATTTTGCAACAACAATGAGGAACCAATATAAAAATTTAGATGAACCTTCTAAGAGTGGTGCTATTACAAGGCTCGTGAGGAATCTATCAAAGTATTGTCTTACAAGAAGACATCAGTGAATATTTCAGATTATATGAGTTATGCCAAACAATGATTTTGGGGTTTGTGGAGGATGAAAGGGTTTTCAGTGCTTTATCATTTATAAAATCAAAATTGAGAAACAAGTTGGATAAAAATATAGAAAGTTGCATGAGGTGTTATGTTTCTCGCTACTCCATGGAAACCTTTCCTTTCGACAGAGCAATTGCGCATTGGAATTCCCTTTCCAAAAGAAGAGGTGTAAATAATACAGCTACAAGTACAACTATTCCCAATGATGAGACTGGAATTGGTGCGTCGTCACACTCTACAAAAGAGAACATCGAATTTGAAGAAGCTATTGATAATGGATTGTTTCAAATTTAAATAGGTATCTCCTTGACCTTAATTTTATTGTTTGTCACCTTACATTTTAACTGTGGTTATTTATTCAATTTCATATTAACTCTACAGATGCAAATATTGACTGAGGAGGCTTTTTATCAAATTTTGTTTTAGCTCTTGTTATCATTAAAGATGTTACATGTATATATATTTACATTTATTTAAATACAATTATTTATAAAAAAATTGTTTTATATAATTACTATTTTGGATTTGTTGAATACGAAATTTTGTTTTAAAAATTTGTTTGTTACATGCATTTGTCGAATACTAATTTGCAAGACCTTCAGAGTTCAGATCTGCATATTCTTCCATTGTTATACTCTTCCAGACTTCCAGACTTCTACTGTCCAGACATGTACATGTTATCATTTGCATTTTCTTTAATATTTTTTTCTTCCTTAATCTGATCAATCATTATTTCATCTATTTTTTGAAAACATGGGTTGACATCCATCCGAGGAAGCTCTCACTTCTTGGGACTGAAAATGTCAGGAAACTCACCCATCTATATACTAATCCATTTTTCGTGTTGAGTTTTCTTGAATCAAAGATCTTCTAGCACGCTATGAAGGATGATTTCTCATTTTCCTTCCATATGCTTTGTCACAACCATCTAAAAGACAAGAGGTAACTTAAACCCTATCATATGACATTTCTTGAGTTTTTACAATTATGTTTAATTTATTTTTGTATTTTCAAAATTCTTTGATAAAGTGTTTAAACTTTGTGGGATAAAATCACACATTCAAATTTTACAAGTAGAGAGAGGAATATTTTTCCATATTAAGATGTTTCTATCATAACACATTTCAAATTTTCTAAAAACAATTATCCATTATACAATTCATCACCCACAATTGTGATTTAAGATAAATCAATGTCAACATACAATTCATCATCATCCATATCTATTTTAATGTCATCATCAACATCTGATGTATTCATATCATTGATTCATTACAAGTAGAGAGAAGAAGATTTTGAGAAGGTTTAAATGCAAAGAAACCTCATACAAAGTTCTAATTTTACAAGTAGAGAGAAGAAGATTTTACTGTATTAAGATGTTTCTTTCCTAAGACATTCCAAATTTTCTTAAAAAAATTATCCATTATCATCATCCATGATTGTGCTTGAAGATAAATCTATGTCCACTAAATTCATCATAATCCATATCTATTTTAATGTCATCATCCACATCTAATGTCATCATATCATTGATTCATTACAAGTAGAGAGAAGAAGATTTTGAGAC
Organism: Taxus wallichiana var. yunnanensis; assembly: GCA_018340775.1. Taxonomy (NCBI): domain Eukaryota; kingdom Viridiplantae; phylum Streptophyta; class Pinopsida; order Cupressales; family Taxaceae; genus Taxus; species Taxus wallichiana. The sequence continues at coordinate 673,952,704 of CM031241.1, forward strand.
AAGGAGAAGGTTTAAATGCAAAGAAACTTGATACAGAGTTCATTACAAGTAGAGAGAAGAAGATTTTGAGAAACCTGATATAGAGTTCAAATTTTACAAGTAGAGAGAAGATGTGTATGTCCTAGACTCCTGACACACTCCAATTATTCTTAAAACAATTATTTATCCATTATCATCATCCATGATCGTGCTTGAAGCTAAATGTAAGTCCACACAATTCATCATCATCCATATCTATTTTAAATGTGTAGAAATGTCTCTGTCCTAACACATTCCAATTTTTCTTAAAAAAATTATCCATTATCATCATTCATCATCATCTATATCCATTATAATGTCATCATATCATTACAAGTAGAGAGAAGAAGATTTTAACTCTAATAAGAATTCCAGATTTTCTTAAAACAAATAATTAAGAATTATCATAACGCCATCACATTCAAATCAAACATAAACACCATATACAATCTAGAAATTCTATACATAATATATAAGAAGATATAAAATTCCAGATTATAAAGTATTTCAAATTTTCAAACGCCATCACATTCAAGTTTCAAATTTCAAATCCAGATAATAAATTATTTCAAATTTTCAAATGCCATGACCATCACACTCAAGTTTCAAATTTTCAAATATAGATTATAAAGTATTTCAAACTTTCAAATTTAAAGTTTCAATTTTTCAAGTTTTAACCCTCAATCATGAAATTTTTCAACCCTCAATTTTTTTACCCCTTTCCCCAATGGCTTCCACTCTTGTAGTTGTACTCCTTTCCCCAATGGCTTCTCCTCCTGTACCCCTTTCCCCAATGGCTTGAATAATCCTAGAACTAATCAGATCTTCCGCAACACTATCTAGATTCTTTACGATCCTTTGTTCTTCCTTTGTCGCATCTCCATGGGATAACAAATTGGGATCTGCAGCTGCCTTGGTTTTGAATAAAATTTTAGGTCGAAGCCATGCTCTTTAATTATCCACTTTAGTGTATTGTTTTTTGTTAACTAAAACAATATTTTCTTTCAAATTCTTTGTTGCGGATAAACTGTTTCTTCGTGGTTTCCAAGTGAACTTGGAACACCTTTGCTTGACTCTTCAAATTTTCATATTTCAACTACACAAAAAATGATCTCAATTAAACATATTACTAAAATAAGAAAATTTCAAATTAATAAAAAATATGATTTCAAAGTGATAATACTTACGACCGCTCTATCTCTCTCAGCATTTGTAATTGCTACCAGATCGTGGTCCTTAGACCATTTGTTAAAATATGCATGGGCTTCAACACTAATATTTTTCAATTTGTTTAATGATTTATCTAAAATATCATCTTTATAATTTTTGTTATACGTGACAGTCCCACTTCTTACTTGGGTAAGTAAGGAATCCATCTTTGCAAGTTGATTTTGGATTGCAATGTATAAACTTTCCCTTTGCCAATAATTTTCAAAACGACTTATTATCTCATTGATTAGTATTTTTTCCCTTCTCTCCCATTCTATGAGCTGACTAATATGAGGTAAAATAAACTCCATGACATGGGATTGACAATCATAACTAATTAAGTTCTCTAAAGGAAATGGTAGCAATTGTTCACCATCTGTATCTGAAGAAGACGATGTCAGCTGGAGAGGTATGGGGGCTTTCGGTTTGATCATCGATTGCTACCTATTTCGCCTTTGGGTGGCTTGATCCTATTTGCGATAAAATAAATCAATATTCAAATAAATAAATCTAAAGTGAAATGTAATGAAAGTTGAATAAATTATGTTGAAATAGAAGTATACATGCTGGCCTTGAATCATCTCACATGTATTGAAAAATCTTGATGGGTCATTGCTATCAATGCCCAAGTAATCTTCATCTAAATTTATATTATTTAAAATTGATACACTGTTACACTGGGCAAGCCATCAAAGAGAGGGTTGGAATTCAAAATGAGGAGGCAATGTTTAGCATCCCACTAGGGGCTAGAGGAATTGACATGCATTTACCAATGTTCTTTTTTCCTGAACCTCTGGTTGACATTTTGAATTGTATTGGTGGAGGGCGGTGCTACTTGTTTGTACAGAATGTGAAGGATTGCAATGTGCTGAAAAGTGCAAGAAAAATCATATGAAAAACTGTTAAACTATTAAAAATTGTACTAAAGCAATAAAATCATACCTTTTTATTGAGGGTAACGTGTCGCGGTGCTTGAGGTGGTCGTGTTGGAGTAGTAATTGGTTGTGTTTGAGCTATGTGTGGTTGGGATTGCTGAGCAGGTTTTTGAGAAGAGACAATTGCATGCAATTGAACTGAGTGAGTTGGTGAAGACAATTGACTTTGAGAAGCACACGTATTGTCCAAAGTCCCTGCAATGTCAGCAATAGTCAATTGTATGTCAATTCAATATGGTAAATGGTAAATTGAAAATACAAAATGGGAATTTGTAAATAGTAAATGTTAGGGTATTATGTCTCTGGTGTTTAACTAATTCAAATGCTTGGTAGTTCAGAGATGAGTGAAATTCCATTTTAGATTGTGAATCTACCGACGCCTCAACATGTTGTTGGCCTCTTCCTCTTGATGCCATTTTTTTCACGGAAGGGCCTCCAAAAATATTTTTTGTAAACAACCAATATTTAATTAGATTCCATATGAACATAATGTTATTCTAATGTCAAAATACAAACTTATACATGTTGTTCTTGAAATGGAATTGAAAAATTCTTCATTGTCTCATCTATGCAAGTAGGAATTGGTTTGTCTTTTAAATTAAAAAGAGCCTCGTAATAAAGGCCAAGGAGATAGTTTATGGATTGAATGACTGGTTTTTCCGAAAGTGATGCATTTGTAATGTTAGTATATATTTAATTAGATAAAAAGGTGCACCAATCAAATTTTATCTTTTCGATAGTTGCAAGAATGTATGTAATAACCCAATTTGGTATATCCGTTTGCCGACCCTACAAAACAATTCTGGCTTGAAAGAAAGAAATCATAGCAGCAAGAAAGTGGTGTGCAATTCCTTATGTATCCACACCACGTCTTGATTTATTGACATGAGATGTAAATGCCAAAAAGCCATTGGAATTAATATCAATTTGAATTGTATCAAAATAAAAAACTGAAAATATCAAATGAAAATTGAAAACAGATTACACGTACAATCAACATGGAAACCAAAAGTAGATTCGAGGTACTTCTTATCATTTTTATGAGGGTTGATTTCATTGTAACAATGGGGGAATTTTTATATGGAAGGCTTGTTAACCAATGAATATCAGTTAGATCGACACCAAATTGAAACATACGACTATCATCTACAATAACAGTAAACAAATTATCCTCTATATTATACGAGGAGAGTAGGTAATTCATAATGTCATGATCTATTTCAAATTGGGGCATCTTAACGAGCCCATCAAAGTCATATACATTGACCAATCATTTGTAAAATTGTCTAAATGTGGGGGCACAACAAGTTCCTATAGAGTATCTTTCCCTTGGATAGGGCTTGTGGGTTGACTGGATTTTTTGATTGATTTTGGTCTTGAGCTTGGCCTTGGGTTGCACTTGTAGTCGCCATTGTACTTGTCCTTGAGCTTGATTGTACCTAAAATTGATTCCTATAAATGAGAAAATTTGGGAGCCGAAAGTGTAAACATGAAAATGACTAGCAGGAGGGTATTTATAGGACAAAATTAGGGTTTTGAAGCCTTGGATGCATGACATCAATCCTATTGAAGTGAAATAGAAAGCTCGGCTTTCACGCATCAACAATCTTTTTGACGCGTGTGACAACAACGTTTTCGTCACGCGTCTCGGCAAGGCTAGTTGATGTGTGACAACAAGCGTTATGTCACATGTCAACAAACTTTACCGATGCGCAATGAAATCCTTTCTATCACACATCAACAAGCCTTGCTAACACATGATAGAAAACCTTTTTGTCACGTGTCAACAAATCTTGTTGACACGTGACATAACTCCTTATTTTCGTGCATGAATAAGATTTTCTAATGCGCAATAGCAATTTTTATATTGTGCGTTAGTGAGGCTTTTGACGCATGAAAAAAACCTTGTTTTCACATTTCAACAAGGCTTGTTGATGCACAACACAACACCTTGTTGTTGTGCGTCAACAAGCCTTGATGATACATGACATGAGAAAACCTTGTTTTCATGCATCATCAAAGCTTGTTGACATGTGACAACTATACGTAAACATCTCGTAGAATTTTTTCCATCTGTTCAGTCACTCTCCATCAAAATAATAACAGGTGATAATTCAGTTCTCAAAAAATGGAAAATTCACCTTTACAAAAAGTGGATCAATATATATTTGCTAGGGATTTTCCAAATCCATTTTACCAAATTCTTCTTAAAATGAACCCCGATGAGTCTTGAAGAGGTTAAGCAATCAAATGTGTTCTTGTTCATACCTAAGTTTGTGGTTAGCCTCTGGAAAACCATTGAAGCTTGTTTAGATGTGTTCTCGCTTGAGTTCCAACACTGCTACGTCATATGTGTCCCTAGATTGATTGGTTGATAAGAAGATGATTTATGAGCGTGTTCCCATCCTCTTCGGTAAGATTTGCTCACGAAAGTGCATAGTTAATAAGAATTTGATGTGTTCCTTCTTCTACCTTTAGTTCAAGTTTTGTATGAAGATCACAAGCAAGCACATGTGATTTCGGGCAGTAGAGGAAGTGTGAAAGTTATTTTACTACCATGTAAACATTAAGGGGGGAATGTTAGGAATAGTAATGTTCACATGTTAGTAGTTAGTTATATTATTGTTATATAAACAATAATATATTATTGGAGTTGTTTTAACAACTCGTATGATTTGAGTTGTGTATTGTTACGTGAGTAACAATCACAACTAAATAGGATTATGGAGATATTGTTGGGAAAGTAGTTTCCTAAAAATAGGGATGTAAATACCTATTTATATGGAGTGTGTATGCTGTATAAACATCCAGAATGAATTGAATGATAAACCTTTATTCCATGAATTTTATTTTCTAAATCTGGTCTCACGCCTTGACTTATCGAATTTATTTTCCAAGATAGATTTGATAGTCTTGTTTGACACTTTGGATTGGCGAGTTATCATTGTGGGTAGTAGGGTGTATCCTATTTCATGTGGATATTATATTTTTTAGCAAGGACCTTGACATTCTTATTTTTGAAGGAACCACCATTATCGGTGACAATAATAGTGGACTATCAAAAAGATATATAATATGGTTGAAGATGAAATTTAAAATATTACACCTAGAAACGTAGGTGAGAGGCATAACCTTGACCCACTTGGTAAAATTCTTAGTGACAGCTTATAATGAATGTATGACCATATAAAGATCGGGCTTTATTTTTCCAATCATCTATCGAGACCCCATTTTTAAAAAGGCTAGGGTGAAATGATAGGATGAAAGGCTTAGGAATTTGCATGAATTAGTTTACCATGTTTTTGGGAATCTTGACATTTCTTCACATAGTTTCATGCATCTATCTCCATTGTAGGTCAGTAGTATTCGACACGTAATATCTTCTTCAAAAGGTCCGTTCCTTTGGTGTGCACACCGTAAATACTGTGTGTACTTGCTAGCGTTTGATTAGCTTCATCCTGATTGAGACATCTTAAGAGATTCCCATCATAGCATCTTCAATACAGGGTGTTAGTAAGGAGGGTGTAGTACGAGACACATTATTCCAAGGCTCTTTTATTAGCTGAGTTTAAATTAGGAGGGTAGGATTTGGTTTAAATGAAGGTGTATATATCTTGATACCAAGGATGATCGGGACCAACAATATCACGGACCATGGTGGGATATACCAAAATATATGCGGGCACCAAAAGATGTTCGATGAAGAACTAATTATGAGTTTGATTCATGTCGAATGCAAGAAGGAATGTAATATTTTCCATGGCATCTAATGCTTTATTTTGTGCACGAGGAACTTGTTCAAAAGTTATAATCCGGAAATACCCTTTGAGACTATCAACCACACATTTTTAGGGAAGAATATTCTCATATTTAACTTGGTATTCACCATTGACTTGATTAATGATGAGAAGAGAATCTCCAAAACTATCAATTCTTGTAGCGGCCAAGAGATATCAAATCCTATACCTATTATCAATGATTCATACTCAGTTATGTTTTTTGTGAAAGGGAAGGAGATGCGATAAGATTTAGGTATAAGTTCTTTGTCAAGTGTATGCAAGACAATTCCTACTCCCTGAACTATGGATATTGCAAGATCCATAAAAAAATAAAGTCCATGAAGGGATTGTTTCTTTTCAGACAACAAGTCTTCATCTAGAAATTCAAAGTTTAACAACTGTGAATTTGGCGGTGGTGTTATGGCTAGTTGATATGCTAGTGCTTGACCTTTTATAGCCTTCGATTGAAAATTTCAATATCAAATTCACTTAGGAGTGCAATCCAGTTGGACATCCATCTTGTTATGATTGGTCTCAAAATTAGGTACTTGAGAGGGTCGACACTTACAATTAACTTGGTAGTATGATTCAACAAGTAGTGCCACAAATTTCTAGAAGTGTAAGAGACTTCTAAGAATTTTTTTTCAACCTACGAGTGTTTACATTCATGTTCAAGAAGAGTCCTACTAAAATAATACACAACTTGTTCTTGACCCTTATCATTATGTTGCACTAATAATGCCCCAATGGCATGTTCTTTGCGGGAGAGGTGTACAATATCACAGGATTTTCCTGTGTAGGCAACATAAGCACCAAAAAAGAGGACCAATATTCTTTCAATGTAGCAAAGGATTTTTGATAGTCCTTTGTCCATTTGAACTAGACATCCTTCTTAAGAAACTATTTGAAATGATGGCACTTGTCTACCAATTGAGAGATGAATCACTGAATAAACTATATTTTTCCTTATAGGCCTCTCAGCTGACGCAAATTCTAAGGAGGAAACATATCCATTATAGCTTTGACCTTGGTAGGGTCCACTTCAATTCCTCTTTGTGGGACTATGAATCCCGAGAAGCTTTTTGAAGTGACATGAAAGACACATTTTTTTGGAATAAGGAAAACCTTGTATTCCCTTAATATCTCAAAGATCCTCCGAAGAATAGTTGGATGGTCGAATCTTGTTTTATACTTATCCAGTATATCAACAACATATTCCTCCATGATGTCATGGAAAATATCGTGAAAATAACCTCATCGGGTAATACGTCATGAATAGGATAAGAAAGAAAGATGGGGGAGGCGGTCGATTGGTCTTATATGACTTAGTTTTTTCTTGCCTTTTGTGTGATGATGCAGAGATTAAATTCCATAAGGAGGGCCATCCACTTCCTAATGTGATCCATTGGGAGGATAACATGTGAGAAGAAGTGATTCAAAGGATTTGTATAGATAATGATGTAAGTGGTTTGATACAATATATAGTGACATAAATTCGTAGTTGTGTAATATATGGCTAAACAAGCTCACTCAATGGATGTATATCATGCTTTATAGTATAGTAAGGCTCAACTAACATAGTAGATGACATGCTCCTTGCTCTTTTCATATTCATGTGCTAACATTGGCCCTACGAATACTAGAGTGGAAGAGGTATATAGTAGAAAAGGTTGTGGAGAGGGAGGTTGTAAGGTAGGTAATGAAGACAGATTGTTTCATATTGTCAAATGTTTGTTAATAGTATTTGGTCCATTCTAGTTTGGTATATTTTTAAAGTAAGCTATTTATGACATGAGTGTGATAGGTAAATTCGGGGACAAATCGTCAGATTACCCCAAGTTTTCTAAGAAAAGTGTGTACGTATTCTATAGAGGATGGTTATGGCATGTCGAGGATAGCTTTAATATTTTTGGGTTGACATCAATAACATGTTTAGATAATAATAATCCTAAGATTTTTCCCTGAGTCACCCCGAATATGCATTTTTCAGATTGAGGTGAGCCTCGTATTTACCAAGGTGTCTTAAGGCAATGTCTAAGTCATAAGAGTGATCATTAGTGCATCGAGATTTAAAGAGTAGATCATCAACATAGACTTTGACTATTTGATGTATGCGATCATGAAAGATGTGTGTCATGGCACGTTGATATGTTGTGCTTATTTTTGAGTCCACGAGGAATTTTTACATAACAATAGGTGCCCCATTCGTAGTGAAGGTAGTATTGTGTTGATCATCGGAGTAATATGAATTTGGTTATACCCTGAGAACCCATCCATAAGAGATAACATTTCATACCCTTTCATGGCATCGATGATGGCGTCGATGGAAGGTAAAGGAAATTTATCCTTGGGAAAAATGAGGTTAAGGTTTTGAAATTAAATACAAATATAGATGGCCAAGGTGTCCTTCTTCCGAATTCAGATGATGTTAGACACCCATTCATAATAATATATGGTACAAACGAACTTTACGTCTAAGAGTTTGATCATTTCTTTATGGCATAAATCATTGATCTTAAAATGGAACTTCCTTATCTTATTATGAATGGGAGTGGCATACAGATAGGTAATGATGTTATGGGAGACAATTCCAAGATCAAAGTCCGACATATTGGCATATCTCCATGTAAATACCTCCTTGTATTTTTATAAGATTTATATGTGATGCTCACGTAAGTGAGGAAATAAATCACCAAACATGATGACGTGCATGGGATTATCATCAATTTGTACACTAATGGTTGATTTAGCCAACATAAAATTTCCATCTTGGAAATGATATGGGGCTTTAGGTAATTTGGCTACTTTGTCCTTATTAGGATCAATAGTAACAACATAATCCTTAAAGCCATAGGTGTTTTGAAGAATTTTCCCAACTTATGATGTCATCAGGGGAGTATATCTTCTCAGGAATATAAGAGTTATAGAATAGCTTCATCGTTGTTTAGGGTAGGGAGAGGCCCATGATATTATAAATCGATTTCTAGGCCTGCGTATCACCTACCACCTCTATGTTTCCTAGATCTAGTTTGTTGCACATCTAATACCCTAGTGTCTAAGGTGAATGTTTTGGGTGTAAGATCAATAGTGGCCATGCTAGGAGAAGCTGAGACCAATTGTGAGTGTGGAGGTTGGATTAGAAGTAGGTTTGGGTGGTGGAGTTATGGGAGCATTACACAAAGCATAGTCAAAGATTTGTTTGATTAACCAAGGAGTATCGAGGAGTGGAGGATTAGTGAGAGGAGCATAAGGAATTGTCTCTTTATCATCCTCACTATCACTAGTATCATAGATAGGTGGTTTGCAAGATACATTGATGGTATTAGATTTGAGTTGAGAAGACCGTATTTGGGATAAGGCACATTGGTAGTGAAATACTTTTAGGTTCTAGACTCGGATGTGAAATGATTTAATCTTCGTTGAAGGCAATTATTTTTCTTTTAATATCAAGAACCTCCTCCTTATATAGAACACTGATCTTTCTAAAAGATATGTTTCAAAGGGGAGGGTGATCATAAAAGAGCTACGTAATTCCTAGCTTGTTAGATTCTAAGTGATTGGAAGCCGAGGCATTGCGCTTTAGCTCCTCTGTATCGGTTTGAGGTGGAAATCAATCTCAAGGTAAAAATAACAGAGGTAATTGATGCACAATATGATTGGGTAACATGTTTTTTTCGTGTTTTGAATATCATTAGGTTCATTGTCATCTAAGTTTGATAATGTAATTTGTATTTCAAACTTAAGATCAAATAACTTCGTAGGGAATAGTTTGGATCTCGAGAGTAGTTGGAATTAGGAAAGGCTCATTAGGAAATGGTACTAGGATATCCCAAGGATTGGGATCAACATCATGCCTAAAGCATTGGTTGTTATGGATGAATTTAATACATTGGTACCTATGAAGGTGATTATGTGCATGTGATGTGTCCATGGTCGACCCAATAAGAGGTTGTAAGAGAGAGGATGATATAGAACCATAAGCTTATTTCAAACCATTATAGGTATAACTTTTATGGGTAACAGATACATCCTATGGGTTTTCTTAGTTTTTCCAAAGCCACGACAAGTCAAGTGAGCAGGCTTAAGTTCATTGATATAATAACCGAGGTTCTTTATGAGGGAGAAAGAGGCTAAGTTAATTCTCAATCCTTCATCCACAAGGACCTTAATCACTTGTGCATCGTGAATGATAAAAATAATGAGCTACTTTCCTAAGGTCCCGACAATCACTTTGTGAGAATGTATCATAGTGGCATGGCACCAAAAAAATAGATCACCCCTAAAGTTAGGCAAGGCTTGTTTTGAAGGGGGAACTATTCATGGAGTGGGAAGCATTTGGAGAAGTTCGACATGAGATAAAGGAGTATGAAAGGGGGGGAAAGGGGATTCCTAAAGTTCTCCCATTCATTTTTCTCTTGGAGGATTCAAAGGGATGATTACATGCATTGTGCTTTTGAGTTTAGGCGATGAATTAAAATTGCATCCAAATTCATGCATGACATGATCTTGTCTTTTTGTTTTCTCGAGGGATTCCTCTAATGTTTTGGGAGAGAAATACCTGACCTTATATTGGAGAGTAGGAGTGAGGACCTTAAGAAATATTAGGCATAGGATTTGATTATCAATATTATGATTGACTTGTATGGAAAGTGTTTTCCATTTCTTAATAAATCCTTGGGAAGATTCATGAGCCCCTTAAGGTTTATGAATCTTTGTAAAATGTTTTGGGAAGGTCTTGTTTTTGAAATTCAGATATGAGGGCTTTGACCAAGCCTTCTAAATCAACTATCAAATGAGGATAAAGCTAGTTATACCATTCTAATGTCCCACCTACGAAATTATTTTCTAGAATCTTAGCAGTTGCGTAGGTGTTTGTTTGAATCTCTATTTATAGAGGTTGCCAAAGGTCTTGTTAATTAATTATCAAATGGGATCATGTTATAAACCCATTTAATAATTGAATTTTGGCGCCCTCCATCAAAATTATTCAATTCATGGGTAAATAAATACCCATCACCCAAATTTAATTAATTACAAACTCCACTCTTAATTTCAAAATGGAATCTATTATCTCACCTACCCATTCAAATCATGAATCTATTATCCCACTCCACCTAATAAGTCAAACCATGGGCCCCACGTGATCACATCATGTCTCTTAACCAGGTTAATTTATCAAACCCCGATTACTCGTTAACCCCAATCTAACCTCACCTCCAAGTTATAAATATGGGTTTCCCCCTCTTTCAAGAGGACCGGAAAAAAGGAGAATTAGAAGAGGGAGAATCATGTATGAAATCTATGAAATTTTATTGAAGTTTTAGGAGAGGAGAAGAAAGAGCTTAATTAAGTTCTGCAAGTTTGAGGTCAAGGAAAAATTTTTTTGCCATTGTTAGAAGTTAGAGGTGAGGAGTGTGGGAGAAATATTTTCCATTGTTCATCATCTTTGCCATCTTGATGCCCATTTCATCTCCATATCAGAGCACAAGCTAAGTCCCTCGTCATTTCAATTACTTGTCATTTTGTATTTCATTATTTCTACATGATATCTATTGTTCATCATTTATTGTTATCTTTCTAGACATGGGGTTGACATCCTCCAAGGGAGTTAACATCCTCTTGGAACCGGGATTGTCTGGAAACCCCCATATTTTTATCTAATCACATCTGTTTTTTTTGCAGATCTATCTTCTTTTATCACATATCTATCTTTTTGCCCGTAGATCCATATCCGCATCTGAGGTCCTAATCCCTCCATCATTTGAAGTTGTTGGTGGCTTCCAATATCAGCTTTCACCCATGTGAGAATGAGGTTTCCTGTACAACATTTTGGCATGCATCGGTGGGACCTAGACTCCCAATTCTAGTCATTTTTTTTGTTTTTTTTTTTTACTTGTTTGTAAGGATTGGTTATCTTTCATCATTTTCATCAAGTTAGATATATTTTAGAATATTTCATTTTTTGATCACTTGTTTTATAGGATTTAAAGTTCCATCTCACTTGTTGTATGTCACTTTGCTCTTTATTTTTTTTTAGTTCTCCACGAGGTAAGTGAAATTTTGTTATTTTGAAAGCTTTTTTTTTTATCTAGGTTTTTATAATGGGTAAAATTTTTATTTATTATTTAAAAAAAAAAAAAAAAAAAAAAAAAAAAAAAATATTATAAAAGTTTTATTAAAAAATTTTATTAATGGGAAACGAATATGGAAATTAACCTTATTATTACTTGGCTACATTTTCAAGTTTGTTTGTGTAATTTATTATTCTCCTAATTATTCGTCACATGATATATATTTTGTGAATGTTTCATTATCCCACTTACTTTCTTTGCAAGGATTTAATATTATCTTTTTCTGTTTGGCACTTTACTTACATTTGGTAGTCTTTATCCATCATGAGGTAAGGGGTTTTGTGTTTTTCATTTTACTTTGTTTCTTTTTCCATTATTACGTTCCTAGATTTAATTTCATATCCTATAAAAGCTACACAAAAAAAATTAATTTTAAATAAAAAATAAAAAAAATTAATTATCCCAATAAAAAGAAATATAATATTCCATTCTTTTTAAATCCTAACTATCATCATTTCCCCTACCCACCTCCCTACCCATCCCACCCTAAATTAACTCCATCTCACTCTCAGCTCTCATATCCCCACTCTCCCTCCACCGATACTATCCCCCCTCCTCCCCTCCCTACCTCTCTCGAGTCTCCATCTATTCCTATCCCCACCGATCGCATATCCATCTACTTCTTCACTCCTTGAGGTCTCATCCTCATCCTCACCCACTCCCACTCTCATTCTCTCTCAGCTCACCATCTCCACTTCTAAATCTCTCTACTCTCCTCCTCGATCTCCTCCCATCCACCACCTCTTCCATGATTCATTCATCACCCATCCTCCCAAATCCATAATTTCCTCTTCCTACTGACTCCCACTTCCCTCAAATTCCCACATCCCACATCCCTACCTCCATATCCCACCCTGATTCTACAATCCCTCTCTCCACTCCACTCCTCATCCCCATCTCCTCACCAATCCTCCTTCTCCTTTCCTTCCACCACTTAGAAATTTGTCCCCATGAATGACTCGATCATTTTCCCTCAACTCCCAAGATAACTCTTTTTCCAACCCAATCTTTTACCCACCTTCCTAACTCTCAAATCATTCTCAATTCCACATCTCACCCAACTCCTCTCCACTAGGCCATCACCATGGGAGAATCCCCACATCCATGAGATCTCCCGATCTCTCTCGCCCCTAATCCCCATAACAGCTATCTCTACCACATCCAAGCTACCTACTCATCTAATCGTTTGAATTTTTCCACCTGATCTCTCCCTTCTACTCAACTCACTCCACATTCCAACTTCCCATTGAGTCCATTTCACATTCCCTTCACTCACAAATGCACTTTGAGAGTTCCCACCTCTATCTCTCCCTCTCTCTCTCCATTTTCTAATTTCCTATGATTGAGCTTCCATTGTAAATAACGTGAATCCTTGAGCCTATCTCCTTCCCAATTATATTTCATTTCCCACAATTTCCATTCATGCCAACATCTCTTCCATTCCATAATTCTCCCTTATCTCTCCTTCAGATTCCACACATCCATCCAATTCATTCAATCATTTAATCTCTCCAAATCCTTCTCTAGCATTGACTATTTACATTCTCGCTCCAATGAACATCATCCCAACTCTATCATTTCACTCCTCCTCTCCACTCAAGTGTTCCATGCATCTAATGCCATCAACCCACCAAAAACATATTGATCAAGAATATTATAATTAACTTTCATTCTAATTCGCTGTTCATCATGCTCATGACATTTTAACTTCATTCCAAATGCACTTTGCTTTAATGTATTTGAAACTATCAATCTCAAAACTATCAACATTTATCTCAATCTCTTTATATCAATTGGCCACATTATCCAAATCTATTCCTTTATTACAAATAAAATATCTCTAGCTCATTTTCAACTTCATTGGCAAACTCTATGGGTAAATAGATTATGTAGTCTCTCTCCATGATGATTAGATTTTACAATCATTTACAAACAACTCATTTACAAACATATTCTCATGGCATAGCATAATCAATCATATATTTCTCATTTTATATATTCTCATGTGATTCTTAGTATGTCATCATCATCATAAGAAAATCCATATCCATATACATCATCTTCAACTTTGTCACCTCGGATTTGGCATCGTTGACTTTCACGTTCACTTTTTCGGTCACCGACCTATCTCTTCCCTCCTTTATTCAACTAAGTCCAAAACTTAGGTCCACTATTTTCTCCCATCTCCATTACAAATTTCAAATCAAATTGCTTTCATCCTCCCTAAAGTCTTCATCATTATTAAAATAAAAGTCCACTCTCCCCATCTACTTTTTTCATCATTACCTCTTAAAGTCCACATTCAGTCATTTTATATGTTTATTCTTATTTATAGTTCACGTAAAGAAATGAAATAAACACAAAATGCACACGTTAATGTCTTGTCATTTATAGGTTATCTCATATATCATAATTAATCATTTCATATCATATTTTATTTCATAATTTATTTAAGATGTAAATATATCATCTTATTTATTTCATTTTTTATTTATAGTGGTTTAGTTTATTTCATAAGTAAGTTTTCTTTATCCTAATTAAATGTTTTAAACGTTGAATTTCAATTTTTATTAATCCATTAGATTAATTTTTTTTATTTTTATTTTTATAAAAATACTTTTTGTACACAAAATATTTACAATTATATCATTTTTTAATCACATCAACTAATTACATTTATTTTCTTTTGTAGGTGCAATCTACGAAATCCACAAGGTACACCCCACAAACTTGTAAACAACATTATGTTGTCAAAGAAAACCATTGAAACATAAACACACTGGAAAATCCTTTTCACCGACCCCTTCCACAATTATGCATGGTGCAATTTTAGGGTACCAAACATTCCTGGCCACTGATTGTCACTTCCAAATATGTCATTATCAAGTGCAATCAAATAACAAGGAAAAGTGTTCTCTAAGGTTTTACTCATTTTTCCCTATTTTTCCTTTTCTGCATTGTAATTTCCCTTTTCTGAGAAATTATCTGCATCAAATGTCACATTTCAAATTTGGTCTAAAATGAACCTCATGCATCCTTCTTGCTCACATAGCCTAAATAAGGGGTCTAACCTTCTACATTTCACTTATCACACACATTGCCTAAAACTTCATGAACAAAATCAACACATCAAAATACTCCTCTCACTGGTTAATTGATTGGGACTTGAACACCCACAGAAACCATTTCAGACATTTCCCAAGCCAAAACTACTTGAAACTAGCCTTAGACTTCCATTCTTTAGGAACCTTCATTATCCATTTTATTTTTTTTTCACATCTCGTAATTAATCATGATGATAAAAAATATGTTGCTTGATTTGTTTGTCAACAAAATTACATAAACAAATGTTTCTCTATTTCACACCTATTATCACTCTCTCAAATCAAAAAAACAAAACAACAATGTCCTCCACCCAATAAAATTACTTCTCTAATGATCTCTCCCAACAAGATTCTAAACTCAAAACCATGCCATTAGTCACCCAACCCCTATCTCCATGGCCTCGCTTCATGAGAACCATGTCATCAAGATTATCCCTATCTTAAAACTAATCCTCATATCCCTCACCAAGCCAATCTTCCTAAACCAACCACATCACCATCTCCCACTCCTCTAGAGACACTCGGGCCTCCTCCTAACCCCATATATGATTTCATATTTTCAAAAATCCCCACAATCTCTCAATCCTCCCAATCTCCTAAATTGGTGGATCACATTCCACCCACATCCCATTTTGACAATTCTATTTCATCCACTACTAATATGCCTGTCCACCATCTCAACCTCTTCACACTTATATTCCTACCCATCATATGCTCCAACCATCTCAACCTCTTAACACACATATCCCCACTTATCATTTACCACAACAACCTACCCAACTTCAACAAACACATCATGTCCCTATTATTCAAAGTCAGCCTATGCAACAATCTCAACCCATGACACATGTTAATCCTTACCAAACAGTTCCCCACACACCTACACACCCACAAGTTTATCAACCATCTTATCAAACATCCCACCCAGCAAGTTTATCAACCACTTATCAAATGATTCACCCAATACTTCCATATCCACAACCTTATCCACAAATTAGTGCTCATCAAACTACTTTTCAAACCACACAACCAATCCAATCTCAACCTAACATCACATCAAATGATCCTATTCATGCCTTAATGAATCAATTGGCCAATTTAGAAACCATTACCTTGGCACCTAAGGATACTTTATCCTATGAAAAATCTTGTAATGAAACGATTCATCCATCGGTTCAATCAAACCCTACCCTCCTCATTGGAAACTTCCCGAGTTTACTAAGTTCAACAACAAGGAAGATCCCCAACAACATCTCCTGTGCATTTAAACATGCATGTTGTCTTATTGCACATGATCATGATCTACTGCTTCACACTTTCCCCATGTCCTTGTTTGGTCCCGCGTTGGACTGGTACAATAATATCCCACAATATTCCATATTCTCTTTCACCTCAACTTGCACAATTATTCTTAGAACACTTTTTATCAATATCACATGCAAAACCACTATCGTTGACCTATACACCATTCAATAGTTTGAAGATGAGCCCATCACCGACTTTTCACACGATGGTGTGGTGTTATAAACCAATTATCCTTCACTCTTCCACAAACCGAACTCATCAAACTCTTCTCACATTCATGTGCAAAACATATATCATCTACTTTACAAATCAATCATTCCAAACCTTTGATGAAGCTTTCACAATGGCTCACAAACTCAAAACCGTGCCATTGAGTAGGTCATCTTAAACTAAGTTCAATTAAACCTAAAATTGAATCTACTAAACCATTCACACATAACAAAAAATTTAAGGGTGCGGCCAACACTGTGGTCATTAAACCCTCATCCGCATCTATATCCAACACATGGCCTCAACAAACGAGTCCCTCAACCGACAATCAACTATACCCCTTGGGAGAATCCTATAGCTCTGTATTTGATAAGTTGATGGCTGTAAACTCCATCCAACTTCCACCCATATGACCCATGGACAATTCACAAGCCAAGCCTGCTTGGTATCATGAAGCCCACTATTGTAAATATCATCAAGTCAAAGGTCATGACATTGAGAAATGTCATTCCTTCAAAGATCATGTCCAACAACTCATAAATCAAGGGGATATCCAAATCGATAGCTCCACTACTCAAACTTTACCTAATCAACCACCAACAAATCAAGCCATGCCCTTTACATCTCAACTATCAAATGCTTATATGATTGACACCATCAATCAAGATCTCATCTTATCACCAACTCCACATGTTCCTACCTTAGACATTATTCCCACTCCTTATTGGAATTACACCCACAACTATCACACCTATGTCAACTTTTACTACTTGTCTGAACCTACACCTTCTCCTATCCTTATCACATCCACATCAAATTTGACTATACCATCCACTTCATCCACTTTGATCACACCCCAATCTACCACATTAGATTCATCCTTAGCACCTATTTCAGCCCCATTGATATCCACACATATCCCTACATCTCTCACATCTATTCCTTCACCCACATCTACCTCAAACACACCTATTACTACACCTACATTACTCACAACCATCCCAACTAAACTCATTTCTACTACATGTACCTTTACAACCCCACCTTCGACATCAACCCCATTAGCAAACATATCATTCTTACCCCTCGAAACATTTATGAAACAACTAGTCCCACCTACTTCTACACCCAAAAATACTCATGCATTTTTGCATTACCCATAATGTCTACTCCATTAGTTATCACATCACCCACATCTCCAAATATCCCAAATATGCCTACATCCCTATCTATCCCACCTACCCCTATATCTATCATATCAAAAATCCACCTATCTCTACCTTGACATATTTACCTATATCCTTGCCCATGGCCACATCACCCGGTCTACCCCAATACTCTTTACCTAATTTTCTATCACAACAAACAAATCTTCTCGATCTGCAACCCTATCAAAGATACCCTTTGAAACATCTATTGAAACAACACCTCCACCTAAATCAAATAAAGATGGTTTGCATTCTCCAAAATTAAATCTTTCCATGCCAAAACCTAAACAATCCACATCTCACATAGATCTCATTAATCGCATCATACAAACACCTATTTCTCCATTAACATCCTCATCTTGTTTTAGGACATTTTCTCCATTAATAACCACACCACCACTATCAGATCCTCCGGTTGAGATTATTATCATCCCTGCTAGAGTAAATCTTCTCGATTAAAGTCTAAGGCTCATGGAAAACATCCCGACAAGTCCCCTGCATCCTCGAAAACATTCATATTTTCCCTCTTCTCAACAATCCAATGCCACAACATCTATTTTAGGATCAGTCCTCCATCTATGACATCTCACAATGATAAATTTATAGCCAAACAATCCAATCCTCAATCAAATTTGATTTGTCATCTAAGACGTATAATCTACCCATCCAATGTACATCCTCACCTAAATCCGAATCCAAACAATACAATCCTTCAGACTAAATTTGATTTGTCTTCCAAAACACATAATTTACCCATCCAATCTACATCCACTTTTTCTCCTAACTCCAAGATGAGATATCCTATCAAAACCCACAAGAGTTACCTTCCCCATGACACTTCAATGGGGTCTTACATAGATATCCTTTGACATTTAACTCGAATATCTACCATCACACTTCCTCCCATTAAAGCCTTTAATCCCTATGGTCCAAAGCCATCATGGTTCAATCCTAATTGTAGTTGTGCTTATCATCATACCAGGCCATGACATCAAACATTGTAAGGCATTTTGACAATCGTCCACAACCTTATTGAGAAAGATGATTTCCTCATTTAAGGGAAATATCCTTCTCCATCTACATTAATCCAATTCATATCCCATCCATTGGGTTTCCCATGATTCCTTCATCCACATCATCCCTTAACATCCCTCCTACACATGACATTCCTCCTAAGGAAGGTCCTCCATTGTTCATCAATACCACTTATCTTTCCAAGCACACTTGTGGTCTCCAACCATTTATCCCATCCAAATCTAAAACAATCTCATCTAAACTCTTTGACATCCTTTAATTCCTCCACATTTAATTCATTTGGGGAGCAACCTTCCCTCACCCTTGAGTATATCATCCATACAACTCCCTTGACACTAGGGGACTTCGCTCCTTGACATTGTTTTGTTTACCTCTTCACATTCATCCAATCTAAACTAATTCTATCCAAATCCTCATCTCATTCTAAGTCCACCATTGTGGCCATTTTTGTCCTTCTGTGAGGGACCATTATTGTTATTTTTCTTATCAAAGTCCACCATTGTGGCCATATTTGTGGCCATATTTGTGTCTCTTTTGGGGCACCATTTATTTCATCAAGTCCACATTTGTGGCCATTTTTTTCCTGCCATATTTGTGTCTCTCTTGGGGCATCATTTATTTTCATCCAAATCCACCGTCATGGTCATATTTTTGCTTCCTTAAGGACATAGTTTTATTTCTCACTTGTCTATCACATCTAATCCTTTGCAAACTATCATCTCATCTTGTCACAACTTAATGTCTTCCCTCTCTTGGTGGTAAACCAGAGACATAACCTCTTAATGCATTGCACTTATGACTAGTCTACTATTAGCATATCTACCAATGAGCACTTAGTTATATCCTTAGATCATTCCTCCATCCTTAGCCCCTTCCATTTTCATTGTAATGATATGAATTATGTGGTCTACCTTCACTACTTTGATATGACCCCATAACCATTACATCCATCACCCTCTCATTCTCCTATTGCAATCATGCAAAGGGTCCAGGGGTGTCTCTTGTACATTCATTATCCCCTCCTAAGTGGTCTACTTAGCTATTCCCATCTCTCCCCCATGTAAAGCTAAAATTCATGTATGTAAAAGGAAAAATCAAAGTTATCAAAAAATAGACTGATCCCTCGAAGGACAAGTTGTTCATGCAAAAAAAAAAAGAGAAAAGAAAAAGAAAAGCATACAAATCAAAATCAAAGCAAAATCAAAAGAAATAGACCGATCCCTGAAGGATGGCTATCATATATATTATTCTTGCCATCCATATTATGTATAAAGTAGACCATACCCTTGAAAGGATGGCTACTCTTTTATTATGGCATTTGGAAGGTTTCCGCATTGATCAACCTTCCTTTTATCAACACATTTTAGAAAGCTTCTCGCATTGATCAAATTTCTTCTATTATTGTTCTTTCCCTTTCCCAGAGCTGGGGCATAGTTCTAGGAACAACCATCTATGGAGATCCCTCTTCCCATGTACAAGTTACATCTCAAATCCTTTGTCATGTCAACATTAGGTTTATGAGCATCTTTCATCCATATTTCCCTCATGGTATTTTGGTATAACTAACTATCGTTGGTTATGTGTTAACACCTACTATTGGCTGCAAGTGCAATGCCTTGAGTGGTAACCTTTCTTGTTTATCTCCAATCTAGTTTGAAGCATAGTTTCCTATATACCCTTGCTATAACTATGTTTCATTCATCTCATCAAGGTCATCTTTTATCAAAATCACATCAAATTTCACACTATGAATTCTATATCTATCCATAATATCCATGAATGCACTCACAAATACACTTTTAGTTTGTGAATTCTACTTGATCGTCGTTGCAGTTTGTGAATCCTACTTGAGGATCCTTCTCAAGGCAAGTTCATTATCCTACAACTTCTTATCCCCCAACATGTTCAACAATGTCTTTGATCCATTTCTCTTCACTCCCCATTTCCACTCATCACCATTTGTCTCCACATCATCCTTCTCACCTTTCTATCCCCTTTCACCATGTCAGATATCCTACTTGTCTTTCCTCTTGAGTTTCCCTTTCACTCTTCCACTTTCAGTTTGACAATCTTACTTAACCATCCATACAGCCAGAGAATCTTAGTTAAGGTATATCTTCTTCCTTGGATCCTCCCACTGTAGAAGCTTCTCCACCATTTCCTCTTTCATGGACAACAATCACCACCACAAATGTCTTTCTCGCTCCTCCTTTTTCACTTGACACTCTTACATCATCACTCCCACCATGTGGGCATCCCAATTAAGGATTTCCCTTACACTCTCCATCTACACTGCATATGTTCCTCCATCCACTCATGTCACACTCCTTTGTTTCCTTGTTATCACCTTGATATCACCTCCTTTCATCTCTTGTTCCATTTTGGTATACACTGCTCATCTTTTCATCATTCTTCTTCTTCTTGGCTTGGTGATCCTACTTAACCATCCCCATCGCATGGAAATCTTACTTAAGAGTCCCTCTTAAGAATGGTTTTCCATCTAACCCTTCCACCTCCCATCATATCTTCCTCATCTTCTATCTCCCACCTCTCATCATCGTCTCACTCCAACCAACCATTCCACACATGTATCCAATACAATGTTGTCTTTCTCCTTCCATATTGTCATTACCGGTTTGGTGATCTTACTTAACTCCTCCTACGGCATGGTGATCTTACTTAAGAGTCCCTCTTAAGCATGATCTATCATCTTGCACTCACCCACCACTCCACATTCTCACCATCTACATTTTCTCATCATTCCCCATCATCACATCCTCTCACCTCCTCTTCCATTCTCGTAAACACCACTTCCTACTTGCCCCCTTTTCATCTCCATCATCCCTCGCTTGGTAATCTTACTTAACCATTGCTTCCCCATTCATTTCATGTCTTGTTTCTTCATCTTTCTCTCATTCATTCTCATCCACTACATCCTCTCCTCACCTTCATCTTCACACACATCGTTATCCCTCCTTTCTTTACTCTTTCCACTCCATCTTCTAGAATTCTCCCACATATCTACCTCCATGTTTACTCTTCATTGTTATTAATCACACCCTAACATTATTTCATCATCATCTTTTTTTCGCGCTAATAATTATTGGTGGACTTCTCCTAAAAATCACTCATCCCCATTCTGCACATCCTGGATCCTTCTCTTTGACCTCCTCCATTCTATCTTCATTCCTTCCTTCCTTTGTGCCCTTTGATCATTATCGGGGGACTTCTCCTAACATCCCTTCATTGGCGTTCCCCCTTCCATTCCTCGTTTACTTTCCCCCTCTTCTCACCTTTTGTCCCATCCTTCCCTACTGATCATTATCGGTGGATTTCTCCTAACATCCATTTGCTGGCATTTCCTCTCCTATCCCTTCCTCTCTTTTTCTTCACCACCTCTCCATATTTCATTCTTCCTTGCCAATTTCTTCATTGTCTTCATCATGCACCCTCTCTCTATTTTCTTGTCATCAACTTATCCTCATCTCATGCATCTCCGCATCTTTTCCAATCTATGTCATTCCTCCCCTCCATCTTCTCTTTACGTTCCTTATGCTTCTCACTCTTTATCAAATATCTCCATTCTTGGTTCCCTTCCTTCTGCATAATTTTCTCCATTGTCCTCTCCTCCTTTCTGATCCTCATCTTATTTCACTTCCTCTATATCGTCTTCTTCCCCATTTTACCTCGCACTTCCTTCTTACTACCCCGTTAATAACCTAGCTTTTCAGCGTTGTCACGTAATGAAATTACTTGATTAATTATGATTATCACCAGCAATGGAACACCAAATAACACAATATTGTAGATAAGTTCTCTCAATATGAAATTAGAATTTCTTGGCCACTTGAGGGGCAACCTCCAAAACATATAATAAGACTCAAATACTCAACATAATGATCATCCACTACCTATAACCCATATTTATACTATTCCTATGATATGGCCATCAACAAGGCTAATCAACCAATGATAATAGATCATATATGAAAGAGATACATCATGATAAGAAGTTATGATAGCCACAAGTCAGCTATATCCATACCATGTAAGATATATAATTAAGGATGTAACATGCCCCTCCCCTTCAAAGCAACATTGTCCCCAATGTTGGGAAGCCCTAGATGTTGCTACATGAATGCTTCATCTTCCCATGATGCATCCTCAATATTCATATTCTTCCACTTGATCAAGTACTCGGTAATGAATCTGGTCCTTATTCTTTTGGTGCATGTCTGAAGAATGCCTTCAGGTTCCAATATGATCCTTCCTTCCTTGTCCAATTCTGGAAGCATTGATTGGGTGGAAATGTGCTACCCAATAAATTTATTTAAGAAAGAAACATGGAAGACTAGATGTATTCTACTTCCTGGAGGGAGCTATAGCTTATATACCACACTACCAATTTTCTGTAAAACTTGGTAAGGACCATAGTATTTCAAAGCAAGCTTATTGTCCTTTTCTGTTGTTTTAAGGATAACTACTTATATGGCTGTAACCTTACAAAAACAAAGTCTCCCTCTTTAAAGTGTCACTCACTTCTATGTTGATTGGCCTATTGCTTCATATGGTTTTGTGCCTGTGCCAAATTTTCTCTAAGACTAGAGAGTACCTCTTGCTGATGTTGAATGTGATCTTCAATTGCTCTCACCTTTGGTTTGGCCTTCAAGCTAGATATGAGTGATGGAGGATGGTACCCATAAAGTGCCAAAAATGGAGACATTTTGGAGGAGGTATGAAATGAAGTATTGTACCACCATTCTGCCAATGGCAACCATTGCACCCAACGTTCTTGTTTATCTAAAGTAAAACATCGAAGATATCCCTCTAAACATTTATTTACCACCTCAGTTTTCCCATCTGTTTGGGGATGATAAGAGGAAATTTGGGCTAGTTGGGTACCTAGACAAGAGAACAAATCAGTCCAAAAGTTACTTGTAAATATTGGATCACGATCACTTACTATAACTTTTGGTGTGCCGTGGAGATTTTGAACTGTATCCATAAAAGAGATGGTAATTGTAATAGCTGTCAAAGGATGAGCCATGGCACAAAAATGAACATATTTGGTAAGTTTGTCTGCCACAACCATGATGACACTTTTCCCTTCTAATTTAGGTAATCCTATGATAAAATCCATTGATACCTCTTCCCATCTCTCACTAGGAATAGACAAAGGTTGGAGAAGACCAGGTGTCTTAATGGTCTCACCCTTATTTTTTTGGCAAACCAAACATTCTGCCACAAATATTTGAACATCTCCTTTCAACCCCTCCTAAAATAAATCCTTCTTAACTCTATGATATGTTTTCAAGACCCCAACATGGCCACCTATTTGAGAAGATTGTAGCTCTGAAAGAACATGGTGTTTAAGTGTAGAGTTATTACATAGATATAACCAATCTTTGTACCACAATGTATCCCCCTTCCATATAAATTGAGTTGATATGGACGGATCTACCTAGATATTTTGAATGAGAGTATGTGTAGTTGCATCTTTCTTCCATTCTTCATGTGATTGATCTACCCAATCTGCATTTAGTATAGATATGGCACATAACAATGCTTTGGCAGACTCATCCCTCCTAGACAGAGCATCAGCGACCAAATTTTCCTTTCCTTTCTTATAAACAGTCTCAAAGTCATATCCCAACATCTTAGTGACCCATTTTTGTTGTTCTTCTAAAGATAGATGTTGCTCTAAGAATTCTAAGACAATATTGATGTGATGTAAGTGTTTCTCTCAAGATTTTTGTAGATGAGTATATCATCGAAAAATACTAAGAAAAATTTCTTAGGAATGGTCTAAATACTAAATTCATCAAACTTTGGAATGTGGAGGGAGCATTGGTAAGACCAAATGGCATCACTAGAAATTCAGAATGGCCTTGATGAGTTTTGAAGGCTTTCTCATGAATATCTTCTTGCTTGACTCTAATTTGGTGATACCCAGAACACAGATCTAGTTTTGTAAAATAAATGGCACCATGCAACTCATCTAATAAATCATCAATGACGGGAATAGGAAACTTATCTTTGATAGTGAACTTGTTAAGCTCTCTATAATCTAGACACATGTGCCATCTTCCATCCTTGCGACGCACCATCACCACGGGAGCAAAATAGGCACTATGACTGTGATGAATAATACCCATTTCCAACATTTCCTCCACCATCTTCTCGATCTCACTCTTTTACACATATGGATATCTGTAAGGCTTGATGTTGGGGGGTTGGCTTCTGGAATCAATGAATATCATGATCATGCTCTCTTTCGGTGGTAATCTGTTGGTTCCTTGAAGACAACTACATGTTGATTAATAACCTTTTGAAGATCGGGATGTAATACATTCATTTTTGGTTGGACTTCTACATAGAGAATAATCGAGCTACAAAACCTTGTAACCCTTTTAAGAATCTTACGCATTTGGTGAGAACTTACCACTAGAGGATCTTTAGCTTGTAGACCTCGAAGTTCAAATTTTTTACCCTAAGAATGAAAGCGCATGAACAATTCCTGGAAATTTATCTCTATGGTGCCCAAAGTAGTGAGCCACTGAACACATAAGACAATATTAGCTCCTCCCATGGGAATAGAAAACATCATGGATTCCAATGTGTAATCACCCATCATGATTTTGACTTTATGGCATTTACCTGAACATTCGACTATGCCACCATCTACAATCATTACTTGAAATTCAGGTGCTGGGTAGATGAAACAATTTAGTCTCACTGCCAACTTATGATTGATGAAATTATGTGTGCTCCCTGAATCAATCAAATCATTACCTTTTGCTTCTTAATATAACCCACAACTTGAAGGATTTTTGGAGTACTAATACTTGATAGAGCATGACATGAAATAGTGGGCTGAGGATCTCTAGATTCTTCCTCTAATTTTTCCACTTCCTTTGTTGATGTTGCCTCATATTCTTCCTCATCACCATATCCTTCAATGTAGAACAAATTTCTCAGAACATTTATGATTTGGTCCATATTTGCTATCATAGTTAAAGCATAACCCTTTGGCTCTTTTTTCTTCAATTTTTTGAGGTGTCAACCGAATTGGCCGAGGGTAAGAAGGAGACAAGGTGTTACAATCTTTTATGCTAGAAAAGGACTACCTTCTATTGGAAAGAAAGTTTTCCTCTACTCGACGTGCCATGATAATAGAATCAACAACCTTGAGTGGGTTAAACATGTGTACCTCATGCTTAATGTGGTCCTTAAGACCCCAGAAATAGGTCATTCAAATACTCTTCTGTAATATCCTCCACACGTAAGGACAAAGTTTGGAATTGATGGACATACTCCTTAACTAAACTAGTTTTGCGTAACTTTGCTAATTGGCTGAAGTAATTCTCAAAAACACTAGAACTATAGTGTAATTGAAGCTTCTTATGAAAAAATCCAGGTGACATTCGGGCCATTCTTACGCCTTTGAGCACATAACCAATGATACCAAACAAATTGATCATGTTCTAGGTATAAGGATTCCATAATTACCTTTTTTCCTCCCGGGATCGATGGAGATCAAAGAAATTTTCCATTTGGGTAATCCAATTGAGTGAATCATTTCCATCAAATTTACGCATTTCAACTTTTGGAATCATGCCCCTCCATTGGTAAGAAGATCCACTTGAATGATTAAAGGATCCTCCTTGATTGGAGTGATTTGTATTTGTGTGACCATTTCTAGTGGAACCCATATGGTGACATTAGAAGTTGTATTTGAAATAATATGTAACAACTCTATTGCATTGCATGAAAGTACTTTTGAATCTCACTCCTAAGGCTACCTTTTAGTTGATGAAGCTCAACATTAAGGTCATCCTTACTCACCATATTGTTAACCCTTTCTTGAAGTTGGATGACCACCTCAGATACTCCCAAAATAGTAGACTCTGAAGTAATATCTTCCTTATTTGGGGTCATTCCTAGAGTTTCTTGTCCTTTTCCTTGGCCTCGGGTAGATCTACCAGCCATGACGAAGGGTTTGGGCCTAGGGGTAGATTTAATAGGGCATAATTTTAGGCTTTAGGGTTTCATAAAAAAAAAATTTGAATATAGGAATTTATAAAAAATAAACCCTAGCTATTTTTTTGAGGGGTTTAGAAAATATAATAAATTTGAAAATTTTCCAAAAATTACACCCTAGGGAGCCAAATTATGAATAAATATAAAACCGTAATAACTTTTGCAAAACAAGTCAAAATTGATTGAAATTTGGAGAGAACCTTACTTGACTTATTTCACCACACTGAAAAAAAAATTGCAGAAACATTTGCTACCAATATTGAGATATAGCCAAACCTTCAGAATTAGGGTTTGACGTCGTCTTGGCCGAGATCAAGCTCTGATACCACTTGTAATGAAATTACTTGATTAATTATGATTATCACCAGCAATAGAACACCAAATAACACAATATTGTAGATAAGTTCTCTCAATATGAAAGTAGAATAGCTTGGCCACTTCGAGGGGGCAACCTCCAAAACATATAATAAGACTCAAATACTCAACATAATGATCATCCACTACCTATAACCCCTATTTATACTATTCCTATGATATGGCCATCAACAAGGCTGACCAACCAATGATAATAGATCATATATGAAAGAGATACATCATGATAAGAAGTTATGATAGCCACAAGTTGGCTATATCCATCCCATGTAAGATATATAATTAAGGGTGTAACATGTCCCATATTTTTTATCATCCCACCATCCACATACATTTCCATGCGGTCAGTTCCATATTCTTTGTCTTGGATTTCCTCACTATGATTTAGTTCCTTCAATTTTCTTTGCTCTATCATCTCTTTCATTTTCCATTACTTCTCTACCTTCCTCTGCTTCACCCTCCTTCACGCCTTTTGTTTTAAATAACTCTCTCCCTTTTTCATAATTTCACCCTCTACTCTGTCATTTTCTTGTCTTCTCCTTGTTTTTCCTTCATCATTTCCCCCTTCCTCTATAATCCTTCTTTGTTATCTTCTTCCTCCCCTTTCATTCCTTCTTTTCTCCTCCTCCATCTCTGTCCCTCTATTCCATACCCTTGTCACCTTCACCTTCGACCTTTCTTTCTCTTCTCATAATCAACCACTCCTCCTTTCCATTCCCTTTTCTCTTTCTCATTACGTCCTTCAACACATCCCTCACACCTAGCATTCACAATCAATTCGATGTTTCTCCATTTATGTACCACTGTCGATCCATTTCATTACCATTCTCATTCTTCTCTCTGCAGCATTGACCTCTTCTCTTTTTGAGAACCCTGTCACATCTTTTATCCATTTCTAATAATCTCTTCCCATCTTCCTTCAAAATTTTATCTTGGAGGATGCCGAACGGCCATCACCTATCAGATCTTCTTCTATTCCATGAATGTTTTCTCTAATTTTGTTTTGTCACAAAATTATCTTGACTCCTTTTCCTATTTGCCAAAGAAGCGGGGTTGCTTTCTTTTTTCTTCACCCCTTTATTCATCTTCCTTCAACTGCAAACCTTTATTAAGAAACATGTGTTCAACTTTTTATTTCAGATATCTACTCATCATGTCCAAATTTATGATTATTCCCCATGGGAATTTTATTTCAGCATCCATCTCCCATTATGTCATTTTCATGTCCTATCTTTGGGCATCATTATTTTCATCTTCGTTCCTTTTGTGGACATATGATTTTTCACTCGATTCCTCATGTATGAAGTATTTTGCATACTCTTCGCATTCATTTGTGAATATTTTGATGTTTTCCTATGACCCATTAGTCATCACATTTTGCATCCATACTGCAGTGATCTCCACCCACTCACTGGTCCATATAATGTTATTTCCGTCTCCGTTGAGACCGTAATTGTCCTCTACCGCTATGATATTGGAGTCACCACCATATTTTTCATTGTTATTGCAACCCTTTTTCACACGGGAATATTGCCTTTGTTCATGCCTTCATCCATCATCGAGACACTTATTTCATCCAACTCTTTTTTTGTCTCATGGCTTGCTATCGCAAACCACTCAACAAAAAGGGGAAAATGTAGACACCATTTTTGGTGTAACACCCCTCCATCATCTCACATTCATTCAACTTTCACTCTCACTTTTATTTTTCTTAAATTTAAATAAATCCCATCCATTTACTCACCCAAATTTAATTAATTATCAAATGGGCTCCATATAAACCCATTTAATAATTGAATTTTGGCATCTCTCAAAATTATTCAATTCATGGGCAATAATACACCCATCTGACACTCCACTCTTAATTTCAAGAATGGAATCTATTATCTCACCTACCCATTCAAATCATGCTCCCACTCCACCTAATAAGTCAAACCATGGGCCCCGCGTAATCACATCATGTCTCTTAACCAAGGTTAATTTATCAAACCTCGGTTACTCATTAACCCCTATCTAACCTCACCTCTAAGTTATATGGGTCTTCCACCATATTTTAGGAGGATCGGAAAAAAGGACCCGGAAGAGGGAGAATCATGCATGAAATATCTGCTTACTAAAGTTTTTAGGAGAGGAGAAGAAAGAGCTTAATTAAGTTCGCAAGCTTGAGGTTAAGGAATTTTTTTCCCAGTGTTAGAAGTTAAACACGAGGAGTGTGGGAGATATATTTTCCATTGTTCATCATCTTGCCATCTTGATGCCCATTTCATCTCCATATCAAAGCACAAGCTAAGTCCCCTCGCCATTTTAATTACTTATCAATTTGTATTTCATTATTTCTGCATGATATCCATTGTTCATCATTTATTGTTATCTTTCTAGACATAGGAGCTGACATACTCCAAGGGAGTTAACATCCTCTTAGAATCGGTATTATCTGGGCAACCCCCGTATATTATTATGTAATCACATCTATTTTAGTTTCTGGATCTATCTTCTTTTATCACATATCTATCTTCTCTACGCCCGTAGATCCATATCCACATATGAGGTCCTAAGCCCTCCATCATTTGAAGTTTCTGGTGGCTTCCAGTATCGGATTTCACTTGTGTGAGAATGAGGTTTCCTATACAACAGTGGTAGCTTGGGATATATGACCATATGATCTAAGAGCTTAACTATTATCATGTTAGGATCCATATAAGAAGAATGACCTTTGTTTGTGATTTTAATTTTCATTAGTGGGCATTTTGGGAGATTTATTTTTATTAGTCTTGAAAGGAGGAGTCTAATAATGATATAGAACTTACCTATTAAGACGAGGCATGGTCATTTCCATGTTATCGATAGATATATTTCGAAAACCTCCCTCCTTGTTAGGGGTAAAGTACTCATTGTTGTTGAGATTTTTGATAATGGATTTGGTATCTATTTTTTCAATCTCAAAAACATTATATTATGTTGAGTGATCCTTCTTTGACTGATAATAGGGACAAGGTTGGGACAACAGAGTTTCACGGGTGATATTGGAGCGATTAAGGAGAGTAGTGCTCGTAGGATGAGAGCTAGAGAATTTAGGAGCATGGAGAGGAGATGTAGGCACAAAGGAATATCCCATGGAGAAGTTCAGAGGGTTCAGTTGTGCCAAAATATCCTCATAGGTGACATATTTATAACTTGGAAGCTAAAAACAAGGCTCAGTAAATCTATGTTTTAGAAAAAATTGACCTATAGAATGTTTATACAGTGTCAACAACACTGGGAGTAGATTTAGAGAGAAGAAAATAGAATCAACTCTATTAGAAAGTTCAAACAGGGGCCGATGGTGTCTGGGAATTGCAAGAACAAAAATAAACATGATCGATCGTACAATAGGTTCTTCACATGGGCTGAAGTTTTTGAAAATAGATGTGGCGAAATAAGCAAAATAACCACTGAGTGATGGTGTTTGTGTAAACAAATTCTTAAGGTTTTAAATTTTTTGGATGCTTATATGAATTCAAAATTAAATATGGATGCTTTTAATGAGTTGTACTTGATCATAAGGATTTTACGTTTCATGTCAGGTTCACCAGAGATGTATGGTAGGAAAAAAAATTGTCTCAATAACATGCACTCCTAAATCATTCATTCTACAAGGGTATCAAGGCAATGAGTAGAGACCACAAATGAACCAACATGCGTTGGGTAGACTTAAAGGGGATAGGACAAGCACTAAGGTCACATATCTAGAGAGCAATAATACCTACACTAGGTCAACCTAGGGTTTCTAAGGTCCACAATCAAGATAAAGGAGATAACCCTATTAAGATATTGGTAGTTGGGTGTGGAGAGGTATGGATAAATAATAGATAAGACTAATATGCATAATATAACTGAAATGTAAGTGAGCTAAGGATTTGATCATAAATAATATTACTATGTTAACTAACATCCAAACATATGTAATACTAAGCTAACATAATACAACGAGGGAAGAATATGAACTTATCTATGTAAAATAAAAAAATGGTTAAAGCACTCACCTTACACATGTATGGTTGTCATTGATGCATCTATCTCTCAAGAGAAGAAAAAAACCGAGAGAGAATCATTATTATGTAGAGAAGGGGAACAATGTTCCTATTCTAAACTCACTATAGGTGACCTAGCGTTAAAGGCAAGAAAACCATCCAAGAATAATAGTGTCAATCCAATCAAACAAAGTGTAAGATGAACCAAACGCTAGGCGATCAGATGCAAATATGGTGTAAAAGAGTAGTGCGAGATGACATTTCGAATGATTTTAGCTTCCTTCTTGTACAAGTTTCAAAGAGTGGTGTGTATATATAGGAAAACATCACTGCGGGTGATGGCTTCTGGTCAGAGAGAAATACAACACCGACAAAGCATCACCCATGGGCAATGATGTCGAAAAAGGTGGTAAAAATATCTTGTGTCATGAAAAGTAAAAATAATGTGTCGTAGATCATGGATATGGATAAATAAGGTGTAAAGTGATTAGATACAATAAAGAGGTTGTGGCAATGTGTGTGAGACCTAAGAGGACAAGGATAACTAGTGTAGTGACAATGAGGCCAAGACCAAATAGTGAAAAATATCTTCGTGTACTAGATCATGGATATGGATAAACAAGGTGTAAAGTGGTGAGAAACAAGTAAGAGGTTATGAATGCAATGTGTGAGAGACGTAGGAGGACAAGGATAACTAGTGCAGTGACAACTAAGGCCAAGACCAAATAGTGAAAATCTCTCGAATAATGTCTCTAACCTACAATGGTTACGTGAATAACCATTGCCCATACCTGATAGGCACATTAAGGCACCCACTCTAGAATTAGATGCATCAGTGACCCTTATATGCAAAAAGGAAATTATTAGTAATAGGTATGAAAGATGAAAAGTGAAAAATTAGGTGTATACACTATCCAAATGACATCACTCCCCCATCTTCAACGCCATCTTCCATGTTGTGTAACTCAAATGTCATTGACCATGATGTGATCGATTGTTATAACATGGTTGATCCCATTTATCTTAGGGGTCCATGAATTTTCTAGCATTAAATTCAAAAACTCACCTTAACAACTCTAAAAATCAAAATGCTCCCAATCCCACCTAAAACATGACCTGATTTAAATTTTGACTATCTTTGTGACAAATTTTCTAGTTAAATTTGTTATGGAATTCATTTTTTTCATTTTACTCCCAACTACCCTTTCCTAATTTCAAAATAAAACCTACCATGGGATTCATACTACCACATGCCCTATCTTGACCACCACATTTTTGCCTCATATTCTCACCATCACCACTAAAATAACTCTAATTGGATAATCTCATAGCTCAATTTCTCACAAATCTCAATTAGCAAAGTGATTTTTTTTTTTTTCTTCCATTACTATTCATAAAAAAATTTATACTTGATTTGGCGTGATCTCTCCCAATATTCAAACCTTCATATTTTTCAAATGCCAAACCCTAAAAGCATCCATAAATTATGCCATGATTGTGGTGGAGATCCATTCACTTTACCTTATTGAATGTATCTCTACCAAATCTCACAAAAAATCATCAGTTTTTTGTCATTACAATGCTCATTTACATCCTTTCCACTACCTTTTATCTAAGTAATTCAAGTCTTATTCTATTGATTATATTCTAGTTATTTTTTTAATCTTTCATATTTAGGGGTCCAAGCAACCTTTGTGCCTACCATTTTTTTGGGTGATACTAGAAGGTAAGTATGAGGTAGGTATTTTTATTTGGTGGTGTTCTTTTATTTCTTTACCACACTTACATTGCTACTTTATTTCTACCATTACTTCTGATTTCAGGTGTTACATAGATATTTTTATGAAGATCATATCATGTTTAGAGTATTGTGAAATGCATTGATCTTCAGTTGGGATATATGTAGACACATCATTTTTTTCACATGTTAACTTCTTTTCTTTTGCGGGGTTGTTGATGCATTTTCCTCCTACGCAGGTGCATCAAGGGGCATGTCAAGATTAGGGTGTGATCAAACTTGGTCACATGGGCTAGACCACAACATTTGAGAGATGTCACTATTATGTCATAGTTTCATTACCCTTTCCTTGTTTCTTCCATTTGTTCACACATCACACCTATTATGTCTACTTTTCCCATTATATTCACTTGTTTATGCTCATTGCATGCCATTATCCCTACTTTTGGTCACCCTTGAACTTCATCATTACCCCCATTTATCTTATGGCTTCCATCTCTCCTTTTTTACACCCATGTCCTGTAGTGTTTCCGAATTCAACACCATCGCCCATGGGCAATGGTGTTGGGTTTGGTTTTTCTATAGCCAATGCCATCAACTATGGGAAGACGCATCAAGTATATAGAATTCACCACCTTTTTAATTTAGACCAACAATAATCAATCAAAAAGGTATTACTTGTTATCAATCTCATGTCTTCACACTTATTAGTTGGACTTGAGTGTTTAGAGGTTACCCTCTTGCATTCGGGTAACCATAGTGAGTCGGGATCTGGAGGTATTTTTAAGTTTTCCTCTTCTCTAACCATAATGATTATCTATTGATGTTTTTATCTCTAGGGAGGAACATGCATCAATAATCACACTACAACTAATTATTTATAGCCCTTCCTAGTTATTCATCTTGTACTAGTATATTGTTAGTTGATCATACATTGTCATAGATTAGGGTAGATGTATGTTTTCTTTGATTTATTGTTTTCTCTTATTATACTATTCATGTTGGCTTTATCCATCTCTAGACTCATCTTTATTCGAATACTAGTAGGATACCTATCTTTATCTTAGTTATAGGCCTTAGAAACCTATAGCTATCTTAGGTTTAGGGTCACTATCCTCTATAATTACAACAATAGTTCTCCTTGAGAAATTTTATCATACACATTGCATTTTTGGACTTAGATTTGATCCCTACATTTAAGAATCTAGTCGGGAACCTATCTTTTCCATCATACACAACCTTTATTCCTTATGAAGCAAAACCTAATTTTATAGTCAACTAATAGCTTTATCCTACATTGTATCATACTCTAATCCTTTCACTTTTAATTTTTAGACCCTTCTCTCACATGAGGCACACTTAAGTCAAAGATGACATTACACTCTTTCCTTAGAGAATAGGTCTAGATTTACCTAAGAATATTGGTTGTATGCTTTCTGTATAACAATTAAGTGTAACCTCTCTAGTGTTGTCATATTTCATACCCGTTTCATCAACCGTCTATATCTATATGGAGGAGGAATAGAATAATTTAAAAGTCATATTATCAACAAAAATCAAACAAAAGGAAATATAAAAAGGTAATTATTCCAATTAAAAGTAAATCAAAAATAAAAATGCATGTTATCATTTGAGGCGTCCCTTATCCTAATGGAAATATTAAACTCCACAGTTGTCCTCACTACAAAGCTTGAGGTCATTTAATGTGCGATAGGTGTTTCTTATTGGGATAGGATTTAAGGTATATATTTTTCAATACCCCTACCTTTTCACGCTATTACATAATCTTCATAGTAGGTCTATATTTCCTTAAGTAAGGTCCTAAGGAGGCGGGAAAAATTCATGGGAAGGTACATAAATATTTATTATTTTACATCTCATAGCTGACATGTGATATATCTTTATACATCACTAGTTTGCCTCAATGGAGCCTACCTACTTGGGTCTCTTCATACTTCGATTATGAAAGCATTTAGTTGTATCCTATTGATTAGAATGTCTCGTTCTTAGCTAAGGATCTTGTATCGCCATCACAAAGCCTTACTTCCTTCCACAATGATCGCTCCCTTTACCCCCTTGAAAAATATTTTTGGTAGTCAACCATGCCTCTTACTCATTTTTATGACATTATATATGCATTTTATCTCCCTTGGAGTCAACTACGACTAAATATGTGTGAGTTTTAATTGTCAAACTTTTGGGCCTTCCTCACAAATCACCCCTTTGCATTTATACCATATTTTAATGCAAGATCATCCATGGAAAATAAGTAATCTTACATCACCAAAACATAGCGATGTTTTTTTATTTTCTTATTTATTTATTTTTGTGAGTTTTGTCTTGACATGGTGTAAGCTATCCTACAAGGAATCCTTAAGAAGAAAGTTTTTCATGAAATCTTTCTCTAAAACTTTTAGTCTTGGCATTTTCATAAAGCCACAAGGAATTTTTGTCAAGTGTTGATGTTTTGTGTAAGAAACACCAATTTTTTGTTGATGAAACACTTATAATCATCAACAGAGGTAAAATAACAGATTCTTGAGATAATCATTGATATGGGAAGCATTTCTTGGGTCCTTGGGGAGCTAAAGAGATATGGAATGCATCGGTAAATGAGCGGGAAATGAATCTCATGAAGGAAGGAGGGAGACATAAAAAGGACTCTCTAGAAAAAAATCAAAACATATATGTGCACAAGT
This sequence comes from Taxus wallichiana var. yunnanensis, assembly GCA_018340775.1. Classification (NCBI taxonomy): domain Eukaryota; kingdom Viridiplantae; phylum Streptophyta; class Pinopsida; order Cupressales; family Taxaceae; genus Taxus; species Taxus wallichiana. The sequence goes on from CM031241.1 coordinate 673,988,497, forward strand.
CAGGTTGAGCTAGGCTATAGCTATTTATTTCTCCATGTTTATAACGAAATAATCCTATAGAGGCACATCATGAGTGGTAGAGTGTGTGAATAATCTTTTGGTGAATTCATTAATGAGAATGGTTTATTGAGTTCTGCAAGGTTTTGGAAGTGCTCACATGTGTCCATATAAGAGTGATAATCCTTGCATTAAAAAATTAGAGGTTATCCTTTGGAAACCCCACTATGCTTGCACTAATTGGTATCACGGTAGGTTTGAATCCTACAAAGAATTTTTTTCACATTTTTGTGTGTAAAATACAATATAAGACATCTTCTAATAAATAAGAGGTGTTGGGTAGAAGGTTTCAAGTGATATGATGCAATAAAATTGAGTTGTTTTGGTAGGTATGTGAGAAGTACTACAATCATGTGTAGATAAAAGAGGATCTTGTTTGACTATATTGCGGGATGTACAAAAGAAGTCTTATGGAGATAATTGTAATTTGTGAAAAATAAGATTGCGTGGAAAATAGTCTTATAGGGGAACATATGTCGATGGGTGCTCTTATTCCAAGAATTTGATTTTATAGTTGTCATAAAATCGGGGAAAATTAATTTTGGCCCAGACCATTTATCAAGGACACAAGCCAAGGGAAGACACGTAAATAATTGGAGATACAATGCTAGATGCACGATTATACAGTTACGTTATGCACCTTTAGACGTATAGGATATTGCTATTTTTCTACGCACGTGTGGCACCAGAAGGACTCAAAGCCTTAGAGACGAAACAACTAGCAATTTGAGAAACATCTCTTATGTTGATTAGTGGTGACCTATACAAGTTAGGCCAAAATGAAGTACTGCACCAATGTGTATTGGAGCATGAGCACACAAATATCATGGAAGAGGCTCATGGTGGTATTACAGGTGGGCACTATGTAGGTGATGCCACTGCACGTAAAATTCTACTCGCTAGATTGTGGTGGGAGACCTTGTATAAGGATTGTAAGGTGTATTGCAAGGCTTGTGATCACTGTCAGTGTGTTAGCAAACCAGGGAAAAGATATTAGCAAACCATGGAAAATATATTAAATGCCTTTACGACCTATTCCTAGTGCAAACCATTTGAAAAATGGGCTATAGATTTTGTGGGTCCTATTTCACCAACCGTGCATAGAACTGGATTGTGCTACATCATCACTTGCACAAATTATCTTACAAGGTGGGTATAAGCAACACCTACCAAGGATTGTACATAGCTACAACAACCAAGTTCTTATGGGAGAATGTTCTTACAAGGTATGGATGCCCATTGAGTTTGACTAGTGATAGGGGCACACATTTTTTGAATGAGACAATCAGAATTCTATTGGATGAGTTCATGATTACACACCATAAGACTACACCATATCATCCTCAGGAAAATGGGATTGCTGAAGCTTTCAACAAGATTTTGAGCTAGACATTGACAAAAATTTGTGATGTTGGAAGAAAATATTGGGATGATAAAGTTTTTGCCATGATTTGGGCGTATAGAACAACATACAAGCGGTTAAACAAGGCCACACCCTTTCAATTGGTGTTTAGCATGAAGTAGTTCTTCCTATGGAATTCATGTTACCTTCTTTACATATTGTGCACACAGGAGGTCTAGATGATGAGAAAGCATTAGAAGAATGAATTGGAAAGTTGATCAAGCTAGATGAGCGACGAGAAATAACATGATGGAGTCAAAAGCAAGAAAAGGCCAGGCATAAAGTGTGGCATGATAGGCACATTAGGGAAAAAAATATTGAGATAGGACAAATGGTGCTTCTTTATGACTCTAAGTTTCTGTGCCATCCAAGAAAACTTAAAGTGCATTGGTTGGGACCGTATGTTATCACTCACATACTTGAAATAGGCGCTTTCAGTTAGAAGCACTTGATGGGATATAGTTACCCGATTACTTCAATGGGAGTAGGCTGAAGCCCTACTATAAATAAGTCTTCTTGGTGTTTGTAATAAGGTAGTGTTGCCATTTAGAGTAGGTTTTCATTTATGTATTTCCTTCTTCGTCACTATGCTTTGTCATTTTAGTTGGTGTTTTTGTAATAAGCACGTTTACGCACTAGAAGCTAATTACCATTTATAGAATTTTTATGTGCAGAGGACTGCACATACCATTTGTGTGGGTGGCTATTGAAAAATGGGTACACATAAAGGAAAAAATTGTTATAGGTGTTATTCAAGTTTGGAGAGTTTTTGGAAAGAAGATTTCTTCCAAACAAGGACCATAGATGGAGATAAATGAAGGAACAAGTATAACACAAGGTAAGCAGAGGCCATGGAGACTACCAAGGGAAGGTGTAGTGGCGAGGTACTCGGGCACATGGAAGCGTGTTGAAGAGAAGTCTATGGCCAGAGGGTAGGAAGGCATACTAGAAGGTTATAGCTTGGGTGTGAAGATGTACCGTGTAGAAAGTGTGAAAATGGTCAATTAATGAGAGGATTGTTGGTAGGTGGAGGAGCAATAAATGCACTAACTTTTTGAAAATCTATATAAGGACATGATGCGAGTTCATTTTTACCGTTGTGATCGCAATAATTTGAATGAGCTAAGTGCGACCAAGCCAAGTGAAGAGTGTGAAACTAGATGTGGAGAGCGGATTTGTGCACATAAGAAGTTTGCATCCCCATTGGTGAAGGGTTTGAGTGAAGCAGAAGCGTTGAGAAAGATATAGGGCACATGGTTTCAAACTAGGGAACTTAGATTCAATCTAGGGTTTTGACTTACTCACTGAGAGCAAAAAAGTTAAGATTTTCATATGACACCAAAGAAAGCACCTGCCACAGGAGCCAAAGGAAAGAAGAAAGTAGAAACAAAAGTTGAAATTGTTCTGAGAGTAACTTCCCAGAAATGTAGTATCTAGAAGGTGTGATGATTGGGAAAGAATGGGATTCCCACATCCGCAGCTACAAGGTGAGTGATTACAACCACCGCACTTCTGATAACAAGAAATAATTGGATGTGTTGTTAAGTGTAAAGACCAACAAGCACATAATGGAAGATATTCCAATATATGATGAAGCTGGGGAAAAACTATAAAAGCATGTGGGATTCTATCATGTTGTATGATCTCCCATATTTTTGCAAGTATGAAACTCTATACCAGTGGCTTATGAGCAGAGTCCATGAGGACTTCTTCTATTTTTGAGATGAAGGGTAAGGATTACAACAACCCTAATTTCGACATTGACAAGATTAAAAGGCATAGGGGTAGACTTGGCTAGTGACCTGATTGATAAATCAGTAATCATGGAGACATGGAAGGAGTTGGGGTACACAAAGGGTCTGCGCGGAATGGACATTGAAAAATTGAAGAAGTACCTAGTGGTACAAGTAGTTGCACATCTAGTGACCAAGTTGAATGATCAGGAGAGATGGTCGCAGGTGAATACAATGTGGCTCCATGTCATGAGGAAGATGTCTTAGGGAGTAGTCTATAACATAGCAAGCTACATTACAGAAACCATCATCGAAGAAGCACACACATGTGATAAGATCAGTTTTGGCACTATCTTACTTTCTTTAGTATTTATGGAAATTGGAGTGCTGATGGGCTAAAGAATAAGATTTGGGAATATCCCATGGAAAAAAATTCCCTGGCAAAAATATTTGACAAGTATTTATGTGAAGGGTCCATGAGTGGGCCATTTAAAAAAGGGTGGAGATGTGGTATGATCGACTCCATGCAGCATTTGAAGAGGAGTGGTGCATCCCTAAGGAGCTACCTATGGTAGTTGGCAAGGCAATATAGTTCGTGGTGTACCAACACTTCTGCATTTCACAGTTATCTATGAGGGATGGGACATAGAGCCCATGGTGTAAACTGCCATATTCCTTCATAGCATGCTACTACTAGGCATCCATCCACCATTTTACTGATCCATGATGCCTAAATTTTATTATAGACAAGGTAGATTGTGACTACCACACTCTGAGGAAGACATATGTATTTCCAGGCCGGACTGCCTATGTTGAGAGGCTCATTTCAGATGTTATAAGCATGAAGCCTGTAAAATTGGCAAATTGGGGACATTGGAGCAACACTTGTATACCTTTAGTGGAGAATAAAAATATGTGGAGAATGAGTTTACACTCCTAGGGCCACCTAAGGGAAAGCATACAATGGAGAACGTGCCAACCCCAAATCCCACATAAGCTATAGAGGTAGATGATGAGGAGGAAGATGAGGATAGTGGTGGCTTAGAACATAGAGGCCAAAGGCAACCCATAGATAGAATAGAGACTGAGCACGCAAGTACCCCACCTCAGGTACAAGAAGAAGAAGAGGACTTAGAAGTAGTCCAAGGAGAGCGTTATTTCAAGAGGGTGTTTAGAAGAACAAGGACACAAGGCACAAGAACTCCTCAGTCTGTTAGGAGGTCACCATGAATCTCTCCTCAAAAAGAGACAACTGAGAGGAAAAGGAGGAAGTTAAATCTGAATGTAGACATGGATAAGTTTGCAGAGAGTGCACACGGATCCACTGCATAACAACCGAAGAAGTGGAAGAACCTAGGGATGAAGATATAAAGGATAAAGAGGCAGGAGAATCGGAACATGATACCACTCAGAACATCAAAGATCCAGCTCCAAACCTTGGTGCTCATGTACCTAAGGGGCCAAGAACAAAGCACAAAAGTGGGGAATACAATGTTCCACATATGGGCTATGATAAGGACACATGTAAAATTGTTTGCGCCCGATTCTAGAATACAGTGGGCCTTAAGGAGTTGTATGGATGGGAGTTTATGGACCCAAACATGGCAACCACATGCACAAGGAAAAAATTGTCCTAGTCCATGCAAACTCACATGGACGAGCCTAATTTTGATGTATGTGAAGAGTCTGTGTATCAAGAAGAATGAAGAAGGTGCCACAGAACATGCACATAACTATAAATCCCACTCTCATGTCCGATGAGTAGGTAAGTAATGCCTTGGTAAAAGTATCTACAGAGGTGGCACAGAGGAACATAGATAAGGCTACCACTATTAGAGCACTACAAGAATAAAACAAGGCCAAAGATGCTAAAATAGTGTGTCTAAAAGGAGAGAAGGACCTAGAGAAAAATAAGAATGGGGTCCTCATCAAGCATGGCAGAGGAGATTGACAATCATGTCTGAAGGAAAGACTACACTTGGAGTCCAAGGTACCTAAAAGATTCCCTTCAACTATGCATTATGTGCGTACCTTAGTTGATTTGGTGCTTGAGGATGGACTATTCAGATGTCAGTGCCAAATGACCCTGAACAAGAAGCGGAAATAAAAAGGGCCTCAGTAGTTAGAAATATTTCATCTTATGAAGCCTTGCTCCAGACTTTGCAGGAAGAGCTGAAGAAAGTAGACTAGGCATTGAATATTTTTATAGCTCCGTATGTAGTCGAATCCAGATGATGGTAGAATACAATGAATTCCTAAAGGTGAAGAAGGATGAGACTTTGGAGCATGCAGAGAGATTAACACTAGTAAAAAAAAGTGTGAGGCCCTTGCAGTAGCCCAAGACCCACATAAAGAAATGCTAGATGAAATTGGAAATTTTATAGCGCAGAAGATGGATCTTTTGGAAGGAAGGGTGACTATAATGTCCAACATTGTTCTAGTATTAAAAAACGAGAAGGAAGCGATTGTGCAAAAGGAGTTAGATTCTATTACATCAGATATTACAACAAAGGCAGAAGACGCGCTAAGTGATTGGAAAACCTTAGAGGAAGAAATCAAATAAGAATATCCACAGTTAATTCTTCTAGTTGAAATAGAGGATGTTGCAGGGTGAAAATTCACTCTTTGTACAATAATTCTTTAATTTCCTTTCATTATAATTCTTTATTCTTTGAAGTATCAAAAGGTAACCATTTCCGAGGTGACAATGTAGTTTAGTGTGGGGTAATGTTGAGAAGATAAAGTATGACACTAAGAAGAAGGCACACAAAAGATTTACACGGGGTAACAAGACAGATTTGAAGGCGCAGAAGGATATGGAAGGAAGCGTAAGCGAAAGACATAATGAGTTTGGACTTAGCCATTTTCATGGTTATGGGCTATTTTTGGAGATAGTGTGCATGGCACACAACTAGATGGAAACTTGCATGGCACATAAATGCTATTTTTGGAAGAGCGTCTACTAAGCGCTTTACATGAGTTCAAGTTGATAATAAGATTACCACTACCAGTTAGCTAGAAGAGATCTATTATTAGCGCACTTGCATGTGTGTCTATTATTGTAAAGGCACATGGCTATTTTTAGCATGTGACCTATTTTGGGAATTATGTAAGTGGTGAAGGGAAAGTCCCCACCCTTATAAATATGTAGTAATCTACATAGGTTAAGAGAGTACTTGTGTATGAGCTATTGTAGATTTATGCTGCCAGAACTGATGCGTGCATGAACTTATGGTACTACTTATTGTAAGAAGATTTTGTGTTCATTTTGTTTTAATATAATGGATTCTATTGGATGAATAATGGTGTCAAACATGATTGTAACTAGTTATTGCATGGATAATTTCATTATTTTTACCATTTGATTCATGATTCTTTAAGATCTAGATCTAGGATATGCTCTGTGGAAATTTTATATTGTTTATGGATATGAATGCATTAACCCTTCATCATGTTCACATCCTACACAAACAACTCTAAGGAGGGGCCTGGTACCTTTACGCGCTTTGGGTGAGCGCTCAGTCTAGGCTGAGTGATGTGCCAACGTGCTTGGGTTATTCTTGGTAAATTCTAGGCTGCATCATACACCAAGTATATTATCAAATAAGATGTTCTCCTTTCATGATGCGGGAATCAACCACTTGTCCCCTCGCAACACTTGTTCCATGGGGCATAGTTTTGGAACTTTGAATTTCAATCCTCCTATGCATGATCTACCTAAAGAGACAAGACATAATTTTCTAAAATTATTTGGAGATGGAAAGTAGAATTTGGATGATCACCGGTTTCTTTCTTTATATCATGTGGAGTGCTTACAAATCGAACATGAAGACATATCATGACTCGCATGAATTTTCTAGAGAATGGTTCTATCGGTTAGCTCCTGGTACCATAACCAATTGGCCTAATATGTGAGATGCATTCCTTAAAAGATTCAAGCCAGCCAAAGATTCTAGTACATTGATAACTCAATTAACTCGAGTTGAAGAAGGAGCTACAAGAGCACATGTGGGATTTTATTGAAAATTTCCAAATATTACTATACAAAATTTTGGATTTTGATTCTCTTCGAATGATGAGAATCAAAAGGTATTCTTCATCAATGCTTTACTTCTGAAGTAAGCTATCAACTACGAAGAACGCGTCCTACTAAATTTTTAGCAGCTTAAAACATGGCGGTTGAAATTGAAGATGACCTCATCATGGCTAGAAAGATAAAGAGCAATACTTCTATAGCTAAAAATTCATCCTCTATACTACTTACGATTCACTATTGTAAAAGTTAGAAAATGAGATGTTGCATATGAAGAAACAAACGACTAAATGGCTCAGGGGCATCAACACCGCCCCTGCTCCAAATTTCAACAACAATAAATAGAACCACATTGTTGGTTCCCAAAGATTAACAATTAAATATGCTCCGAAACAACATGTAGATGAATGAAGAAGATGAGGAATTTTTCACCGATCATCTCAAAAACAATGATTTTGTAGGTCCTACTGGGGACTCCAACATTAATTACCTAAACTACAAATCTGAACATGACTATGAGGAGCTTCTTGAAGACGATCATGGTCATACATATACAATATTTACATAATCAAAAACTCACCAAATTGAGGCATTAGCTAATGAAAAATAAGGGGAAACCCTTTACCTTCTTCCTTGACTCCTATAGATAAGAATGCAATTTATTCATCGAAACCACTGAAAAAAACTCAAGTAATCGAATCTATACCTTCTTTTGACATTATTTATCATGCCAAGAAAACAAGGATTCAAATTTCTGAAAAGTGAATACCCGAGAACCTTTCCTGAGTAGCTAAATAGGCTAGTTAAATATGTGTTGTCACAAGGAAAATCTAATGCATCAAAGGGCCTTTTACCTAAGCCCAAAGATAATCCTCCCTAGAACACGTTGCAGTTGTTAAACCCTCATCATATTTTGAAAGAGTTGAACCGTTCTATGTTTCTCTATTGCTTAATGGTTTCAAGTTAAGCAACTGCATTTTAGATTCAAGTGATTTCATGCCATGCTAAAGTTTCGAGATTCTCTTGAGCTTACCTTGACAAATACCATAAAAAGGTGTTATTATATAGAGAAAAGTCCCTTTAATCGACAAATCAAAGATGGACAAGATGTTATGGAAAATTTTCCTGACAAAAGATTAAAGATGACAATCTTAGTTGCAGATATTCCTGTCTCCTACGGGATGTTGCTAAGCAGAAACTTCTACAAAGAGCTGGGAGGGGAAGTAAAGATGGATTGGTCATGTTCCCATATTCCTATCAAAGGAATAAGCCAGGAAGTTGGAGTCGGAAAAGAAGTCCAAGTACACTGTTACAAAATCTGAAGATCCTAGATCTCAAATTCTTTTTCAAGGGTCTAACCGTGATGTATACTTCTTAGAAATGGATAAAGATGTTAGAGCCTGAACTTCAACCAGAGCCAAAGTTAGTAGAAGAAGAGGAAAAAAATTGGATGCTGGAGTTTAAAGGTAGTTGTTCTTTTGGATTAGGATCCGATGTTCTATTAATATCTCCATATCATGAGATATTCCCATACTCCCACAAGATGATGTTTGAGAACACCAATCATACGGTGGAGTATGAAGCATTGCTACTAGGAATGGAGCAAGCTAAAAAGAAAGGAGTAAAAATCCTCAAAACCAAGGAGATTCTCGAACTTCTAGTAAAGCAAGTTCGAGGGAAAAATCAAGTTAAAGGAGATAAGATGAAGTATTACAGAGATAGAGTGCTTTCTTCCACACTCAATTTTATAACCTTCTTTATCGAATTCATTCCATCAAATTAGAATTCCAAGACAGAGACTTTTTGGTAGTCAAAACTACACTATTGAATCTAGATAGAGGACCATCCATATTCAGACAAGGAAAATATAAAGTGGAGATGGTCTACTACCTTAAATTACCTGATAATGTTGAATAATGGCATACTTTTAATGACAACAAATAAACATCTGCATGTATGGAGCAAGATAACTTTAGTAGGTTGTATGTTGAAGATAGTAAATCACCACCATGACAGACAACCACAGATGAAACTGATCTAGCTTATGATGAGAGTAGTGGAGTAATCCAACTAAAAGGTAACAAAACCCCTAAGGGTTTAGTTCAATTAGTTGGTACTTTTAACAAACATGATCAATACCTAAAGAAGAACAAAGAATATGGTGATACTTCTTAATAAATGCAACCGGTAAATATGAGTATGAAGGAAGTTGATGAAGACTTACTCACCACAAATAGAAGAAAGGATGAACCACCACAAGATGAAGTTGATGAATAATTTCCCAAGACATTTGAAAACAAGGTGAGAGAAATAAAGTTCAAGATTAGAGACTAGGTACTCTAGTGGGACAAAAGCAAGAACCGAAGGGTATGTATGGAAAATCATATTCACTCTGGAAAGGGCCCTTCATGATCAAAAGAATTGTTGGAATGGGTATCTTCATCCTTTCCTAACCAGATGGAATTGAGTTACCACTGCCTTTCAATGGGCAGCATCTGAGGCTATTCAGAAACTAAGATATATGGTAAAACTTGTTTGTATATAAATAAAAAAAATTGGTTTTCTTTTATTTTATTTTTTTGGCTTTCGAATCCGAACCCAATAAACAAGACATGAAACCAAAGAGGTAAATATGTCCACAAACAGAGCCAATGGGTGTCCTCGATATTTCACCCTAAAATCTGGGACTACCCCTTTTAAAAAAATTCATTCTTTTCAAAGTAATGGGTCATTTTGTGTTTATTTTTCTTGTAGTTTTTGCATTTCTCTAGGGTATCCGTAGAGAGTCATAAACGATGTGTCCTAACAGCTTTTCCTTGAGACACAAATATGATAGATTTCTTGGGAGTCAAGGAGATCCCATGCTTATGACACTGGATGAAGACTTCTTCCAAATCTGAAATGTGATTACCCCTTGCTTTAGAAAATACTGTTAGATCATCTAGGTAAACCACTATGATTTTATCTTTGAGATGAGAAAATTCCAAATCCATAGCCCTCTGAAATGTGGCTCCAACATTAATTAACCCAAAAGGCATTTTCTGGTAAGCAAACGTTCCCCAAGGTGTGATGAATGTTGTTTTATATTGATCTTCTTCAGCTACCTTGACCTAATTATAGCCTGAGAAACCATCAAGCATTGACAACATCTCAGATCTGGTGACAACCTGTAGAGTGTGATCCATAATAGGAATGGGGTAATTATCTTTCAATGAGGCCTAATTGAGATTGTGAAAATCAACACACAATCTAATCTCACCACTTTTCTTCCTCATGGGAACTATGTTGGCCAACCAATCAGAATGATGTATAGGGTAAATTATCTTTGCATCTAATAACTTCTAAATTTACACAAAGATGGTATCTGAAATTGTTGGATTATGTTTCGCAACTTCTTCTTGAAGGGATTTTGTTCTTGCTTCAAAGGGATATAATGTTGTACTTCAATAGGTTGATATGTCTTCAAATCCTGATAAGACCAAGAAAATACTTACCCAAGTTTACCAACTTGGGTTCATCATCAACTCCCAAATTCAATGACTGCACATCAGAAGAAGAACTTTCTCCACACTCTTTATTCTTTTTAGCATTTGATCATGTTTATCAAACATCTCTTCAAGAGACACTAGGCCTTTAGGAATTTTTTTTCCCTTAAGCTGAATGATATCCTGACCACCTTTAATCTTTGAATCTGCTTCACCCACTGTGGTCTGTCTTGGAAGTGAATTACTTCCTTCGTAGTATATTTCTTCAAAATTATCTTATTGCTGGAGGAAAGCAACAATCTACTTATCATCATTGAATACATGCCACTACTGAACATTATGAGGCACCTTTGGATGAAAAACCATTTCCACTTTATAATCACCTTGTTTGAAGACTGCAGGTGGATGATCTGGATTCAATAGAGATGTAATAAATACCAATGAATCAGCCCCGAGTTTTGATCCCTAGGGATATAAGAGACTGAGAAAGCCACAAAATCCATAGTAGTTGAATAGACCTGGTCTCTATAATGCCTTAGTTTATCTTTCTTTACATGGTAGAGACCATGTATCTACTTGAAAATTAGTTCAACATCCCCTCTTGCGTGCAACAACTTAATTCCCATTGTTATGGCTTGTTCCATTCCTAACAATAGTGCTTCATATTCCACTGTATTGTTAGTATTTTCAAACATTAATTTAAAGGAATGTGCATGCACCTTTCCTTCAGGATAAATAAGCACAACACCTACACTAAATCCAAGCGAACAACAACTACCATCAAACTCTAGAGTCCAAACTTTGTTTTCCAATTGATGTGGCTCCTAAATTATGGGTTGGGCTTCTTCCTTGTCCAACTCTAAGTAGTAGACTCCATGATCAAATTCTTGGAAAAGGATATGAGATCTAGGGTCTTCATACTTTGAGACTGTATACTTGGACTTCTTATCAGGTTCTAGCTTTTGATTAACCCCTTTAATTGGGATATGTGTGCAAGACCAATCCATCTTAACCTCACCTCCTAATTCCTTACAGAATTTTTTTCTTAATAACATGCCATAAGACACTGGAATATCTACCACCAATATTGTCATCTTCAATCTTTTATCTAGAAAGGTAGCAAGTACTGCTTGCACATCTTTAATTTGTCCAATGAGAGGTACTTGTCTTTCCATTGAGTAACATCTTCCAATGGTCTTCGTCAGTGTAAGACCTAGAGCATCTGTGACCTTGGCTGGTATAACATTGTCGAAGCTCCAGAATCTAAGATGCAATTACTCAATTTATAACCATTGATAAGTAATGAAACATAAAATGGTTCAATCCTTTCATACATTGTAGGAGAAGAAGTTGCAACATTATTCAAAGGAGGAGTATTTTTGGATTAGATAAGATTCCTGTGAAGCATTATTCAGTGAATTATTTGGACCATTACTCTATACATATTTCACCAACTTGTTCAACTGATTGGGAAAATCCCTTAAGTACTCAGCTTCTGACATCTGAATCTTGGTTTTCTTTATATGGTCAATAATATTGAAAGAAGGAATAACAATACCTTGACTTACTTAATCTACTTGTCCATTCATCTTTCACTTCGATTAGAGGTACTTGCATGCTTGTCTCTTGGAGCTAAAGAAGAAGGGAGTGGGTTGCCTCTTTTCAAAATAGTAACATCTGGTCTAGGATCTTCTCTTTCTCTCCTTTTTCCACTTGAGGAAGCTTCAACATTTTGATGTGTTTGAGACCTTGTGAACACCACAAATGTATGACCATCACTATCTTCAAAATATTCGTAATAGCCTTCATCAAATTCATAGTCTAGGTAGCCAATGTTGGAGTCGCCAATGGGATCAACAAAGTCTTCTTCGTCAAGTGATTCATTTTCACCAACAACATGATCTTCTTCATTCGTTTCCAAGTTGTTCCTTGGAGAAAATTCAATTTCCAACCTTTGTGGTGCAATAGTAAGTCTGTTTCGATTCTAATTTTGACCATTAAAAGTCCGAGCAAGAGCTGTTCTTGAAGGGGTTGTATTTCCTCCTTGAGCCATTTGATTCTTAATTTGCAACATGTCATTGGCTAATTTCTGTAGCAGAGGGTTAGTAGTACTTTTGAAGAAGTTCCATCAGCTTTATGGGCTGATTGCTTGATCTTTCCAGCCATAATCAAGTCATCTTCAACCTCAATTGCAACATTTTTGCTACTAATATATTCTGAGTCTTTCCTTTCAGCTGATATCCAACTTTAGGTAACAAAGTGTTTATAAAAAACGTCTTTTGATTTTTGTCACTAAGTGCAACAAAAGTAGGGATTTTATATAAAATCCTTTGGAACTTAGCAATAAAGTCCCTCATGTTCTCGTGTGGTTCTTTTTTCAACTGCATCAGCTGGGTGATTAGTGTAATTACATCTTCTACAGGTTTGAACCTCTTCATAAATTTCTATTGCATGGATGTCTAGTTTGTTATAGTCCTAGGAGCTAATCGATAGAACCATTCTCCGGCCAAGTCGTGTAGAGTCTCAATGAAAATTCTGACCAAAACATCCTCATGCTCCACTGCAAGTACTCCACAAGATATGAAGAATGTCACCAAGTGATCATCCAGATTTTGCTTTCCATCCCCAAATAATTTTGGGAAATTATTTCTCAATCCTTTAGGAAACTCATGCATGGGAGGAGTCAGATTCAGAGGCCCAAAAGTTTCTCCCCATGGAATAGGTGCTAAAGGAGCAAGTGGCTGATTTTAATTTTGCATGATGAATGGAGCATGTCTTCTCCGAGAGTAGACTTGATAGATAATTCTAGCTACTAGATTATGCTGAAGACGATCCGGATTTGGAGGAGTTTGCACTCTTCTTCTTGGTGAAAGATTGGATCTATGGCTCCTGACTTGAGGAGGATGATTAAAATTAAACTACTCCTGCAATCTATAAAAATGGTCAGTCCTTCCTTGAGCCTTATTGGATCGGGTAAATGGATGTTTAGCCATGTTGATATTTCAATGTGGATGGGAACTAACAAGGTAAGATTTGGTCTGCTAAATGGTTGTTGTCCCTAATGTAGTCACCAAAAAATGTTGGCTAGATTTATGCATAGCTAAAAACCTAGGTAGTCATGAGATAAATCTCCTTCATTTATCGGTAACGCTCCGTGTAAGATGTTTATCAATCTAGTAAGTATGAATCCTAATAACTATTTTCAAGGGGTTTTACTTTAATTACAAAGCTCATGAACCATAGCTTAGGAATTCTGCAGCAAGTAAGCAACTATTTATGAAGTATTTACAGAAAGGGGAAATAATGAAATTTGGGAAAGAAGAAAGGAAGATATGTAATCTAACCAATAGTTTATAGAGTTGGTCTCATGCACATAGATTAAATAAACAAGTAGATATCACAATGTAAGAAATAAAGGAAAGGAAAAGCTTCTCATCTAAATTTGAGATAACACAAAGTGTTTCTAAAGATCCACACAAAATTAATAAGCAAATGCACCGTGGAAGCAAAGTTCTTCGAAATATGCCTTTATTCAATTCCTCAAAGTTTAACAAAAATGACATCAAGGGCTACAACAAAAATTCTAGAACCCAATAATGTTGATTAACAAATTCTCCTCCCTAACCCGTAGGCTCTTCCTCTATTTATAATGTATAGAGGGTAACTACAAATAGGAAAACAATAACTGAACTCACACATGCGGAAACTAAAAAGGAAACAACTGGCAATCTTTCCCTTGGAATTCCTTTTACGTGACATACATCTGAAGACTAAATCAAAGTTGTGCATGTTTGCCACCTATTCTTAATTAAAGGACCTTTTCAAATAACTTAAAGTAATGGCTTTCAACCAATTACTTTAGTTTTACAATTTTGTCCGAGAAAATAAGAAAGAAGAGAGGAAAGAGAAGGAGAAAGAAAATATGCCAGTTGCTACACTTCATGATTCCCTTTGTTTTGATATTGAATGTACCTATCAAACATGTGATTCAATATCTTCCCATCCACTTCAACAATAACTTCTTTCTCAGTCTTGAACCACAACAATCCCCTAGATAAAGTATCAATGATCACCTTCACTTTCTCCAAACTAGGCCCAAATTCTTTGATATTTGCATGAAGTCTCACTAGTTTTCTAATTGAATCCAACATGAAAGGCATGATGGCTTCATCAATATTCTTCTGGACAACTAGAAGAAATTCCTCAAGAGAAGCAAGCAACTTATTTGGAATGCATCTCGTATAGTAACAAATACCACCAACTTCCTCTTCGTAGTGAAAGAAACTATGTTCTCTGGCACTTCTCTCATCTTGTCTTCCAACAATTGCATTATTTTTAGCATAAGCTTGAGAATCTCCATGCGGAAAGAAACTGTTATCTCCAACTGCCTGCCCTTTTCTATCAATCCATCAGGTACAATATGCTCTATAATTAATACATTCTTTGAAATTGCATTTATCTCATCCAAGGTATCCAGGTGTCTCTCATCAACTATATTATCATTTTCTATACCTTTCATTAGTTTCTTCAATTAAGATAATGCCCTGTGCATATCCTCCAAGCTAGCTGGTACTTCCTCAAACTTCTCTAAAGCTTGGTGGATGATTTTCTCTTTCCATTTAGCAATAGCTTTAACTTGATTTCCTGCATCTTCAATCTCTTCAATCAAATGGCTACTCACCTACTCTTGTACTAATACTAGCTGAGAGGAAGGTCTGGAAACCTTAGTGATGATATCACATAATTAAGAGATAAACATCTAAATTTTGGCTTTCTCTTCCTTCTCCTTGTCAAGCTTGAGGAATAAAGTGTCTATCAGTGTCTGTGTATCCTACTTTAATCCTTCCGTGGTGATTTTACCCAATGACACTTTGGTTACCGATATGTCTGTAGCGATTAGCTCTCCCTTCTACTTCCCTTCCGATGGAACTAATAACTTAACAAACTTCTGCCTTGATTCTTCAATAACCAACCTTGAAGTTACTTTAGCAACTTTAGGTTGTCTATATTTTCCTCCTAAACTCATGAGCAGCTGTAAATTATGTTCTTCCAATTTTATCTCTTCTCTAGCTTTTAGGACTATTTGTAAAGCCAACCAAGATGAAAAATTAATATTCAGGAATGAGAAGCCTCTGTATGTACCACCATCTCATGCTCAAGCTCTGCTGCATCTGAATTCACCACCGTATTATGGCTTCCTTCTCCTATGTCATCCAAGGATAATGCCCTCTCAAACTCCGCCATTTGTGCTTTCAACTTTTCCGTAGGGAGAGGTAAAGAACTAAGTGGCTGAGAAATAAATAAAAATGATGTTGGATTCAATGGTGGGATGACTATGTCTTCCTGAGGCATTGGAACTACTGAAGTGTTGTGAGTTGACGCAGGAGAAGCTTCTTCTAAAAGGAGAACTGATTTAATGGATGTAGAATTTCCTTTTTCCAATGCTTGAGACTTTTTTTGTACCTTGAGATTATTCGATCTTCTTCTTCTCTCAACCTCATGCTTTATTTTTGGAATCCCTTGTACTGAAATTCACTATGATCTAGTTCATCAAAGCCTCGTCCAAACAATATCCTTTCATTAACAACCAATTTGAGGTTTTAACCAGGACTACGGAAGACCTCTCCTCAATCGTATAACCACCACCCACACTGGCTTGAAGAGAAGCTCTATCTCCTCCCATTTGATGATATGTGTCAAGTACCACATGCCCATCGTCTGAAAGATTTGTAGGTATCCTTGCCAAACCAAAGTCAGAAACCTGTTGAGCTGATAATCTGCTGAAATCTCTCTTTCTGACTTCGTATTCGCTCCGCACTTTGTCTAGAAATCCTCTAATGAAGGAACATGAGAGTATTATTATGAGAATGTCTTCTTCATTATCCCATATGGATCAAAGTTCATTTGAGCTAGGAATAACTTGTGCTCATAGCAAGAAAAAAATTCGCTTCAACTTCTTTGGCTTTGTGGATTCTCTGACAACTATAATGGCCCACTGTGACTGGGAGACTAACTCTAGATCTATGTAATTTTGATTATAAGTATTGAAAATCTACGATATGCCTACATAACTACTTGATAATCTACTTATCATTTGGGTACTTCGGTAACTTGAATGGTTCTCTTGAGAAACCACTAACCCTGAGATATGTGAAGTCACCATCTTTGGATGAAGATATATCCATGCTAGGAGACAACATCCCAAGCTTCCTTGCTCACTTTGTTGACCCTCAGATCACCATTTAGCTTGCAAATGAATCCATAGAAGAAGCCATCATTCACTACTTTGTAATCCTTATAGCATTCGGGAACCATCAATGTGGGAAGCATTCATAAATAAGATCCTTTGAAAGTGTTCCATGTCTATCCAATTTGGAGAATATCCCCTGTGAGGCTGTGACATACACAAGGTATGAAGTCATTTTTAAATTGAATGTATACCTCAAAATTATGAACTACTCATTAATGTTATTACGATGATATTTTCCTATTTAATTATTGAATCATCTCTGTTGATTTCGATTGCTCTAAAAAGATGTACATCCATAAGCGGAAGTTATTGGCATTAGCTTCCCATCTATCCTATAAAGCAACAAGGTGATATCATCAACTTCTTGCACAAGATTTCACCACGTGTTGAGAAGACATAATGTTTCTCTAAGGTGAAGACACACAAAGTATGCACGTGCGGGAACAAGGTGCATTTGAAGGCGCAGGAAGATAGGAAAGGAAATGCACGCCAGAACACTTTGGATCAGGACTTAGCCATTTTTGTGGATAAGGAATATTTTTGGAGATAACCTGTGGAGCATACATAGAGATGAATACTTGCACTACATGTAATGATATTTTGGGAACAAGTGATCAGATAAGCGCCATGCATAGTTTAAGCTAATAATAGGATTTCTACTTGGAGTTAACTATAGGACATCTATTGTTAGAGCACTTGCATGTTGTGCATACTATTGTAAAGACATATGGCTATTATCAACATGTGACCTATTTTGAGAAGTGCATGGGTGGTGAAGGGAAAGTCCCCGCCCCTATAAATATGTATTCACTTGCATATTTTAGTAGGTGATGAATTATTGTAGAGTTGTGCTACTAGTTTTGACATGCACATAACTCATGGAGATCTCGATATAGTGTAAGAAGCTTCTATGTTCTATAGTATTTAATGAAATGGAGTATATTGGTTAGATAATGGAATTAAAAATAACTTAATTTGGCTCTTGTATGGTTAATCCTATCATAGTTATTATTTAGTTTGTCTTCCATACAATCTAAGATCTAGATCTAGTTTATGCATTGTGGGTTGTTTACTACTAATTATGAATCGAATATGTTTAAACATCATCATGCTAACATTTTGTACAAGAAAATATAAAGAGGGACTTGGTGCCTTTGCACACTTCGGGTGAGCACTCAACTTAGGCTAAGTGATGTGCTAGCGCACTGGGTTATTCACAGTAGATTTTAGGCTGCATCATTGGTTATGTTGTCGGGACCTCTTTTTCAGCTATTTTTAGGATGTTTCATGATGAATACGTACCGGTTGACCTTATCAAGTGTTGAGGAGTGGATAGTAGATTTGGAAGAATAATACGCTTGGAGATTCAACACTGGATCTGATTTTGATGCGCATATGTGGGTGGATTAGAACTTGTATGATTGTTTATATGAGAGTTTCTTTGTTATCTTTCCGATAGAGTTGTATGAGTGGTGGTTTCTTATGTGTCTAAAAGGAATTAGAGGTTTCACACACTTTTCTAGATGTAGGAATAATTTTAGGCCCTCTATGATGTTGATCTGATTTGGACGCGCGTTGTGGACACTTGGTTTCATCATGTTCGAATAGCTATATTTTGGAGTACTCAATTTCCACTTATTCTTTCCCAGAGGTAGATGAGTTCCAGTTTTTACGATATCCCAGGGGAACCTATCTTTAAGGCATTCCATTGGTGATCAAAATATTGATGGTAACCCTAAATTTGGAAGAGAAGCCGATGGGTAGTTAGACCCCACCACGCATGGGAAGGAACATGTTTGGTGAAGGATGACGGACCTAGTGGTAGAGAGGAAAAGAGAAGAAATGTGGCTTAAGTACAATGAGGTGTATGAGAGGGAGTTAGGGAAACAACACAAGATTACAAAATAGATGGCATTGAGGAGAGAGATGGATCATGAAGGATTTAGAGATCATGCAAATGGCATGGAGCCAAAGCATTTGGAACTCCCCCATCTGATAAAACATGATAGGGAACCCTCATTGGCCTCTTATGATAACACGCCAGTAGATATGACATGGGCCACGGGCGCGCATCGAATCTACCTAGAAACCTAGCCCTTGCGTTTGGTTTTCTAGTTTCTAGTACAACCAGTAGTCAACAAGATAGTTTGGGTAGTAGAATAACAAGAGTGAATCAAATAACAAGTACATATATGGCTGGGAAGATGTCTTCCTTATTATTTATAGGTACCTTTTTAGGCATGTTGTCACACGAGAACTTAGGTGTGCATAATTTTGGACTCACCTCTATGAGTAGTAGCACCTCGCAAACTGTAGGAGTTTGGTTTAGTACCAATTTTGGGACACAAGGCAGTACATCCTTTGGTTCACTTCCTACTATAGGTGGAGAATCATGGGCCATAGGTGGCTCTGGTTCCAGTGGATCCGGTGGGTATGCAGGTAGAGGTAACACAAGAGGTTTTGGATCCAGTGGGCATGGTCCTCACCAACCACATAATATTTATATGGAGATGTCACTTCTTCTTCCAGAGTATAGGGGAATAGAAGATGTTGTGAGAAATTTGGTACATGAAATTTGGTACGTTGCAAGGATGCCCAAATAGTTGGTACATGAAATTTGAACTTGATCGGACTTGCGTATATTATACAACATTACGTGATGCTTTCCTTAATTAATTTAATATCTCTAAGTTTGAGTAGAAGAGTATAAGCACACTCAAGGATATTAAGCAAGGAAATATTGAAGGTGTTTGGGAACATGATTCTGTTTAAAAACTCTTTTGTCCAAAATTTCCTATGATATCTATGCAAGACAACATGCATAGTGGTTCGTTGGAGGCTTGATCACACCTTTTAGGAGGGCACTGTCACATAAGACATATACGAATCCGTGCGAAGTGCTTGAAGCAGTGTTGCACACTGAGGTAATTGAAAGTAGAGAAATTAGAGTGAGCCCATTCATGGAAGCTCATATTTCAGCTATGATAAAGCGATTGGAGAAACTATCGGCCCGATTCAAGGCATGAGAAACACACTGGGATTTGGTGTACAAATTGTGATGTTCAAGGGCACACTAAGGATAGTTTTCCTCGCAGTCAAGGTGCATTCATTTCTATTAGACCGTGAGATATATCATTTAGATCATGATGTAAGCTATTGCCCATTGTTGCAATGTGTGAATAGGAAGAACATATCTTGCTATTGTAAGATTTTCAGGTCCATGAATCACAATACCAAAGATTCGGGTTGATTCATCATATCAATGATGTCATTGATATTGGCGTATGATAGAAAAGAGTATCGATAACCTGTAAAGGTAAAAGTGAGCACCATGATTGTGATCACACTCAAGGGTGCTACGATCAAAATGAAGGGTGCTTTGAAGGAGGTCGTGGTAGAGGTCGGGGATACTGTGTGGTGGATTTAGGGGTCAAGGCCATGGTGGTGAGAACGAGGAGGGTTTCCTCATGGAACATATTATATGTGTAGATATCTTGACCACTATAGGTGCAAATGCACTCATAATATTACTTGTTCTTTTTGTGGGAAGAATCATAACTATGAGTGCCCAGAATTATATGAGCATCTTAGTAAGAAACATAAATAGGAGAACAAGGGCACAGAGATGGTTAGAATACAATGCGCGTCATGGAAAACCAATGGATGCCAAAGTTGGCACCAAAACCTGAGGTAGTACCTGTGAAAATTACTACATGCACTTTGAAGCTACATGTGCTAGAGAAGTGTTGTAAAAAAATCCTACCATTACGGGGAAGAGGTCTTACATGAAAGATACCTAGATCCACACATCGAAGGAGGTTTATCAGAAACTATGGAGGTGCTCGAAATATTTAGAGTGAGATATAATGTTTAAAGGAACCTTCATGGAAGTTAGAAAAAATAAGGAAAAAAATATGGTTCAATCGGATGTTGATGATTTGAAATAGGTATGCAAGATGTTGTGCCAGGAGAATATTATTCCATTACTAGGGAATTGGTTAAAGGGAAACACTCCACACGCAGGTATTGAGAATGGATGGAAGATCCTACATGCTAATCTCCCCCCTCATAGCTTGGATTATGACAAGGAGATCACTCTAAATGTTGTTGTGGATGGGTGGATTTTGAGCAATATATTGATTGACACATGCATGGAAGTTAATGTGCTTACTTTATATGCATGGGTACAGATGGGAAGACCTCCATTACAACCATCCTCTAATGTACTGTTTATGGAAAATCAAACTAAGGCCACTCCAATAGGAGTTTTAAAGGATGCATCCATTACTATATAAGGGGCCAAGTTCACTAAGGACTTTGAGGTTTTAGCACTTGCAAAAGTAGACAATGATAAGGCCAAAATATGTCTCATTAATGCGTAATAAATGATCTTATTTTACTCTCCTTTTTATCAAGTTTGACTGCATTTTGTGACTTTTGTTTGATCTAATATAAGTTAGGATGTAATTGTCCATCTTTTGTTGAATTTAGTTATAACGTTTAAAAACTATGTAATTCCTAACAAAGTGTGTGGAAATTCAGTTTTTGTAATAAAACAGGTCATAATCAGTCAGAAGAATGAAGTATGAAGTGATCAACATGTTTTTGGGAGCATTGGCTTCAATACGGCTTAGTTCGGAACTTCCAGACTTAGTTTTGGAACTCCATCACATAATTTATGAGCTCTATTACTTAGTTCTGGAATTTTCGGACTTAGTTCCGAACTCCAACACTTAGTTCTGGAACTCCTACGTTTAGCTCTAGAACTTTCACGGTTAGATCTAGAACATTCCCTTTAGTTCCAGAACTTCTCCAAAGTTTTGGAACCAATGGGAATCTATTTATTTTGATGACATCCAATGATAAAGCAATCAATGATCCTTTCAATCAAGAGCAGATCAGGATATTTCCGATTCTTCATACTCGAAGATCCAGGGATAACTTATCAGATAACTATACATCCAGCAAGGTTCCAAATTCAACATCTATTTTGGGCACTATTTGGTTCCATCTGAATTGGTAGAACAACTATGGCCGTAAATGCATCTTTGAATGAAATATATATATATAGAGAGAGAGAGAAAGACTTGTAGATAGATTTAGGATATAAGATATACACACAGATACATAGATATAGAGATATAGAAAGATACAATACATTTTTGTAAGACAAAACATTTCAGCAATAAAATAGCCACTTCGTTTTGAGAGAATATTACTTTGTCAAATCCTAATTCAAGGTGGAGCAAGGGCCCACTCCTCCAAGAACCAGATCCTCATTTTATTGGTATTTATATTTCTAAAGAAAATAGTGTAGATCTGTTAATTATGTAAATGCTTTTGATTCTTTAAGTTGAACTCTATTGTATACTTGTCCTTGTAGGTGTTATAGATTAGATTTTTATTTCCTTGCAAGCTTTTCACAACATTTTCAACCGTGTGTTTATTTCCAAAGTGTGTTTACTTCTGCATCGTGTGTTTATTTCTAGCAATCTATTTACTTTTGTATGTGTGTTTATTTCTAGCAATTTATTCTAGCAATGAGTGTTTATTTCAAAAATTTCTTACATCATATAGATAATAAGGCTTTGGCCATGGAATCCTAAAGACACTACAAAAAACCCCCAGAAAATAAAATAACAAATACCTACAGTCAATTACTAGATCACTAGGATTTTCTTGTTGCATATAGCTTCGGACACACCCCTGGTTTGAATATGACATCAACAAAGAGTTGATTAAATGAAGGGAATAACGACACCCATCATTTTGGCACCATTGTTAGGGACCCACTAGATAGAATTGTCTAATTAGGTGTCAACAAGAGTAACAATCATACATCTAGTAATTGAAGAATCTAGTAAGGGTATATTTCTCCCAAAAATATCTAAACAAGAATCATCAGGATCCTCTCATTCAATTAAGGAAGTTGACCAATAATTAGAAGCACCATTGTCTCATGTTAGACAAGAAGTAGAAATGCCACCTTTGGAATTCTTGGATTAGTCACCAGAAGGAAGTGAAACTTTTAGAAAAAAAGGTTATCTCCCAATACCTGTTTAGAGAAAGTTTTGATTCTCAGTTGAGTAGTCAACCTCCTACTCCTGACTTCTCACCCTCCCCAAAGCAGGTCACATACCACATTGATTGGGAGGAAAGTCTAGAAATACTTTGAGAAATGGCATGAGAAGCTGAAAGATAACCTGATAGGACCTTTACTTATCTAATTCAGTTGGATGATGATGATACACCTATGAATAATATTTCACCTACACATTTACCCACATTTAGAGGAATCTCATCTAAATATCCTGACCAATTTATGTTTGAATTTAAATTACTTTGTCATACCTATGATTACAAAACAGATAATCAAAAGCTCAAGTTGTTTCCATCTACCCCGAAGGATGCAACAATGAGGTGGTTTATGGGATTAACATCTAATTCTATTACCACTTGGGCACAAATAGAAATTTCCTTCCTATACAAGTATCAAGACTACTATATAGAGGGGGAACAAGAAGGAAGAATTTTTCAAAATTAGGCAGGAGGAGGATGAGAATATGGAAGATTATTTAGATAGATTCCTCTTTGTAAGTAAAAGATGTGGATTTGTACTACAAGAAGAGTTAAGCAAAACCATTTTTCTTAAAGGTCTGGATGATGAATCTAGGGAAGCCCTTAATTTAATGGGAGGTGGAAACATTGATCAATTAAGAATGAATGATATTAAAGACATTTGTAGAAGCTATTCAAGAACAAGGGGTGGACCTAGGAAAGGAAAAATAGTGAAAAGTTTGAATCCAGATATGAACAAACTGATGGATGAACTGGAAAACTTAAAAAAAAAAACATTTTAGTTCAATTAACCTCCACCATGGATGAATTATAAGCTAAAGCAAATGCTAAAACTAAACCATTAGCTATGTATTATCCTAGATGTAGGAAGAAGCATGCAATAAGAGATTATCCTCTAAATAAAACATAAATGTGTCTTATCTGTGAATCTAGGGACCATGAGAGTAATGTTTTTATCTTCTTCCATTTATTAAAAATCGGCTTAAACAAACTAAAACTCCATCCACAACTAAAGAATGTCTAGAGACAACCTAGCAGGGGGTAGTTCATGCCAGTCAGTTCTAAGCCCTAGATGATGCCATGGGCAGCTTAGGCATTATGAAAAAGTTAGGGACAACCACCTTGGGTCCCTCAACCAACATGGAATCCTCAAGATTGGTCAGGACAATCTTGGTATGCCCAAGGACACCAAAAACCATGGTCTGGTCAAGGTAACCGAATGCTTGGTCACAAACTAGGTGGAGCCCTAATAATTATGCTCAAGGAAGGACATATCCCAATCAGAATCAACAAGCCATAATGGGTTCCCAACACAAAATTCAAAAATCAAAAATGTGGTTCAAACACAAATACCAACACAACCAGTTGCTAATCCCATAAACAAACAAACAACTTCGTATATGGGGTAGAACAAGAAAAACCAATTGATCTAAATGCCATGGATTGTAAGGATATTCAAACCATATTTGGAAAAATAATTAGCAGTCCACATGTTATAATTACTGAAATGACATAAGAAACTGAAACCCCTAGTGCGGTTGTTCCCAAGAAATATGAAAAAGAAAAAGATAAGGAGCCAGATAGCAACTCTACTGAAACTCCATTTCTAGAGAGATTTAAAGAAGTTATAGGGACCAAGGAATCTGAGTTGGTGTAGGAGTTGAGGAAATTAAATATTGAAATACCATTGTTGTAAGCAATCAAGGACATTCGGAGTTAAACAAGTTAATCAAAATGCTATGTTTAAAAATACCTAGAAGGAAGAAGCAATACCCAGGACTATTAAGGTAGATGGGAAACTTGCTGATTTATTAGCAGGAAAAATCTTACTTCCCAAATATGGAGATCCTGGTAGCCTTGTTATTTATGTCTCTATAGGGAATAAAGATATACATAATGTTTTGGTTGATTTGGGAGCAGCTATAAATGTGATGACAATGGACACTTTGAAAACATTACCATTAACAAGTATATAACCTACTAACACCATATTGCAAATGGCAGACCAGTCTATAGAAAAACCAGGAGTTATTGAAGATGTGGTAGTTATGGTGGAGTCATGGGAATATCCAGTGGACTTCCTTATATTGCGTAGCCAAAAGGTAAAACACTTGGTTATCCCATTATTTTGGGCAAACCATGGTTAGTTATAGTTGTTTCCTTAATTAATTATAGATCAGGTGATATGACTATCTCAAATGGTAAGAATTATAAGAAAAATTCCTTATCTCCCTTTGTACAACCTTTTCTCGATAATCAAGAACAATTATGGGCTGATGATCCTGACACTAATAAACAAAATTTGTCATCTTTGGATATCATAACATTGCAGGATCACGTACGGGAGATGGAAGATATAATTAATCAACCGTTGAATGAACACCAATTGTCCTTGGAACAATCTGGGATAGTTCTGGAACCTACGAACTTAGTTTCGAAACCTACGAACTTAGTTTCAGAACCATCAGATTTAGTTTTGGAACATTCACACTTGTCTACGGAACCACAACAACAATAATCCCATGCAAATGTAAATAATTTCACTCCGGAGGAATGATATTTCTCTTGGGGAGGAGCAGAAATAGCTACGGGATCAATAAATTTAGTTTGAAAGATATCAGGAAATGGTGAGGAATTTCTGGAAAATAGCAATGACGAGGAGTTTGACCAACAACAAGATAAGTATCATAACTCTTCCTATTGTCCTTTGTCTAGTATTATTTCTCAAGGGAATTTTGGAGATATTGTTGCATATCATATGTTATTACCACATCCATGTCCACTAAACACCTTAATGGAACCCTTTCAACAAATCAGTTCATCACACATTGGAACCAAACATGTTGAGATTCAACCGGGTAAAATTTTGAACATTAATAGTTGGTTGAAGAATGATGAAGAAGCTAAATTGTTTGATGTTCTGAAAGATCATACTAGATATTTTTCTTGGGACTATAAAGAAATGAAAGGAATCCATCCAAGAATTTACACCCATCACATTTATACTGAAAACATTAAACCAGTTAGGAAACCTCAAAGAAGGATTAATCCAGTCTTAAGAGACATAGTCAAGCAATAAATTGAAAAACTATTACAAGTAGGTTTTATCTACCCTATCTCAGATAGTCAGTGGGTGTCTCCTCTTGTAATTGTGCCTAAAAATAACAAAAAATGGAGAATTTATGTTGATTACAGGGAGATGAACAAAGCCACCCTGAGAGATTAGTTTCCCTTACCATTCATAGATCAAGTTTTGGACAACCTTGAAGGTAAATAATAATTTTCCTTCCTAGATGGATTTAGTGGATATAGTCAAATTAGATTTGTTCTTTGAGGATTAGGAAAAAACTACCTTTACTTGTCCATGGGGTACCTTTGCCTATAGGGTATTTCCATTTGGACTATGTAATGCTCCATCAACCTTCCAAAGAGAGGTATTAGCAATTTTTACAAACCTAATGAATGATTATGTAGATGTATACGTGGATTACTTTACTGTGCATAAAGACACATTTGATGATGCTTTGAAAAATTTGGACAAAGTACTAACAAGATGTGAGGAACACCATTTGTCTCTTAGTCATGAGAAATGTTTAATGATGGTTGATGAGGGGATTGTATTAGGACACCACATTTCAAAAAGAGGAATTCAGGTTGACCAAGACAAAATCAAGATTATTTCAAACTTACCTATTCCTCAAACCCCCATAGATATCAAGTCATTTTTAGGGCATGTTGGATACTATAGGTGTTTTATCAAGGATTTTAGTAAAATTGTTCCCCCATGTTTAGTTTACTTACCAAGGATTGTGAATTTTGTTGGGATGAAAAGTGTCAACATGCTTTTGAGGAAATTAAAGAAAAATTAATCATTGCCCCAATATTAAGAGGACCTAATTGGGAGAAACCTTTTCACATCCAAACAGATGCCTCAAATAACTCAATTGGTGCAGTTTTGGGACAAAAAGATGAAGAAGGGAAAATGTATGCTATTTACTACCTTAGTAAAAATCATATTCCCATTTAAATAAATTATACTACCAATGAAAAATAATTTCTTTTTTTGATCTATGCAATTAACAAATTCATACATTATATTACAGGTACAAAATATTTGTACATACGAGATCACTCAAGCAAATAGATACTTAATGAATAAACCATTGGTTGGAGGTAGAATAATTAGATGGTTACTTCTTTTACAAGAATTTGATATTACCATTGTGGATAATCCGGGAAAATCTAATGTGGTAGATGATTTTTGTCAAGATTGACCACTACAGGGGAGCAAGATCCAGTTAAGGATAAATTTCTAGATGAACAATTGTTTGCTATTTCAGCTAATACACCATGGTTTGCTGATATGGAAAATTATCTTGCAACATGGAAGTTTCCTCCTTTCACTAAGAAACAAATGAAGAAGTTAATCAAAACCAGTGCACAATTTAAATGGTTAAATGAAATTTTATTTAAATGTAGTCCTAATTTGGTTTTACGCATGTGTGTGAGAGAAGATGAAATCTTTGACATACTCAGGGAATGTCATGATGAACCAAGTGGAGGAAAATTTTTAGTAAAAAGAAAATCTCACAAGATACTTGGCACTGACTATTATTGGCCATCTTTGTATAAATATGTGAAGAGATATATCAAGTGGTGTGATCCCTGTCAAAGGATGGGATAACCAACCTTTACTAGTGAAATGCCTCTACAACCTCAAGTAGTGATTGAACCATTTGAAAGGTGGGGTTGGATTTTTTGGTCCCTTTAGTCCTCCTTCACAAGGAAAGGAGCACATTCTTATGTGACAAAGTGGGTAGAGGTGCATGATTTAACAAATGCCATTGAAGAAGCAGTTGTTGATTTCCTTTGGCACATAATTATGATGAAGTTTGGTGCACCAAGGAGTATAGTTTTAGATCAGGGGCCACATTTCATGTCTAATATGATCTAGGCCTTCACAATGTACTATCAAATTAATCATAGGAATTCATCTCCTATCACCCACAATCAAATGGACAAGCAGAAGTAACAAACAGAGAATTGGAAAACATCCTTACCAAAACAGTTGAAGCAAGTAGAAGAGATTGGGTAAAGAGACTACCTGAGGTTGTTTGGGATTATAATACAACTTGGAAGACTACAACATGGTTTTCACCATATGAGTTAGTCTATGGGAAAAATCCCTTGTTACCTATTGAATTTGAACTACAAACATTGAGGACAACAACTAAAGTGGGTATTGAGTTGGATGTAGCACAAAAGGAAAGAATTCTTCAACTCAATGAATTGGATGAGTTGAGAATGGAAGCACTTCAACAGACAGAGATAATCCAAGATCAAAGGAAGTAGTGGCATGACACACATATCAAGAAAAGACAATTCAAGGTAGGAGATTGGGCATTACTATTTGATTCCAAGTACCAACAATTCAAAGGAAAGTTGAGAACCAGATGGTTAGGACCCTATCAAATTGAGCAAGATATTTGACAATGGCTCTATTCAACTACTTCCCATTGATGGCAGTAGAAGGACACTTTTGGTCAATGGACATAGGCTAAAAATTTATAGGAAGCCTCCTACTAGGGATGAATTCTTGAAGCAGATTGAAGCAGACAAAGAATTTGATCATATGGAAGAACCTAGTTCTTCCAAAATGATCAAATAATCAGATGCATGGATCCAAAATAAAGGGAAGAGAATGAAAACCAAAAATGGTGTTCTCTTTTCCACAAAAAAAAAAAAATAAAAAATAAAAAGGGAAGGAATGAAAACCAGTAAATGGCGTTCTCTTCCCAAAAAAATCTCTCAGAGATCAATTGAAAACTAGCAATGGCGGTTGGTCTCCTCAATAAATGGCTAATGCAAAATAAAAAGAATTTGTTTGAATTCCAGCTATCTTTTCTAACCGTTTTCCTTTTTCACTTTTAGGAATGATGAGTCATCAAGGCAAAGGGATTACATCAAGAGAAGGATGGTAATTATGTCTTGAAATTATTAAAGGTTAAATTAAAAGTTCACATGTGTGACTAGACTTGATTTAAAAATTCAATATGATGAGTCATTTATTGTGCATTATGATTAAAAACAAGTAATCATGAGGGTGATGTTGATAGAATAATAAAGTGGTGGTGTATTTGTAATTAGCTATCATTTGGGTGGAATAAACAAAGTTGAGAAGTAGTTGTAGAAGAATTTCAAAGAAGAAGTAGAAGAATTATATTTGAATTCCACAACTAAACCCATCAATTCTGCAGATAAACACAACAGTTCCACAACTAAACACAATAGTTCCGTAGCTAAATCCAGTAGTTCTGTAGCTAATTTTGAATTTGAAGAAATAAGAATTTGAATCGTCCTCTTTTCCATGGGGATTAAAAATAATTCAGAGCCAGAGGATGATACCTAACTTCTTGCAGATGAAGAAGTGAGCCATTTTTGGACAAGTAGGGTGGCTGGAGTTCCTGAAAAAGTTCTCAAGGTACAATGACAAATTGGTAAGGGAATTTTTGTAAATTTAGAAGAATCCAGAACTAAAGTTAAAATCATTATAATTCCTTTTATTATCAATACAATGAGTAATGTGTCTGGAATACCAATTGTGCATGTCCCAAATCTTGTCAAGGGAACCCTTAAATATCTAGTGGAAACCTTGATACAAGAGGGGAATATGACCCCAATATATCTATAACACCAAGAAAATCATCAAGGGGGTCAGAAGGGCCAGCTTGCCCAAACCCTTTGACAGGGTAGCATTTTGGGTAGTTAAGTATTTAACTTGCGATGGTCAATTTGGGACTATGGGAAGAGAAGTCCTTAAGATGTTAATATATCTTAGGTATGGGAATTCAAAACCAGAATATATAGTAAATCTTCCAGGATTCCTTTTGACTCCATCCATAAAATGGCTCAGAGGTATACCTGGGGAGTTGGAACAATTAGACATCATGGGTTAATCCATTTGGTATGTCAGCACCATTTTCTTTCAAAGAAAAATGGAGAAGAAATATGGGAAAAGTTTCTTAACAAGTTTAAGCAAAACCCGATATTATCAAGAGGGGAATACCAACCCCTTTTTCTCCTACAAGTAATTTGGAGATTGATGCCCCTACAGAGGAAAAGAAGGAAATAGGTGGGGTAATGTACCAAAAAGAAGGAGATCTAGAAGAAGGATTAAAGCTGCAGAACCTACTATGCCTGTCAAAGAAACTCCTTCCTCTGCAACAGTACCAAGAGAACTAATATTTATCTCTAACAGTGATAGTTCACCTAAGCTAGAGCATGAAGTGAAAGTCAGAAGAAGCTCTAGGAGGAAACCCATTTCGCACATTTTGAAGCTCCTCAAAGAAGAAGAGTTCATAAGAGGTCTAGAGAAATTTCAGAGGAGATGGAAGAACGGGATGGGTTAGAAAAAAAAATTGTTGATATTTTGGGCAACATGGCCATGACTCCTCCTGGACCAAGCCAAAAGGAAGATGAAATATTTGAAGAACAAGATTTTCAAGAGTTGGGTGAATCAGCAGAACTTTCACATGAAGAAGAGGAATTAACATCTTGGAAACGGAAAGGGAAATCCCCTTTGGTAGAAGAGGAATGCTCATTTCCCAATGAAATTTTAGAAAAGGAGGAAAAAAACACTTAAAACAAACTCTATTTTTGTCCAGAGCAGAACTCATCATCAAAGAGAAGGATGAGGAATTAAACTTCCTCAAACTCAAATTAGAACAGAGGGAAATGCTCATTGAGCAACTAACAAATCAGCTCACAAATAGGACTGAAGAATTGACAATGGTCAAACAATAGATGATGGAAAAAGAAGAAGAATGTCAATTTTCCTAGAAGACCAAGTGTTATGTCAACAATATCTGCACAAATTGAACTGACTTACTAGCCACTCAAGTAGTTGTGGGATGATACTGCAGGGAACTTAATGAATTTAAAACATCAAATGAGGACTTGAGAAGCAAGATGGAAGAAGAGAAGAAAGAAAGGAAGGAATGGGAAGAAAAATTATACAAAGAGGAAGAAGAAAAATTTAAATGTCTTGTAAAAATAAAAATGGTTTGCATATTGAGTGAAAATTTTACTCACATGCATGAGACCTCCTACATACAATGTTTTTGGAAGAAAAAATTATTCACAGAAATTTATCAAGAATTACATGTGGCCTTCCACATGAAAGAAAATATGAATTTGAGTTCATGAAAGTCTATTCCTCGGCCAAGTGCAGAGTAGAAAAATCTTGTTTGTGAATTCTATGTCTGCAATCTTATGCTGAAAAAGAACACATGAATCATGATCAATTTGTATGTAGGGGAAATCCAGTTGAATGCATTTATTTTTGTTCTTCAAAATTAGATTGCATGGAAAGAGATGGATTCTGAGCATCTATTAAAATCTAGTTCATCTAGTCTTTGCATGAGGGCTCACTATGGTAAACCATATGCCTTTGCTATACATTTTAGATCACATGCCTTTGATAATCAATTCAAGGCACATTATCTAGCCAGTTTACAGAAAATTATTGATTCCTTCACCTCTTATGAGGAGGAAAACTTTGAAGAAATTTATGATGGATGTTTGAAAATATGGGAGTTTCTCATAGTTTCATTGAGAAGAAGAGAAGTGATATCTCCCACAAACTTAATATGGATCCTAGAAAGAGCTAAAGCCTTGTGTACACTAATCCCTCAGGTCAATGAAAACGTAGGGGCATATGGATGGGAATGAGAACAAGGCCTCCTCTCCTCCTCACCCCCATGTATCCATGGAAAAACAAAGAGCCTCAAGATCCCACTCAATTTGAGGAATGGCAGAGGAAAGTAGAAGTAGGATCAGGGTATAGTACTTCTAAACTAAAACATTGGGATATTCAAGTTTCAGCCATTTGACTTGAGTAGTCAATTGGAATGCAGAATCCACAACCCAAGATTTGAAGATTAAATTTTGTAAGGGGACTTACAAACAAGTAAGTACAGGGGAGATGATAAGGCCAAAATATGTCTCATTAATGCACAATAAATGATCTTATTTTACTCTCCTTTTTATCAAGTTTGACTGCATTTTGTGACTTTTGTTTGATCTAATATAAGTTAGGATGTAATTGTCCATCTTTTGTTGAATTTATTTCTAACATTTAAAAAATTTGTAATTCCTAAAAAAGTGTGTGGAAATTCAATTTTGTAATAAAACAGTCACTGATCATCGGAAGAATGAAGTATGAAGCGATCAGCATGTTTTTGGGAGCATTGGCTTCAATACGGCTTAGTTCTGGAACTTCCAGACTTAGTTTCGGAACTCCATCACACAGTTTATGAGCTCTATCACTTAGTTTTGGAACTTTCAAACTTAGTTCGAAACTCCAGCACTTAGTTCCGGAACTCCTGCATTTAGCTCTAGAACTTTCATGGTTAGATCTAGAACAATCCCCTTTAGTTCCGGAACTTCTCCAAAGTTCGGAACCAATGGGAATCTATTTATTTTGATGACATCCAATGATAAAGCAATCAATAAGCCTTTCAATAAGGAGTAGATCAGGATATTTTTAATTCTTCATACTCGAAGATCCAGGGATAACTTATCAGACAACTATATGTCCAGCAAGGTTCCAAATTCAACATCTATTTTGGGCACTATTCGGTTCCATCTGAATTGGTAGAACAATTATGGTCATAAATGCATCTTTGAATGAAATATATATATATATATATATATATATACACATAAAGACCTATAGATAGATTTAGGATATAAGATATACACATAGATACATAGAGATAGAGATATAGAAAGATACAATACGTTTTTGTAAGACAGAACATTTCAGCAATAAAATAGCCACTTCGTTTTGAGAGAATATTACTTTGTCAAATCCTAATTCAAGGTGGAGCAAGGGCCCACTCCTCTAAGAACCAAGATCCTCATTTTATTGGTATTTATATTTCTAAAGAAAATAGTGTAGATCTGTTAATTCTGTAAAAAAAAATTGATTCTTTAAGTTGAATTATGTTGTATACTTATCCCTGCAGGTGTTATAGATTAGATTTTTATTTCCTTGCAATATTTTCACAACATTTTCAACCGTGTGTTTATTTCCAAAGCAAAGTGTGTTTACTTCTGCATCATGTGTTTATTTCCAGCAATCTATTTACTTTTGTATGTGTGTTTATTTCCAGCAATTTATTCCAGTAATGAGTGTTTATTTCAGCAAGTTTCTTACAACATAGAGATAATAAGGCTTTGGCCATGGAATCCTAAGGACACTGCAAAAAAACCCCTAGAAAATAAAATAACAAATACCTACAGATAAATTACTAGATCACTAGGATTTTCTTGTTGCATATAGCTTCAGACACACCTGGTTTGAATATGACATCAACAAAGAGTTGATTAAATGAAGAGAATAACGACACCCATCGAGAAAAATTCCCGAGATCTACTTGGGCACCCTTGGTGTTATGAAAATAATGCTTTGATATATGGTTCAACAAGGGGTATATAAGTTTTGAGAACAAGAAAGAATGAGTTATTATCCCTTTGATAGATGGGAAATATGCACTTTATGTTGAGCCGTTGAGTGAGGAAGACTGAACAAAATTTATGTGTGCGTCATTCAAGATCCAAAAGTACTTGAGTCATCTATGGAAGCAATCCTCCGGTGAGAAGATGCATGATCTATTAGTGATACTACAAGTATTCCTTTCTATAATTGGGTGCATGACACCTACAAGATAGTTGAGCATGAAGTAAGAAGCGCATCTGCGCGAGGAGGTAGACCTCATTTTATTAGGAGGATAAGTAACAACCTTGTACCCGGTAAACTAGAGAAGGATACCCCGAGGTATTCATGCGTGCCATGGAAGAACATTGGGAGGATCAAGTGGACAGAAGAAATATGTTAGTATATACCTTGCGTGGGATAACAACACCTGGTGGATTGTTCACATGGATAATATCATAGAATGGAATGAAGTGAGAATTTCTCTAACAACCCGGTTCCTCAGGAGTAATGCACCTACTCAAATATGCATATATCATGGTAATCATCAAGTTCAACACCACATTTAGTAGTGTGAGAGAATCTGGACAGAGGGGCAGGAATATTTACCACCTTCACTATGGGTACACAAAATTTATTTCACTTTATGTGGCTATGCTCATACTTGGTATGTTTATGAAGAATTGCATAGGGAGACTGGAAATTTGCAATATTTGACTGCAAGAATGATCCAGATTTTTGACTACTTCTCCACTAAACCTCCAGTGAAAGAGGCATTATGAGTCATAGAATGATTGACTATGGGAGACAGTCAAAGGTGAAGAACTCATTCAGGAGTTATTTGGTGAGGCAGACCTAGGCGCACATTTTTATAAAGTAGATGAGACCAATGCCGAACTACTTTAGTGCACTTTCCTTGAGAAGGAGAAAGGAAAGATGGTCTACATAGTGGATGATGAAGAAGCAAATTTTTTTGACATAGACCATTTAGAAGTACGCACAAAGTATTAGGCAGTGTGGATAAGAATATGCTTGCATATCATGAACCTATGAAGACTAAAAAAGTGAATATTGGCAAGAATCACGAACCTAAGGAGGCCATAATTGGAGATTATTGGTGCGATTAACGAAGTGGCTAAGATAATTAAGTTACTATGCGATTTCCAAGACTTATTTCCTAGGGGCTACCATGAGTTAAAGGGAGTGCATGAGTCTTTGGATGAGATGAGGATTAAGTTAAAGGAAGGTGTGTGCACCCAGATTATGAAGATACCTTACAGGATGAACCATAACTTATGCGTAAACGTTAAAGAAGAAATTGACAAGATGTTGAAATATGGCATCATTAAGCCCCTAGAAGAATCAGAGTGGGTCAGCCCCATGGTAGTCAATATAAATAAAGATGGTAGGATAAGGATTTGTGTGGACTACATGGAGCTAAATGTTGCATGTGTGATTGATCCTTTTCCTACACCTTTCATCGAGGAAATATTAGAAGGCATTGCAGGGCGTGAAATTTACTCTTTTACATAGTGATTCTCTGGATATCACCAAGTAAGAATTGCAAAGGAGGATCAAAAGAAAACAACTTTCACCAATGAATGGGGAAGTTTTTCATACATGGTGATTCCCTTTGGATTGAAGAATGCACCTGTAGTATTTTCATGCATTGTGGTTCAAGTATTCAGGATTTTATCCAAAAATTCTTGCAGGTTTACTTGGATGATTGGATAGTATATGGGCTTGTCAAGGATCATTGTGTCAACTTATGATTAATATTTGAGAGGTGCATATAGTTAAACATCTCTTTAAACATCAAGAAGTGCATATTTGCTACACCTTTAGGAACTCTACTAGGGCATATCATCTGCAAGGAGGGTTTGTTAGTAGATCTATCCAAGGTTACAGATTATCTTAGGCTTGGAGGAACCTACCAGTTAGAGTGAGGTGTGTGGATTCTTGGGCCACACAAGGTATTACAGAAAATTTATCAAAGGAGTTACTAAAAGTAAAAGGGACATTCTATTGGAGAAACCACAACAATGCACATTTGAAGCATTGAAGGAGAGGCTTACTACGACACCTATTTTACCCTTTCCCTCAAGGAACCAACCTTTTCACGTACATGTGGATGCCTTTGGCATGGCCATTGGCATAGTATTAGCTCATCCTGGAGAAGGTATCATAGATCATCTTATCTATTTTGATAGTAGAAAGTTGACACTGTAGAACATAATTATGTAAATACGAGCATGAGACCTCATCAATGATCTACACGATGCATAAGTTTATACGGTACCTGCTAGCAACAAATTTTATGTTTTATAAAGATCACATGACATTGAAATACTTGGTAAATAATCCCATTTTATAGGGGCGCATATGTCGATGGGTTCTCTTATTCCAATAGTTTGACTTTACAGTCGTGGTAAAGCCCGATAAAAGTAATTCTGGCCCATACCACTTATCAAGAATTCAATCAAGAGAGGACGAGAAGAAAATTGAAGATACAATGCCAGATGCACAGTTGTACAGGTTAAACCACGTGCCTTCAGAATTGGAAGATATTGTTGTCTTTTTATGCACAAATATGGCGCCAGAAGGAATGAAATCCTTGGAAAAGAAATAACTTACAATTCATGTTGCACCTTTCATATTGATCGGTGGTGACCTATACAAATAGGACAAGATGAAGTATTGCATCATTGTGTCTTGGAGCATGAGCGCACAAAAATCATGAAAGAGGCTCATGGCGATGTGCAGGTGGACACTATACAGGTGATGCCACCTTTGCGTGCAAGATTATACTCACTGGTTTATGGTGGGAAACCTTGTACAAGGATTGTGAGGAGTATTGTAAGGAGTATTTCATTGTCAATGCCTTGGAAAACTTGGTCAAAGAGATTAAATGCCTTTAAGGACTATTACTAGTGCAAAACCATTTGAAAAATGGGAAATAGACTTTGTGGGTCTTATTAACCCATCCGTGCATAGAATTGGATCACGCTACATCATCTTTTATACTGATTATCTTACAAAGTGGGCGAAGTAACACCTACAAAGGATTGTATACAATGGCTACATACAACAAAGTTCTTATGGGAAAATATTCTTACTAGTATGGATGTCCATTGAGTCGACAAGTGATAAGGGCACACATTTCTTGAATGAGACAATTAGGATATTATTGGATGAATTTATGGTTGTGCACCACAAGACCACACACATATCACCCTAAAGAAAATAGGACTGATGAGGTATTCAATAAGATATTGAGCAGAGACCTTGACAAAAATTTGTGATGTTGGAAGGAAATATTGAGATGATAAAGTTTATGTTGTACTTTAGGCATATAGAATAACCTATAAAAGGTTGAATAAAGCCACACCATTTCAGTTGGTGTTTGGCACGAAGTAATTCTTCCCATAGAATTTATGTTACATTCTTTGTGTATTGCACACTTTGGAGGTCTAGCTAATGAGAAAGCTTTGGAAGAGATAACTAACAACTTAATACAACAGGATGAGAGAGACGCGTCATAACACATTGGTCAAGAAGTAGGAAAAGGCGGACATAAGGCATTACATGACAGAGACATATCAAGGACAAGAAGCTTAAGGTTGGGAAGATGGTGCTTCTTTATGATTCAAAGTTTTACGCGCCACCCGGGAAAGCTTAAGGTGCATTGGTTGGGACCGTATGTTATTACTCACATACTTGAATCAGTGCTTTCTAGTTAGAGGTGCTTGATGGAACAAGTTACCTAGTCACTTCCATGGGATTAGGTTGAATCCCTACTATAAATAAGCCTTCTTGGTGTTTATAATAAGGTGGTATTCCATTTAGTATATATTTACCTTCTTTGTATTTCATTTAATGTGTTTCCTTCTTCATCATTATGCTTTGTCAATTTAGTTTAGTGTTTTGTGTAATAAACATGTTTACGTCTTTGGAAGTGATCACAATCTGAAGTGTTTTTATACATAGAGGACCGCACATACCCTTGGTGTGGGGTAGTTGTCATTTAAAAATGGGTACACATAAGAAAATATTGTTACAGTGATTTCTCTTGATTAAAAAGTGTAGATAGTATGGAAAGGTGCTGCTAGAGAGAAAATTACTCCTAAAGAAGACCATAGCTGGAAATGAATGAATGAATAGTATAACGTGAGGTAAGTTGCGGCCATAAAAACTACTAGAGGAAGGAACACACGGTGGTGAGGTACTTTGGCACATGGAAGCGTAGAAGGAGGTCTATAGCCAAAAGGTAGGAAGGTGCACTAGAAGGTTATATCTGTGGTGCGTAGGTGTATCACATGGAAATTGGGAAAATGGTCAATTAATGAGAGGATCGGTGGTAGGTAAAGGAGAAATAAATGTGATAAATTTTTACAAATCTATATAAAGATGTGATGTGGGTTCATTTCTACCTTTGCGATCACAAGTATTTGAGTGAGCTAGTTGTGACCAAACTAAGTGAAACACGTTGAGGTGTAGAGAGCTATGAAACCAGGTGAGGAGAGCATATTTGTGCACAAAATTGGCTTGCGTCCCCATTTGAGAAGGTTTGAGTGAAGCATAAGCATGTGAGAGAAGCATTGAGAAGGAGCTAGGCACAAGTTTAGGGCAGGAGCTTTCTTGACAAAGGAAAAGGCGTAACTTTTATCATGGCACCGAGGAAAGCACTTGGAGAAAGAACAAAGGGGAAGAAGAAGGTGGAAACCGAGGTCGAGGATGCTCCCAAGAGTAATTTTTTAGAAATGTAGTATCCAGAAGAAGTAATTATCGGATGGGATTGGGATTCCCATATCCAAAGTGCAAGGTGTGTGACTACAAACATCACACCACCGAGAACAAGGAGGAATTGGACGCATTGTTGAATAGAAAGACCAATAAGTGAACGGTTGATGACATGCCAATGTATGATGATGTTGGAGAGAAGTTGTTGAAGAAGGTAGGGGTATACTGGCTGTATGAAATCCTATACTTTGGAAAACCAGAAAATCTATACCGGTGGCTGATGAGAAGAGTCCATGAGGAATTCTTCTATTTTGCTGGGTGGTGGGGTAAGGATCACAGTGCCCTTAATTGCTACGTTGACAAGATTGAAGGGCACAAGGACAAAGGTTAGTAGTGATCTAATTGATAAGGAAGTTGTCATGGCCATAAGCAAGGAGTTGGGATATATGAAGGGTCCGTGTGGAATGGATATCTACAAGTTGAGGAAGTACCCTATGATATAGGTAGATGCACATTTACTCACCAAGTTGAATGATCAGGAAAGGTGGTCACAAGTGAACACCATGTGGCGATACATTGCTAAGAATATTTCATAAGGAGAATTTTATAACTTAGGGGCATAGAAAATACAATTTTTGAGGAAGCTACGCATAGGTGAGAAGATAAGTTTTGGCGCTATCTTGTTATCACTTATGTTTGTAGAAATTGGAGTTCCGATGGGCAAATAATAAAATTTGGGAATACGCCATGGGAAAAGAAGTCCCTTGTAGAGAGGTTTGAAAATATCTATGTGAAGGAAATGAGTGGTCCATTCAAGAAAAGGGGAGTTATGGTATGACCGACTTTGCATGACCTTCAAGGAGGAATGACGCATTCTAAAGGAGTTACCCTCGGTGGTGGACAAGGTTATGTAGTTCACGGTATATCAACATTTCTACATCGCGTTGTTTCGTAATGAAGGATGGGACATGGAGTCTTGTGTGCAAACTACCATATTCCTTCACAATGTGATTCTTCCAGGAAGTTATACACAGGTTTTCTGACGTGTGTTAGTTAAGTTACAATGCAGACAAGGTAGATTGTGACTACCATACCTTAAGGAAAACTTATGTTTATCCAGTCGATCTTCCTACATTGAGAGGATTATTTATGATGTCATAAGTATGAAGCCAATAAGTTTGGCTATTGGGATAGTGGGGTTGTGCTTATCTATCTCTAGCTTAAGCCTAGATGGAAAAAAGGGCCAGTATGTGGAGAATGAGTTCATGCTCCCAGGCCCACCTAAAGGCAAGCATACAGTTGAAAATGTGGCAGCTCAAAGCCTGCCTCGACCTTAGAGGAAGATGAGGAAGAAGAAATCAATGAGGATAGTGGAGGCTTGGACCATAGAGGCTGGAGGCAACCCACTGACAAAGTAGAAAGTGAGTGTGCAGATACTCCTCCACAGCCACAAGGAGAAGAGGAAGACTTGGATGTAAACACAGTCCATGAGGAACGCCAATTCAAGAAGGTGTTTAGAAGAACCAGAACCCAAGGTGTAGGAACATCTCAACCTTTACAAAGGTCACCTCGACTCTCCCTCAAAAATAAACACCTAAGAAAAAGAGGAGAAGAAAAGCTGAAGCTTAAAGAGGACGAGGAGGAGGAGTCAGGGGAGAGCACGCCAGGAACCCTAGTTCAACCTAAAGATGTAGAGGATCCCTGGGATGAAGAGATGAGAGATGATGAGGAAGGGGTGAAAGAAGCAGAGGAAGTTGTGGGCGAGCCACCCAACACACCCATTACTACTCAGGAAGGAGAAGGGCCAACTCTAGACCTTGGCACCCATGTTCTAAGGGGCCAAGGAAAAAAGAGAGAGAACAAGTGAAGAATATGTTTTCCCTAATATGGGATATGTTGAGGACACGAGAAAAATCATTTGCACCCATTTTCAAAGCATTGTGGGCCTTAAAGAGTTATATGGGTGGGAGTTGATGGATCCAAATATGGCTACTACACACACAAGGAAGAAATTATCTTGGTCCATGCAAACTCATATGGATGAACCATATTTTGATGTGTGCAAAGATTCTTTTATCTCTCTTAGAGTGAAGAAGGAAACCCAAAGTAGGAACATGACAATAAAACCTACTCTAATGTATGATGAGCAAGTTAGCAATGCCTTGGTCAAGGTATTTGTTGAGGTGGTGCGGAGGAACATTGATAAGGTCACCACCATTCGAGTGTTGCTTGAAGATAACAAGGATAAAACTACAGAGATAAAGTGCTTAAAAGAAGAGAAGGAATGAAAATAGAAAAAATGAGGCCTTCGTTAGCATGGATGAGGAGCTTGGTGATCACATTCTTAAAACAAGGCCTCATCTAGAATTTCAGGTTCCTGAAAATTTTATTTTTGCTATGCATTATGTGCACACTTTGGTCAATTTGGTATTAGATGACATGCCAATTGAATTGACACCAAAGGATTTTGCACAAGAATAAGCAAGAGCAAGGGCCAATATTGTTAGACAAGTTTCAACTTATGAGGCCTTGCTCCAAACCTTGAAAGATGAGCTGAAGAAAGATAACCAAGCTCTCAATATATGTGTGGCACTAGAAGCCATAATAAGGATCAGAACTATGGTAGAGGAAAATGAAGTTTTGAAGGAAATGAAAGATGAAACACTTGGGCATGCATAAATATTAGCACTGGTAAAACAAAAGTGTGAGGCCCTCGCAGCAGCCCAGGATCCACACAAGGATAGAATTGATGAGATTGGGAAACTCATAGTGCAGAAGATGGATCTCATGGAAGGAATGTTGTGGTATGGCCAATGTTATTCAGGTATTACAAAAATGAGAAAGAGAAGATCACTCTGCAGGAAGAATTGGATGAAATAGCCAAAAATATTCTGGAGAAAAAAAGGAATGCACTAAGTGACTAGCAGACATTGGAGGCTGAAATCAAAACTGAATATCCATAGTTAATCCTTCTAGTTGAAGAAGAGGTGCTACAGAGTAAACTTCATTCTTTTGTACAGTGTTTCATTCATTCTTTCATTACTTATTCTTTATTATTAGAGACATGAGAAATAATTCCATTTAGGGATGAAAATGTACATTAGTATGGGGTAATGTTGAGTAGATGGAATGTTGCTCTAAGGAGAAGACACACAAAGGATGCACAAGTAGGAACAAGGTGCATTTGAAGGTGTGAGAAGATAGGAAAGGAAACGTGCACTAGAACACTTTGGCTTAGGACTTAGCCATTTTTGTGGATAAAGACTATTTTTGGAGATAACTGTGTGCAGATCACACATAGAGATGAAGACTTGCACTACATGCAATGGTATTTTGGGAACAAATGGAAGATAAGTGTCATGCATAGTTTAAGCTAATAATATGATTTCTACTTGGAGTTAACTATAGGACATCTATTGTTAGAGAACTTGCATGTTGTGCATACTATTGTAAAGGCACATGGCTATTATCAGCATGTGACCTATTTTGAGAAGTACATGGGTGGTGAAGGGAAAGTCCCCACCCCTATAAATATGTATTGACTTGCATAGTTTAGTAGGTGGTGAATTATTGTAGAGTTGTGCTGCTGGTTTTGACATGCACATAACTCATGGAGATACTGATATAGTGTAAGAAGCTTATGTGTTTTACAATATTTAATGAAATGGAGTATATTGGTTGGATAATGGCATTAAACATAACTAAATTTGGCTCTTGTATGGTTAATCTTATCATATTTATTGTTTAGTTTGTCTTCCATATGATCTAAGATGTAGATTTTGTTTATGCATTGTGGGTTATTTACTACTAATTATGAATCTAAATATGTTTAAAAATCATCATGATAACATTCTGTAGAAGCAACTCCAAAGAGGGACTTGGTGCCTTTGCGCACTTGGTGAGTGCTCGGCTTAGGGTGAGTGATGTAATGATGCACTTATTTTATTCATAGTAAACTAGGTTGCATCACCATGAAAGAGTCCTTGGGAATTTTGATGGTGCTTTGGGATTCTTCATATATCTATTGTTCATTATACCCACACAATCTGCTTTATTCTTTTCCCATCTATCATAAGCTTCCTAGATGCTGATTATAATTACCACGAGCCATGCTTTGGAATCTTGAGGCAGTAATCAATGAATTGTGCATCCAATCTGATCACTGTCTTTCTGCTACATCCCAGATTGTCCTAGAAAGAGGATGATAAAATGTTGTACATTCCAAAACAAACTCGAGTAAATGGGTTGTGGCCAAAAATGTTACTGACTTGGATAATTCCATTGCTCCTCATTATCTCGCATAAGAGATGACCTACGGATGGCTTTGGATATGTTAATCAAATCAGTGATAGATTCAGGACCTATGTTTGTATCATTAATCTTAGCAAGACTGGAAACTATGCATGATTCGGATGAGCCCTCTTTTTCATCACACTTCATCATGCCTGAAACAAATTTTGTCTAAGATCTTTTTTTGTTATTTTTGACAAAAGACTTTGTAATTGGATCAATTCATGCAAAACCTACAATTCCTCCTGATTCTGAAGATATATTCAATGTATCAGTCATTGAATTTTCCTTCTTTTCACCAATATGAGCACCAATGAAGTATGCCTGCAAATGATTCAGAAAAAAATGGAATCCATGGCATGAATGTCTGATTTCTTCACCAAAATCTGATTATAAAGTATGATGCCCTAAATTTTTAAACTTTGCTTGCATGCTAAGCAAGATAAAAACATTATTATATTCACTTGTGCACTCACATCAACATGCAAATAGCCAAAATAATAAAAAGAAAACACTTCCAACCTTAGGATCCAAAACTAGATGTTTCCCAACAATTAAAAATATTT
The DNA here is from genome assembly GCA_018340775.1 of Taxus wallichiana var. yunnanensis. NCBI lineage: Eukaryota > Viridiplantae > Streptophyta > Pinopsida > Cupressales > Taxaceae > Taxus > Taxus wallichiana. Next base: position 674,031,629 of record CM031241.1, read on the forward strand.
TTTGCTCACAACTTCAACCTTGGGCGCCAAAATCCTCTGGGGAAGCATGCTCCACTTACAAGAATTAATTTCTCTTTACTTATGGCATCCATTTCTTATATATGCAACTGCATGCTATTTTTACCAACTACTTCCTCTTATTTTTAGAAATTTCTAATAATAAGTTGTGTTTTTTCTCCTTATTTGGGTGCCCAAGTTTGCCTAATTTAGCTTGCTTTTCCTTGCAATTCTTTCCTTTATTTTTAGCAAGCTTTTTTGTCTTATTTTTATCGTGCTTGTTTGCTTTGACTTTCTTCCTATTTTTGGCGCCAATCTTTGCTAGAAATAATTAAAATAAATACCTTTTAAAGTATGCGGCTATGCTTTAGAGTGGGTTGAATTTTTGGCTAGGAATTGTGGAAAAACCATAAGGGCAAAGAAGTGTGACTTTTCAACCTTCCAGGAAGCCCCAAAATTCCCACTTTTCATTTTAGTAATTTGCGTTAATTTCTATCCTTCCAAGCAGCCCCAAAAAATGTGACTTGCTTTGGAATTGATTTTCTCTTGAGTGAAAAACATGAGGGCAAGGAAGTGTGAATTTTCAACCTTCCAAGAAGCCCAATAAATTTTCACTTTCCGCTTAAATGACTTGTGTTAATTTTCCTTCTAGGAAACTCCAAAATTCCCACTTTTCACTTAAATGACTTGTGTGAATTTCTCACCTTCCAAGCAGCCCCAAAAAGTGTGACTTGCATGGGTGAATAAAATCTCTTTTGTGTGAAAATCATGAGGGCAAGGAAGTGTGAAAATTCACCCTTCCAAGCAGCCCCAAAATTCCCACTTTTCACTTAAGTGATTCAACTTTCATTGTGGGAAAAAACAACCTACCAGGAAGCCTCCAAATTTCCACCTTCCAGGCAGCTCCAAAATTCCCACTTTCCACTTAAATGACTTGTGTGAATTTCTAACCTTCCCAGCAGCTTAAAAAAATGCGACTAGCATGAAAAGATCACTCTTCCCAAAAATGTGACTTGCTTCCTTCCTTCTTTATTAGAAGCGGCACTTTATGATTAAATTTTACCTTTATCGAGGTCGTGTATGAATTCCAAAACTCCGAAGCAATTGAGCTGGTTATGTAGAGTGGATGAGCAGATCAAGGGGAATTACGGACATACTACGAGAGAAAAGCGAAAACAAACACAAAAGAAAGAAAAGTGAAAAACATGCCAGAAGTTATAGATAATTGCTCGAAAATAACTTTCCAATTAACCAGTGTGTAAAAACTCTTCCCCGCATGAATACTCTTCTTAGATGTGAAAGTAATATTGGCATGGAAATTCACGATGGGTTTTAACTTCAGCACAAACTATTTCAAAAGAACTTTATTTATTTAATAAATAAATAAATAAAACATTTTTCAAACAAAACCTTGTGTAACATTCCCATTTTAAGACTTTAAAAACAAGGAATTTTTTTTTGAAACACAATGTTCTCTATTCTAAATAAAACATCATTTAGAACACACATTCCATGCCAATCAATCTCATAATAGATAACCATATGTAGTTGTAATGACTTGGTATGTTATCGATCTCTCATTCCATGACTCGGTTACTAACCGATCTCTCATGTTTGTCTTAAAGTATAGAATAATTTATGTATACTATGTATACTTGGTTTTCCTACCCTATTTCGAGTACTGAGTGATCTATTTAAAGAACCTATCTGAATATTTGTTACCAATATTCATCTGACATCACGTTGCTTTAAACTAGGTGACTTAGGACAAGCACAACCAATAACTTGCAATACTTTGGCCAAAGATTTTCAACATATTGTTCATGTTACTATTCCTAGATGACATACTCATCATTTTGGAATACATCCTTCACCTCACTCTTTGTTATCTAGAATGGTCTTTATTGACTACCATCAGTCCACTTGCCCAAGGTTTGACCCTAGCCCAAGTTAGCAACATAATTTGTTATAGGAAGACGCTCACGATGACTTAGGGTATATGGGCATACTCGATCGACCTAAGTCAACCGAATGTGCCAAGGTACCCCGAGTCATAGAAAGTTATTCCCTATCCTAAACATGCTACTAAATTGACCTAGAGAGAAACTAAGTTCAAGTCCAGATGTGTGTAGATCTAGATGAACAAATACAAAAGGGTGTTGCCATATACAACACTATATCCTCGAGAAACCCCTAGACTTCTCGAAGGTACAGTCCTGTAGTTGGCATGTGCCAACATCCGTTAGAATTGATTCATCACGATGTACATACCCCTTAGTGGTCATTATATTCATAGTTTAATTGGATTAAGATTCAAATTGTAGCAACCATGCCTAACCCTAATTCCAACATTCATTAAGTTCTTTATCCATAATTAATATGATTTGACATTAATAAATTCATTAACTCATGTTTTCTTTGATGTTTATTAACCTAGCTTAACAAGCAGTTATCCCCAAAAAAAGGCAGAAAACATCAAACGGTTAATTCCTAATGTAACCTAGCTATCCAAGAAGGTGTATAGTTCACCTTAATTCAGCTAGTGTTTACTTTTTATAAACGAGGTACAAGGATTAAAGATAATAACCACCATTCCATTTATTTTTATTTCTTTTGTGAGAGGAAGAGTCTTCCTCTACATGGTTAGATGTTAGGATTAACATAACCTTTTTATCATTCTTTACTCATATAGTTTAATTGTATGACCAATTCATATTTCATTATTAAACTATAGTTGTGTAGTTAGAGAATGACATATTTTGTAATTTAACAAGTTTCATTATAGTAAGGGAGATTGTACTATCCCCTTTAATCCAACTTATCAATTGATAACAACAATAGTATACAAACAGATATAAAGAATATCGACAAGATATCACTACCATTTCCATCATATAAAGTACAAGAGAATTTACACAACAATTGGAGTCAGTCTCCAAACCTTTCAATTCATCATGATAAAATATACATTTACAAGACTATGCATTTCAGACATATTGCATGTCAATCATCATTAAGATCATAAAAGAACATCACTTCTCTTTTCCAATACAACTCAAGAATGAATCAAAATTATTTACATAAGATCCATAATTAAATAAGCCAATGCATCATAAAAGTTTTTTTGCCTTCTTTTATCACTTACGATGTCCATCTGAAAAAATTTCTAGCACGGGTCAATTCAATGAACTGAGCATGATAAGCACTAAGCATTAAAACGAAGTGCATTCCACTAATTGTTCCATTAAAACAACTCTGCTTTAATGAAATAATTAATATACCATACAAATAAGCATAAGTAATAACAACCAGATAAGTACAATAATGAGTCTGAATTTACTTTTAAGAAAAGAGCATAATAATGATCCGAAACATCTGCATTATATCATATAGTTTAATTGATCCTATCAATTACTTTTAAACAAACAACAGATCTTGTCATCCAATTGTTTCATAATTCTATCAAAATAGAAATACAACATTTATCTTTACTATGTAGCAAAAGAAGTTATTTATAGCATAGCTCATATTAGGATGTTTCATCCTACAACTTAAGAAAAGAAGAAGAATCAATACATATTGTTCCCCATACACTAATCATCTGAAAGGTAGAAACAGGTTCAGAACACACATAACTACTTCAGTTCCAGGATAACAATATAAGGATTCAACATTAAAGAGACAACATCTAACAAGAATCCCAAATCAATCCAAGAAGGGGAAGAGAGTCAAAACAGTCTACCTGCAAGTCTTAACTAACTTCTACTGTTAGAAGATATAATTCAAGGATCTGAAACTAGATGTTCCACAAATCAAAGCTAGACTCACACAAGATTAATCTCTTCTCATGTCCATCCAAGGGAGGATTCATAATAAGATAGAGTGCAAAAAGAGAAAACCTTCCAATACCAAATCCAAATGAAGTATGACTCGGTCAAACATAGCAGTCGGTCTAAACATGTTTACATTTTCTCTTCTATTGAACCGACTCAGTTGTTCTCTTTCCACATCATTACAAAAAATGACTAGTACAAAGTAGACTAAACAATCCACTAGGAAATTTCCATCTCAGAAGAGTGGTTTCTCATTATTTCCAATAAGATAGAAAGATAGAAATCTGAACCCAAGAAGTCGAGTAGACCTAAGAGAACAATCACTCTACAACCAAGAAGAGAGTCATGCTACAAAGAAGTTCGATCAAATGAACTTATCTTATCATAAGTTAAAGGATATCAAATGGAAAAGGTCCAATAAAGAATTTATTTCATTTCTAATATCAAATGAATTCCTTTTCTATTTCCAAAATCAGAATTTCTTTTACAAGTTCCCAAAGGAGAATACAAAACCAAACACATAGTCAAAAGAAAGCACACTTCTAGTTTCCCTTACAAATCATTACAACCTGGTTTATCTATTCCAATTCATTAACACAAGTTCAAATTCATTTCTCGAAAGGAGTACACATTACAATCCCAAAAAATCAATATACTATTCACAAGAGAACATATTCCTTTCTCTTTTCAAAGACCTAGAGATTCATTCAATGAGTCCAATAAAGAATAGAAAACCCAAAACAGTATAAGATAAACAAGTTTCAATAAAACTCATGAACTCAATAGAAATTGTATTCCCATCTTCAAGGTCTTACATGGATCCATATAAAAGAGACATATAGTTCGTGGTCATCATGAAGACAAATTAAATGAAACAACCCCAAACCAAAGGTAATAAATCCTATCAACAAGATTCAGAATGAGAGAGTATTCTACTCTTCTTTCCTTAAAAACCCAAAAGTCAATTTAAGAGGATCAGAAAGTGAGTAAGAAAACCCAATATATGTTTAAGTCAAGCAATGTCTCAACTTTACTTCCAATCATGACTAAAACAGAAAACACAACAAAGACTCTCATAGCTCCATCTAAAAAGATTATGACAGAGAAGGTATTCGTTTCAAACATCAATCACAAGAAGGAGTATGCATACCACATTTCCATAAACCTCAAAAATTGTTAATGACTGTTCCAAACAAACTCTATATCAAACCAAACCCACAACAAGATACAGTTCCAGTCCATTAATCCTTCAAACAAAACATTAAGCCTTCAACAAGACGCGGTTTTCACATAGTAGAGGAGGGAAAAATATCCTCCATATTTACTCACCCTTTCAAGTTCAAAGAAGGTGGTACAGTCTCAAAAACAAAAGTACCACAACCATTCCAACTCAAGAAGCCACAAGGAAAAGATCTCAAAAGAGATTACTAAAACAACTCAAACCAAAATTAGTCTCCCAAGATTTTTCAAGAAGACAGTCCCATAAACGAGTTCTAAGTATTTCAAAACCTTGAATACAAGTAAAACCCAAGCTCAGAACACAAGTACAGAACCAAACACAACGACTCGAATACAAGTTCAGAACATGCAAGTATTGAATATGAGTACCGTGCTAAACATGAAGTTTCAAACACAAGTTCTGAGCAACACAAAGCTCCAATACAAGCTCAGAACAAAACACAAGGCATCATATACCAGTTCAGAGATGAAATACAAGATTTGAAAAACAAGTTTCACATGCATGTTACCACTGAACTTGCACAGAGAGAAAGTTTCCAAAGGCTAACATTATTTAGCAATGGATTTATATCCAAAAACCACAAAGATTCATAAAACCATGAAAGTAAATAACAGAAAAATCATGAAAACATTAATCTCATGAGAGTAGAATTTTTTTAATGAATCATTTAGAAGAAAGCAAGAAATCTTAATGGGTAGAGCCTATCATGCCTGATAGTGCTTCATCAATTCGAAGGAGACTTCTAGCCAAGCTTCCAACTCTTTTTCTTCTCCACGAAATATCAACAACCAAACATCTTTTCTTCCAATTCCTCATATACTTTCCCTCGATCGAAAATAAACCAGAGAAACCAAAAATAGCCATAAAGTAGAAGTCAAACTATTGGTTCGAAGAACCAGATAGCTCCATGTAGAGAAAAAATCACAATGCATGCAAGATCAAACAACCTCCAACAAATCTACCTTCCTTGTTTCCAAGACGGTTTACACACAAAAACCGAGGTCCATTAATGCAATTACTCCCAAATCTCCCGCTTATCTCTCCTTGCCACCGCCTCCCAAAACTGGTGAATGTCATTTCTAATTTAACATGCATTTCCATCTTTAGTGAAGCCTCCACGTATGCTTCCACTAAAGTCTACTTGCCTTTGCCAAAACTGGTTGTACCTCCATTCATTTAACCAAATCAAATCAATTAAATTCCATTAGAATCGTCGCCATAATGCCATGTTACCCTTAGGTTCCCTTTCAATAGTTTAGAATAGATTTCCCAAAACTTAGGTTAGTCTAACAAATTACCTTAGGTCTTAAAACATTACCATAGGTAATTTCCACCTTAGGTTAGATCAAATTCACAACCATATGATATTAGGTATTAGGTTAAAATAGCCTAGCATTACTTTAGTAGTTTCTCCCTTATTCATTTAGCACAAGAACTTAGGTTAGGACACCATCTAAACAAAATAGAATAAGAAGCTTAGGTTAGATTGAAACCCAAATAAGTAGACATAGCTAGGAAGTAGGTGATTTTACCTAGTTTAGGATACTGTTAGGATAATCCTTTAGTTTTAGGATTTAGATTCCCTTCATAGTCATGAAGTAGACTATATTTCGTTTACGCCATTAATGTCTGAAGAGATCAATCCTAAATACCCAAGCACAAACATACAACCGAATGAAGGCACGTTCATACAAGACCAAAGAATTTGTAACATACAAAGTTCAGTCCACTATGTCTCTCCACCTATGAATGTCAATTTTACCATTCAAGTCCGGTAAGGAGATTTAAAACATTCTTTAGATCACTAGAATTGATCCAAGTATGAGTTGGTAAAAGAGATAAGTTTGCAACTCTCAAAACCATATTGCAACTCACCTACAAGAAGTGAAAAATGGATTCTTGCAAGCCATATCATTTTAGTCCAATGAATCCAAGAGTAGAGATGATTTATCTATAACAAGCATGATTTTCAACAATACAGGAAATACACCTCATTCAATAAAATCACATGCCAATGCTTGTAATGCAAAAGAGGAATATAACTGTTTTTCAAAGGTGTTACACCTTGTGAAGGGAAAGAGTGGGTTTTGGCGTGTGGGTATTTGTCAACTTTGGCTTATATGATTCTTTAGGGATACCTTAGAGCAATGGAGACAATTGTGGGCAAAAAAAACACCAAATGACTCGCTACTTTGAAAAGAATGAATTTTTTTAAACGGGGTGATCCCATATTTCGGGGTGAAAGCTTGGGGACACCAATATTAGAAAATACATTTGAATCATCAAATTAAATTATTATTCATTTTAAATAATTTATTTGATAGATTTTTTTATGTTTTACTAGCTTAGAAGTGATATACAAAACGTTGATTCAAATTTTTTTCTATGAATTATTTAATGTCTACTTTATTCGAGAAATTGTGGGTGATCCTTTTCTTATTTATCTAGTATATAAAATGTAGTTGAATCAATGATTTATTTATTGATTAGTTTTTCTAATTAATTACGGTCTCATCGCAATATGGTTTTACTAACTTTAAAGTATGTTCAATTTGTTGACTTTAAATATTGTTCTCTTTCGTGAAGTATTTGTGTGTTTTTATAGTAAAGACATGTTCTATTCTTTCTTACGTTGTATTTGGAGTAGATAATCAGACCTTACTATGTGTGTGTTTGGATCATGCAAGTTCATGTCAAAGTCTATAGGTCCTAGACTTGTGTCTATTATTATCGTAGTGAGGGATAACCTGTTCATGGGTTAACAATTGCCCATAACTATGTGAGGTTGTGTCGGGGAGGTTTATTTCCTTGTAATGAGGATAAAAATTGATAACATAAAAATAACTACATCGGCCTTAAATCCTTATGTATATGTAGGAAGTATCAAATGATCTAGTGTCCGAACCCTTGTGAATTACAAATTTTTCTGTCTGTCTCTAACATACTTAGATTCTTAAGGTTGATAGTTTGTTATTCACCCTAGGAAGTTTTTTTCTTCAATTGCATGTTACTCATTCTAGTTGTTTAGTGCTTATTTTAGGTTATAAATCCACGGTAGTTGTTACTTTTCTACCTTTTCATGTTTGTTGCTAAACTAAGCTTGTTAGAATATTTAATCTTTTTAGTGCCCTATAAGGTTAATTTGAGGCATGCATATTTGTTCCCATCATTTTCTCTCTTATGGTATTTAATGTTTTTAAAATGATTCATATTTTATGTATTATAAATCATATGCTCTCTACTTTTATATACGATGAATGATTAAAATATTATTACTCTTCTTGTTGATTGATGAAGCTTCATGGGTTTTTTTCACTCTTTCTCCTAGAAAAAGTGGGGTTGGTTTAGAAACATTTGAAACAAATACATATCTTACATTTTAACCCTAGGTCAATTGTATTATTCTCATTCAAGAATATCTTTGTCACAAATGATATTTATTTATGTTGTCAAATAAAAATCGAGTCTTAGTTTGGGAGTATGCCTATTTTTTATGTATGCATAAAAATTAACTTGTGTTTTAAAATTACTCTCGCTTTTATGTTTGTTGAGTGAAATTAAGATCTATCTTGACAAGCATGCTTGTACTTGAATTTGAATCATGAAGCATTGCTTGGTTGTAAGTAGTATACTAGAATGTATGTATAAGAATGAAAAATAAATTTGTGGATTTTTTTTTAAATAGAGAAATCGTGAATTGGTAACAAACAAGAGTTTTAAGAGGATATTTATGAATATTTCTTGAGTGGTTATTTTTAGTTTCTCTATTTGTTTATGATGGATGAAAGTAAATGACATCTCATAAAGTTTTACCCTAACCTTCTCTTTATGGTTAATTGCATTGGTAAATGAATCTTGTAGTGTACTCCATAGATTGCTTATGTTTCCATTTTATCTCTTCTAAATGAATCTTACCTTGAGTAGCTATAAATCATTGCATTAGGACCTATAGGTGAAGTTAATTTATCAAATTATAGTTAGCATTTTTAGAATTTTTTTGTAGTTGGATGATTTGTGTAACTAGTTGTTTATGATGGGAAACTTGCATGTGATGATCTTCATTGTTAATTAGTTAGAAGTTATATTTAAACAAAATTAAACTATTTTTACTTGGGATTTTGTGTGAAAATTTTGTCTATTATTATCTTTTGTGACACTCTCTTATAACAAGTTACTCAATATGCTTTCTTGTGTTTCTAAAGTAACTCTCAAATGTCAACTTAAGTTAAAATTACAATTCATGTTACGCTATCTTGAATCATATTTTTTGTTCTTAGGGATTAGTATAGAAAAACACCTTAATAAACCCTAGGAGGGGTTTTGAAAATAAAAAATGTTAGTTCTATTAAAGGGACCTCATTTCATAGTGTCACGAATGTTAGATGAGTGTATGATTTGGGGAAATGTATATCGGAGAAAATGTGAAAGGATTGAGAAGTGGTTTGAGGGAAAGACACTAGAATTCATTGTGAAGGAGCACACAAGAGATAAAAGGTGATATTTGGTGTGGTTACAATGTGAGTTGGAAAACGACTTATACAAGGTGTTATTTTTAGAACTATATGAATATATACATGTATGGATTGTGGCATATACCATTAGGAGTAGATGTAATTTTGGATGATCGCATGATTGGAAGGAAATAAGGTTAGATAAATTGAAGCTAATGAATAAGGTTTAGCCGTGATTTATTGATGTATGATGGATATTTAAATGAAATGAAATAATTGAAATAGGAGAGATAAGGTACTAACCTAAAAATAACTTACCTCGTTGTGATTCGGGACTAAACAGGATGATGTGCGGATGAAGCAGTATGATGGTATAACCCAGAAAATTGTAGCAGATGAGATTTGACTAGATTGGGGCGCCTGGAAGAGGATCGGGGGCATGGACCTGTAGGGCACCAGTAGTTTATAATATGGGCACTCTAGTCTCAGTAGAAAACAACTCAGGACCTGAATATGGAAGTGTCGTTAGATCTTCACAATGTCTCGATCCTTGTCATGTGTTCAATAACTTATGTTATGTTGTCATGTAAACTGTAATGAAAGATCTACCTACAAAACCCCATACAAAGCATCAAATCCCTAAAAAAATAAAGATGCATATGAAGGGGTCGGACTGACCTTAGCTACCACAATGGTGGACTTACAACTAAGTGTTGCACTACATTCAGAACCAATGTAGTTTTATGTGCTTGTGTGTGTAATTGTGTGCCTAGGGTCCCTAGCACAATGATGTCAGAGATATGGGGAAATAACTAGATGTAAAATGAAAATGGTGGATGGAATAGAATGAATACAACCCTTCCTATGTAGTGTGTGTGATGCAATGATGCCCAAATGCAGTCCCTTTCCTTAGTAGATAGCTAGCCCTTGATAGTAGATAGTCCACCCATAAGATAGTAGGTATGTTATGTTTATATAGGGATCTCTTGCTCAAATTTCAACACTAATGACCCGACATGCCAACTAGTACCTAGGGGAATGAGAGGGAAAATTACAAAGACCGACCTCAAAACTCTAAATTAGATCTAAATTTTGGAGACTAGGGCACCTAAAAATAAGGACCAGGGCACCCATGGGTGCCCCAATTCTACCCTAGGTGCCCTAGTCAAAGACTAGAGATGAAAAATGACCAAATAACGACACTGAGACTCCTTGAGAGATGACCAAATTATGCAAAAAAATAATTATGACTATATGTAAAGACAAATGATGATGATGACAACTAACTAAATGATGAAGGACTAGGGGATAGGTCATTAGTGAATACTTTTCTTACGTGAGATCCATATATAAAATAACATATTTGGTGGTATAAATGTAATAGTAAGTGTGTGATTTTGTGACTACATTTTCCCCCACTTTATGTTGGTGAGTGGAAAGCTCGGTAACATAAAGTAGATAGAGATGTGTACCTGAGAGAAAATCTAGAGAAGCCCATGTTGTAGTAGAATGTGTAGATGTGGTAGTAAAGTGTGTCGAAAGAACCATAAAGCATGTTGAACCATGGATCAATGTGTTGATCCATGAAATAGTAACAAAAATGTAATATTATGATGAAGTGCACTAAATGATGAGTGATGATTGTAATGTTAGATGATTGATTTTGAATGTTGTATGATGATGATGAGATGGGGTAGGGAGTGATCAGTTCTTGACCCAAACATGTGTATATGAATAATGACCAGAGGATTTGGGTGTCCTACACCAGAGGAAGAGTGTAGGGAGAAAAGTGTGTTATTCTCCAATCTCTAACTACATCCTCAAGATCTAGCCACGTTGTAGATGGACTCAAATCAAATATTTGTGGTTTTGGATCCAAATAATTTTGATCAAATAGTTGACCCATATAGGAGTGGTATAGGAAGGCACTCTTGCCCCCACTCCATGGGTGTCACCACAATGTGATGGCTTCAAGTTAGGTCATCTGGAAAAGAAAACACAAAATGGATGATGGCTTCCAAGTTAGGTCATTTGGAAGAAAAACGTGAAATGATAGAATAACTTCCCAAGTTAGGTCATTTGGGAAAAGTAATGGATGTAATCTCCCAAGTTAGGTCATCTGGGAGGTACACGTAACTCCCAAGTTAGGTCATATGGGAGGCCAATTGTATGTTGAATTTTTATTGATTGATATGATTTTGATTGTTAGAAATTTGAAATTGATTGATTGATTGATTGATTGATTGATTGATTGGTTACTCATGTAGAGATTTTACGCTAGTTCCCCCAAGTTAGGTCATTAGGGGGAATCGATAGAAATTGGTGAAATATCACATGGAAATATTTTTTAACACTTTTTTCCCAAGTTAGGTCATTAGGGGAAGTGATGAAATGTCGCATAGAAAAATTGTATATTTTTTGCCCCCAAGTTAGGTCATTAGGGGGAATTAATGGTGAAATGTCATGTGTGTGAATTAGTAAATGTTTGAAAATGATGAGTTGGTAGTGTTGATTAATCACATGGTAATGTAAGGGGAATTATAGGATGACCCCAATGATATGCCCCCTTTTGGTGAAAGGGGAAGTGATGATAAGAATGAAATGCTAAGCCAAAAGTAAGCATGAAAAATAGATAAAAGTGATAGAAATCACCAAAAATGTGTATGAATTGGATGGAAGAAAAATTCAAGGAGAGATAATGCATGTAATGTGTATGTTATGTGTGGTAGGTAGAATTCTAAAAATAATTCCACAAAATGGGGTGTAAATCGGAGTAGAAATGCTCAAGATATGACAAAAATTGTGTAGTGTGTATTAGTTGTGAGAATAAGCGTGAAATAATGACTATAGTAAAGTAAAAAAAAGTAACTATAAGTAGTGAAGTGAAAAAGTGTTTAGTCACTTCATTTTTTTTTTATGTGATTGTGAGATTGAGCGTGAAGTGAGTGAAAATTGCAAGTGAGAGTAACATGTCCTAGTTGGTTTGAGATGGTGGTGACCATCGTAGTGTCACATATGATATGGAGTTGGTAAGTGTGTTTTTTGAAAAAAAATGTATGGTGTAGTAGTCATTTTTATTGAATTTTTACAAATTTGAGATTTTTAATTTTCTTCGACATTTTGAGACTTGGAAAAGAGTGGTGAGGGTGCTAGTGACCCTTGGGATAGGAGCACCCTAGATCTGGGTGCTAGTGTCTGCTCTTGGGTGCCCTAGTCCTGCATCTAGGTGCCTGGTCCAAAATGTGTGTATTTGGTCTAGAATGGTGAAAATCAGATTTTGTAATGTATAGTAATGTGATAAGAAAGTGTGTTTTGATTTTTTATAGTGTCTAAATTGTTGTTTTTGTTTTTTTTGTGTGTGTAGAGGGATATTCACTCGAGGGAGTTCCGTGGTGGTGTCATTTGAGTACTTTGCTTGGATTGGGCTTATCAGATGATGATTGGGATGTCATGGACCATGTCGGCCTATGACACATAACATGGATGGGGGATGTGCCCCATAATATGCCTATGTTGACTACACTATGTGAGAGGTGGTGTGTAGATACATGCACATTTTGGTTCCTATGGGGAGATGATTATTACTTTAGAGGATGTATATCGCATATTGTGATTTCGATTGTTGGAGAGAGAGTACATGTGATGCCATTGGAGGATATGGAGAGATAGATGTGTGTTGTTAGATGGTATTTTGTGGGGACTCGAGTACGTCGAGGCCCATATCATTTGGATGTTATCTTATGGTCTAGGGTTCACGTTTTGCAGAAGTTCATAGTAGTTGTGATTGCTTCATCTATAGCAGTGGAGGGAGGAGGTGTAGGCATCTTGTATAAGATGCATGATATATGTTGATGAGATAGAGGAGGAGGGTACTAGATACATGTGGGCATGGTGTGTGTTGGCCCACTATATCTATACAGAGATCTATACCGATTTACTCATGATGAGCATGGTGGTGGGATAGAGCCACTACTACATTATTACATGTATGGGTATATGAGCATATAGCCATGTTGAGACTAGTTGGAGGTCCGAGGAGAGTGGGCTAGGATAGAGATATATGCGAGGAGGTGGATTAATATTTGTGGGCATAGGATGGACACAGATACCTATAGGAACTGATAGATAGGATGGGGCCCGAGGTAGTTACATGGAGGCCATATCATGACTATGGAGGATGGCCTCGAGGATGTTGTAGAGTTGTGGTGTATTGGAGGACTATGTGGTTAGAGGATCGATTCCAGGTGTGGGATGAGATTTTTTAGGTGGAGAGAGTATCATGATAGTTTGGCATGGCTCAAGGATGTGCCCCCAGAGCCATATATATGGTTGAGAGCTATTAGAGCACCTAGGAGGGCCGGAGCTAGACCAGGGCCCATAGACAAGAGCAAGCTAGTACCTCCTGGGCTAGATGAGGTAGATGTGGATGATAGAGTTGATAGACTCAGATGATGTGGGTTGCATAGAGGAGTACCACACATGGTGGGGGCACACATCGGTGGGTATTGTTGTTCCCATTATTTGTAGGTCCAGTGGGGTTTACCAGGAGGAGGAGGAGGAGAGGGGAAGCCCATGCCCCGATAATGATAATGTAGCAAAATTATGTAGTTGAGTGTGAGTATTTATATATAGTTATGTTGTGTTTTTTTTTGGCTTATGTTTAGTAATGGTTATCTAACACATTGTGTTATTTTTTTTGTAGGTGATGTGTATTGGTCCTAATAGTAGACACATCCATCCACACATTGATGTGGAATGTGCCGACCGATGTACTTGGTGGAGGTATACTTGAGTGAGTGGATGATATATGGTGAGCATGCCCATTTATTTGAGCCATTAGTGGCCATAAAGTGGTGACATGTATTGTATTCTAGGTGAGAGGGATGAGGCACATGAGGAGACTCGATGAGCCAGAGAGGTGGTGGGTGGTGGTCCCTTAGTGTACAAGATGTGTTTGCATGATACGTGGATTTGTAATCATCATTTTTAGAGTAGTCTATGAAGAACACCTTATTATACGTAGGCAAGTGGAGAGGTATCGAGGCCATGAAAAAATGGCGTAGAGTTAGTGGTGAGGCATCTAGTTCTAGGGCTCTCGTAGTACCTGAGAGTGATAGTGATGATGAGGTGTGATTAGTATTATTGTATATGATGTAGGGGAGTTTCCCCTAGGTGATGATTTTTTATATGTATTGTATTATATATATGTATGGACACATGTGATTTATATATGATGATTTTTTTTGATGTGTATGATTTGTATGATGTGATTGATGATGATGTATGATTATGTGTGATTATGTATTATGTGTATGATGTATGTGTGTTTTGTATATTGTTAATGTTTATTAAATGAATAATTTTATAATGTATGATAAATGATAGTAATAGATATAATGATATGATAGTATGAATAAAAATGTAAATGTGAATTGTAATGTATGATGATGATGAAATAATGTATGATGTGATGAATGTATGATGAACTATAATGAAAATAATATGTAATGTAATGTATAATATGTAGTATGTGATGAAAATGGGGGGAAATTAGTGATGCCCCCAGCATGTATGGATGATTAGGTTCATTTTAATTAAGACCCCTCAAGTAGTCAAGAATGAACCATAGAAAGAAAGAGTGTGTCATTGGGAAATGATTGAGTGCTAGATGAGATGATGAAGAGTGCATGATGAAAGGTTCTTAGAGAAAAACCCTCAACAATCATGTAAGAACCGTAAGAACACAAGTGTGTCATCGGGGGGGTAAGGTGATAGTAATCACCTACCAAAGACCAAAGGTGATGCAAAGTGGTGGAAGCATGTGGGATGGAAGAAGAAACAGTGTATGATATGTGCCAAACTGAATGTCATATGGAGTTGCGGTGGTATGTGAAAGCGGTGGGTTGTGGAAGCCAATGTGAATGAAATGATGTGAAGGATGGATGCATGATGTGGTGGATAATGATGAATGTGATGGATGAGATGGATGAATGATGTGATGGATGTGATGATGCATGATGTATGGATGAGTGGAAGCATGCATGAGTAAAAACTGTGGTGGTGGATGTACCATGGCCTGAGCACCAAGTGGAGGAGATGACTCAACTGTAGTAGAAACTCTCTGATGAGGTAGAGGAGAGATGGATCACTCACGTGAGCGAGAGCCAAAGGAGATGATGCCCTTATCCTCTAATTTTTGTAATCTATCATGAAGGGAAAGACAATCATTATCCCTATGGCCATTTATGTGATGATAATTACAATAAGGTTGGTCACGTTGACATTGTATAGCCTATGTTGTGGATGATGTTGGTTGGATGGTAAGTGAATTAGGCACTTTTCAAGTAAGGAAAACAACACATCATGAGGTCTAGCATGATGGGAGAAATGTAATGGCTCACATGACATAGATGGAGTGGAAGGAGAAGTAACCTATCATGGAGGAGGAGAAGAAGTATTGTGGTGGTGGAGTAGGTTGAGCTTGTTTTTTTCTTGTGAGGAAAAGGTGGAGACTATGTAGGATGCTCAACCAATTTTTTGGAGGAGGAGGACTAGATGATATAATAGAAGTAGATGTATGTGGAGGATCAATGACATTTTCTGAAAGAAGATCTTTCTCTAGATCTAGGACTTTATAGCATAGAAGAATGAATGACTCACATGTATCATATTGTAATCTTTTCTTAAGCACAGGAATCAAACCATGATAGAAAATGAATTACTTTTCTAGATCTATAGGTTGGAATATTAGTTGATGTATACAAGCATTGAACCATAAGATATAATCCTTGATAGGTTCGAGATGAGCCCTGATGTAAAGTAGGTAAGTGGTCATAAGTAACCTTAGGGCCATTGTTGATGATAAATGATGGAGGAAAGCATCCTCCATGTCATAGAAAGTACTAATGGACCCAAATGGAAGATGAGTGTACCATTGTAATGCCTCATCAATAAGACTATATCGAAAGGCCTTAAGTAATAATCTATCATTAGAATAAGAGGTCATAAGCATGTGGTAATGTAGAAGATGAGCATGAGGGTCACAGTACCATCAAAACATGTGAATGTAGGCATGATAAAGTCCTTAGGAAATGCAGAATTATGAATCTTCTTAGGGATAGGGTTACCATGTAATGAGTTGTTATCAATAGAAGCATAGTAAGCCCTACTTTCTAGAGTAAGAGATTGAACTTGAGATTGTAATTGACCTATGACATGCATGAGAGAGATGATATCCTATGAAGGAATAGTGGAAGATGGAAATAATGTATTAAGAGGTTGTAATTTTCCATTATGAGTGATCATAGGAATATCAAGAGATGATAAAGGAGATTTTGATGCTAAGGGCACACTAGTAGTAGGTGTCCAAAGAAGCTATAGTAGATGATATAGATGGAATATCCATAGCAGTGGTAGGACTAGCATCGAAACATCCCTAATAGGTGAGGTGACTGATGGAGATACATCTATATGAGAAGATGAACAAATGGGTGTAGATGATGTAATAAGAGGAGATGAAATGGTAGGAGAAGAGAAGAAGAATGATAGATGGAGGTGACTCATGCATAGTGCTAGATGCAATCTCAGGAGAAGGTAATGATGGAATAGGAGATTCACACTCAAATAGTATGAAAAGAAGGAGAACCATGGCTATCAACCACCTCATCAGTATTAGATAGAGACTCAGAAATGAGAATGTCACTAAGGATGTTATCAATAGGATCATCAACATAATATGAAGGAGTATGCAAGCTAGTATGAGATGTATCATGAGAAGAAATATTAGAAGTAGGAGAATCATGAGAAGGAACTATAGTAGTGGTTTGACTAGAAGAAGAAGAATAGTATGCACATGTGAGTGATTGATCAATACCAAACAAGTAATCGATAAGAGAATCATCTAAAATTTCCTTAGAAAGATCAAAAGGAGGATCACAAGTAGCCATATAACATGGTGTACAATGAGTGAAGGCTATGGATCCTCAACAATACTAATGCCAATGGGAGAATCTTCAAAATGAGTAGGCACATATTTTTGACCATCTAGAAGTTGTTGTTTGATATGATCGGCATAGGAGTAGGATTACCATAGAGAGTTCGTGAGCTCAATGATGGCAACCTCATCATAGATAGGGTTAACACTAAAATGAGACATGATGGGTGAAGAAGATGAACTATCCTTAGCCATTAGGGTTTGAAAGTGGATCTAGGGAAAAATATTCTAAAGTACGGGTTCACCAAAATGATTAACTAAAATATGAAAATATTAATATTTTAAGTTAATCTAAACTAGTATAATAAAAAATAAATAAATGATATAAACTGAAATATAGATGCTAAATAATTTTATTTGATATTTAAATGAAATGAAATAATTGAAATAGGAGGGATAAGTACTAACCTAAAAATAACTTACCTCGTTGTGATTTGGGACTAAACAAGATGATGTGTGGATGAAGCAGAGTATGATGGTATAACCCAAAAAATTGTAGCTAGATGGAGATTTGACTGGACTGGGGCACTGGGAGAGGATCAGGGTGCCTGTGGGTGCCCTAGTCTATGTATGTGGCACTCTAGTCTACAAAATACTCAGGACCTGAATCTAGAAGTGTCGTTAGATCTTCAAAATATCTTGATCCTTTGTCACGTGTTTGTCATAGTAACTTTGATTATGTTGCCATAAACTGTAATGAATATCTACAAAACCCCATACAAAGCATCAAATCCCTAAAAAATAAAGATGCATATGAAGGGGTTGAGACTGACCTTAGCTACCACAATGGTGGACTTATAACTAAGCATTGCACTACATTCTAGACCCAATGTAGTTTATGTGCTTGTGTGTGCAATTGTGTGCCTAGGGTGCCCTAGCGCATCAATGACGTAGAGATAGGGGAAATAACTAGATGTAAAATGCAAATGGTGGATGGAATAGAATGAATACAACCCTTCCTATGTGTGTGTGTGATGCAATGATGCCCAAATGTAGTCCTTTTGCCTTAGTAGATAGCTAGCCCTTGATGGTAGATAGTTTTCCCATAAGATAATAGTATGTATGTTATGTTTATATAGGGATCTCTTGCTCAAATTTTGACACTAATGACCCGACATGCCAACTAGTACCTAGGGGAATGAGGAAAACCATAAAGACCGACCTCAAAACTCTAAATTAGATGACCAAAGTGTTACTCAGGACTAGGGCACCTAAAATAAGGATCGGGGCACCCATGGGCACGACCACCCCAGTACTACCCTAGGTCATTAGTGCCCTAGTCAAAGACTAGAGATGAAAAATGACCAAATAATAACACTGAGACTGACCCTTGAGAGATGACATGATGAATTTGTGTAAACAACGAGGAAATGTGTGTAGAGAAAAATGGCGATGATGACCAACTAACTGAAGATGTTGATGATTATAATAAGGACTAGGGGATAGGTCATTAGTGGGAAACTAAATTTATGTTATTACAAGTGTGGGGTTGAATAGATTGCGTTTTTTACAAAAAAATTGCATACCATATTTTTAACTCAATAACATATATGTATTGAAATAAAGTAATAGAAAATGAATGAGTGTGTGTGTGTGTGTGTGTGCGTGTGTGTGTGTGTGTGTGTGTGTGTGTGTGTGTGTGTGTGTGTGTGTGTGTGTGTGTGTGTGTGTGCGCGCACACACACTTATAACACATGGTTTAAGAAATGTTATCTATAAAATATATTATGAGATCTATCCATTATAGCATGTGCAATAGTTTAAGGGAAGTTTATTACCTAAATTCGAAATGAATTTGGAAATCAAGACGTTATTGGAGATGCTTAAATCCTTGGGTGCCTCAATTTGGTTGGAAGTTATTTAAGGATTATTATATTTTTATTTTAGATGTATAAAATGAAATCACAACTACAAATTTTAATTATATTTGGTCCTACATAAGAATTTTAAAGGGGTTTTGGTGCACCAACTACAATATGGAAGATCACACTAAGAACAATTATACTCAAAAGAAGGTATAATCAATGATTTTGTGTTGTAAGATTTATATGACATGCATTATATGCAAAAATACCCATTATTATGGGATGTGAAATAAACTTAAATTGTGCGTTGGTGTAATATTTTTTAATCGATGCTCTTGATACAATTAATAATCAAATTATTAATGAGATGTGTAATGAAAAACACATATTTTGAGAAAATCTATGATTGCACCAAGTCAAAAACAAGGATTTTGAAGAGGTACAAGATCTTGTGGGAATAGTGGGCAAGGGATAAGTGGTGGTTACATGCATGAAACACGATTTAAGTTTGAGGCAAAGATAATGCATAAATTTTGCAACTTACATTGGTGATGTCGAGGAACATAATTCTAAGAACTACATGGAATTAAGGAAAAATATCTTGTAAAATTAATTGACACAAAAGGTGTTATTAAAGTTACTATAGCCCAATATCAATCTGATATCCTCGAGGGAAAGGAATATAAACACATTATTTTCATTCTTATTAATGATTTCTCTTTACAAATTGTATATGCAAGTATTTTGAGTGCATTTATTTAGAGGCATCTTTGGGAATATATGGGTTAGTTAATATATGTAGAGACAAATTCAATATAAAACCCATTTCCCTAAGGTCTCCTTAACATTCCTTACTACCCTTTTATTACCTCCTTACAACCAATTCATATTTTTAGTTCTATCACCTTTACACATAATTATTGTCATGCCCAATAATTGGCATGAAAAAAATAACGTAAAAAACATAGTAATCTTTTTTTCTAGAGTTATATTTGTTGAGAGTAACATGGCTATACCATACATCCTTATGAAGGGACAAAAACTAATTTTCAAGGCATATATATTTGAATGAAAATTCGCATTGACTACCAAAGTTCGCGAAGAGAGGGTCGTAAACAATTTTGCTACGATTTCAAGCCTCGCCTTTGCGAAAAGAAGAAAATGGTTTATGACAAGTTTATCAAAATCCATAAGTGATTTTATTTTAAAGATTAGACTTAGTGTTTTCTTAAACATTAGAGGTATTTATTAATCAACATGGTATGAGTACCGTTATGGCAAGAATGTTGCGATATGTATCTTTTGACGTCATCGAGTGTTGTCTTCGTGATTGTTGCACTAACATGTATCCTCATACGAATTTTTATAACATTGGCTCATCGTACACTATTTATTCTATTCATTATTATTTTAAAAAAAAATAAGATATTATTAATAGTGAGTGTGAGAATAATAATAATAAACCGAAATAATAAGAATAATTTTATGATGATAACGAGATTAGACAAAATTAAAGCAATAACAAAAATGATAACAACAAGATATTTGTGATACTAGCAAGATCTTAACCATCGCTATCTAATGTCATTTCTCAAATAAGTGCATCCAAATCCTTATTCTTTTTTTCTCGTTAGTGAAATTATCAAGGGTAATATTAATTAAATTAATATTATTTACATTTAAACAATGAAACAATTTATATCAATAATAAGTTTATCAAACTCTTATGATGATAATAAATTTTAGAATAAATCGTAAGAGTCACCAAATACATACATACATACATACATACATATATACAGAGACACACACACACACACACACACACACACACACACACACACACACACACACGATATATATATATATACACACACACACACATATATATATACACACACATATATATACATACACGTACATATATATATATACACACACACACACACACACACACACACACACACACACACATATATACATACACACATATATATATATACACTAACAATAATATTATTTGTTAGTTTTTGTCAAAAACTCTAACATCAAGGTGATATAAGAAGCAATTCATATGGTATATAAAAGTAGGAAATAAAAATGCTAAGAAAATTTAATATCCGATATATTTTCGTAACACACAAACATAATATATATATATATATATATATATATATATATATACATACATATATATATATATATATACATATACATATACATATATATATGTATATGTATATATATCTATATCTATCTATCTATCTATCTATCTATCTATCTATCTATCTATCTATATATATATATACATATATATACATATATATATACACATATATATACATACATATATATATATATATACATATATATATACATATATACGTATACATATACATATATACGTATACATATATATACGTATACATATACATATATACATATGTATACATATATATATGTATATGTATATGTATATGTATATGTATGTATATATATACATATACATATATATATACATATACATACATATATACATATACATACATATACATATACATACATATATATATATATATATATATATATATACATTTTTATATATATATAGATATATACATATACATACACACACACACACACACACACACACACATATATGTATGTGTATGTGTGTGTGTGTGTGTGTGTGTGTGTGTGTGTGTGTGTGTGTGTGTGTGTGTGTGTGTGTGTGTATACTAACAATAATATTATTTGTTAGTTTTTGTCAAAAACTCTAACATCAAGGTGATATAAGAAGCAATTCATATGGTATATAAAAATAGGAAATAAAAAATGCTAAGAAAATTTAATATCCGATATATTTCGTAACACATGAGATAAGAACCTTAAGATTGATATTCATCACATTTTCAAAAAAAAAAAAAATACTTTAATAAATTTTAACATTATTATTCATTGAAAATAATAATGGAATAACAATACTAGAATGGTTATTATTATTTTAATAAAATACACTAAATAGTGAGAGGATATTTATTCAATCATTATAATTTAAAAACGACGTGGGTTTTAAACAAATGATTAATAACTCAAAACATTTAAAAGAACAAAATAACAATGTTAGGTGTCAAATTAAATGGTTATATGGAAAGTTATCATAAATAATATAAGGTAAGTGGTGAATATAATTGAAAAGAAAATGTAATAAACAATTTAATGGATGTGTGAACCTAAGGAAAAGGAGCGGTGGAAATGTTTATTTCCACATGGTCGTCCCAGCATTCCATATGATGTTTTTATTTTTATGCATTTTTTTTTGGTTTTGGGACCAAAAGATGTCCGTAAGAATTTTCTAAGTATTGATTTTAATTTATTTTTTAAGTTATTTTGAACTCAAGTATTTGTTTTTTTTTTCTATCACCATATTTATAAAATAATGTTAATTATATTTTACAACAATATTAATACATGTGTTTTTTCCTGTATATATAATTTGTCATTAATTAAATACTCTTTATGGATAAGTATTATTCCTCCGTATAATTGTAACACTAGTGTGATGTAAAAAGACTCATTTTTCACTTAAGTATCTTATATCGTAAGTATCGAGAATTGTTATCGTTTACTCCACTCTTTATATGGATAGTTACTTTCCATTATAACAATTTTAATAGTTGTCATGATTATTATCAATATAAAACCAAATTTAATAATGACAAGATACTATCATAAAAATCTAAAGATTTATGCATTGTAGCTACTCCTAAATGGAGAATCAACACTTGCTTACCTTCAAAGGAAGTTCATCTTATGTCAATTGACTCTAAATTTACTTCAACATCGAAACATATGCATCATCTCATTTTGTACAAGTTATTAGAACCAAAAAGAGATACAATTAGTTTCTCTATATTCTAATAAACTAATCATTTTGATTATATACAAGGAAGACAAATTTTCTACTCCACCAAAATACTTGTCTTAACATTATGAATAATTTTCACAACTAACTATTTTATACAATTACATGTTCACAACATTTATATAATTAAAATGATATGTAAGATATTTTTCATTCTATATAAATTTCAAACACTTTGTTCCGTGGCCCAAATTTAACTTCGGAATGAGCCACAAGACCAAAGCAAAGAGGTGCTCTCTTCCCAACCTATGCCGCAGAGTAGGAGACCCTGTGACCCCCGAGCCATGAACTCCCAACTCGTGCATCGTGTGATCAAGAATAAGGGTTTATGGGATAAACAAGGGGATGTCAAAAACCATAAAATAGGTTGAATTCAACACATATGGATCTCCTAACTCCCTAGTGGAAGAATCTCATTTTTAATTAACAAAACACACCACAAAACCATCTCCTAAGGTTGTTATCCCAAATTCAACCCTAGGTTAATTTGGATAACTCGTTATAAATGGACTTAGCCATTCAAATTGGGATGTGCAAGAGGGCATCAAATTTAGCGGCGGAGTCTTAAAAGAAGACAACTCGGGATGGCTCAAGTAAAAAAATGAGATTTTATGAGTTGTCTAGAAGGTCAACGCTTGCGGCGAGCTGACGAGCCGCAAAAAATGTTTGGAGCCATCTCATGTCGCACATCAACCATGCGTCAACACCCTTTGTTGTCACACGTCAAGCGGCGCCTTCCTGTCGTGCGTCAAATCCCTTACTTACGTGTGTCAGTTGTCCCTCCCTATCACGCGTCAACTGTCGTCTTCCTGTCACGTGTCACCGTCATCTTCTCGACGTGCATCAACCGCCGCTTATTGTCATGCGTCACCACCCTCATTGTCGCCGCACGTCAAGCTGTTTCCTCCTTATCGCCACGCCAATGCCTCTTGCTGACACATGTCAACCACCTTCCCCTTGTCATGGGACAACGTTCCTTGCTATCGCACGACAACGTCCCTTTGCTTTATCGTGTGACAACTCTTTCGTTTCTATCGTGCGTCGGCCTTCCCTTGTTGTCGTAGCGACAACAAAACTTCTTTTCGTGCGACAAACACTCCCTTGTTGGTGGACAACTTTTTCCATTCTTGTCGAGGCATCAACAAGGAATGTCAAGTCTGAACCGAGCATTAATGACATCACGGGAGTTAGATTTTTTTCATCTTTCAAAGGTGTCTCATTATAAAACAACAAATCTTAAACCACCGTGCGACCACACATAGCGATTTTGGCGCGCTTTGGTGGGATAGGTCCGAAGCACCTTACCACTTCACTTCATCATGTTCGATGTGCTCTATGTGAATATTTCAGCCTTTAGAGGCACTTTCAAGCACATATGGCGACTCCATCTGGTCAAACAACCCACTCTCTGAGTTGTAGACCTTCCTCTCCATCCACTTCCATCCATTTTATTTCCATCCCTCTCATTTTCTTCCATTCCATGAAGTTTTGCAATCATGACTTCATTCCCGCATGGAATTCACACTTGCAGCAATAATGCATTCCACCTCCAATGTATTTCTCAACTCCTCCAGATCAGTGTTATGAGAAAATCATTAATCACTATGCCTACCCCTATGAGTAGTACCAAGATCAGTTCGGCTATGGAACCTGTTGAGAGAAGGGATATGCATGTAGTGACATCAATTATATGGAGAATGTCAATTTACGTAGGAGAAGATTCAAAAATACGAGGCAGGAATGGTGCTTTCAAAGGCCACATGACTCATATGAAAGTGTTCGAGAATTGGCAATACGACACATTGTCCATGGGTCGGCCATATGCCAAGATATTTCAGCCCACAAAGCTTGATTTCATGGTTGAGATACTTCGACCCATCTTGTATAGTGGACCGAGGAGATAGAGGCCTACAAACTTGGTGCCAGGAAACCTCATCAACAGGTAAGTCCTACACCATCATCTAGTAATTTTCTCTCCATTCCCCAAGCAGCACCATCTCAACCTGAGCTTCAATTTCCAAGCTTCCCATCCGTTGCTTCTATTGTGGAATCCTTTTCTCCATCTTCTAGTCTCCCATCCCATCTTAATTTCTCTACCCTTCTCCCTTCCAAACCCAATTCCCCTCCACTGAACAAAATGAAATACCTTCCCTCCCACCACCTCAAGCAATGCAAGCACCAATTGTGATCCAAACCACCCCTCATGCATTCCCAAGCCCATGTTGGGAAGCAACCCAAAAGACCAGTCAAGAAGAACAACAAAGAAAAGAGGAACCCAACAGAGAAGAAATGACAGAAAATCGAAGAGTTAGGTTCAGAATAAAGAAGATCCCCTTGATGGTCAAGCCTTTAGAGGAGGTTAGGGTTGAAGAACCAGTGGTGGAAGCTGATGCTACAACAGAAGAAGAGAAACATGAAGAATATGATCAACGATCCACGTCCTCATAATTTAATGTCCATGAGGGCATCCTATTTTCAAAATTTGTTGACTCATCACCAACTGCAACACCAGTGAGGGAAGAAGCAGTTGCTCCAAATCCAAAAGAAGAGGAGCACATTCCAGCTGTAGAGGAGAACCATACAGTTCCAGAGGCTTCAAGTACAAAACAAGCCATAGAAGAACCTTCAGTTCTTCCTCCCACTTCATCCCCTTTGAGATCTAATGTCAAAGAAGAGTTTGAGATTTCAAACTCCATGTTCGAGATGAGGGGAACCATGGTGAGTGAATTGCAGATCTGGAGGACACCATGGAGGAGGCCAAGCCAATGCAGCAGGACAACGAGCAGGTAGATTATCTGTCTAATTTGGAGGATTTCTTTGATGGAGCAAAGCCTGCGAAGATTACCACCTTTGTTGCCTCATCATTCATTCTCCAACATCAAGAGCCTATTACCATGGGGAAGGAAATTCAAGGACAACAACTTGCATCCCATGGTATCCATCTGGAGCCAAGATTGGAATATTTGTATCTTCCAAGCATCACACCAGACAAGGAGGAGGAAGGAAACAATGATGACACCATTTCCACACTGGTCATCAAGGTAGAGGATAAGTTGCTTGCAGAAGCAATGCAAAGAAAAAATCAGCATGCAGGCAGCCTCTTTTTCAGGAAGGTCCGTAGGAAGACTCCATTTTTGGAGTTGAATTTCAGAGCAATGGGCACATCCATCGGATCAGACCATGCCCAATCAGGTACTTGGCTTCATTGGAGCCAAGGGAGAATCCAAAACCAGTCATGTCCATTTTAGGGCATGAGGATGATATACAAAGCAGCAAGGGTCACCATCAACACCTTCAAGAGTCAATGTCAATCAGCTTGAGGAGGTATTTTCGATTGATGTTGATACTTTGGTTATTTGGGTGGAAGATTGGCCTTCGTTTAATTTTTCACTCTCATACATGACCATGCCCATTTCCAAACCAATTGTATGGTCCAAGATTGTGAGAAAGGGAAGCTACTTCTCCCTTTCAGTTGCAAGATTTGTTTGAGTTCCTTGCTTACGGTTATCATAGAGTAGAGTACGTTTATTTTCAAAGTATAAGAAGTGCTTGTGCACAATCTACACACTCCACTTGGGGTATGTATGATTTTTAGTTTTTACATAGTTTTTAGCGTAGTGGTTGCTCTTTGAGTTCATCATGTTGCTAAGAGGAAATGTTGTAATAAGGGGTTCAATGTTGTAAGACACAATTTTTATCTTCAAACAAATCCAAATGTAAAGCAACTAAATCAGATTGGGGACAATTTTCAATGTTTTCATCTCTTATGTCTCCATAGATCAATCACAATTGAGCTCCTATGTCTCTTCTTGCATCATAAAATCAGTTGTAGGGGCATTTCTATCTTTAAAATTTTCATCGGTGGCAATGTTCATGAGGAGAATCAAATTTTGGGGTTGTTTCACAATAAGTATATTCAACCCCAACAGACCAATTATAGGCTTAGAGTTCTTCACACCTTTGCCTTGATCAAATTTTCATTTTTGGCAACAGTTTACAAGTTTTATCCAAAGTCCCAAAATAAACTTTAAGAGCAGACCAAGGAGGTTTCAGTCCAAAAGATAAGTTCACACAAGTCTAGGGGACATGTTTTCAAAAAGAAAGATTATTTTCTTCAAGATTAGGCTTGACTCCATGCCCAATGGATGCTTCAAGGCAACTGGTCACACATCTAGCAGGAAGATGTCCTCGAGAGTTTTCAATTGTTATCCCAAATTCACCCCATGGGTTAATTTGGATATTTCATTATAAATGGACTTAGCCATTCAAATTTTGGGACATGCGAGAGGCCATCAAATTCAACATCGGGTCTTAGAAGAGGACAGTTGAGGATGGCTCGCAACTAAAAAATTGAGATTTTATGAGTTGTCTAGAAAGTTAAGCTAGCTCACCGTGTCGAAGGTTTGGGACCATTTCTCATTATCACACGTCAACCATGCATAAACAATTTCCCTTGTCGTATGTCATCCATATTTGCGACATGTGTCCAACATTTCCTATCACGCATCAACCATGCATCAAATTTCCATGTTGTCGTGTGCCAACCACCCGTTTTCATGCATCACCACCCTCGTTGTCGCGCTTCACCACCCTCTGCCACACATCAACCAATGCCCGATGTCATGCATCAACCACCCTTTGTTGACACGCATCAGCCATCTCCCCATTGTCGTGCATCAACATCACATCTTCTTGTCCACGCGTCACCACCATCTTTTTGACGCGCATCAACCATCTCCTCATTGTCGCGTGTTAGCATCATGTATTCTGTCGCGTGTCACCACCATCTTCTTGGCGTCGTCAACCACTTACATTGAAGCGTGACAACATTCCCTCATTTTCACATGACAACATTTCTTCTTATCATGTGACAATCCCTCCCTTGTTAGTGGACAAATTCTTGATTCTTGTCGGGCGTCGGAGGAAGGCTAGCTACGGACCATGCATTAATGACATCGTATAAGGTAGCTCAACAACCGATTTAATGAAGCATGGCGCCCATGTCTTTTCTGATAGAAAAGTACCATTGGAAAGCAAACCGGTATGGCTTCCCATACCTCCATATGGGTAATTAATGAAGGTTTTGGTTGATATCTCCTTTTCTCTATATATATGTAATTTTGCCTCATTTGGAAGGGAGACATTATGGGAGCTGGGAAACTCTTACAAAATTTTCCCTCAACTCCATTTGAGTTGTGAGCCTTCTCTTGGGCCTAGAAATGTAATTATGCCTTTGTGCATCAAATGTAATGGTCTGTGCATACTTTGAAGAAATAAAAATTATGTTTTGTGGTGTTTCTTTAACCCTAGCTAATTTTTATTGTATTTTCTTTCCTCTCCATTATTATTGTTGTATTTTGTGCATGTTCTTTCACTTGCAGGTTTATGATGTTGTGTTCCATGGAGTTTTGATGGTGGATTAGGATTTGGGTCTGTGTCACATTTGTCTGACCTCCTCAACCCCTTTTTCCTTGTTTCATCCTCCCTCAACAAAGTATCTCACCCCTTTTCTTAGTGCTATCATCCCCCTTAGTTTAGGAATTTCATTTTATGCATCTTTTTCTTCCTGGTCCCTTGGAAAATCTAGGTTAGTGTTAGGATAGTTACATTTCCATTTCTAGGATTAGTTTAGCATTAGGATTAGGTAGAGGAAGTCAACCTTCTCCGGAGGGTTATCTCAAGTTTGCAAGTCCCATAACTTGAGGGATAACCCCATGTTAGAAAAATTACACCGATTGCCCCACGCACCACGAGATAAATTGGGGGTGCTGTAATTTTGACATAACATGGGTTTTATAGCTCAAAAAAACATTATCAAGGAGATATATGAAAAATATGGCCAAAAGGCATAAACTCGTTTTCTACAAAACATGGAAATCATGATCATATGGGTGAATTTTCTTTCAACTACTAATTTCCATAATCTCATTTACCTAAGAGTATGAAAGGTGTATAAAAGAAGCAATCACAAATATGGGCATTTCATAAGAGTATAATTGTAGACATAAAATCACGTACATACTAATATTTTACTATGCCATCAAGTATGTTGTTATATGCATGAGTATTAAGTGACAAAAATATTCATTGGTGACACAATCCCTTGTCTATCCACTTGTTTTGATTCATTTCTATTATATTGATCTTCCACATCTATCATTTATGTACCCGATTAAGTCGAGTCATAGGGATCCCTAGCAGTTTGTATTTTTACATGTGTTGTTATTTATTTCTAGACAATAGTGCCCAGGCACTGTGTCCATTCAGGCGCTCCTCTCCTCTTTGTTCTTTTTACTCGATTTTTAGCATGTGGTCGACCTTTCTAATTTTCTAATCCTTATCCTGAGCTCATAGTCAACATTTTGTATCACTAATGTCAAAATTCAAACAAGATATTCATATATACACAACATACACTCTATTGTTCGCTTGGCCATTCAATGGGGCAATCACATCTACATACTATCACTATCATCAAAGGGATTGCATTTTTGGGTTGCATACACTACATACGAAGGGGAAGTGTTGAATTCCATCTGACACATTTGCATTGAATCTAGCTATAGCCTTATATATTAGCGCCATTAGTGCTAGGGAAACCTAAGGACACTATTACACACAAAAACACAAAGAACTACATGGAGTCTGGAATGTAGTGCAACACTTGCTCATAAGTTCACTCTTTATATGATTTTCGGGGTAATTCTAACTTCACATATTACATATTTCATTTCAATTTGATGTGTTTTTGAGCTTGTGTAGATAGTTGGGGTTTTTTGTGCAGGTTACAGGTACCCTTAATGATCAAAGTGTGAATACCAAAAAACTAATAGAGAATAATTGTGAAACCCTAACGACACAGAAGAAATAAAATTCCAAGTATTTGTGTAGTCACCGGCACCCAGAAGTGGTCTCTGGTGCCCAAGTCCCTTACCCTAGCCCAAGCACCCATGTCTAGCATTGTCTGTGAGCTCCAAAATTTATACTGAGCATTTACGACACTCTGCCAAGCATGTTCATTGGATTTCCTAGTTTAGATTAGTTCCATATTAAGTATAAATCAACTAAGTCTCATATCTCTTATATTTTCTTACAAGATTGCATCATTAGAGTGATTAACATTTGTATTTTACTATATTTTATCATATTCATTACTTTGAAATTGGATTTAATTCAGTTTTTATAAATCATTTGGTGAACCCCATTCTTATTTGAATACCTTGCCCTATGATCCCAAAAACCCTCATGGCTAAAAATAGGTCCTCTTTTCTTAAGCGGGATATGGATTATACCTAGGTGCAACCCATTTTTGACGATGCCTCCACATAATTTGAACTTCTTGATCATTATCACATGCCAAATGTGATCCCACAACCCTCTAAAAATGTTTTGCTTTCTAAGACACCATGCCTCTTGGACTTGACACCCCTCTTATTTGCATGCTATCTAGTGACCAAATCCATGTTTCATGTTCTCCCTCATCTTCCATAATCACTCATGTTGTTGCGAGATCCTTCTCCTCCTCTTGTAACACATGATAATGTTCATGTATATCCTTTACTTGGTGACATTTTTTCTTGTGTGGATACCAATAATTCTACTTCTAAGGTTACAAATGTACATGTGCATGATGATGTTTCCATTAATAGTCAAGATGAATGTAAAGCTATATCTCCTATTTTTTTCTATTTCTGAAAATGTTTCCAATGATTGCAATAATAAATCTCATGTTAGTACTCCTACTACTTCTTTATATGTTGATGATAGTCTTGATGAACTACTTTCTTGCAAAAATGTGGTGATAGTGATGTTGATTATACTTCGATCATGAACATGTTAGTGAGGATGTTACTTCTCTTTAATCTATTGAATGTGAATTTACCAATCCTATTTCTTTTACTTTTGAGGTTGTTTCTAATATTATTCATGATGATTCTCTTCCTTCCATTAGTGCACCTCTTATTATGACTCCCGAGTCTACATCTAGCATTCCCATAGAGCCTTTAGTTCTTATCCTCCTCCCCCACCTCCTTCCACATCCAATCCTCCTTTTCTAGTCCCCATGATCACTCATAATGGAAAGGTTCAACCTCTCAATGTGCCTCTCACTTCTTTTGCCATCCCTTCACATGATATCTTATCCCTCATGCTTGTTGTGGTAGTTTGCAAGCTCAAGTTCATTCTCTCACTGTCAAAAGCAAAGCATATTGTTTCCATTGATAATAACTCTCTTCTAGGCAATCCTATCCCTAAAAAAATTCACAATTTAGTTTTCCCTAAGGACTTTATCATGCACGCTTTACATTTTTGATGCCATAAAGAATCCTTATTTACATCTCATACATTATCCTTTAGCCATGGATTCTTATTTTAATGATCGCTTTCTCCTCAAAGTTTTTCGTCATAGTTTTATTGATCATGTTGTTCAATGGTATACTCATTTTCCTTATGGATCTATTGTAAACAAGTAAAAATCATAGACACGAGAAGATAAATAAATAAATAACAAATATTACTGTTATCCAAAATGTGCCCCTACTCATTTTTGTGGCTAACTCCTTGTGTTCTTACCTCTCTTGTGCCTCAATCTCCATTTTTGATTTTTTGGCACTCAAATCTTTCTAAAAATGGAACCATTGGATAGAGCTCTCTCTCAAATTTCCAGAAAGGTAAAGTTTTCCTCCTAACTCCTCATATTTTTCAAGTTATGGCTCTAAGCGAGAGTTTTGTGGGAAATTTTCCCTCGGGAGGCCCGTGACCAATCGAGAACATTCCACGTGGCACACTGGAGTGGCGAAGCAGGAAAATTTGAAAAATTTCCAAAATACCAAATGGGTAAAAATTCAAACTTTTTGCCCGTCGATTCGATTTTGGCCTGTTTTTGCCCTAAATTTTCAAATCGCCATATCTTTCGATCCAGAGCTCGGATTTTCACGTTATTTATATCAATGGAAAGCTGGTGAAATTGTCTACATGATTACGGGGTCAATTTTTCATTTTGGTTCAGTTTGGAGAGAGAAAATCAAGAAATGTCTCTGGCACGTGGTAATGGCCAGAAATGATGTTTCAACAACCAGTTTTAATGCAAAAAGGGTCGCATTCTTCTTCAGCATGGCCAAAAATGTCAAGGCATGGGTCTATAAGGATTCCCATGTTGTTTTAATGCATCTTCATTCAATGGGGAATGGCTCCCACGTTTTTACACGTTTTCTCTCTCCTGGGCTCGACCCATGCATTGTAAAAGCCAGATTTGGCTCATTTTTGAGGGTGGAACATTTTTTTGGATATCAAGCTTCTTCTTTCACCTTGACAAGTGATTTCTGCAAGTATCAGACCTTCTTCATGATTGTAACAGGTTTCTGCCTCTTTGATGTTGTAAATGCAAGGATTTTGACAGTGAAAAATGACAGTGCAGACTCTGTGATCAATTTTTAGTCCTTTGTTTGTATTGTCTTGCTTCATTTCAGACCTCTAATTACATCTTATCATCCTGTGTATGTTGTTTCATGTTGCATTTTATGAAATTGTGTCAATTTGCATGAACAAGAAGTGTTCACCACTCCTTTGGTGTATCACCTATTAGTTTAGTTTCAATTTTTACACTTTCTATCTCTATCTCCTTGGAATTTAGAGTAGGATTAGGATTCAAACCTCTGCAATTGTGTAAATAACGAGATCGATCGGAGGAGTTTGAGGAACCGGCCTCTAATCTGGAGATTCCTCTCTCATTTTACAAGTCCCACACTTGGAGAGAGGTTTCAATGTTGTGCAATCACCTTTGGATGCGAAACATCAACTTAGAAACTGATTTGCATCCGGGAGTCTTTGCTGATTTGCAACAACATTACCTTCACTTTGTGGATCTCTTACAAACCTCAAGATAAGACCGTAGAAGCTTTAAGCTTGTTTGATCTTGTTATAGTTTGGATTGGGTATGCTTTGTATATTAGTCTCTAAAATGTAGTTGCAGATTATATGAGAATATTTTCACAAGGAAGAGGATACCAAATTGGCGTGATTGGATGCACTTTTTTTGGAATTAGGGTAATCTTTTGAGGGTGTTGAAAGGATCCACATCCTTGTATAATTGAGGATTTTTGTAGAGGATCCATAACCTAGGTTACAATGAAGGGTACCACCATTAAGAACCCAATTGAAGCAACTATGAGACCATAGTGAAGATGCAACGACCAACAAAAATGACCACGGTGAGTGCAACAACAACTAGTGACGGCGGGGAGAGGAGCAACAACCGGTGAAGACAACGAGAGGAGAAGTCACTAGCGACAAAAGTGAGAGGAGAAACCACCGGTGATGACAACGACGAGAGAGAAGCGACCACTAGCAAGAGGAGAAACCACCAACGATGATAATGAGAGGATAAGACACCAGCGATGACAACAAGAGGAGTAGTAACTAGTGACGACAGTAAGAGGAGTAACTACCAAAGCAAAAATAGCGAGAGAAGGCTGCGACCAATGACATCACGTGAGAGGAAATGAACAAAGATAGCACAACGAGTAGATATGCCGCATCTAGCGGCGGAACCACCTCCGAGGAGGATCGTGCCTTGGAGGGATTTGAACACGGGTGGGCAAGCACACAACCATGTGACTTGACCACACCACTCCCACCACATCAGCATAGTTGGATGCGATTTTCTCAAATATCTAGTGATGAATTTGTAAAGGAATTGGAAAGATTTTATAGCTGAGGGTGAGGCCATGAGAAGTGGATCTTGGGTTGAATTGGCTCCACAGTAATAATTATAATTACCTGAAATAGTAAGATGACCATGTCTGTGCAGTTGCAGCTTTGCAGGGGCAATCATTATCTTTGAATTCATCAGAAGTGGTTGCACGTACATTATTGTTGCCCCCACCTTTGTAGGCTTCTAGAAGTGGAGTGAAGTGGAGCATGAGTAGATAATAGAATTTAATTAAATAACTAAATTAATTAGTATTTAATTGTGAGGGAATAATTAACCATTTATTTAATTAAATGTTTAATTATATTAACTAGAAGGTGTTATGAATTAATTTAATTAGTTCCAAAGACATTAGGCTTTTGGAAGTGGAGTGAAGTGGAGCATGAGTAGATAATAAAATTTAATTAAATAACTAAATTAATTAGTATTTAATTGTGAGGGAATAATTAACCATTTATTTAATTAAATGTTTAATTATATTAACTAGGGTGTAGGAATTAATTTAATTAATTCCAAAGACATAATAGAATTAAATTATTTAATTCTAAGAGGTGGGAATATGACTTAGGAAATATAATTAATTTAATTAATTCTAGAGGGGTATTTAATCGATGGAATTAATTTAATTAATTCCAAAGGGGATGTTGTGGTAGAATAGAATTAATTTAATTAATTCTAATTGGATAACAACGAGATAGAAATATGTATGTATTTTTAGGGTGTCTACATTTTCCCCTCTTTAAAGTGCTATTGTGAAGTAATAGTGCTTTAAAGATAGTAGACATCATGATTAACGAGCGGAAGCGGTGAAGCATTTAGATGCCCCAACAAGATAGGATGGTAAGGGAATGCCCCCTCAAGTGGGTGGGTGATGTAGCAAAGCGGTGGAAAACCGCTTGATAGGAGGAAAACAAAATATAGGAAGGAGTGTGCTCGTAGCATGAGTGTCATTTGGAGAATGTGAATATAAGAGAAACCTTTATTTTGTTGTTGCACAATAGAGTTGTCACCATGATTAGGAAGGAATTAGGATGGTTAACCTAGATGCACATAAAACAAATACACATGAAGCAAAGAAAATAGGAAAATGAAAACAAACCCAATATGAACAGTTAGGTGCGAGGAATCAAGGTTATAAAGGAACCAAGATGTTATCACACTATCTGTAATTGGTCTAAAATGCAAATCTCAACAATGCAACACAATATTGTAAAAGAAGACAATTTATCTATGCCCCAAAATGTGCCACAATGAAAAACAAGCAGATGTGAATGCTCTCAAACACTAAACTTATGAAATGCTTGAGAATAGGGTCAGTCACGAAGAGTGAAGTATACTTAGAAACTCCTCATGACACTCTTGTAGGACCCACATTGGAAAGTGATCTGATATTGATTTTCCCCAACAAAGTTATATTGCGAAGGGAATAGTAAGTGGTGAAAAATTGTAAGATTAGCACGAGTGATAGAAAAATTAATTTTATCAAAAAAAAAAAAACATTGCATTGGTGAAGTTGCGAAAAATGTGCATTTTGTAGGATTTTTTTGCAAATTTTTAATGTTTTTAAATTTTTTGATAAATTGTGATTTTTTGAGTTTTGGTGTAAAATATTGTATTTTTGATTTTTATATATGATGGACATTTGGTATACCTCATTTTGATTTATGAGATATTGTATGAGCCTCATGTTTTATTATGAGTAGATGATATGATGTTATGTGATGTATAGAATAGATGTTGATTTAATTTTTCGATGATGATGATGTAGCTTAGCATACATGTTGATAGCTTAGCATTTATTTATGATGATGTATGATGATGTTAGAGATATATGTGATGTGATATGATAAAAACAACATATAAGAAATGAACACAAGTACATGAAAGAGTTAACAAATATAAAACACACACATACAAGCAACAAATCATGGCTTATAACATAAACCAAGACCACAATACAAACATGGAAAAGAAATAAAGTCAGACAAACAAACCCAATATGAACAGGAATTAACTCACACCAAAGTTATCTATGAACTAAGATGTTTAATAATTTAGTAGTAATTTGTCCATAATTGCAACAACAATCTAGATGTACAAAAATTGAGTTAATCTAATTAATTAAACCATAAACTAATTTAACCCAAAAGACAACACTTTGCATGTACACAATGAGCAAGACAAGTTATCACCAAAAAAGTGAACAAAGAATGCTAATGTTAATCACTAACTAACAAGCAACAATATAACACAATTCATAATAACAATGTCGAAGACACCCCTAATGTGTTCCAAAATGAAGGAATAGGTAGATTTCAAATGCCCCAGACGATAGAGGATTGAATCAAGTCAAAGAAACGGAGTGATGCTTAGCTACCCCAAAACAACTCTTGTTGGATCCTAGTGAAGCATGATCTATATGAGGCCAAAATCGAGTGTGCCCCCAAGAAAAATTTATATTGTGGAGGGTAACATTATCGATTTGAAAAATGAAAATGATTTGGAACAATTAAATAGTGAAACCAACAACCTAAGGTATATAGTTACGAGTATTTTTGTCGAGCATTTTCAAAATGTTATGCATTTTTTTGTATTTTGGGAACAATTTTATATTGTTTTGGAATTTGAAAAAATATTTTTTATGTTTTGCGCAACATATTTGAAGCGTTTTTGTTTTTTTTTTTTAACAATTTTATATTATTTTGGGGGTTTTAAGATTTTGACCACATGCCAAAGAATAGGGAAAAAAGGGTTCAGGCTATAACCAACACATTACACATGAACAAGATGAACGAAAGTATGACAGAAGGTGAACAAGAGTGGTGAACAATGGGCATGACGACTTGACAAGGAGTACATATGACACAAGAAAAGATGGATTGACACTGAGGAGGAGACAATGCAAAAAAGTTGAAGCGAGTGAGTGTGTTGATATTCCCCAACACAAGGGTTACTCTTTAGAGACTCAGGAGTAGAACTTCTTCAGATGAATGGAATTCATGGGCTCTTTCAACTCTTTTCCATCTTCAGTAGATAGTTTATATGCACCAGATCTAAATTTTGTAGTTATAATGTAAGAACCCAACCAATTAGGCTCAAACTTGCTTTATTTTTCTCGTGGCCAGTTTGTGTTCCTCTGATTTTATTTTAGGACCAAGTCACTAATTTCAAACTGTATTGGTTGAATATTTTGGTTATAGTTATGGAAAAATCAATTATGATATACCTATAGATGGTCA
Source organism: Taxus wallichiana var. yunnanensis (assembly GCA_018340775.1). Taxonomy (NCBI): domain Eukaryota; kingdom Viridiplantae; phylum Streptophyta; class Pinopsida; order Cupressales; family Taxaceae; genus Taxus; species Taxus wallichiana. The sequence continues at coordinate 674,068,820 of CM031241.1, forward strand.
AAGCGCGAATATGTCTCTCATCCAAAATCTCCGGCTCTACAAAGTATCAACACAATAATCATCTTCATGTATGAGGTGTTGGAGGGAGACATGAAGTGAAGGCAATTCGAATTTGATAGGTAATATGGCTTTAGAGCCATATACTAGGGAGAATGGGGTAGCTCGTGATGAGTACATAAAGATGTGCGGTAGGCCTAGAGGGCGGGATACAACTATGTATGTCAATTACGTCCATGTTTATTGTTAGGAAAAGTAATATTCACATGTTAGTAGTTAGTTATATTATTGTTATATAAACAATAATATATTATTGAAAAGCGTTTTAACAATCCATATGATTTGAGTTGTGTATTGTTACGTGAGTAACAATCACAACTAAATAGGATTATGGAGATATTGTTAGGAAAGTATTTTCCTAAAAAATAGGGATGTAAATACCTATTTATATGGAGTGGCATATGTTGTATAAACATCTGGAATGAATTGAATGATAAATCATTATTCCATGAATTTTATTGTGTAAATCTGGTCTCGCGCGTTGATTTGGTATCAGAGCTTAATATGTGAGCAATGTTATGGTCCCTATGAAAGAGACAAAGGCGTATATTTAATCCAATCCATTTGTTTGGAGTGGCGATCAGATATTGTGTGAGGTCGATATAGTTTTTCAAGTTGAACAAAGAATTTGATCAGTGGTATCTCTGCGTACAGCCCATGAAATTCCTCGATTCATTCTATGAAGCTTTTATGGCATGTACCCATCAACACCTCCAGATATGACAGTTTCGTGTAATGAGTAATCGTTGAGAACGTGTTATTATCTAGAATGTTCATTCAATCCACAATACACTGGTTTCCGTTAATGACCTAGAAGTGTGGCAGGATCTTCACGCATCATTACTGACAACTAAGCCTTGTATTTTTTTGTGGTGGACGTGATTTACTATACGACATCAGAGCTTGCAAAACAAACATTATTGTTTTCATTCGTAGTCTGCCAAATCCAATGCTACACAATATATTTATCTATGTATGACAATCAGGGCAAATATTTTTGCGCAGTCCTATATCTATGTGAAGACGTCTATGTGCAGCATTGACAGATAACACGGTATTGAAGCTTACAGATGTCTTGTAGCTTTGGGCCTCACAACCATTGACTTCGGTCTTCATTGGAAAGCCAGAGTTGGTATTAATTCATTCACCACACACCGACGTTCCTGGTTAACTGTCTACACAATTCTCTACCAGCGTCATTGATTGCGCATTGAAGTCCTCTCCATCTGTTATGGTTGTGATATTTGGAGCCTCGCAGCTGTAACAATGCAATGCATGCATTGGCGTCTATTCATAAACAAGCTCCAGCCTGAATTTAATTTGAAGAGCTACCTGGCGAGTAGACCTCCGCATAAAACCTGCAACGTGGTTCTATTTTCCACTTGGACATCCCCACCATTGTGAGTCAATTTCGTCACCCTATCAAGAGTCTAAAGATTCGTAGTTTTGTTTATTTAGACTTGGTCAAAATATTTAGTTGTTTGTTGACATTTTAATAAAGTTTTAATGAGTCCTCGCATTGTCATAGTATTCATTATTTTTGAGTCTTTGTCTAATGCAATTGTTAATAGACATTGTTAATATTTATTCCGGTCATTGTATGATAAAATATTATGTGTCTTCATTATAAGTGTATAATCTATAGTATTTTGTGAAGACTTAATTCGTAGTCTTTATATTAGTGAAGTGTAATACTCCATCCATCAAAGTCTTTAGATTTTGTATGTGTTCACTTATTAAGTCAAAATATAGTGATATTGTCATTGACAAGTTTGTCATGTTTGTCATTGTAATATTAAATAGTTGTGTCTATAGTCGATTTAAATTAATTATCAAAAGTCAAGTATTGTTATTGAGTTGTATTGTTAAAATTGTAAAAAGTCCATACAATAAAATAAAAATTCCCTCACAGACACATTTTCGATGTTACCCAATGTCCAGAAAAATAATGTGTTTCACATTGTGGGGGAGACAAAATAAACCCAATGTGGAAACTATTGAGCATCCAAGTCAAATCCCGGCTAAGCTAGCAAAGCATATTTACCGGAGGATGGAGGCATCGAGAGGTGGAGGTCGATCAACGACCTCTCATCGATCACCAACACGAGGCCGCATCACTAATTTGGTGGCATGTGTGTGAAGTGTGTTTTCAGTTGTGCTTTTCATATTTCCAGTATGGTATGAGAAATAAGAGCAGAGGTTCTTTCTGTTCACTAGTAGATGTGGCTATTCCTACATAAGTCCCCAATGTAATAACATAGTGAAGAATAGATAGCATAGTGAAATGCAACATCATGAGTCAGGGGATAATTTTAGTGGCGAATATTCGTAATATGGCAAAAATTTCATTTTAGGAAAATTTGAAAAGGTGATTTTTTCAAAGTAGGTCAATGTCATGTTCACCTAAAATTTACAATATTTTTTTTTGGGGTCAGCTTCACCTACATTTGAAAACATCTCCTATAAAAACCTAGGTGATTCATCGGGTAGTATACTACTACCAATACCTTACCAATACTATGAAGTTGTGAACTTGCATACTCTAAGCACTAGAGCACAATACAAATTTATCATTTGATTACTTAGTAGTTTGCAGTCAGGTGACAGATGCTATTTGTTAACGTATGACTATAAATATTTGCTGACGCACGAAAAAGGTTTTTTGTGGACGAGCGACAAGGAAATCCTGCTGACACGTGACAAAGGGTTTGTTGTTGACGTGCGACAAGGATATTTGTTGACGTGCGACTCATTAAATTTGTTAATGCATGCGGGGGTTTTTTACGCATGACTTAGTTTTTTGTGACGCGCGACTCGATTTTTCTCTAACGTGTGACTTCTTGTGTTTGTTTCGCGTGAATCATTTCTCTCGACGTGCGACTCGGTTCTCTCGGCATGAGACTCGGTGTATTTTCTAATGCACGAATCAATTTTCTCTAACGCGCGACTTAGTGATTTTGCTGATGCATGACTCAATTCAGAATAATAGGTGTTAGTGCTCAGAATGGGAAGACCCACAAAGTAACTAAGAAATATTAGAAGTCCCTATTCAAGTATTTTGAAAACTTTGTTGCTACAAATACCGCAACCACTAGCACCCATATAACTGCCACCGGAAAGAATCAGATTAGTGACTTTGTGAAAGGTAATATTGAGGTGGACATGCATTCTGTACAGTATCAACCAAATGACACCTATGATGATACCATGTCAGATATTTAAGATATACTTGTTGAGATGCTAGATCCATGAAGATATTCTTCCTGTTGGGATGAAACCAGGAGTGCATCAAGATATCACACATACAAATAATCAACAAAATGGAACACAAAAATAAAATTCAAATTCGGTTCACGAAAGAGGAAACCAGGTGATTGTGATATTGCTCAGAATTCTACTCAAAAATTAAAACATTGAAAATGAACAAGAATATGTGGACAATTGGGAGGACTTACAAGTTTGATTGGGCTGCCAAATTTCCATTTATCGAACTGTACAACCATCTAATTTAGAAGAGATCCCATCTGAATGTACATGTACAATATGTATGTGGAAATTGGGAAAGCAACAAAAAATGCAATTGAAGCTGGACACTATAGAAAAAAAAAACCATGGAAAACAATATTTGATTGTAATGGGGGAGGATGGCCAGAAAATCAAAACACACAGGTGGAAAACTGAAAAAGAATGCATGCATGTTAAATACGCAGCAGAGTATGAAGCGAGAACAAAAAATGCTAGACATCTTGTGGAAAAGGGAGGAACGATCACATCACAAATTGGTAAGATGAATCAAACAAATCTGCATGCAAAACTCATACAGTTCTCTACTTTATTTCACATACTAAAGAAAGGAAGACCGATTTGATTTCCTCGATTTCAAAGTTTTGTATCAATATAATGGAATGCCCAACGTACCTCAGTCTCATTGGTCTGACAATAGTGCATGGGAAATGGAAAAATGCCTTTCGATGATAGAGAAGGAAGATTTGAAAGAGAATGTAAAAAAAGCTAATTTTATCTCTCTTTCAATTGATGAAGTGACAACAGTTGACAACACTGCATGGGTATGTATCCATGTCTATACTTTAGAAAATCATATAAGGACACCTCATCTACTGGGTGTTATAAAAATGGTTGAAAATTGTAATGCCAAAAACCTACATAAAATAGTTGTTTCTCATTTGAAAGATATTGCTAGAATGATGATTATGAAATTGCTACGAAGTTGGTATGCATCGGAGCGAGATGGTGCATCAACCATGCGGGGTCACCGAAACGGGGTTGTGTGTTAGATTGCAAACAACAGTGGCCCCTTATATGCTAGTAATTCATTGTATGGCTCATAGAATGAATTTAGTGTATAAAATAGTAAGCCACTAGGAAAATTTTGCTAAAGTAGAAGACATTATAAGAGAACTTCATGCCTATATGACAAGTAGCCCAAAGCAATTTCTCGAGTTCCAAAATTTGCAATTGGAATTATAGATGGTAAAAAAAATTGAAGGATGTTGAGGCGAGATGGGTTTCTTTGTATGAACTGTATGCGAGTTCGTGAGGAGTATCCTTCGTTTGGTTGGTTTTATGCACAAGTACCATCATGAAGTTGATAGGGAAAAGGAGTTGTTGTTAGTTTAAATGATTTGGAGACATTTCTTACATTGGTTGGTATTCTTCCAATGTTGCAAGAGATCAATACACTGATGAAGCATGCACATGGGAGATTAATCTATATTGTGGATTTTATATGGATGAGAAAAATGGTATGTCAAATTCTTGATGTCTTGTATTGTTCCCAAGATAGTTTTGATACACTTTTTTCGAGAATTGGAAAGCTTTATTAGATCTTAAAAATCCTAGTAACTATTTGAGATTTAATATCCACGATCACCTTTGCATCAATGTTAATGGGAGGGACATACCACTGCACATTTTACAAAAATGTCAAGATATTACAGGATCGGAATGAGAAGGTGTTCATGTGACCCCTAATATCTTTAAGTCTGTTTTATTTGAAACAAGAATAAAGGTTAAACAATTTTCAGAATTCTTATCATCGAAATTAGAGAATGTTTCTCCAAATATAAAATTGGAAGCAATGGGTGTGTTGAATCCTAATTTTTGGAATATTGAAGGTTCTCGTGCGGACTATGATAGGTATGTTATAGGTGTGAGAGAATTCTTACCGATATAGAGATTGAACGATAGACTCTTGTTTAAGTTTATTGCGAGGTGTGAAAGAGAAGCCTACTTATTGAAGATATGACACACAAGAAGGGAGGAGCACCACAAGTAGAAGACTTGGTTGAGATGTTGAAGGAAGTCCATGAAAGATTGGACATGATGGAAGATGCACAAAGTGAAGATGTTACAACATTAAGTGAAGAAGAAAAGATGATGAAGATGACGTTATCCATACAAGTATAGTTGTATGTGTAATGTCCCCAATGGACATATTTTACTATTAGTTGGATTCTTAGAAAATCCCAAATGTAATAACACAAAATCAAAAGACAGCTGCTGCAAATCTAATTTATTACTAGTAAATGCGACTAGGGTTTGAGTGGGAACCCAACACAATTAGCACCCAAAAATTATATTTTGATCACAAACTGATTGTAGTATTTTTAAAATCCCAAATATATCAAAAATTAGATTTTTAGAGGTTTTAATGACTAAAAAATAGATCTAAAATCTGCATGATAAACTACACGAAAATACCTCTTAAAAGACTCTAAAAATTCTGAAAATGCTTTGCTTTGATTCCCAAAATTCAGTAGATGATATGACAATAATATTCAAATCCGAAATACCTCGAATACAATGCAAACCAACCAAGGAATGAGTCGCTCCACAAGAATAAATTATGATAACACTATTATAATTTTATTCTTCAAACCCTTACTACAAAATACTCTTAATACAACTACTAAAATAACAAAAGAAAACAGTGTAATCCAAATAGAATTCCTTGTGTAGTAATTCCTCTCAAACTCTTGTGTTTTTCGTCACAAGAGGGAAAATACTAAGGTTTTCGTCCTTAGAATTTATTTATGCAAAAGCTACAAGCTTAAGACACAAATCGAAATTATCAAAATGATCATAACATAGAATGACTTCCCCTCAAGTCGACTTCTCCTTATAAAGGAAGAAGAGACCCAAAACAACCTTTTTCTCCTCCAATCAACATTCATGATTCTTTCTATGCATTTTCTACCCTCCATTTTCCCTTCCTAGGACAAATCACCATTTCTCATAGGGAGAATACAAAAGACATTTAATAATTATTTTCTTCTCTCCCAAGGCTGGTCACTTTTTCCCTAGAAAACACAAATTAAATAAGTGCTTTTCTTTTCATGCACTTTTCTAGGTTCTATTTTTAATGTTAAGTTTATTAATTTATTATGTGTTATTATATTTTAATTTTTTTGCACAATATAATAAAATTAATAAAACTTAAGTCACCCTTATATTTTTCCTTTGGCCGTCGGGTTGACAAAATGGGCCAAAGGTCTTCAAATGGGAAGGGGATATTATAGTCCTCCCTTCCCAAAATTGCTTTCCCTCAAGCAATTCTAATTTTTTTGTCCAAGTGTCATGCACAATAGATAAAACATGTTGAAGTGATCTGCAAGCCTGACACATTCCTGTCAAGTGAAGCAAATCTTTCCACAAAATATAGTTCTTATGATGCTCATAAAGATGAGTATGAACCAATGTTTCAGCATACTCTATAATGTGAACTTTTCCCTCTAATTTGTAATGCTTCTCATGAGGGAAAGAAATTTGAATGTGCAACAACAAATTAGACATATTATCATTCACTGCATACCTTGAAGTATCGTCATTCTTTATCTCCATGATGAATTGGCTTCGTTGCATCAAATTCTTGGCATCCTTGTCCACAATGGGTTGAGTAGCTTCACCAAACAACTTATCATGCGCTGCTGGTTTGGAAATTGCAGTAGCTTTGTAATTCCACACAAGTGTCCATGTGAGGATCCTTCTCATGTGCTAGCTGCTCCATAGAGTCTTCTTTTATGGGTGTAGACTTCCTTGCATCAATTGCCCACATCTTTTCCTTGAACTCTTGTAGGTGTTGTCTTGCTTGAGTGGCTATCAATTTAGAATATTTAGCTATATTATTCCATTCCTCACACTTTCTAAGAGTTTCCATTACATCCTCCTTGCTTGCATAGATGAATTTATTTTCCTGCATGAGACTAGTTTCTCTAACAAGAAAAGTTTCACTAATGCAATTATTTTGTTCAATGGAGACCATACCTTTCTCTCTAGATTCTTCTTCTTCTTCCCTTGGCTGCAGATCTGATTTGTCCTCCTCTACCCCTTGCTCACCTTGTTCAACCTACACATCAAATCTCTCTAGAAATTTTTGTGCGAAATCCTCAAAGAAAGCAATGGATTCATCCCCTTGGGTCTTCAACAAATGATGCCACCATTTGTGTGCTATTCCATCCATGTATCTAGAGATGAGCATGAGGGCATCATCCTGACACACCGGATTACATAACAAATATCTTTCAAATTTCTTCAACCACAATCTAGCAGATATTCCATTAGTGCCATCAAAGATAGGAACTTGGGTCCACTTCATATTGAATAATTCTTACCTTTGTTCATGAAAATCTGATTTCCCAATAGGGTGGAAGGATACACTTTGCTTTGATACTATTGTAGTGTCCCCAATGGACATAGTTTACTCTCAGTTGCATTCTTAGCAAATTTCCAAATGCAATAACACAAAATCGAAGACAACTACTACAAATCTGATTTATTACTAGTAAATGCGACTAGGGTTTGAGTGGGAACCCAACACAATTAGCACCTAAATTTTTTTATCACAAACTGATAGTAGTATTTTTAAAATTCCAAATATACCAAAAATCATATTTTTAGAGGTCACTAATGACTGAAAAATAGATCTGAAATATGCATAATAAAGTGACTAAAAATACCCCTTAAAAGCCTCTAAAAATTCTGAAAATGTTTTGCTTTGATTCCCAAAAATCAGTAGATGATATGACAATAATATTCAGATCTGAAATACCTTGAATACAATGCAAACCAGCCAAGGAATGAGTCGCTCCACTAGAAGAAATTATGATAACACTGCTGCAATTTTATTCTTCAAACCCTTACTACAAAATACTCTTCATACAATTGCTGAAATAACAAAAGAAATCAGTGTAAGCCCAATAGAATTCCTTGTGTAGAAATTCCTCTCAAACTCTTGGGGTTTTCATCCACAAGAGGGAAAATACTAAGGGTTTTTGTCCTTAGAATTTTTTATGCAAAAGCTACAAGCTTAAGACACAAATCGAAATGATCAAAATGACCATAACATAGAATGACTTACCCTCAAGTCGACTTCTCCTTATAAAAGAAAAAGAGACACAAAACAACATTTTTCTCCTCCAATCAACATTCATGATTCTTTCTATGCATTTTCTATTCTCCATTTTCCCTTCCTATGAAAAATCACCATTTCTCATAGGGAGAATACAAAAAGGCATTTAATAATTATTTTCTTCTCTCCCAAGGTGGTCACTTTTTCCCTAGAAAACATAAATTAAATAAGTGCTTTTCTTTTTATTCACTTTTCTAGGTTCTATTTTTAATGTTAAGTTTATTAATTTATTATATGTGCTATTATATTTTAATTTTTTTGCACAATATAATAAAATTAATAAAACTTAAGTGACCCTTATATTTTTCCCTTGGCCATCGGGTTTAAAATGGGCCAAAGGTCTTTGAATGGGAAGGGGATATTAAGTATATCTTGGAGAGAGGACAAGCTAGCAAAGTAAAGAGACCAACATAGGTCAAGGTGAAGGAAAGAGGTAAGCCTACTTGCATTTTTTTGTTAAGTGGTGAAGAGATCCCAAATGAGCTCATGAGATGGATAGTGGAGTTAGAATTTATTTTTGAGAACGTGAATATTGAATACCCCAAAAAGGTAGTGATTGCATGTAAGAGGCTATATGGTGTTACATTTATTTATTGGAGATATCTCAAGAGAAGAGACAAAGGAAGGGAAAGAAGAAGGTGAAAATTTGGGAACATATGGTTTCCAAGTTCATGGGGCTAGTTTTACACCCAAGCATGCAAGGAGAGTGGTCGAATAAGTTTCCCATTTTGAGGCTTGAGAGAGGAAGGAAAAAATTTCCTTAAAAGGTAATAACAAAGAGAAGTTTCCATGTGAGAAACTCAAATATTTTCCAAGAAATAACAAGGAGAAGGATATGAGTGAGGAGAAGAAGGTTGTCTTGAAAGACAACAAGAGAGTGAGGTTTCTATGTGAAGAGCCCAAATTTGATTTTCTAGAAAAACAAAGAGAAAAAGAGTTGTGAGCAGCCCATAGAAGAAAAAATCTTCATGAGTGAGTATTAAGAGGTGATAGGTTGTGAACCAGAAAGAGGAGACTCGTTATTTGATTATGGGAAAATGTTTATGGAATCCCATAAGCGGGAAGAGGTTGAGTTATCATTTAAAGATACATATAAAGAACTTAATATTTCTCTTTTGCGGTGAAGAATGGTTGAGGACAATAAACAAGCATTTTAAGTTTCCATGAAGGAAACAATGGAGGTAGATAAAGTGAATATTAGTGCACATGAGTTGAGTGTGGTTGAATACCATGCATATGAAGAATAATGAGGAAAGAACAACCATGGAGGTTGTTGAGAATGGGTGTTTTAGAGTCCATCATGTGAGCACAAGTTGTGAGAAGAATGTAGGCAATGGAGAAGAGTTGGACAACATGTCTATGAGGTATGATGAAGAGATGGAAAAAGTGTTTGTGGGAACCCTTGATTCCCTTAATATGTTTTTAAATGTGCAAGTCCAAAAAGATAAATAATGTAAGGGAAAGGAAAAAGTGTGGTTCATTCCAACATGCTCATATACATGAAAATAAAAGTGAAGTGACATAACAAGAAGGTAATGTTGCAGCAATATTTGAAAGGCTAATTAGTAAGGATGTGGTAGCGGTGTTAGGGAATAAGAGATAAGATATGCGAATAATCCCTCAGAATCGTGTGAGTAGAAACTAATATGCAGAAAATATTACAGATCTCAAATAAAAGTGCAAAATAAAATAACACAACATAGAGAGACAGTATTTAACGTGGTTCACCCAATTTGGGCTACGTCCACCAAGAATCACTTGCTCAAATTTTATTACAAGCCACCACTCTCTCAATACAATACCCAAATCCGTTTGGAGCTATGCTCAACAAACTCTATAGAATTCACACCCGAATTCAAAGCACATCTGCAATGCATTTCATACATCTATCATATGCATAAAACCATATAAATAGACAATTGCTTAAGCAGTTTTACAAAACCGTGGGTATCAAAACAATGGGCAAAAAACAAAACCGTCGCATAAACCTATGGGTAGTCGAAGAGGCGGTTTTACAAAATAATGGGTACCGAAAAACCATGGGCCCAAAAGCAACCCATAATGGTTGCCCATTACCCATGGGTTAATAAACCACCCATGAAAATTTACTTCAGCGACTTCACCCCCAAAACCCCTTGACCCACTCGGCGGCGGCGGCGGGACCACCGTAAAAATACCCAAGTGTAACACATAGAAGGTGTACCAAAATCTAACATGAAAACAAGCTCCACAAACATAACAATCTCCCACTTGGAGACCGATCTCCCATGACCAAGCTTCTCAACCCTTCTTTGTCATCCACGAAGGCCAACCAAAGTGAACATAGCTTTAGTTTATCCTTGTGACCACCTTAGTCATCATGTCTGCGGGATTTCGAGTGGTATGAATCTTCTCAACTTCAACTTATCTTCCTCCAGCTGTCACGATGAAGTGATATCTCAAGCTGTTTATGCTTCGTCTGGAGTGGAAAGTAGAGTTCTTAGCTAGGTGTATAGCACTCGACTATCACTATACAACTTACATTCCGCGTGCTTATGCCCTAACTCCTCAAGTAATTGTTGTAACCAAATCATCTCTTTGCTTGCCTCTGTGGCAGACAGAACATACTCAAAACCTACGTGGTTGAAAAAGCCACCAACTTTTGTAGTCATGAAATCCACTCACTTTGTTGTCCCATCTACCTTTGTAAATATACCATGTCATGTTCCTCCTGTTGTCTACATCTCGCATCCATGTCGAATCTACATAACCACGTAAAGTGGTGTCGATCCACTTGTAGCACAAAATTGTTCCCATGGTCCCCTCAAATACCGAAGGATCCACTTTACTACTTGCTAATGCTCTTTCCTGGATCACTCTTAAATCTACTCACGGCTCCCACTTTACATGGGCAATATCGGGCCTAGTGCACACCATAGCATACATCAAAGCGCAACCGTTGATGAGTAAGGTACCTTGGACATATGGTTTCTTTCATGCTCTGTCTTGGGACACTTTGCTCCTTTGATAACTTAAAATGGTCACGCAAAGGAAACCCAACCGGCTTAGCATCTGCATGTTAAACCTATCAAATACCTTCTTAATGTACTCTTCACGAGATAAAGTCAGCTTTCGTTCCTTCCTATCCCGAGTTATCCTCATACCGAGGATTTGTCTAAGCGCCCCCAAATCCTTCATATCAAAGGATTCACTTAGTTGTTTCTGAGTACTTTTATTTCCTACATGTTTTCACTTGCTGACCAACATGTCATCAACATACAAACATAGGATAATATAACTTCCATCCTCAATTTTTTTATACACGCAATTGTCGAATGACATCTAATATAACCTTGCTCCATCATGAAGCTATCAAACTTCTTATACCATTGACGTGGAGCTTGTTTCAAGCCATACAAGCTCTTCTTCGGTTTGCACACCATCTCCTATTTACCTTTGACTTCATATCCTTACATTCGGCTCTTTGCATATATAGCTCATCCTTCAAATCATCATGGAGAAATGCGGTCTTTACATCTAAGCTGTTATAAGTGCGAGTCTTCTATTGCCACTATTCCAAGAACAATTCTATAGAAGTCATTTTTACTACGGGAGAAAAAATATCATCAAAATCTATACCTTGTTTCATGCAAACCCCTTGAACACCAAGCCAGAGCCTTATATCTTTTCTTTCCTCCTTCGTCTTTAACTCTGTACACCCACTTATTTTACAAAGCTCTTTTGCCTTAGGTAGCTTCACCAAATCCTCATCCATGGCTTTCTCCCACTTCTTACTAGCATCTACCTACATTTCTTCATCAAAGCTCTCTAGCTCTCCACTATCAGTGAGTAATAAATAATAAAGAGAAGGAGAAAAACGTTCAGGTTCTTTTCTTACCCTAGAAGACCTCCTCACCATAGGAGTTTGAGGTTCTTGTTGAGTAGGTTCTGAGGCCGATTCATGGGTCTTGTCCCATCGAAAGATCCTCTACCTTGTATATTCTTTCTTGGATTCTTCCCTGTTTTTTTCAGAATGTTATTGCTTATACATGACTTTCTCTTTAAAGACCACATCCCTAGACCGAATGATTTTCTTGTCCTTAATACTCCAACATTTAAATCCAAAGTCATCACCACCATAACCAATAAAAGTGCATTTTTCTTATTTAGCCTCTAGCTTGGTCCTATCATCCTTGTCAATATGAACAAACACCTCACATCCAAAGACTCTAAAAATGAGTAATTGACTTTCTTACCATACCAAGCCTCCTCGGGTATGCCTCCATCAAGGCACTTGAGGGTCCTCTATTTATCAAGTACATTTGTACTGCTAATTGCTTACGCCCAAAAATAAAGAGGCAATCCTGCATGTATCCTCATGCTCCTAGCACGTTTCATTATTGTTTTGTTCATCCTTTCTGACACCCCATTCTACTGCGGGGTTCCTGGAACCATCTTTTGCTTGCAGATTCCATTCTTAGAACAATAATCATCAAATTCATTGCTGCAATATTCCCCTCCATTATCTGACCTGAGACATTTTAAGTTAAGACCTGTTTCATTCTCTACCAAGGCTTTCCATTTAACAAAAGTATCAAATACATCATATTTGTTTCTAATGCAATAAACCCAAACTTTCCTTGTTACATCATCAATAAAAGTAACATAATAACTTGAACCCCCAAGAGATGATACAGAGTGGCCCCACACATCGAATGTACCAACTCTAACTTACTCTCTTTCTTCGTAGGTCGACCTTGAGAAACCTTACTCGCTTACATTTCCCATATATACATTTCTCACGAAATCCAAACCTATTTCTCGTATATCCAGGAAAATTCTTCTTTATGGTGTTCATGCCCTTATGGCTCATATGACCGAGCCTATAGTGCCATAATTTTGTATCTACATACGAAGCCACAAGATTACAATCATTAGTACTATCGGTGGTTAAATACAAGGTTCAACCTTCTTACCTCTTGCACCACAAGAGCACCCTTGGTAACCTTCCAAGAGTCAATTTGTAAATATCAAAGTACAACCATCACTTCCCAATTGCCCCGCCGATATCAAATTTTTCCTTAATGTAGGCACATGTCTGGCATCCTTCAATAGCCATGTATTCCTATTTTGCATCTTAACCTGAACAAAACCTTTTCCAACTATATTGCAAGGCTCATCATCACCAAGAAAAACATGCCCAAAATCCCCTTGAACATAATCAACAAAATAATACCTATGTGGAGTAGCATGAAAGGAAGCCCCTGAATCTAAAACCCAAGATTCAATAATATTATACAAAGAAAGAATCAAAGCATCTGGCATACATTACCCGATGCCACATTTGCCTCCTTATTTTCTTCCTGTTGTTTCTTCTTATCCCAAAGCTCCCAACAGTCTTTCTTTGCATGCCCAAACTTTCCACAATTCCAACATACAATCTTACTCTTGGATTTTGACCTTGCCCGATCTTTCGATTTTCCACGATTTCCTCTATTCTTCTATCTCCCTCTAGTTTCCACTGTCAAAGCATTCCATGAAGTAGAAGATTCCTCGGAGCTTTTTCTTCACATTTCCTCGCTAAGAATCACCCCTACAACATCCTCAAACTTCAACTTCGAGTTAGCTAGAACCGAGTTGCTTACCGCCATTACCAGGCTATTCCAACTCTCAGGTAAAGAGCATGAATTAATAAATCCCTAACTTCTTCATCAAATTCTATTGTAACCGAAGCTAGCATATTCACAACCGTATTGAAATCATTTAAATGATCTGCTACTGAACTATTCTCAAACATCTTCATATTAAACAAATTTTTCATTAAAAATATTTTGTTAGAGGCAGAGGGTTTTTCATACAACTTCCCTAATGCATCCATTAGATTTTTGTAGTCTTTTCCTTTGAAACATTAAATAATACCGAAGATGCAAGACACAGCCGAATCATTCCAAGTTCCTTCCGATCCAACAAATCCCATTCCGCATCTG